>CM050163.1:412821557-414021557 GCA_027410445.1 Discoglossus pictus | reverse complement strand
TGTTGAGTTATTTTGAGGGGACAGCAGATTTACACTGTTATACAGGCTGTACACTACTTTACATTGTAGCAGAGTGCCATTTCTTCAGTGTTGTCACATGCAAAGATATAATAAAATATTTACAAAAATGTGAGGGGTGTACTCACTTTTGTGAGATACTGAATATATGCTTCTGTTTCTTCCTTCTATTACTTCACCTTTTGTTTTATTTATCCCTTTAGATTGTAAGATTGCGAGTTTTCAATCTTATAAACTGCTTTGAAAAAAACACAGAGGGCCTCATTCAATTGCAATTTTCCCAATTGAATAGGGCCGTATATAAGCACAGAGCATATTTTTTTACAGAAGTTTTTAGTTAGTGAAGACCTTGATTTTGGATAGAAGTTCACTAACTAAAAACTTCTGTAAAAAAAATATGCTATGCGCTTATATAGAGCCGTATTCAATTGGCAAAATCGCAATTGAATGAGGCCCCATGTATGTAAGATTTTAAACTCAAGGAGAAGGCCCACTATGCAACGTGTTAAATATTGTATTTATTTATTTATGTTTCTTTGTATTTGTCCCCTGTATATATATTGCTGCTTTTGGAGGAGGGTTTTTTGAGTTATCTGGTTAATAGTCCCCTGGCAAGATTAATGACTCACAGGGGAGGGGTTTATGAGGGAAGTTATATCTATTAGCTTGGAAGGGGCACCATTCAGTTCCCAGCTACTTGGGAGAAGCTCCCACAAACCCGTCCTGCTCTTTGTTCTGATATTGGATAATTGAGTTTGTATTAGGCCTGGCATAAAAGGGGCCTGCAGAAGAGGAGGAGCTTGTTCCTCCTCTTTTTCTGCCGAATTGTTGTATGTGTCCAAGATTTATTTGAAGTTTGTATGCCAGTTAAATTCTCTCATTAACTATCATTTATGGTTATGATGATAGTTATGTTTTAATAAATGCTGTTGCCTGATATTTTACCATCCCGAGAGTCCCTAAGTGATTATGGGATTGCTGTTATTAAGGATGGGGCTATAGACTATCCATGTCAGGGTCAAAATAAACTTATTTTTGTCTCTGATCAGCTTTATCTTTATTCATTTGAAAGTAACACTAAGCTGGCACAAAGCTGGAAGATATAATATTAAGGGAAATGGCAAAAATTGAGTAGCTGTGGAATTGAATTATTAAAGCTTTAACATGAGTTTGGGTTGTTCTGGTCTTCTGCCCAGACTCAAAAAATCCTACTTTCCATTCTCACATTAAAATATACCAACCTAATGCCAAAGAAGTAAAACAGAGGGCGTTATCTAGCCACTTTTGTTAGGCAATAGATTTGTACTTTAAGACCTCCATGTCGGCATATATCTCTAAAGGGAAATTGTGGCGCCAGTGAGATAATTTTGGTGGTCTATGCACAGATGTCTAAAAGATAGAACAGTCTGATATTTCACAGCAGTGATATTAACATATTAACAACTGGAACTGGACTAAAGAGATCTGGTAAAACATATGTATACTAGTGTCATTTGAATATCTCAAAACAATTATGGAAATATTAAGAAAATATTCTTGCATGGCATACCCCCAAAACGTTTTTTTTTATTTGTGTATTCATGCACTCAGTTATTTTTAAACTATTACATGAAGTAATGTATTGCTGCTTAGGCCAAAAAGGCATAGAAATATATTTAAGTGTGACATACAGTGTATATATATAGACATTCATTTATACTTATATATGTACATATATATATATAATATATCAACAACATGAGAGGATATCTCTCTCTTTTACATGTGTAATATTTAATGTATTCTGACTATGTTATGAATTGTTGTTCTATTAAGCCCATATCTAATTATTTGGCTGATTAATTCAGCCCCCTGTTTGTTATTGTGTTGAACATACTAACTTTATACCATTCTGATGCTTCCGGGAACTGTGAACTATAAGAACAGTATTAATGGGAGGACTAGTTGGGGTAGTGTGATGGTGCCATTCAGGAGTACCCATAGCATAAGTAAATTGTGATGCAGAATAGAGTCTGCAGAAACTCTAGTTTTGCAGGAAAATGTTTTTAATGGTTTGTCTAGGAGTAATTTGAGGACAAGTATTGATGTACGCTTATTTTGAAACTCAACAGTTAAACAAAATATTCTGGACCATGACTGTGGACCATATGAGGTACACAGCATGTACCCATTGAGATAAAGTGACTGGGGCAGAGGACATGTATTGGCCTGTGCTAGAGTTGGGAACTTGTTTAGATATCCGCAGCTGTGAGTCCCCTAGCTGAAACATGAACCATGGCCCTCATTCAATTGCAATTCGGCCAAATGAATAGGGCTCTAAATAAGCACATAACATATTTTTTTTTAACAACGTTTTTAGTTAGTAAACATCTATCCAAAAGCAAGTCTTTCATTAACTAAGAACTTATTTAAAAAAAATATGTTATGTGCTTATTTAGAGCCCTATTCAATTGGCCAACATGCAATTGAATGAGGGCCCATGTGTCCAATGTCTACTTGAACAATAGTCTGAATAAAGGACATTTTGTACTGGGGAAAACCAGGCTGTATACAGGTTGGCTTGCATAAACTTTCACCAGAATAAGGCCCTCATTCAATTGCAATTTGTCCAATTGAATAGAGCTCTAAATATGCACATAACATATATTTTTTTAAGAAGTTTTTAGTTAGTAAGCATCTATCCAAAAGCAAGGTTATCACCAACTAAAAACTTCTTTAAAAAATATATGCTATGTGCTTATTTAGAGCCCTATTCAACTGGCCAAATCGCAATTGAATGAGGGCCTAACTGAGCTGGTCTGTTGTCTGCTGCTATGATCTCTAAGGGCAAACATTCTCCTTTCCTGCAAGTAATGATAGTTTGATATTTGTGCAATGTGAGGCAATGCTGTTTAATGTAGCAGCTACATCACATATATAGTTGTGGTAATTGCGGATTGTCGGTCACGCCATGTTAAATATGAAGCGAGGCACGCAGTTGTGGCCCGCACCTGCGGGCGCTCATTGTGATGCACCCGCGGGAGTTAGTTAGGCTGTGCTGCTCAATCACCCTGGCTGGCTGCAATGAGCGCCATTAGCGCTCATTGCAGGGCTAGTGATGAGGGCATTAGGAGTTCATCGCAAGGTCCCCGCGGGAGTTAGTTAGGCTGTGCTGGTCAATCACCCCCAGCTGGTTGCAATGAGCGCCATAGGGGATCATCACGAGGCCCTCACGACACCTGTGCCAACGCTGTGCTACCCCGGCAAGCCCCAAAGTTATAGCGGGCCATCATGAGGCCCGTACCTACTTCCAACCCTGCCAGCAGCTGAGGCCCATCAGTGCAGGGTCCCCCTGAGGCGCATCATTGCGGCGCTCATCGCGAGGCCCATACCTGGCTCCAACCCTGCCAGCAGCTTTTTACTCACCAGCCTCCGTCTGCTTCCGGAACTACTTACCTGGATTCCTCCGTGACGCCGACGCCAATTCTTCGCACAGGACGCCCTGGCAGGGGTGGGACGTCATCAGTCTGCTGAACCACCAATGAAGAATGAGCAGGTACATAAGGGAGGGAGAGGAGGGGGAACGAAGACACAAGGGAGGGAGAGGAGGGGGCAAAGGAGACACAAGGAAGAGAGAAGTGGGGAATGAGACACAAGGGAGAGAGAGAAGGGGGGAAAGGAGATACAAGGGAGAGAGAGGAGGAGGAAATGAGATACAAGGGAGGGAGATGAGGGGGAAAAGGAGACTCAAGATAGGGAGAGGAGGGGGAAAGGAATCACAAGTGAGGGAGAGGAGGGGAAAAACTAAACATAAGGGAGGGAGAGGAGGGGGAACGAAGACACAAGGGAGGGAGAGGAGGGGGCAAAGGAGACACAAGGAAGAGAGAAGTGGGGAATGAGACACAAGGGAGAGAGAGAAGGGGGGAAAGGAGATACAAGGGAGAGAGAGGAGGAGGAAATGAGATACAAGGGAGGGAGATGAGGGGGAAAAGGAGACACAAGATAGGGAGAGGAGGAGGAAAGGAATCACAAGTGAGGGAGAGGAGGGGAAAAACTAAACATAAGGGAGGGAGAGGAGGGGCAAAGAAGACAGAAGGGAAAGGGAGGATGGGAAAAAGTAGACAGAAGGGAGGGAGAGGTGGGGGGAAGGAGACACAAGAGAAAGAGAGTAGGGGGAAAAGGAGACAGAAGGGATGAAGTGGAAAGGGACAAGGAGACACATGGGATGGAGAGGAAGGGGAAAATGAGACACAAGGGAGGGGAAGGAAGGGGAAAAGGAGACTCAAGGGAGGGAGAGGGGGAAGGAGACACAGGGGAGGTAGAGGCGGGGGGAAAGGAGACACAAGGGAGGGAGAGGATGGGGAAAAGGAGACACAAGGGATGGAGAGGGGGAAAAGGAGACACAAGGGATGGAGATGGAGGAGTCACAGGAGAGGGAGAGTGGGGGCAGGAGACACAGGAGAGAGATGGGGGAAAGGAGAGGGGGAAAGGAGACACAGGGGAGGGAGAGGGGGAGAGACAATGGGGAGGAATAAGGGGGGAGAGACACAGGGGAGGAAGAGGGGCAGAAGAGACACAGCAGAGGGAGGGATACACACTATTTATCAAACTATATCATGCCATCATTTTTTCCGGGTAAGTAGCTAGTCTATTATAATAGTGGTCAAGAGCACAGGTACTCAAACCAAGTGTCTCTCTTAGACCATGGGATATCAGTGATCTCAGCATGTGGAGTATTTTCATCTGCACAGGAGGAAATGTACATGAAGGTGCTGCAATTGGAGACCTGATTAAATGATGGCCCAATAGTCTATTGTTACTATCGACTTGCTCGTCAAAAATGACGGCAATAAAATTTGAAGCCACACAATGCGGGCCTTGTGATGAGTGCCTTCGGCGCTCATTGCAAGCCTCTCCCACCGTCTACTTTTACGGGCGGCGCTCATCACAAGCTTCATTGCGAGCCTCTCCCCTGCTTCACCGCTCATTTCATGCAACTTGCCGTCAGCATATCCCCTCTCTCTGAGCCTCTCCCTACTCTCTGAGCCCCTCTAACCCCTTCCCTGCCCTGTGTTTTTTTTCCCTTATTTTCCTCCCCTGTGTCTCTTTCCCCCCCTCTCTCACTCCTGTGTCTATTTCCACCCTCTCTGCCCTCTCCCTCCCCTGTGTCTTTCTCCTCTCTCTCCCTGATCAAGTCTTGCGTGACTCACGATGAGCACCTATCGATCCTTTTTTCAAAGGCTTGCGGGCCTTGCAATGAGCGCCTAAGTCTTACTGCCTTCGGCCATGTTTTGAGCCTTTTTCAAAATAATTACCGGTTTACGGACGCCATTTTTTTTCTTGCTTAGCCGATTTCCGATCTCCTAAAAACACATTTTAAGCCTAAAAAAAAATAGGTTATAAGTACATTTTTTAATTAACTGGCATCTTTTGGCTGTCTCCCGATGGCTTCCAAATTCCAGGCTTGAAAAAATGGCCACCGTTAAACTCTTATTTTTTTAAAAATCGTGTGCCTTTGGCGCTTAGTGCACATCCGCAAGCCCATAACTTTTAACATGGCGTGACCGACAAATCGTAACTGCCACAACTATATATATGGATGTATGAGATTTCCAAGCCACTCTGGACACAAGGTCAAGTGCATTATGGAATTTTCAGCTACCTGCTTGAGGCCCAGGTCATCCATTCTGCAAATGAGACCTTCTCCAAATTGTGACAGTTTGCCATGAACCTAAACAGGATAAGCCACCTGGGGTGTTCTAGAAATAAGCTTGCAACAAGATCTATGATTTCTTGCACAAACTTCTGTCTCTAGGATGGTGATACACTAAAAACACGCTGAACTCAAGGACTGCTAGACACAATCAACGGAATTGCACCTATAGTAATAGTTCTTGAGTTCAAGGACGTCTTGAAGAATATTGCCACTTCTCCTTCCCTTTTGTCCCATCAATGATAGTTAAGAACTGAGTGTTGTGGTGGTATAGCATCTTCTAAGATGGCAGCCAAGTCTCTGTGAAAAATGCTAAATATGATGATTTAATCAGGTCTGCCATTATGTCTTGTTTTTAATGGACCTGGGTTCTGGTAGGTTAGAATAGGAGGCTTGAGGTAATGGTCTTGGTTTTCTAGGGAGTGAACGTCTGGGACTAGTAAAGACCATTGAGTTGTTTCCTCTTGTACTGTGATTAGTTGCTGGACTACAGTAGCTGTCTTTCTCTCCTCTGGTAATATGATTATTATTATTTACCTTTATTTGTAATGCGTCAACATATTCTGTAGCGCTAAACAGGGTTGATACAAGTCAAAAACAAACTTAACACATTTCAATAGAATCTAGGGCCCTGTTATTGAATTTAAAATCAAGCATACAAGGTGCTTTCTCTAAAGCACCCAAAAGATTGAAAACTTGCAAACTTACAGTCTAAAGGGTAAGAGTGAGTTATAGAAAGGTGAGGTAAAACATATTAAGTAAGTTATGGCTGAAGGTGATATGCTTCTTTAAATAGGGGAGTTCCTAGTGAGGCTTTGAAGGATTTGAGGCAGGAGGATAGTATAGTGGAGCGAGGCAGGAAGTTCCATAGAATAGGGGCAGCATGTGAAAAGTATTTGTAACGGATCTACTGGCACCCCGACCGGGTACCTCCATTGATGGACGCGTCCTAGTTTGTGTCGAGGCCTACAAGCACCGCACCGGACACCACAACCACCACAGACTCGTTACAGCTCAATAGAGTATGCAAAAGCATAGCAATCCCCAGTAGGATATAGCAATCCCCTCCAAGAACGAGACAAGGCTATGTTTTGAAGGGTCAAGTAGTGAACTCTTTAATGACAGGGGATCTCCTTTTATGCAATGGTGCCCTCTGAAGGGCTACACCCACATAATTATCACAACAGCCAATTATATACATGGTTCAACCCCCACGTCTCCTCCCCTCAGATAACAGGTAACACAATTAAAACAGACACAATTTTAACCACATTCTGGATGTACCCCAAAAACAGGGGGTACACTTTTAAGTCCAGCACCTGAATCAGACCAGGGGTTCAAAAGTTAGTAAAAGTATCTTTTACACATAACACACAGACATTTCACAGGCAATACACATCCCTCATAGTTGGCCACACAATACACATATAGGGACAATAGGTGAGTCACACCTCCCTGAGGCTACCTGGCAACTTTGATATAATCAGACATTAATTAGATCATCCTTCTTTGTTCTTATCTGAGAATGAAAACAGTTTATACAATAGACTTCCTTATCTGTAACAGGATTATCTCCCATGCCAAGGTCTGCACTAGTCTGGGCCAATATTCTGCAGAGCATAAACCAACATACATGCAGTATAATAGTAGGATCATATTTTAACCATAATAATCATAAAACAGGGTAAAACAGTGATGGGTTCCGTTACACACCTCCCCCGTGACCATAAGCCGGCATACACGGTCTGATCCCAACGGATCGGCCTGGGGATGTCCGGACAAAAGTATTTGTTGGTCAATTCTCTAGTTTGACAACCCATCAGCATTACTGCAATTCACATTTACTCACATTTCACATATCCCCAGATAGCTGGGATCTGAGCGCACAAAACTACCGAATAGCGCTCAGATCCTCTTCACACAGTTCAATTGCCATGTAGCTAAAGGCTTTCCCATAGTTTTTTTTATTATATGAATGGGCTCCATGGCATAGTTATCTGTGGTATCACCGCTCCCACAGGGAAAGTACTGAATGACCCCCCGTGTATGTAAAGGGCCAGAATGAGTGACATACACTCTGGTATGGCCGAATACTGTGTTTAAAGGGCAATATGTCCCAGGGCCATAGTCGCAGGGCAGGAGGCTGGCAAACAGTCCTCTCCAAGACAAAGTGGCGAAGGGCACTTCGTCACAGTATTGAAGGCAGGAAAGAGAGGAGGAAAGAAGGTCATTAGCAGAGCAAAATGGTCGTTTGGGAGAGTATTTAGAGACAAGAGCAGAGATATAAGAGGGTGCATTATATTATTGAGGGCTTTATATGTTAGGGGCAGGATTTTAAATGTTATTCTGGAGGCTATGGGAAGTTATTAAAGTGACTGACAGAGAGGTGCTGCAGACATTGAGCAATGAGTATGGTAGATACGTTTAGCAGAGGCATTTATTATAGATTGAAGTGAAGAGAGACGCGTGAAGGGGAGGCCAGCAAGAAGAGAGCTGCAGTAGTCGAGGCGAGATATGATAAGAGAGTGTATTAGAATTTTGGTTGTGTCTTGTGAGAAAAAATTACATATTTTGGAAACAAAAGTAGGTGCAAATGACGAGATTTTGTTATGGATTGTATGTGAGGAATGAAAGGGCAGGATCCAGTAGGACCCCAAGACAACGGGCCTGGGAGGTGAGAGTGATGATGGCATTGTCAACAGTCAGAGAGATATGTGAGGAGTGGAAGCTGTGGAAGAGGGAAGATTAGGAGATCCGCCTTTGACATATTGAGTGTGTGTTGACGGGCAGACATCCAGGAGCATATGCTAGTTAGGCAGTTGGCAACGTGAGCTAGAAGAGAGTGAGATAGTTCTGGCACAGAGTGGTAGAATTGAGTGTCATCTGCATATAGATGGTGTGGAAATTCAAAATAATTTATTAGGATACATAGTTACATAGTAATTAAGGTTGAAAAAAGACTTTCAGTCCATCCAGTTCAACCTTTTAAGATCTCCTCTGATCTGCAATATGCAGATTAAATATTAATTAATTTGTTGTTAATTAATTAAAAATCAATTATTTAATTTTTTATTTTTTTTATTTTTAATTAATAATTAATCCAGAGGAAGGCAAACAGAAAAAAAAACAAGTGAGACTTAGCCAATTGGCTCAAAGAAAAAAAAAATCCTTCCTGACCCCAGGACTGGCAATCGGATTTCTCCCTGGATCAATACTGTCTCTCTAATTATCCATGATAACCCTGAATTCCCTTTTTAATTAGAAATAAATCCAGTCCCCTTTTAAAGTCTGGTAGAGAATTCCACAGATCAACCACCCTTACTGTGAAGAACCCTTTTCTTTCTTTAAGGTGGAATATTTTTACTTCTAACCTCAAGGGATGTCCTCTTGTCAGTTGAAAACCTCTTGGCACAAAAATGCTCCCTTGACAAATCTTTATACTGACCCTGGATGTATTTCTATAAGGTAATAATATCTTCTCTTAGACACCTTTTTTCTAGAGAAAATAAGTTTAATTTGGTTAGTTTTTCTTCATAACTTAGCCCCTCCATTCACCTTATTAGTTTTGTTGCCCTCCTTTGTACCTTTTCCAGCTCTAAAATGCCCTTTTTATGAAGTGGTGCCCAAAATTGTACTCCATATTCCAAATGAGGGCGTACTAGAGATTTGTATAGTGGCAGAATTATATTTGCTTCCCTTGCTGCTATACCCTTCTTAATACATGCTAATATTTTATTTGCCTTTGCAGCTGCTGCTTAGCTTTGTGAGGAAGTATAGATGGAGAAAAGGAGGGGACCTAGGACAGAACCTTGAGGTACACCTATAGCAGAGAGCGAGGCAAAGAAGATATGCACAAAATGTTTGATTTTCTAGATATAATTTGATATAGCTTTTTTTGTGCTTTCACATATACATACTAATCTTTAATTTATTGAAATGTAAATGTAATAAAAGGGACTTGATGAAATGAGAGGACGTGATAAAAGGGGATGGGAAAATAGTTTATGGGGTATGTCATTAATTTGGTGAGATGGTGGAGGGGCTATGTATTATGAGTGATATGAGCAGATAGGGATGTTATATGAGTGACCTGCTAAAATAAGTTGGGCGTTGATGTTACAGGGCTTATTTGAGAAATGATGATTAGACAAAATGTAATGTAGGCAATTTGATGAGGTAGGTAGCTAATATACACTGGATATAAAAAGTATACACACCCCTGTTAAAATGTCAGGTTTCTGTGCTGTAAAAAAAATGAGACAAAGATAAATCATTTCAGAACTTTTTCCACCTTAAATGTGACCTATCTTTTAGGTGGAGGGAAGAAAAGGAAAAAAGAAAAATAATGTGGTTGCATAAGTCTGCACACCCTCCTATAACTGGGGATGTAGCTGTGTTCAGAATTAAGCAATCACATTCCAAATCGTGTTAAATAGGAGTCAGCATACACCTGCCATCATTTAAAGTGCCTCTGATTAACCCCAAATAAAGTTCAGCTGCTCTAGTTGATCTTTCCTGAAATTTTCTTAGTCGCATCCCACAGCAAAAGCCATGGTCCACAGAAAGCATCCAAAAGCATCAGAGGGATCTCATTGTTAAAAGGTATCAGTCAGGAGAAGGGTACAAAAGAATGTCCAAGGCATTAGATATACCATGGAACACAGTGAAGACAGTCATCATCAAGTGGAGAAAATGTGGCACAACAGTGACATTACCAAGAACTGGAGTTCCCTCCAAAATTGATGAAAAGACTAGAAGAAAACTGGTCTGGGAGGCTACCAAGAGGCCTACAGCAACATTAAAGGAGCTGCAGGAATATCTGGCAAGTACTGGCTGTGTGGTACATGTGACAACAATCTCCCGTACTCTTCATATGTCTGGGCTATGGGGTAGAGTGGCAAGAAGAAAGCCTTTTCTTATGAAGAAAAACATCCAAGCCAGGCTACATTTTGCAAAAACACATCTGAAGTCTCCCAAAAGCATGTGGGAAAAGCTGTTATGGTCTGATGAAACCAAGGTTGATTTTTTTGGCCATAATTCCATAAGATATGTTTGGCGCAAAAACAACACTGCACATCACCAAAAGAATACCATACCCACATTGAAGCATGGTGGTGGCAGCATCATGCTTTGGGGCTGTTTTTCTTCAGCTGGAACTGGGGCCTTAGTTAAGATAGAGGGAATTATGAACAGTTCCAAATACCAGTCAATATTGGCACAAAACCTTTAGGATTCTGCTAGAAAGCTGAACATGAAGAGGAACTTCATCTTTCAGCATGACAACAACCCAAAGCATACATTTAAATTAACAAAAGAATGGCTTCACCAGAAGAAGATTCAAGTTTTGGAATGGCCCAGCCAGAGCCCAGACCTGAATCCGATTGAAAATCTGTGGGGTGATTTGAAGAGGGCTATGCACAGGAGATGCCCTCGCAATCTGACAGATTTGGAGTGTTTTTGCAAAGAAGAGTGGGTAAGTCTTGCCAAGTCAAAATGTGCCATGCTGATAGACTCATACCCAAACGACTGAGTGCTGTAATAAAATCAAATGGTGCTTCAACAAAGTATTAGTTTAAGGGTGTGTATACTTATGCAACCATATTATTTTATTTTTATATTTTTTCTTCCCTCTACCTAAAAGATTTCAGTTTGTTTTTCAATTGAGTTGTACAGTTTATAGGTCACATTAAAGGTGGAAAAAGTTCTGAAATGATTTATCTTTGTCTCATTTTTTTGCAGCACAGAAACCTGACATTTTAACAGGGGTGTGTAGACTTTTTATATCCACTGTATGTGATTTGAAGAAATGGGATGGGAACATCTCAGAAGTGTGTGTGTGTGTAAGTAAAAATGTGTATGTGAGTAAAATATCTAAATATTAGCACTTTATTGCCAATCAAACTAAGCAAAAGCAAGGGCTAGGATAAAACCAAATGCTAAAACCATCCTTTTTATATATTTTTTTAAGCTTATGAAACATTTTAAAACATTAGTTTCTTTACATCCCACGATTAGTTGAATTACATCTAAGTAAAAACCTTCTGATCATTAAATCTACCACTTAAATTACAGTAAATAAATGTATTTCCATTACTTCTTAAAGGTTGCCTTTGTTAATATAACAACAGAGCACAACCTGTACATGGCAAAGAAAATAAACATCCATCCAGGCCGTCATACAACTGAAGTTTAACATAATAATGCTGATAATTTAACAGTTACTAAAGTCTCTGCTTGCAGCAGTTATATGGCAAATACAGATGTTCTATCTTCCTTGGAGAAAGAAAAGCATTTACCTGCCACCCCTGGGGAATCTTACAGTCATGAGCTGTCACAGTAGCTCCCTGATTATCTGTGCACTGATTTCCTCATAACCCAGAATAGTTGTAGAGAGTTCCCACAGCAATTAGTGTACCAGCTGCTGGAAGTATTACATGGTATACTTATGTATTGTATAGTATGTCCCTTCGAGGTCCAGGTACATAGCTTTGAATGCTGTGTTGTATTGTATAGCTGAAGGTTATTTGTTTTCCTTTGCAAAACACAAGTAAAATATTTAACTCTAGACTTTTAGACTCTGAAAAAAGGAGTCGCATATAGCAGTATTTGAGACATTTCATATATATATATATATATATATATATATATATATATATATATATATACATATATGAATGAAGAATGAGGTAGCCGTGAATGTCCAGTAATCCAGTAAATATATATGTGTGTTTATTGATTTTTTTATTTTTTGTTCACTGCCTTCCTCCTGAGTTTGGTTACACTCTATGGTTCCTTAGATGTAAAACTATTTACGACCCCAATTTACTTACTCTGGTCTGTACCCCCACACACTTGTGCGGCTGGCTGAACAGAAATTTTTTTGTTAATTCTGGAATTTTTTGCTGTATTTGTGAATCTATAATCAGTATTGACTCTGACTCGACAAAGAGAGGAACGCCCTCGAAAGCTCGTCATGAAACCTATGAATATGTTTGTCCAATAAAAAAGGTATCACTATATACTGCAATACTCTGATTATTTATATATATATATATATACAGTGGATTTAAAAAGTCTACACACCCCTGTTAAAATGTCAGGTTTCTGTGCTGTAAAAAAATGAGACAAAGATAAATCATTTCAGAACTTTTTCCACCTTTAATGTGACCTATAAACTGTACAACTCAATTGAAAAACAAACTGAAATCTTTTAGGTAGAGGGAAGAAAAAAAAAAGAAAAATAATGTGGTTGCATAAGTCTGCACACCCTCTTATAACTTGGGATGTAGCTGTGTTCAGAATTAAGCAATCACTTTCCAAACCGTGTTAAATAGGAGTCAGCATACGCCTGCCATAATTTAAAGTGCCTCTGATTAACCCCAAATAAAGTTCAGCTGCTCTAGTTGGTCTGTCACGACCTCTGTCTCCCTTAGATCGTTTAGTAGGCTATCGCTTGCATGGGAAGCCTGAGGCAATGCTAGCACCCCTGTGTGGAATCCATTAGAAAACCCAGAAAGTAAATAAGTAACAAACTGAGGTGAAGGATAGTCTTGGAGAAGCCGGGAAACAGACTAATATCTAGGGCTAATTGTCATTTTGTGTTTAATTGTGGGCAGATGGACTTGGTATGAGCTTAATGACAGAGGCTAGGACATGAAGGAGGCAACAGGCAGGGAAATTATATTCTCTTAAAATTATTACAAATGGGTGTGGAACCTAAATAGAGGACTGGTCTGCCAAGGCGGTCACAGGCTGGACGGTATTGACTTGGTGAATCAATAAGGGAGACTGTAGGAGTTGTAGTGGTTGAGGAGGTTGAAGGAGGTTGAAGGAGTAAAATTGGTACAAAATGTGGAATGGTGAAAAGGTGAATGGCAATATTGACACACAGGAGACCTAAGCCCAGCAAAGTGCCTACAAAATAAGTCATAATCAAGGAGGGCCCATTTAACCTGCTAATTAAATTGATGCATGGCAGCGGCTGTTTTAGCTGCAAATAAGCATAACCGTCATATCTATAGGCATGATCAACGATAAGATGAAGGTGATCATCGAGTTCCTGGCACCTGGGTTTCTATAAATGTCAAACACCAGAACAAATTCAGTTACAGTAAGTTTCCACTGTAATCTGGGGTCTTTAGCCTTAATAGTTACAGAGATATCTCCTTGTGAGATTTTATGGGGCTCTGAGGTATCTAAAGATGCCATTAGTATGGATCCTAAATGAACCTCCTTCCCCTTGACTATATCTCTTCTTAGATGAGGAGAGGTATAGTGTGAGGGCATTATGATAGAAGGAGGTTAATTGATCTCACCACGTTCAGACTGAGGAGCAGGCAAAGCGGGCTTTAAGCTCATGTACTGAAGAAGCCAAATCTGTAATTGAAGTTGCTGGAACTGGTTTAGTTGATATTTACAGGCCCCAAAGTAGTCGGTAAAGATCCATTTTTCTTGCCGAGGCTGGAAATGGAAAGCCCCGACTAGTCAATTCCTGCATAAGGCGCGGGATGGTCCAAAGTCTCGGCTGTGCTAACTGCAATACGTAGGGAAATGGATAAAAGGGGAGGGGGTATAAAATTGTAAGGGCTGTCGAAAAAGAACATATCACATATATAGTTGTGAGCATTCTGGGTTGTTGCTAATGCTTGGAATGAGCTTTAATGCTCGCAGTTGCAGGCAATGTGCGCCAAATGCACTCATTGCATTGGTGCAGATGAGCACCGTAGGCACTCATCCCTACGACCCCTCACGACCTAGGCAGGGAGCGTCGAATCTCAATTATCCAATTCACAGTGCGAGCACCATAGCAGTTTTAAAAAATCCTGTTAAAAAATTACGTCTCGCAACACTTTGCAAAAATCAAAACCCCGGGAAAAAATCCAGACTTTGCAAAAAATCCGGACCACACAAAAATAGAAACTTAACAGCACACATTGAAAACCACGAAAAACACCAAAAGAAAAAAAACTCACACACAGCACGGGATGACAGCCAGGACGTCTGGTAGTGAGGGCGTACGCAAATGTAAGACGAATTTGCAGAGTTTCGCCACTCGAAATTCGCCTAAGCGAGAAAAAAAATGTCAGAAAAAAATGAAAATGAGGCTGCACAACCCCTAACCGCGCAAAACACTGCCAGGCACGTACAACTTTTACCCAGGAATGTACAAGGTACAAAATACACTATTAGGAAGGACAGAAAATGCTTGCGAGCCACGTAACACATAGACAATCGCCGCCATTTTACAACACTAACTTGCAACTAATAACATTACGATTCTAAAATGCTGCTTTACCCAACTAAACAAACACTTTGGCCTCGTGCACGCAGCCTATTTATTCTACACACTTGGCACATCGCTGAGAATTTCTCCTCAGGGCAGCAACAGTCCAACTGTACATTGTATGCTGCAGGAAAATCAAAAGAGATTGTTAGCTCTTCAGGATACTGATTGCTGAATATATTAATTAGAAATAGGTAAAGTATATTAATTTATTAATTTAATTAATTATTATTTAAAAAAAAAAAATATATATATATATATATATATATATATATATAATAAAAATACGCTAAATAGCATATTTTACACTGCCGTTACTTTATGAATACATTAATGCTTCGCACTTCCTAATACTTTTATTCATTACTAATTAATTATTAACTTACATTAATTTAATAATTATTAATTGGCAATGGAAAATAAAAATGTATAATTTCCACTACACTAAAACATTTTTACATTTTACACTGCACTTATATATTTGGATTACTGCTCATTGGCTGACAGCTATAGGACTCTCAAAGCTGTTACAAATTTACATCACTTTATTATGAGACCTGAAAACATTTTCTAATTTACACTGCAGTAAAAAAATTGTATATTTAACACTGTACTTATATATGTGTCTTTGCGATGATCGTTGCAAAGCACGAAACTTAAAGTACACAAGGGGAGAGGCTCGCAATGAGCGCCAAAGGTCCTCAGAGAAGCAAAATTACACGAGGGGAGAGACTCGAAATGAGCGCCGCAGGTACTCAGAAGACCAAAAGCCTTACATTCTGTCGCTAACAACATTGCCATGGCTTTAAATTTTATTGCTATCATTTTTTGACTGGCAAGTTGCTAGTATATTATAAAAGCAAGGAATATGCAAATCAAATACAGGTAAAGCAAGTTAAGAACAAATAGTTATAAAGAACTAAAAAAGTAAAAACACAAATCCTGTGAAATGTAAAGGAAAATTGAGGACCCAAATATAGGAGTAGCTTAAAAAATGTGTAAAGCGGTGAGATCTTGAGAGATATGAGATCTCAAAGATCCCGGTCGCAACATGCCACTACCAACATGCCACTACCGAGATGCGAGAACCGGCCTTAGTGGCGTCTAAGATGGCCGCAAACTTGTGAGACCATGACAACAAGCACTCTGGGAAATGTAGTATGGGGAAATAGAAGGGGTCTGAGATCTCGGCGCCATGTCAGAAAACAAAGAAACAAAAAACGGCAAAGCAATGAATAAATAAAATGAAAAGCAAAGGAACATGATACACAAACTGAGACAGATCAAAGGGAACAGGGGGGAGAAATGAAAAGACAAAATGGGGTGGAGAAAGAAGATTGGAAGGAAAATGAGGAATAATATAAAGGGTCAGGAATATGACTCACAGGTAGAATTTGAGCAACAAAGGACAGGGAGACAATGTAAAGTTCAATGAAGAACAGCAAAGGCAGAGTCAAAGCAGGAGCCGCACACACAGCATGGCAAAAAAGCGGTGCTGGAAGCATGTACACAGGTTGGAAGAGGGCGTTCATTTATAAAGGATGGAGGGAGAGAGGGACCCTCCCACAATCACCAGGTAATTAACCTGGCTATAGCTATAGCTATACCTATAGCTATACCTATAGCTATACCTATAGCTATATCTATACAGCAATTATTTCACATATGGTGGGCTAAGAGTGATAGAAGCCCTCAACCGTACAAAGTACAGTAGTACAAATAAGGAATAGTACATTAGTGATTCCCTTTGAATGTCTAAAAATAAGTTGATAAAAACGTATTTCCTGCTCAAATTTCTCAGAAACACAGTATATGCACTGCAATCTGGGAAAACTGAATGGGACATGCAAATGAGGCCACATAATGCAACATCACTCTGTCAATCCAAACCATTTTAAACATGGCTTCTTTAAAGCATATGCTTACTGTATTTCACAGTTTTAGACATAGCAACGGATGGATTTTTCACAAACCAGGTCACTTAACCACATACAGTACTGTTTCCCAGTTACTGCCGATCCTCAGTATGGTGTGAGTGCCTGGTTTGTGTGTTAATTGTTGTAAAGAGTAGTTCTATACAGCAATTATTTCACATATGGTGGGCTAAGAGTGATAGAAGCCCTCCACCGTACAAAGTACAGTAGTACAAATAAGGAATAGTACATTAGTGATTCCATTTAAATGTCTAAAAATAAGTTGATAAAAACGTATTTACTGCTCAAATTTCTCAGAAACACAGTATATGCACTGCAATCTGGGAAAACTGGGCGGGACATGCAAATGAGGCCACATAATGCACCATCACTCTGTCAATCCAAACCATTTTAAACATGGTTCCTTTAAAGCATATGCTTACTGTATTTCACAGTTTTAGACATAGCAACGGATGGATTTTTCGCAAACCAGGTCACTTAACCACATACTCATACATCCTCCGTACGGTGTGAGTGCCTGGTTTGTGTGTCTCTCTTTCCCCCTGTGTATCTCTTTCCCCCTGTGCCTCTCTTCCTCCCGTGTGTCTCCTTTCCCCCTTTGTCTCTCTTTCCCTCGCCCCTCCCTTTTCATCCTCAACCCCCCCATCCTCATTCTCAAACCCCCATACTCACCCTAAAGCCCCTCCTCATCCTAAACCCCCTCCTCAATTAGCCCTCTAAATACCTTCCCCTATCCCGGCATATGCTAATGATGTGACATCACATGGGCGTCACGTCATTGGCCGGGTCAAGACTCAGCCGGAAGGAGCGCGGAGGAGCGGAGGAGCAGCTGCTGCAGAGGGAAGGTAAGTGAGGGGAAAGGGAGAGGGGGAGGTACTTAGAGGGGTAAAGTGAGGAGGGGGGTTTAGGATGAGGATGGGTGGTTGAGGATGAGGATGGGGGTTGAGGATGAGGAGGTGGGTTGAGGTTGAGGAGGGGGGTTGAGGAGGAAGGATGAGGAGTGAGGTTGAGAAGGGGGGTTGAGGATGAGGAGGGGGGTTAAGGATGGTGGTTTAAGAATGAGGAGGGGGGGTGGAGGATGCGGGGGTTGAGGATGAGGATGGGGGGTTGATTTTGAGGAGGGGGATTGAGGAGGGAGGTTGAGGATGGGGGTTGAGAATGAGGATGGGGGTTGAAAATGAGGATGGGGGTTGAGGATGAGGATGGGGGGTTGAGGATGAGGATGGGGGGTTGAGGATGAGGATGGGGGTTGAGGATGAGGATGGGGGGGTTGAGGATGGGGGTTGAGGATGAGGATGGGGGGTTGAGGATGAGGATGGGGGAGGTTGATGGGGGGTTGATGAGAGAGGTTGAGGAGGGGGGTTGAGGAGAGAGGTTGAGGATGAGGAGGGAGGTTGAGGATGAGGAGGGGGGTTGAGGAGGGAGGTTGAGGATGAGGAGGGAGGTTGAGGATGAGGAGGGGGGTTGAGGAGAGATGATGAGGAGAGAGGTTGCGGAGGGGGTTAACGAGGGAGGTTTAGGAGGGGTTGAGGAGAAAGGTTGAGGAGGGAGGTTGAGGATGAAGAGGGGTGTTGAGGAGGATGGTTGAGGATGAGGAGGGTGGTTGAGGAGGGAGGTTGAGGATGTGGAGGGGGGTTGAGGAGGGGGGTTGAGGATGAGGAGGGAGGTTGAAGAGGGTGATAAGGGAGGGGGAGGGAAAGAGACACAGGGAAGGGAGGGGGAGGGAAAGAGACACAGGGAAGGGAGAGGGGGAAGAGACATAGGAAAGGGAGAGGGGGGAAGAGACACAGGAGAGGGAGAGGGGTGAAGAGACACAGGGAAGAGAGAGGGGGGGCACAAGAAAGGGGCACAGTGGGCACACAAGAGGGGGATACAGAGGGCACAAGAGGGACACAGCGCGCATCCCTCAGCTTATACTCGAGTCACTAAGTTTTCCCAGTATTTTGTGGTAAAATAGGTGCCTCGGCTTATACTTGGGTCACCTTATACTTGAGTATATACATTATATATATATATATATATATGTATATATATATATATATATATATATATATATATACATCCATTAGAGTTGTGAGGAAGTTCCACTTACCTCCTGTCTACCTCTATGAAACTGAGATCTGCAGAGATCTGTGATTTGCATGATTGCAATTGCCAGCATTACAGCTCATTCCATTCTGGGGGTGGTGGGAGAGTGCGGCTGAGGTGGTCTGAGGGGGCCCGGCGGGATAGGCATGGGTGGGGGCTCTCACTATACTACAGAGACAAAAATAAATATTAATATATTGAGATAGCACTGGACCTCACCCAGAGGAGGGCCTCCGTGCAATATGGAGACTTTACTTTCCAGTCCTACTTAATACATAATAATAAATAACTAATAATTATGTTAAAAAGGATCGTACCTCACTTGCCACATGAGTCCAATCCCATTTATAACAACGCTTTGTTTTCTGTCTTTTAGCTAGTTTTCAATCCATGTACATATATTTAATGTACAATAGCCTCCCATGTGGAACTGGATTAAAAGCCTCTGCAAAATCCAAAAGGACTAAATCTATTGAGCTGCCTTGTCCAAGTTCCTACTTACCTCCTCATAGAAACTAAATGTTGTCTATTTGACAATCTTTGTTGTCTTATTATCTTATTCAGATCAATACTGCACTTTAAAATATAGGGAAAGTAATGTAAGACATTAGAATTAATTGCACAACAGTCTCAAGCTCACAAATCTGCAGAAAGAAAAAATTAAGTTTTATTTCTGTGTTAAATTAATTCCGGCAATCAATGGGTAAATACATATCATGGTACCTGCATGCACTAGACCAGTAGATTTGTTAATTTTTATATATTTCAACATTTCTAGATTGCAAATATAGACTTCTAAACGCTAATTGACTGCAATTTACACTACATGTTTTCCTGACGTCATGATGACAGTATCATTTACTATTGGCTGTTTCTTAATCTGTAGTTATGGGCTTGCTTAATTCATCATGATCATGCCCTGAAATGCTACTTACGGTTACATGGTTTACGGTTTTGGCTTTCGGCCATGTAGTTGCGGGCTTGTTCAATTTAATCTCTGTAACTGCTGCAAATTTCCAGCTCGCAGATTTACCGACTGTATGAAGGCAACTGCAGGCTTGGAATTTAATAGGGACCTATGTCTTGCTACTGTATTTAAGTTACTTAACACAAACTCCCTCTTGACTTTACAAAGCTTCCCCCCTTCTCCTCCTCCATTAATACTAAACTCATCCCTTACCCTCTGTACACGTCCATTAGTTCTAGTCACTCCCCATCTACAACTTTAAAACCTCCACCAGCCTTTCCATCACCACGCCAGCTCCCATGCTCCCTTGCACGGCCTGTCTCCCCCTTCTGTTCCCAGCCTTTCTACCATCCTCCCGTAGTACATAAGCTCCCTCTTCATAAAGGTGAATTCCATCACTGCTATAGAGATACCTTTCAAAAGAGAAGTCAGTCAACTGCTCTAACAATCCAAAATCCTGCTTTCTGTACCAATGTTGTAGTCGTGAATTAACCTCCATAAGCTCCTTTTGTCTCCCTGGAATAACATGTGGCACTGGTATTAACTCAGAATATGTATCTTGGAGGACCTTACCCTAAGCTTGTTTCCTATATCCATAAAATCACCTTCCACTTTGTTATTGGTACCAATATTTACCAAGACCGCTCTCAGATCTACAACATGCCAAATCTGAGCACCTGGGAGACAACAAACTAGGATATGGGTGACAAATCACTCTATCTACATTCATAATAATAGTCACTTTCACCAAAACCTGTCTTTTATTTTGCCTAATCTGCCCTCCCTCTCCTCCAGTAGAACTGTTCTCCTGGCTGTTAGATGAAACAGCTCTATCTGGCATTGCCATTATTGAATGGAGATCCTCCATAGTTTCACTCAACCTGGAAAATCTGTTGGTGTTTCCCAACTAAGAACTAGCCTGCCTCCTCCTCCTGTTCCTGCTGCTTCCCCTTGTAACTATAACCTAGTTACCTCCATCAACATCTTAATTAGCCCCAGTTTCACCCTCCATACTATGCTCAAATAAATTGTGCTCTGTGAGCACCAACTCCCCTTTCATATGTGCTGCAATTCTCATCTCAAGTTCTCCAATTCAAGATTCAAGGTAGGCAATATGCTTAGAACTGTCACAGAGGTATGGCCCCCGAAACAGCTCCAGCAATGCATACATGTTGCAGGATATACACTGAGTGAGGTTGTCACTGAACTGCTTCATAATTACAAAACACAAACAAAAAAATAAGAAAAAGAAAGTATATATATTTGTCTAAAAAGTGTTTTTCTATACTGTAATCTACTAAAAATACCTTTCCTTATTCTATACATCCTAACCCCTTTTCTTTGAACTCCATCTCCCACACTTACACTATAACTGCACTTATACCAGAGCTGCTCCTGTTCTCAAGCTCCCCAGATCGCTTATTCCCTTGTTTACATTAAATCCTGCCTACTCACATGCACACTGATTACTGCTCACTCACAGCAAGGTAAATACAGCACACCCTTTCCCTTCCAGATAGCAACTCACTTATACTAAATTCAAGGCAGTTAGGTACACTGGAGCAGATGTAAGGAATAACAATATATTTTAAATATTTTAAGAATGTTTTGAAATTTCTTTGAACTTCAGTAATGTTAAACTGTACCATATTGTATTTGTTATAAGGTTTTTGTCTTATTTCTGTTGTAACTATTCCATCGTGTCCTTAATGCCATTTATTTTGCCATCTTTTAAAATATATTCAAAATGCTTGAGTATATAATAAATATATTCTTACAATACACATTTGTAAAGTTTTAGTATATTCAGCTATGATACAAACTATACAATAATCTTGTGATACAGAACATATGTTGTGTTATTACATATTACTCCTTTTTAGTTTCCCAAGCCTAGCATAAAATGGCGTCAGTTGAAATATGAAGTGATGACAACCCTAACTTGTGGTAAGTGTATTCCTTGAAAAGTACAACATAGGTTTTACTGAGTTACTATATATGCACTGTATATTATTATAAACATTTCCTTGGCAGAGGAAGTTATATTTTGGGGTCATTTTCAAATGTATCTTTGTGTCATTACCACAGCTCTTGGCTCTTGGAATTTCAGGCCCCGTTGTAAGGTATGTGTTTTACTGAATTTGAATTTAATTTTACCAATTGTTATTCCCTTTCATAACCAAAACATTTAGGATGTGCCATCTAAAATCATAAGCACTGAAAGTATATAAGGTTGGCATGGTGGGTAGTGGATATAGTAAAAATCATAAAGCTTTCTTTGTTATTTATAAATTAATGTTCTAAAGAAGGTTTGCACAAGAATTTCTGTTTTCCATTCCTACATTTAGGAAATGCTGAATATTTAAACTCTGAATCAATTCACTTGGAGAATTGTTCTATATTACTGCATATCTGCTACATGGAGAAATGTGAATGGGCCCAAACCCAAGTCATTGGAATGGTTTCAAGAATAGGTTAAAAAGGAAATGTTCATGTATTTTAACAAGTAGGTTTTCAAATTAAAATGGATGCAGTTTCTCGGCAATGATGGTTTCATGCAATTAGATAAACTACTCAGTTTGGTCAATTTTAGCAGACTGCTATTTATTTTTTATGATATATAATAATGAATAGTACATTAGGGATTTGTTGTTTATTTATCATGCTGAGAAAATTGGTATTTCATGGCTGGTCTATCCATTTAGATGAGCTAAGATAGATATACCACATGAGTTTTCTCCTTGACTGAATGGGCATGCTACAGTATTCACCACTGGTTGGTTTTACAAACATATCTTTGCCATGGGCTTTCTTCACACTCATACTGTTTTTTAATTGCAAATATATTAATTAACATCAAAGTTTTAAACTTTTGCCTGTGTTATGGAAAACATTTTACACAGAGCTATATAAAAAGAGTACATTTAATGCAATAAATTCTTAAAATAACCATACAGATTTAAATATGTTGTTACAGAAAGAGCTAACATTTTAAAGGGATGGGGAAGTGTAAGAGAAGTCAAGTTGGGGTGATGCAAGCTTAATATTGTAGACAACTGTGTCTGAACCAAAAGGCCAATGGGTCTCTCTAGATTGTGTAGGCTATTGGTAATAGGTTTATTTAAAGGGATATGTAAGCTTCCTGGATTATGAATGCATCTGTTAGAGGATAATTAATAGTATATATATATATATATATATATATATATATATATATATATATATATATATTAATATATACATTTTGCATGAAAAAATAAAAAAATAAATATTTAAACACTTACCTTGAAGTTAGCAAAATCTATTGTAATTTCTGACAGTTTGAAATTAAGGTTAACACCCCCTCCATAATTAGTTTTGGCCAATCTGGTTAGATTTGAGACATAGCACTATGTTAGTTGCTATGGCAACACCACACCGCATGTACAGGAAGCAGGGATGAGTCATATCCCAGCAGTGACTGGGAGGCTGACAACACTACTCTACTATTGGCTGAGCAAGCAAGAGCAGGTAAATAGTGGGTTAATATTGCTCCCTGGATGCTGCATGATGATTGGGTGGGGATCAGGAATTTGGTATAGACACTCCCTGAGGGTATCAACACAATAATTAAAGGGATTTTTAGGTATAAAAAAAATAAAATGTTTTATGAGATGTGCTGTATACATATAGGCTGCTTTTTGCCTATAGAGTGCAGAAATGTATCAATCCAGCAAACTTAGATATCCCTTTAACACTTGGTGGATTTTTAATCAACTCATAAAGTTTTGAATACTTGATGGTCATAGTTATCAGAGTTATTGATATCTGTTTATGTTAGGGCTACATTATAGAATAAGAAAAGGTATTGAGTAAAGCAGAAGTTTCTTCTGGAGACATACACGATGGTTTGAAATGTAGTTAAGTAGTTAACTGGTAAGGAGTGAGTTACAGTAGTCGAGGTGTGACAATATGAGTGAGTATATTAGTGTCTTCTAAGAAAGTGGCGAATTCTGGAGATAGTACATAGTTACATAGTTACATAGTAATTAAGGTTGAAAAAAGACTTTCAGTCCATCAAGTTCAACCTGTTAAGATCTCCTCTGATCTGCAATATGCGGATTAGTTATTAATTAAATTATTGATTAAATAATTATTAATAGTATAGTATTGGAGAATGAATAAAGAGTTAGTCCATCAAGTTCAACCTTTTTAGATCTCTATTGATCTTTTTAATTTGGACTATTTATTATTATTGTTAATTGTTAATTATTGTTAATTGATCCAGAGGAAGGCAAACATAAAAAAAACCCCATTGAAACTTTGCCAATTGTCTCATAAGGGGAAAAAAAAAGCAAAATTCCTTCCTGACCCCAGAAACTGGCGATCAAATTTCTCCCTGGATCAATATTCCTTCGCTAGTTATCTAGGATAGCCTTGAATGCCCTCTTTATTCAGAAATATATCTAACCCCTTTTTGAAGTTGTCTATCGAATTCGCTGTCACCACCTTCTTTGGTAGAGAATTCCACAGTTTAACCACCCTAACTGTGAAGAACCCTTTTCTTTGTTTAAGGTGAAATCTTTTTTCCTCTAACCTCAACGGATGTCCTCTTGTCAGTTGAAAATCTCTTGCTACAAAAAGCTCACTTGACAAAGCCTTATATGGACCCTGGATGTATTTAAATAACGTAATCATATCTCCTCTTAGACGCCTTTTTTCTAGCGAAAATAAGTTTAATTTTGCTAGTCTTTCTTCATAACTTAGCCCCTCCATTCCCCTTATTAGTTTTGTAGCCCTTCTCTGTACTTTTTCCAGCTCTAAGATGTCTTTTTTGTGAGGTGGTGCCCAAAATTGTACTCCATATTCCAAATGAGGGCGTACTAGAGATTTGTATAGTGGCAGAATTATATCTTCTTCCCTGGCTTCTATACCCTTCCTAATACATGCTAATATTTTATTTGCCTTTGCAGCCGCTGCTTGGCTTTGAGCGCTGTTACCTAGGTGGTTGTCCACTAGTACTCCCAAATCCCTTTCAATATCTGATACCCCTAGATTTGCTCCATTAAGATTATAGATTGCTTGGCTATTTTTCCTTCCCAAATGCATAACCTTACATTTATTTGTATTAAATCTCATCTGCCATTTAGCCGCCCATTTCTCTAATTTATGCAAATCCTTTTGTAGGGAAAGTACATCATTATCTGATTTTATTACCTTGCACAACTTAGTGTCATCAGCAAAAATGGAGACACTACATTCGAGTCCTACTTCAATGTCATTAATAAATATGTTAAAAAGGAGAGGACCCAATACTGAGCCCTGAGGAACCCCACTTATCACATTAGACCAATCGGAGTATGTTCCATTTACAACAACCCTTTGCTTCCTGTCTTTTAGCCAGCTCTCGATCCATGAGCAGATATTTACTGCAATTCCTGTATCCCTTAGTTTGCTCACTAGTCTTCCATGTGGCACTGTATCAAATGCCTTTGAAAAATCTAAAAAGACTACATCCACTGAGTTGCCCTGATCCAAGTTCCTACTAACCTCCTCATAAAAACTAATTAGATTGGTCTGACACGACCTTTCCTTCATAAATCCATGTTGACTGCTACCTATGATCCTGTTCAAATAGACATATTCTTGTATTCTGTCCCTTATTAACCCTTCTAAAAGCTTCCCAACTACAGAAGTGAGGCTCACTAGTCTATAATTCCCCGGATTTGCTCTAGATCCCTTCTTAAATATAGGTATCACCTCTGCTTTTCTCCAGTCATCTGGTAGAGACCCTGTAGTGAGCGAGTCTTTAAAGATTAGATATAATGGTTTGGCTATTACAGAACCCAGCTCCCTCAGTACCCTTGGATGTATTCCATCAGGACCTGGGGCTTTATTAACATTTATTTTCTCCAACCTCTTTTGTATTTCTTCCTGCGTTAACCAATTATTTAGTGAAGGTAGTGTAGCCCCATTATGTTGCAGTGTCCCAACCACTGGTACCTCCCTTGTGTAAACCGAAGAAAAGAACCTATTTAGCTCATCTGCCTTTTCCTGGTCACTAATTATCAGATGGCCTGTGTCACATTGTAATGGTCCTATCGATTCCTTCCTGGCCTTCTTCCCATTAATATATTTATAAAATATTTTAGGGTTAGTCTTACTTTCCATTGCAACTGACTTCTCATTTTCTATTTTAGCCAGTCTAATAGCCCTTTTGCAAGCCTTGTTGATTTCCTTATAGTCACATAAAGATGCCTCTGTTCCCTCCTTCTTGTATAATTTAAATGCATACTTCTTTTTCCTCATCATGATCTTTAAGTCATTGTTAAGCCACATGGGATGTGATTTACTCCTATTTATTTTATTTCCACATGGTACATGCTGATGAGTATGTTTATTTAGTAAGGATTTGAATGTTGTCCATTTATTTTCAGTATTCTTCCCTGTAAGTTCTTTGTCCCAGTCTATATGTTGTATTGCTGCCCGTAGCCCATTAAAGTTAGCCCTTTTAAAATTTAGAGTTTTTGTTGGCCCCTTACAACTCTGTTTTTTGTATTCAATCTCAAATGAGACTGTGTTGTGATCACTGTTCCCCAAGGGTTCCCCTATTTTTACATTTGATATTATATCAATATTACTTGTGATGACTAAATCCAAGATGGCCCCATTTCTAGTAGGTTCTTGTATTACCTGGGCTAGATAATGATCCCTGAGTGTACTCAAGAACCTGCTCCCCTTAGCTGAGCTGCTGGTCTCGTTTATCCAGTTTATATCAGGGTAATTAAAGTCTCCCATTATTAGAACTTGCCCATGCTTAGCTGCATTTCCAATCTGTAACAATAATTGTATTTCCTCACTTTCAGCTATATTTGGGGGTTTATAGCATACTCCCACCAATATGCATTTAGAATTAGCTCCTCCACTATTTAGCTCAACCCACAAGGATTCAATGATGCCGTTAGTGCCAGCATAAATATCTTCTCTAACTATAGGCTTAAATTCAGGCTTAACATAAAGACAGATCCCTCCTCCTCTTTTACCATTGCCCCTATCTTTCCTAAATAGGTTATAACCATCCAGATTAACAGTCCAGTCATGAGATTCATCCCACCATGTTTCCGTAATGCCTATTAAGCCCCATTTTTCTTGTACTGCTAATATTTCTAGCTCATCCATTTTCCCAGGCAAACTTCTTGCGTTTGCAATCATACACTTTATGTTGCTATGGCTCTGCTGATGTGAAGTGCCTGCCACTGTATTTGAGGCCCCTATTAATATCTCCCTACTTTCTATTGTAACCCTCCCCCCCTTCTCCTCCCCCATGGGTAAATAATTCATCCCTTTCCCTCTCTACCCTATTTACCCCAATACTTCTATATAGTCCCTCCCCCCCACCTACAAGTTTAAAAACTCCCCCAGCCGTTCTACCATCCTATTCCCTAGCACAAAAGCGCCCTCATCATTAAGGTGCAATCCATCCCTGCTATAGAGATTGTACCCAAGTGAGAAGTCAGCCCAGTGCTCTAAAAACCCAAAACCCTCTGCACTGCACCACTTTTTTAGCCACGCATTAACCTCCCTAAGCTCCTTCTGCCTCCCTGGGCTAGCACGTGGCACTGGTAGTATCTCAGAAAATACTACCTTGGAGGTCCTTGCTTTAAGCTTATTCCCTAATTCTCTAAAATCATTCTTTAGGACGCTCCATCTTCCACTAACTTTGTCATTGGTACCAATGTGTACCAAGACCGCCGGTTCATTACCAGCCCCTCCCAGATGTTATTTAAGTGAAAGTGGCAAAATTTGGTTGTGAGGAGGAAGAATCGTGGAAGCCCTATATTCCTACATGCCAGCAGGTCAGAGTAATAATGTAGTTATTGACAGTAAGGGGAAATTTATATGTCTTTTAAATTTAATGGATCATTTTCTTTTTCTGTATGAACAAAACTAAACTTGATTGTTGTTAGAAGGTAAAAAAAGGTGAGCACGACACTTGCTTTTTAATATTTTATACCAAACTTTTCTGTTGGCATCCTTTTCTCTAGTGAGCAGATTCTATCTTTTTTATCAGCAGGGTGTTTCCTTATAAAGTATCAAGCTTTACATTGCTGCTGCTGAAATCGTTAGCATTTGTAGATGCCACATTTCCATTATATAGACAGAAGTTTTTCAGTCCCTCCTCAAGTAATTAATAACCAGAAAACAAAATGTTAGACCCTACAGCGGGTTATTTGCCTATATAAAAAGGTAATATATTACAGACTATATTATTTTATTCTTCATTCTAAAATCATTTTGCATGTATTCAGGTAGTTCTTCAAAATCGTAAATATAAATATGTGACCACTGTGGTCAATTAAAATATTATCATTTGTTCTCCAGAGCCAAACTGTTCTGTAGATATGTCTTGGGAAACTCCTATTGATCACTGGACATTTATGTGTTATTTTCTGCTGGTCTCTTACACATTTTCTTCACTTTAAAGCCATCTTAAATCTCTGAACATGACCCAAGCATGATCCATTTAGGCTTATGATAAATAACCGACACAACACCGATTGTTTGGGAGAAAACACGGGCCACAGCTTTATTGTAAATAACCAATTTACATAACTTAAAAACTTGCATATATTATGCATATTAACATATTAAACTATAGGAGGAGGAGCCCGGCCACGGACAGTGACCTCAGGCCTTGGGCCCTGCCCAAAGCCCCCAATGCTTATTTTAAGCACAGACTCCTCCTGAGCCGGCGATCCCCCCCTGCTGTTCATTAAAGCCAAAGCCCGAACCGCGCTCTCCCTAAACTCTAAAGTGACCAACTCCAGACCCATCTGGGTAAGATGTACCTTATCTGGACCGAAAAAATCATCCGCACCGGCCGGCTCGAATTCCTTGTACCTGATGGCGATGAAACCTAACTTGCGAATAAAACTTGACAGCTGCTGGTTAATCTACTGCCTTGCCTTATCCAGCCCGACGGGGTCACGCGTATTTCGCCAAGATCGTCTCTTTATCATTTCAGACCATATCAGAAATGTCCCCGAGAACTTCTTGGTCCAGTTCTCCACGTCTCTTTTCATCACCTTCAGCATTCTGTGCATGTGTACTGCTCCTAAATCATTACCGCCGGCATGAATTATAAATATTGTGGGTTGACCGTACCGCTGACTGCAGGTGTTCAACAATTCATCCAACTGGGCCCACCGCAGGCCCCGAACCCCGAGCCACCGCACGTGTAAGTCCGTAACGGGGAAACCCAGTTGTGTCCTTCCCTCTGTAACTGCAGCCAACCTGTGGGCCCAGTACACGTACGAGTGGCCCACAATCCACAGTTGCTTCTGACCGCCTGAAAGCAGATAGCAACAGACGTTAGATTACAGCCCTGGGTCTTATGTAAGACCGAAAACTTTCTGATTCCCATCTACCAATACGCTTGACTGCCGCATCAGGTAAGCCTAGTCTAGCTGCTTTGGTCGCAGCCCCTATTCTGAACGAGTGTGTTCCGAACTCTGACCCCCTTATGCCCAGGCTGCAACTTTTAGCATCCGTTCAAACTGATACCGGGATAACGCCGTCCCATCGGCATGAACCAACAGCGAACACCGTCCCACCGGTCGCTGACCAAGGTACTCTACCATACACTCCGTGCCTACTTGGTGTAACACCACCTCTTTTCCTTTTCCCTGCTGGTCGGTCTTAGACCTCCGGAGCCATACCACCACCATGCCTTCCCTGAGGCAGGTATCCACCACCTGAAGGCCCCCTGAACCGTGTCTGCTGCTCGCAACTAACTCCCCTATTCGGAATGCTCCGAAGAACGCCAGGGAAAAAGCAGTACGGAAAAGCAGAGATTCGAAAGGGGTCCTACATTTTACTCCCAACACCTGCGCCATTCGCAGTAACAATGAAAAGGTGATCGGCCGCCTAGTGTCTGGCCTGCGATCCCCGTTAAACATGCCGCGCACCACCTTGCGCACTATAAATTCCCTCTGCCCCGCCAGCTTAAACATAAAAGCCGTGGGGCCGTGACCTGTCTATCTGTCTAACTACTACTGCCTTCTTTTCGCCTACTTCGGCACTCCGTAGCAAAAACCATAGCAGTATCCCTAGGGTCTTATCCTCTGATGTGGACCCCCCTGCCGTTTTTTACTAAGTCGTTCCATTTAGCCCATACGCGTTTATACGCCGACCACGTTGCCGGGGCGACAGACTGACGAGTCTCGTCACCTGGCTGCTCGAAGCTCCCAGATCTCCTCGGGAATGGCCTCCCCAAGCGTGTTCGCACGGGGGGCCAGAGCCCTGAATCGTTCCTCCTGAAACCGAGAAAGGGCGTCAGCAATGCCATTCTCTAATTCCGGTACTTGCCGCGCTTGAAACCATATGTTCTGGCGCAGGCAACACAGCACCAGGTGCCGGAGTAGTCTCACTACCGGCACGGACGTTGCCGTGAGACTGCTTGAACAACACCCCTGCTTTCCGTGTGCAACAGGACCCACCGGTCCCTGAACTCTGAGCCCCATAAGTGTACCGCTACTACCATGGGAAAAAGTTTGAGGAATGTCAGGTTCTTTGTGAGACCTGCCACCTCCCATTCACCCGGCCAAGGCGCGGCGCACCATTTTCCTTGAAAAAAGGCGCCGCATCCCACTCCCACACCGGTGAAAAGTTTTAGGTCAATGCTGTTAGCACACCTTTTCTGAATGATCTCTGAACCATTGAAATCAGCCAGAAATACCGACCATACCCGTGCGTCATCCCGTATGGCCTGAGATACTTATATGAAATGATGAGGCTTGCTAACACCCACAAAAGCAAGCGACAATCCCCTACAGAATACCCTTCCCATGGGGATAATCCTACAAGCAAAGTTTAACTTTCCTATGATGGACTGTAACCGTCACAGGGTGACCTTACGTGCATACACTAGCGCACTAAGTTCCTCCATCATGTCTACTACTTTCTCCAAGGGAAGACTACATTCCATTGTCTTGGAATCTATCTGTATCCCGAGGAAAGTCAATCTTTCCGTGGGGCCCTCAGTTTTGTTATGGGCCAGTGGCACCCCAAAATCCCTACAGATTTTGGTGAATACTTCCAAAATAAACCGGCAGGTGTCCCGCCCGGCTGGACCGACGAACAGGAAATCGTCCAGGTAATGCGTTATGCTCCTGTACCTGGATTCTTTGCGTGCCACCCATTGTAAGAAGCTGAACGCCTCGAGATAGGGACATGATATGGAGCACCCCATAGGTAAACAAAGGTCAATAAAATATTTTCCATCGACTTGGCACCCGAGGAGCCTGTGGCTCGTTGGATGTACCGGTAACAGTCTAAAAGCCGCTTCTATGTCAACTTTTGCCATGAGCGCACCCGCGCCGCCCCCCCTGACCATGTCAGTGGCCCGGTCAAATGATTCATACGACACTGCTGAATCCTCTCTTGCAATGCCGTCATTTACTGACCCGCCTCTCGGGTAAGAAAGATGTTGGATCAACCTAAATTTTCCAGCTTCTTTCTTGGGAACGACGCCTAGGGGGGAGACAACGAGGTCTCTAATGGGGGGGGAAACGAATGGCCCTGCCATCCTTCCCAGTTGTACCTCATTGAGAACCTTAGCTTCCGCTACCCCTGGGAATTCCCGCACAGAACGTAAGTTAGGGGCCATGGACCCCCGCACCTCTGTTGTGCACGGGATCCGAAAGCCCTCCTGAAAACCCACTTCAAGGAGGCGGCCCGCCGCACTGTTACCCGCCAACCTACCATAGCGTCTTAGCCATGGCAGCATGCCGGGGAGGTGTATGGGCGTCTTGCCCTTTGGCAGCGGGCTCTGCCCTGTTGTCCTTTGGCCTAGCACATCTGGCCAGGGGGTGCTCCCCGCCACAGTTGGAGCACACGTGCTTGAACCTGCAGTTGGGCGCCCATTTACATACCCCTTCGTTGTAGGCAAAACAGGACTTGGTACCTGCGGCCGAGTTGGCGGTGGGACTCCTGACCCCACCCCCTCCGGCCCGAAAGGGCGGCATGGCACGCATGGGTGTCATGATGTTAAGCCAGTGTGCTACCGCTTTATCGCTCCATGCCATGGCTGGCCTAGATGCCAGATCCTGGCGGAATTCTTCATCGTACCGCCACCACGCCGTACCCCCGTACACCTTGTGGGCGTTACGAATCTCATCTATGTATACGAACAGCCCCGGACATTGCTCCGGGTGGCGCTCGCATAAAACGCATGCCACGATAGAAACCTGGGGACTGCTTGGGGCGTTGCGAAGTCTACCTGTGGGTCAGGATTAGTCACTTTTTGCTGTGGCCTAACCGTAACGCCCTCAGTCTCTGTCCTCTGTCGTCTTAAAGGGGTATGGGTAAATAGCAGCGGGCTGTACCTGCTTGTGTTCTTCCTAGCTCTGGTGGGGCGCGCCGGCCTCACCAATGCCGCTGCTACGGGCATATCATCGATCATGACCATGCTGTCCTGGCTGATCATCTCTCTAACCACTCTGTCTCTTCTCTCTCGTGTAGTACCCGTGTCCATTTTTCTGCCGCGGCTGCGTCCCTGCAAAGCACCAGAAGCGCTGTTACTATTTGGGTTAGAGGGGACCGCATGATCGGCACTTTTTATGTCTGTAGGAGCTTTTTTAGGGCTCCTGTCTTTACTTTTACCCCCTGCGCCCCCTTTTTGGGGTTGTAATGGGGTGTTCTTTGACCTTTGCCGCGGCCGGAGCCCTTTAGGCAAAATGACTGGTGGTGGCCGGGGTACTAGGCCCTCACCCTCCGTGGGCCCGGCACTCTCTTGCCTAAGGGGTAAAGGGTCCTGGCTAACCAGCCCCGCATTACCCCTGTCACCCGTGGCCTGGTCCTCCACTGGACGGTGGTCTGTTGTCTCTGACTGAAAGGGGAAGGAGACGGCATCCCCCATATTGGCTAGGCTTCCAGCAACTGCATGCTGAGCCTGTCCAATGTAATGGGAGTCTCCTGCAGAAGGCATGGGAGGGCCCAGCCTGTCCTGCACCCATCTGACCCCCTGGCTTAAGGCACGGGCCCTGACATCAGCCAATAAGGCCTCAATAGCTAATGCATCCATACCCCCAGGCACAAAAAAGGACCCCCCAAGACAAACAAAACGGACCGCGAGACAAAGAAAAACAAAAGAACAAACACACACACTAATAGACACACTCACACTGCCCCTTATATGCTTCTAAGCTGGGGTATTCTCAGAATTTTACTGCTACTTGAACCGCGCCGAACTGACTCCCGGCGCGCAAATGCGGCGGAAGCCACGCCCCCACCGCTCCTCATTGGCTGGTGTGCCTTACAGGCTCCGCTGGGTCACGAGACGCTGCAGGCTGACCCAGGGAGCCTGTGCAGCCTCCGCGTCGGCAGTATTATTATTAGATCAATCAGAAAAAGTCCTGCAGAGTACTGTATAATATAGATATGAGTCTTGTGAAAGTATAGACTTATATTCTAATAAAAAAAATACAGTAAACTCCCTGTTTTCCGGCATAAGTGTAGTTTCTGGTTAATTGGGAGTCCCCAAATTTAAGAGTCTAAACGACCCTTAAACACCCCAAAACCCCTCAAAAAAGGCATTAGCACCTAAACTGGACCATTTAGGCCCAGAAAAAAATAATTAGAAAAAAAGTTAGCTTTTTTTTTTTTTTTTTTTTTTGCTGTCTCGAACTCCGGATAGTGCAAGATAGTGCCGGTTATGCCGGTTTAGTGGGAGTAAATTTAAAATGGGGAATTGGTGCCGGTAGCTTGAGAGTGCCGGTTGGTTAGGTGCCAGATAACCAGGAGTTTACTGTAGTCACAACAGAAAAATTGGCATGTATCTTCCTTCGCAGATGTTAGATAAATATAAATGCATGGGGGTGTGGGAAGAAATGTTCATTATGGTCATATCTTTACTTCTGTACTTACCTTATAAATACATAGGTGTAAAATATATATGAACAAATGTGAGGTGATTTTTTGTTGTTTTTGTGGGTGGTCACCTCAAGACACTCCATTTTCTATGTGATTACACGAATAGTCTCCATGAGAGCCTTGGAAGGCAATGGTCCACTGAAAGATATTTTGCTATACAATTGCTGTGACCAACTTCACAAAAAGCTGGGTTTGAGACAGAGCCCTGGCTCTATTCCTATTCAGGCTTTGCAGTTTGGAAATGTCAGCAAGGATGTTTTCTTGGAAAGTAGCCACCAGCACAGAGCCTGCATACTCTATCCTAGGAGTTAAGGAAGCTTTACTTAATGGGAAACAGATTACTTCTCTCCCTGCAAAGGAAGTTCTGTGGTTAAAGGTTTCAGCTTTCGCATTCTTTTGGAGCTGTTCATGAACCAGAAAAAATACCCTTTCACTACTATCACATTTAACATATTACCAACACTACCCGATGAGTCCTTTACGGCACATGTACATATAAACACAGGGCAATTTTGGTATATCACTAACAGACAGGGTCATGTATTCATATCACCACCATTTGTTGCTGAATTTTCACACAGCTCTGACCCTCAGACTCTTCTCTGCCCCTCTGGTTAGCTTTATTTTGCAGTGTTTAGTACCGGTATATCCAATAGTAATGCCAGAGAAAAGCACAGTCTACTGAAAAATTCTTGTGTTGTTATCCTTGTATTTAAAGCAGGAATAAATCAAAACAAACATTCAAGATCACTCCATTGAGAATGAAAGAAACAATGGGAATAGTCAGGTGGTAACACGTACATCACATTTCCTCCTGTAGATGTGCAACCAATTGGTACATGAAAAAGTACCAATACCTTGTGATTGCTAAATAAATCTTATATCTATATATTCAGTATATATAAATATATATATATATATATATATCTATATATATATATATATATATATATACATATACACACACACATACATATACACATTGGAACCTTGGTATTCATCAAGTGGCGAAAACGACGAGTACAAACAATAAGGGGTTCCTATAGGGCATACTATAAATTGACTCATACAGGTCTTAGCAAATGTGATGGGTATCAAGCAAGCGTTGAGTGCCACAGCAAAAGTTCGTCAAAATGCGTTAAATACCAAATTCAACGAGTTTAGAGGCAGACAAGTACCATGGCTGCTTCACTCTTGAATTATACATATAGATAGAGAGAAAGTGTGAAAACGAGAGAGAAATAAAGATAATACATAACAGGGCATGTGATTAGGACATTGCTTATCTAGTTTGTTCGTTTTTTTCTGAAGAGTATTTATATTGATGAACACATCTCCGTGACTACCTTTTAGATACTTTTATTATACAATGACAATATTTCACATGTACTGAAACACTGCGAGTGTTTGCCTTTACTAGTAGAACATTGTTTTGCTATCTTGCTTATCACACTTATGGGCTATCACCTAAGCACTATTAACCTGTTTCATGGACATTTAAGATGTGTGGGAATATGTAACGCACATGTGGTAACAAACATTGGTATGAAAAACATATAATTGTAGTTTATTCTATGTGTTGGACTTGTTTTATCTTGTCTTGTATGTTGTGAGAGGAATATACAGTGAAATAAGGCAAGGTGAATCGGAGATCAACTCCTTGAACAAGTATGACTTAAAGCTATCACTATCAAAAGCAAAACTATTTTTCCCTGGGACTCATCCATTTTCTAGCACTCACAATAATAAATGTTCTCTTAATTAATGTTTACTACTTTTCATTACCAATTTTACTCATGTATTATGATATATTTTGAAAGTTTATCAACCATTTTATCTTCTCCAAAGTTTTCAGTTATGTCTAAAAAGGATGGGGTCAACAAATTATTAATCTAGAGACAAAATACGGTTCATTACAGATCCATTTTACTATATGCATGTTATGCTAAATGTGTGAGCTCTGTAAGAAAACAACAATGCAGGATGCATGAAGTCTGAACAAGGAATGGATTTTCTTCATTCTGACAACCATTAGCAAGCCTACATTATGGCCAGTTGGTATTTTGAGCCAAACAGTTTACAGCTGTGAAGTAAAATCAGTGCCAGCTTGCTCAGCTGCTTCTCTGAAACTCACATCACATGCCTCTTCTGAGAAACAAAATTCTAAGAGCAATAATAAATAAAATGGACATGTTCCAAAAAGTGTTCATATATTGTAAAACAGCACACTCTCAGCCCTATTAAATTTGAGGACTGTAAGTCCAACGTGAAGCTCGCAACGTCTGCGGGCTTGAAATTTGGCCTAGTTACGTTGCTATTAAATTAGAATGGGCTGCGAGCTACGGGCTTAAGACAAAATTGCAGCTTGTTCGTAGAACGTTGGATTTGTAGCCTTGCGGACGATCAATTAGTGTAGACCATAGTTAAGGGTATAGACGGAGCCAATGACTAAATACATCGTCAACGTTATGTCACTGAATAGGGGGAGGCTAGATTACAATTTGCAATAGGACCCACATTCCAGATTAATGCAATATTAATAAAGCCGTAAATATGATATTCTATTAATTGTGAGTTACATTATATGTATTAACACATTGATTGCCGGGATCAATATAACACGGAAATATAAACATGAAATAAAGTATTTTTCGGGCCGATTTGTGAGTTTGAGAAAGTTGTGCTATTAATTATAAGACCTAACATCACTTTCCCTTTTAATAAAAGTACAGTAGTGTGTTTTTATTAGCATTTACGGGGCTACCTATTGGTCTTTACCGCCCTTGTGAGTCCTCTCCAGCACACGTTGGGCTCCATTTGCGTGTTACGTACTAGCTTGCGGGTGACTTTGTTGCAATTTAATGGAATTGTAGCGGTTACGGGCTTGACAGATCCAAGGATTCGGTGGCTTTGAAGTTCCATGTTCACACCCGTAGCCCCCGTAGGCATTATTCGTCTGTCCTGTGGCTTACCCCGCAAGTCGTCTGCGAGAACATTTAGGTGGCTAATTTAATAGCCGTAAGTCCTATTTTCAACATTACGAGCTACGTTTTAACACGTAGCCCAGATTTAATGAGGCTGTGTGTGTCCTAAAAAAGATTGAATTTAGAAATAATGAAAGTGTAAGTTTTGCTATCAGTAGTACCGTTAATTGCCATTAGTTAATTCGTCCTCTTAAACAACTCTTTGTTGATCTCTTTATATTGTAAAATAATTTATTATATTATATATATATGTGACATGTTATTCAAAGGTAATAAAATAAGGACATTAATCTCTAAAGAATGGTTTGTTGGTATCTCCGCATATATATATATATATATATATATATATATATATATATATATATATATATATATGCATACATACATATAGTAAATAAAATGTACATTTGTGTTCACATTTAAATGTCTAAAACAAGTAAAAAAAAACTTGTTTGAAGCCCAGAATTCCGAGAAATACAGTTATTATACTGCACTCTGGGATCCTTGGCAGGGACATGCAAATATGCCCACAAAGGCTTCGCTCTTGCAATCCATAACCATATCAAACATGGCTTCCCTTAAGCATATATTCATTTGTTCAAACAGCTTTGAGCAAAGCTAGGGTTGGATTATACACAAGCTAGGAATCCCACCCACATACAGCCGTTTTAAGGTTGCTGCCTCTCATCAGGGTGGGCTGGTTCCTTAGCTTGTGTATTGGGTATTTTGAATCCGCTCTGTAAGTCAGTGCACAATTTTCTGTCTGTTGCATTAATCAGAGTACAGGTGAGAGTGGGTGTGGCTTGGCCTGTGTAGTTATATCTGGGTGAATTTGTGTGAGTTTCTGTTTGAATCCGCTCTGTAAGTCAGTGCACAGTTTCTGTCTGTTGCATTAATCAGAGTACAGGTGAGAGTGGGTGTGGCCTGGTCTGTGTAGTTATATCTGGGTGTATTTGTGTGAGTTTCTGTTTGAATCCGCTCTAAGTCAGTGCACAGTTTCTGTCTGTTGCATAAATCAGTGTACAGGTGAGAGTGGGTGTGGCTTGGCCTGTGTAGTTATATCTGGGTGCATTTGTGTGAGGTTTGGTTTGAATCCGCTCTGTAAGTCAGTGCACAGTTTCTGTCTGCATTAATCAGTGTACAGGTGAGTGGGTGTGGCTTGGCCTGTGTAGTTATATCTGGGTGAATTTGTGTGAGTTCTGTTTGAATCTGCTCTAAGTCAGTGCAGAGTTTTCTGTCTGTTGCATTAATCAGAGTACAGGTGAGTGTGGGTGTGGCTTGGGCTGTGTAAGTTATATCTGTGTGTATTTTGTTGTTTTCTGTTGAATCGGTTCTGTGGGGCAGGACCGTGTTTTCTATCCTGTGCTCTTTTATCATTGTACAGGCAAGTAGGCGGGGTCTATTTTAACAAGAGAAGGGAGAGCTTGGGAGCTTGCAATCATTTCTAGTGTAAGTGTAGTTGGTGTGTAGGAGATTAAATAAAAGGAGGAAATCCAAATAAGGGGTATTATAAGAAAAAACAGAAAACAAACGTACATATTGTTTCTGTTTTGTTTGGTTTAAGGTGTGGAAAATAAATCTTTATACAAATACATTGATTTGTTTTCTCACTGTATTTTTGTAACTGATAATCATGAGTCAGTCCAGTGGAAACCTCACTCAGTGTACATCCTGCCAAATGTATGCACTACTGGAACAGATGATCCAGGGTCCATACCTCTGTGACAGGTGTGAGCATGTTGCCTCTTTGGAAGCTCAAATTGAAGATCTGGAGAGGAGAATTGCAGCACTTAGTGATATTGCTCCACTGGAAAGGGAGTTTGTGCTCACGGAGCACAGTTTAGCTGGGCCTAGTATGGAGGGAGAAGCTGGGGCTAGTGAGGATGGCCAGGGAGGTAGCTGGGTTACAGTTAGAAGGGGAATCAGGGGGTACAGGAGGAGGCAGGCCAGTTCTGAGTTGGGAAACACCAACAGATTTGCGAGATTGAGTGAAACTGTTGGGGATGTCCATTCAGGAATGGCAATGCCAGATAGAGCTGTTCCCTCTAACAGCCGGGAGAACAGTTCTACTGGAAGAGAAGGAGGGCAGAATAGGCAGAGCAACAGACATGTTTTGGTGGTAGGGGACTCTATTATTAGGAAGGTAGACAGGGTAATTTGTCACCCAGATCCCAGCAATCGAACAGTTTGCTGTCTCCCGGGTGCTCGGGTTCGGCATGTTATGGATCGGGTGGATAAATTATTGGGAGGGGCTGGTAATGAACCGGCGGTCTTGGTACACATTGGTACCAATGACAAAGTTAGTGGAAGATGGAGCGTCCTAAAGAATGATTTTAGAGAATTAGGGAATAAGCTTAAAGCAAGGTAGTATTTTCTGAGATACTACCAGTGCCACGTGCTAGCCCAGGGAGGCAGAAGGAGCTTAGGGAGGTTAATGCGTGGCTAAAAAAGTGGTGCAGTGCAGAGGGTTTTGGGTTTTTAGAGCACTGGGCTGACTTCTCACTTGGGTACAATCTCTATAGCAGGGATGGATTGCACCTTAATGATGAGGGCGCTTTTGTGCTAGGGGATAGGATGGTAGAACGGCTGGGGGAGTTTTTAAACTTGTAGGTGGGGGGGAGGGACTATATAGAAGTATTGTGGTAAATAGGGTAGAGAGGGAAAGGAATGAATTATTTACCCATGGGGGAGGAGAAGGGGGGAGGGTTACAATAGAAAGTAGGGAGATATTAATAGGGGCCTCAAATACAGTGGCAGGCACTTCACAACAGCAGAGCCATAGCAACATAAAGTGTATGATTGCAAACGCAAGAAGTTTGCCTGGGAAAATGGATGAGCTAGAAATATTAGCAGTACAAGAAAAATGGGGCTTAATAGGCATTACGGAAACATGGTGGGATGAATCTCATGACTGGACTGTTAATCTGGATGGTTATAACCTATTTAGGAAAGATAGGGGAAATGGTAAAAGAGGAGGAGGGATCTGTCTTTATGTTAAGCCTGAATTTAAGCCTATAGTTAGAGAAGATATTTATGCTGGCACTAACGGCATCATTGAATCCTTGTGGGTTGAGCTAAATAGTGGAGGAGCTAATTCTAAATGCATTTTGGTGGGAGTATGCTATAAACCCCCAAATATAGCTGAAAGTGAGGAAATACAATTATTGTTACAGATTGGAAATGCAGCTAAGCATGGGCAAGTTCTAATAATGGGAGACTTTAATTACCCTGATATAAACTGGATAAACGAGACCAGCAGCTCAGCTAAGGGGAGCAGGTTCTTGAGTACACTCAGGGATCATTATCTAGCCCAGGTAATACAAGAACCTACTAGAAATGGGTCCATCTTGGATTTAGTCATCACAAGTAATATTGATATAATATCAAATGTAAAAATAGGGGAACCCTTGGGGAACAGTGATCACAACACAGTCTCATTTGAGATTGAATACAAAAAACAGAGTTGTAAGGGGCCAACAAAAACTCTAAATTTTAAAAGGGCTAACTTTAATGGGCTACGGGCAGCAATACAACATATAGACTGGGACAAAGAACTTACAGGGAAGAATACTGAAAATAAATGGACAACATTCAAATCCTTACTAAATAAACATACTCATCAGCATGTACCATGTGGAAATAAAATGAATAGGAGTAAATCACATCCCATGTGGCTTAACAATGACTTAAAGATCATGATGAGGAAAAAGAAATATGCATTGAAATTATACAAGAAGGAGGGAACAGAGGCAGCTTTATGTGACTATAAGGAAATCAACAAGGCTTGCAAAAGGGCTATTAGACTGGCTAAAATAGAAAATGAGAAGTCAGTTGCAATGGAAAGTAAGACTAACCCTAAAATATTTTATAAATATATTAATGGGAAGAAGGCCAGGAAGGAATCGATAGGACCATTACAATGTGACACAGGCCATCTGATAATTAGTGACCAGGAAAAGGCAGATGAGCTAAATAGGTTCTTTTCGTCGGTTTACACAAGGGAGGTACCAGTGGTTGGGACACTGCAACATAATGGGGCTACACTACCTTTACTAAATAATTGGTTAAAAATACAAAAGAGGTTGGAGAAAATAAATGTTAATAAAGCCCCAGGTCCTGATGGAATACATCCAAGGGTACTGAGGGAGCTGGGTTCTGTAATAGCCAAACCATTATATCTAATCTTTAAAGACTCACTCACTACAGGGTCTCTACCAGATGACTGGAGAAAAGCAGAGGTGATACCTATATTTAAGAAGGGATCTAGAGCAAATCCGGGGAATTATAGACCAGTGAGCCTCACTTCTGTAGTTGGGAAGCTTTTAGAAGGGTTAATAAGGGACAGAATACAAGAATATGTCTATTTGAACAGGATCATAGGTAGCAGTCAACATGGATTTATGAAGGAAAGGTCGTGTCAGACCAATCTAATTAGTTTTTATGAGGAGGTTAGTAGGAACTTGGATCAGGGCAACTCAGTGGATGTAGTCTTTTTAGATTTTTCAAAGGCATTTGATACCGTGCCACATGGAAGACTAGTGAGCAAACTAAGGGATACAGGAATTGCAGTAAATATCTGCTCATGGATCGAGAGCTGGCTAAAAGACAGGAAGCAAAGGGTTGTTGTAAATGGAACATACTCCGATTGGTCTAATGTGATAAGTGGGGTTCCTCAGGGCTCAGTATTGGGTCCTCTCCTTTTTAACATATTTATTAATGACATTGAAGTAGGACTCGAATGTAGTGGCTCCATTTTTGCTGATGACACTAAGTTGTGCAAGGTAATAAAATCAGATAATGATGTACTTTCCCTACAAAAGGATTTGCATAAATTAGAGAAATGGGCGGCTAAATGGCAGATGAGATTTAATACAAATAAATGTAAGGTTATGCATTTGGGAAGGAACAATAGCCAAGCAATCTTTAATCTTAATGGAGCAAATCTAGGGGTATCAGATATTGAAAGGGATTTGGGAGTACTAGTGGACAACCACCTAGGTAACAGCGCTCAAAGCCAAGCAGCGGCTGCAAAGGCAAATAAAATATTAGCATGTATTAGGAAGGGTATAGAAGCCAGGGAAGAAGATATAATTCTGCCAAATCTCTAGTACGCCCTCATTTGGAATATGGAGTACAATTTTGGGCACCACCTCATAAAAAAGACATTTTAGAGCTGGAAAAAGTACAGAGAAGGGCTACAAAACTAATAAGGGGAATGGAGGGGCTAAGTTATGAAGAAAGACTAGCAAAATTAAACTTATTTTCGCTAGAAAAAAGGCGTCTAAGAGGAGATATGATTACGTTATTTAAATACATCCAGGGTCCATATAAGGCTTTGTCAAGTGAGCTTTTTGTAGCAAGAGATTTTCAACTGACAAGAGGACATCCGTTGAGGTTAGAGGAAAAAAGATTTCACCTTAAACAAAGAAAAGGGTTCTTCACAGTTAGGGTGGTTAAACTGTGCAATTCTCTACCAAAGGAGGTGGTGACAGCGAATTCGATAGACAACTTCAAAAAGGGGTTAGATATATTTCTGAATAAAGAGGGCATTCAAGGCTATCCTAGATAACTAGCAAGGAATATTGATCCAGGGAGAAATTTGATCGCCAGTTTCTGGGGTCAGGAAGGAATTTTGCTTTTTTTTAGGGTAGGTTAGGGTAAGGGGTGTTAGGGATAAGTGTGATGGGTGTTAGGGTAAGGGATGTTAGGGTTTGGTGTTAGGGTAAGGGCTGTTAGGGATAAGTGTAAGGGGGTATTAGGGTTAGGTGTTAGGGTGAGGCATGTTAGGAATAAGTGTGAGGGGTGTTAGGTCTTAGGGATAAGTGTGAGAATGTTAGGGTTAGGTGTTAGGTTGATGGGTGTTATGGATAAGTGTGAGGGGTGTTGGGGTTAGGTGTTAGGGATAAGTGTGAGGGGTGTTAGGGTTAGGGTGAGGGGTGTTAGGGATAAGTGTGAGGGGTGTTAGGGTTAAGTGTTAGGGTGAGGGTGTTAGGGATAAGTGTAAGGGGTGTTAGGGTTAGGTGTTAGGGTGAGGGATGTTAGGGTTAGGTGTTAGGGATAAGTGTGAGGGGTGTTAGGGTTAGGGTGAGGGGTGTTAGGGATAAGTGTGAGGGGTGTTAGGGTTAGGTGTTAGGGTGAGGGGTGTTAGGGATAAGTGTGGGGGGTGTTAGGTCTTAGGGATAAGTGTGAGAATATTAGGGTTAGGTGTTAGGTTGATGGGTGTTATGGATAAGTGTGTGGGGTGTTAGGGTTAGGGTAAGGGGTGTTAGGGATAAGTGTGATGGGTGTTAGGGTAAGGGATGTTAGGGTTTGGTGTTAGGGTAAGGGCTGTTAGGGATAAGTGTAAGGGGGTATTAGGGTTAGGTGTTAGGGTGAGGCATGTTAGGAATAAGTGTGAGGGGTGTTAGGTCTTAGGGATAAGTGTGAGAATGTTAGGGTTAGGTGTTAGGTTGATGGGTGTTATGGATAAGTGTGAGGGGTGTTGGGGTTAGGTGTTAGGGATAAGTGTGAGGGGTGTTAGGGTTAGGGTGAGGGGTGTTAGGGATAAGTGTGAGGGGTGTTAGGGTTAAGTGTTAGGGTGAGGGTGTTAGGGATAAGTGTAAGGGGTGTTAGGGTTAGGTGTTAGGGTGAGGGATGTTAGGGTTAGGTGTTAGGGATAAGTGTGAGGGGTGTTAGGGTTAGGGTGAGGGGTGTTAGGGATAAGTGTGAGGGGTGTTAGGGTTAGGTGTTAGGGTGAGGGGTGTTAGGGATACGTGTGAGGGGTGTTAGGGTGAGGGATGTTAGGGTTAGGTGTTAGGGATAAGTGTGAGGGGTGTTAGGGTTAGGGTGAGGGGTGTTAGGGATAAGTGTAAGGGGTGTTAGGGTAAGGGTTGTTAGGGTTAGGTGTTAGGGATAAGTGTGAGGGGTGTTAGGGTTAGGGTAAGGGGTGTTAGGGTTAGGGTGAGGGGTGTTAGGGATAAGTGTGAGGGGTGTTATGGTTAGGTGTTAGGGTGAGGGGTGTTAGGGATAAGTGTGAGGGGTGTTAGGGTTAGGGTGAGGGGTGTTAGGGATAAGTGTGAGGGGTGTTAGGGTTAGGTGTTAGACTGAGGGATGTTAGGGTTAGGTGTTAGGGATAAGTGTGAGGGGTGTTAGGGTTAGGGTAAGTGGTGTTAGGGATAAGTGTGAGGGGGGTTAGGGTGAGGGGTGTTAGGGATAAGTGTGAGGGGTGTTAGGGTTAGGTGTTAGGGTGAGGGGTGTTAGGGATAAGTGTAAGGGGTGTTAGGGTGAGGTGTTAGGTAGAGGGGTGTTAGGGATAAGTGTGAGGGGTGTTAGGGTTAGGGTGAGGGGTGTTAGGTATAAGTGTGAGGGGTGTTAGGGTGAGGGGTGTTAGGGATAAGTGTGAGGGGTGTTAGGGTTAGGGTGAGGGGTGTTAGGGATAAGTGTGAGGGGTGTTAGGGTTAGGTGTTAGGGTGAGGGATGTTAGGGTTAGGTGTTAGGGATAAGTGTGAGGGGTGTTAGGGTTAGGGTAAGTAGTGTTAGGGATAAGTGTGAGGGGTGTTAGGGTTAGGGTGAGGGGTGTTAGGGATAAGTGTGAGGGGTGTTAGGGTTAGGTGTTAGGGTGAGGGGTGTTAGGGATAAGTGTAAGGGGTATTAGGGTTAGGTGTTAGGGTGAGGGATGTTAGGGTTAGGTGTTAGGGATAAGTGTGAGGGGTGTTAGGGTTGGGTGCTAAGGTGAGGGGAGGATGATGATAAGGGGGGAAGAGACACAGGGGTGTCCTTGCAGCAGAGATCAAAAGAGTCCTTCAGGACTGTATTGCACACTGTGTACAGTAGCCTAGCTATGGTTTTCCCTATTGATGCAGTATCACCTACACTCAGCCTCCTCTCGGTAAGACTATAAGTTAGTTATGATTCCAAAATGGCTGCTGTCCATGAGGTAGAAGGGTGTGGTAGGCAGGGTATGATGCTGATTGGCTGGAATGTGTCTGCTGACTGTGAGTTGCAGGGTCAAAGTTTGCTCAATGATAAATTATAGGGGGCGGGTCGAATATCGCATATGTTCGCAGTTCGCCGCGAACGCGAACATGCTATGTTCGCCGGGAACAGTCCGCGACATCTCTCTCTCTCTCTCTCTCTATATATATATATATATATATATATATATATATATAAACACCAATATTTTCTACTATATCATGTTCAACAAGACTATCAGCCCCATTAAATTCCCCCAACGTGTAAAACCGTAGCCTGTTACGGAGCCCGCAAGACTTACTGCTATTAAATTGGCCTTTTAAAGCTACCCACAAACAATCTGCGGGTTACAGGCGGAAAATCCTGCGGGATGTAAAAATCTGAACTCCGTTGTCGCAAAACCTTTGATCTGTCAAGTCCATAACCGTTATGTTCGAAAATCGCTATTAAATTGCTACAAATCCCCAAAGATGCTCTAGGCGTTCAAACCCGTAACCTGCAAAGGGTTTACAAAAAAGTTCTCAACACTGTAAAAGACAATATAAAAACACACCCGTGGACTTTAAAATATTAAATACCTGATTAAATAGCAACAAAAAAATATAAAAAATATTCCATATTAACCCTTCCTCACTCACAGAGGCTCTAATGTGTACCCTGGAATTGCATATACATCAGCAGCACATTTAGCTAGGTCTCTGCCTGTGCTGTTCCACAAGGTTTGCATGCCAATGAGAAACTGAAGTGGGTTGCCAGTTCCTTCTCTAGTGGACTGGGATTTCTCTTATCTCTCTGCTATCAAATGCCCACCTACAGCGGCCCTACATGATAAAGCTCAAAGCTTCATTCAGGTACACAAGCCCCTTCACCACCACCACTTAGCAATCAACAAGGGGACCAGGGGAACGTATACCACACTAATGTAAATTGATGAATAGCAAAACATAATGGGAGGTCACCAAATGGGAAGGGCTATACATCTTGCCACATGGCCACTAGCAAGGGTGTGGGACTTTCCAGAAGGGGCCTAGTGGAAATTATATATGATATATATTATTATATGATATCTAATGCTATTATGACTATTATTATTGTCATATGTATTGAGCTATTGCATAGTAACTAGGGCTCATTAGTTTACATATATAGGATTGTGAAACATATATGATGTATGTGGATGTCCCATAACCCCAACCATTGTAAACACACTGACACTGTTAGAACGGTATAGCAAAACTTTATCTCATACACAGAGCACAATCAGAAATGGTCAAGACTGTGCATTATTATCATGGGTGTGGTGTGGGCGGATCCAGGGAGAGTAATATCATAGCCTAGAATAAGCATGATGCATATCACCTACCAGGATCACATATGGTCACTACACCACTGCAAGCGGAATCTGATGAAAAAAAGGATCATCCCAAATCACTCCATGTAATTGAAGAAACCATTATTGTGCATAGCACTTACCACTTGTCTAGATCTGCTCAATGAAACAGACGATTCAACCACTGGACTGTGTAATCCAATCCAGTTTCACACATACAGGGTGGTGACAAAACAAAAATCTGAAAAAAGTGGTCAACTAAAAAAAGGAGGAGGATAAAAAAAAAAAAAAACTAATCAACATGCATGTACAGTACAGTGCTAAATACTATAACAATATACCAACTTACCTTATCCCCATCTGCAAGCATTACTAACTATTAGCTAGGTCTCTGGATAATCAGCAATATGGGAAAATACCCATTCATACGGAAAGAACACAAAGGTCAGCAGCCAGATTCACTGTTACATCAGACCCAAGGATCTGTTCTCAGACCGATATTGAGATCATGATCACATGCTGCACTAGTGCATATATTAATGCTGGCTTTCATTAACATGCCATTATGAGACTTTGCAAGTCCTCCGCCATAGCGTTATTAGTCTACATTTAAGCTAACAACAATCATGTCTTAGATATCTGGATATATGATTGCTTTAAGATTGTGGGAGCTACATGTTAAGGATGGTGGGGGGCTGTCATTAAAGGAATGTCTACCTGAGAGACACTGTGAAAACCTTACACCTTATATAGTTCCTTCACAATGGTTGCAGATGCAGACGATGCCTTAATGGACCTGAATTGTACATACAAAAAAAAAGAAAAAAAATACAAACTAAGGCTTTACAAAAATGTAGGGACTGCAGCATCCCTTTCCAACAGCATTCCTCAGTGACCATCAATTGGTGACATGTTCAACAGAACCCTACGTGTCCACAGAGAAGAGGATCATGGATCATGTGATGGGAGGTAGTCATCTGCATACAAAAAATCACCATCACATAGGCCTGACTGGAGAGTGTAGCACAATGGGCAGTGGTGCTGTTGGGCCCAGTGGTGGTGGTGGTGGCGGCCAGTCCAGCTCACTGCTATGGAAGGGGGGGGGGAGGTGGTGGCTGGTGTCTACACTTCAGTTGAAGGGCCCTGGAGATAGCCTCAGTCTCTGGAGGAGGGAGATAATGGGGTGAATCCCGGCGGTTTGGCTGGAGGTCCGGATGGTGACCCCACCAGCTATAGTATGTCCTCCTCCTCTGAACCAGGGCCCCCGGCTCTGCTTCTCTACTCCTTCCCCTGTGCCGGTTCCTGCTGGGAGGGGGCTTACTCCTCCACTTTCTGCTCCAATGGAGTCGACGCTCACGCCTCTGGCTCGTCACTGGACCCAGACCTCGTTGCTGCTGAAAGAGGGAAAAGAAAGGTTTAGGTCATTAGTATGATGAATAATATATTGTTCTGTTTGCATTCCTAACTATTTGACATCTACAGCCTTATTAAATTGCGATTCGGCCAATTGAATAGGGCTCTATATAAGCACAGAGCATATTTTTTTACAGAAGTTTTTAGCTAGTGAAGACCTTGCTTTTGGATAGAAGTTCACCAACTAAAAACTTCTGTAAAAAAATATGCTGTGTGTTCAATTGGCCGAATCGCAATTTAATAAAGCTGCTAGTCTCTAACCTGGATGATACTCCTAATTGCAACTCAGATAAGTTATCATTTGCTAGATGTGATCTATTCTTTGGCTTTTGGTCTTGATTGTTCTTGGCTCCTAATGCTATCTTGATTCCGGCTGCGGTCTGTAACTGCATAGGCTGCAGTGGGCACACCAATACATGTACTATCTATCGGTTGATTACTGTTGTTGTGCCCAGGAATGACAGTGATTTGCCAGCTTCATGGATTTAATGACGCATTCATCTATACCTTGTTAATTCCATAGAGCTGACATGTCAGTGTCCTTGTTGGTCATCATGTACATGTGTAGTGTGTGTGTGATGTACATGCGGTGGCATATTGGTGTATGTGATAGTCACCTGCCATGGAGGCTGGGTCCTGCTGGGCCACCGGTCTGAATCTCTAGCAGCGGGCACCAGTCTCAGAATGTCCTTGGCAACCCTCTCCCACTCATCATAGGTCACAGTCATGTTCTTATCCTACTGCTGTAACCTCCGACGCTACCACCTTCCGTGTCTGAGCCGTAGGTCCTGGCCTAACTTCCCTCCCCCTGCAAGAATTACGGGGCGACCATGGATAACACCAAGGAGGACCACATTCTCCCGGTGCGTGTAAATGTGGGCCATGTGCTTTCCCTTAGCCTCTTGCCCTCCCGACTGTGGATGAGGATCCTTAACTCCCTGACCTGTCCCTGAGGCCTGTCCCTCCCCTGAACTACCACCTCCCGCCCTGGGATCAGGCCCCTTCCCCTGTGTCCCTCTCCTAGCTGTTCCTGCTGCTTGGGCCACCCTGCCAACACCCACCTCCTCCTTTACACTCTCCTTCTCCTCCTTCTTTTGCTCCTCCTCCTCTCCACCACTCCTTTCCTCCTCCTCCTCCACCTCCTCTCCACCACTCCTCTCCTCTTCTCCACCACTCCTCTCCTCTTCTCCACCACTCCTCTCCTCCTCCCCACCAAGCCTGTCCTCCTCTCCACACTACACTCGAGGGCCACCTCTCTCTCCTCCTCGCTTCTCCTCTTATCCTTTTCCCCACCTCTCTCCTCCCTCCATATCAACCCCAAAAATAATAGAACAATAAAAAAATAAAAATAAGTGTTACTGTAAATATATGATGGAAAAAAAAATGTGTGTATTATTTGTAATTAATAACTTCTGGGAGATGGGGTGCAGGGATGGGATGGGGAGGTGTGTATGGAGTGACCTAGCTCTATGTGTCTCTATGTGTGTTCTTTAAATTATGTGTAATCTGTAAATATGTGTAATCAAGGATAAAGTTCAAATCGTAAATAAAATAATATAAATGAACAAAACTGCAATATACTGCTCTCAAAATACTCCTGCTCACTCTCACGGAACCTGCGTGCTACTTCGTCAGAAAATACAACACAGTCAACGCATGGGCAGGTGGGACGCAAATTTATAATCTCCCTCTCAATCATCTGCGGCTATACCGCTTTCTATTGACTGAGAGGCCTGTGACGCACTACGTTATACCGCGATTGGATAGTAACGCAGCCAGCCTAGACATGTGTGTTTACTCAGCTACAGCACAGTCAATGATTTACGTTTTTTGTGCCCTTTAAAACCCCATCCTGTGGCGTTAATTGCGGTTCCCCGCTTTCTATTGGCTTTTAGGCCTGCTTCAAACTAAGAGGTTACGGGTTTGGATTGTATCTCGGTATGACCCTAACAGCTTGTGTGCACGGAAAGGGTTTACGGGCTTGGGTCTACAGCAAGTAGCTTGCGGCATGGTTGAATGTAATAGCTCTGTAATGCAGCAGAATTTCAAGTTCGCAGGCCATGCGGGTGTGCCGTTGCCACTATAGGTTTGGAATGTAATGGGGCTGTATATGTGTTTTTTTTTGTTTTTTTTCTCTGCATACTTTAAACTCTCATCTCTCTACAGTTTTAGATTAGATCTCATAATGTTCCCACAAAGCAATTTGCTGTTGTCAAGAGTATCACTGAGAAATCCCTGATACATGTTATCATTATGAATTTTGTCAGAGCATCCTCTAATTACAGAAAATTGAACTCCCAGCAAATTTCCTTTTCATCTTATACTGATTGGTACATAAGACTAAAAATACTTTACTTCCATTAATAACATGGGAGTTTAAAAGAGCACAAATACAAGAAAGTACTTAATTTACAACATTCTGTTTTGTTATATTTTACAGGAATGCCATGGTGGGATTTCTAAATCCTGGTATGTATAATACTAATAATGCAAAATATTTAAAGTCTATCAGCATATATAGTTTCATACTTAACTCGAATATATTACAGTACTTCTATAAAGCAGAATGCAAAAAATCCAGTGCAAATAAACATCCATATATGCAAAATGTGATATAATTGCATTATAATACAGCATATTTTCATATAGTTATGGTAAATATGTTATTTGCATAACTCAATAAAGACATTGCATTTAAACATTATTCAACTTACATTACTTTTCATCTTACATTGATACTGAACTAACAGTATAAGTAGGGGACTTACAGTTTGTGCATATACATTTAGAGAGAGAAAGATATATAGATAGATAGAAATATTTCTACAAAGAAATATTTTTAAAGCTGAAGTAGCTAAGTGCATATCTCCAGATCCATTTAGTTTAGTTAAATCTAAATGTGTTTCACCATTGCGCTAAAGTGGAGATGCTGTTATGGTGGTTGTCAGTCTCTTAAGATTAAATACTTTTACAAAGTTAAATATACAAAGGTACAAATAAAGTAAGGATCTGCTTGCAAAATCATTCTTGTAAGATAATTTATGTGTCAGTATTGCTTGTTCAATAATGCTGTGACCTTCGGAGGATTAAGTGTGTCTCTTGGGTTATTTGAGAACCATGAATGTAAAATCAATGCCAAACCAGGAGACCAAGGACCTAGTGGAGAAAACAAAATATATTTAGAACTTTTACTTATTGATATTCTCAGCAGGGTCTCATAGATATGTTCATATGAAACATTGGTAGCTACAGATAGGACGACGCACACATGGAAACATAGGAAGGGATGACACATATGGACTACAGTAAGGGCTAAAAAACACAAAAATAAAACATTTATTCACATTACAATGGATAAATGCTTCTCCAAGAACCCCACTGAAAGTGACTGTTATGAATCCAATGGCTATTACATTCATATAATTAGCACTGGCGTGGTTGCCATAGAAGCTTTTTTTAGCTTAGTCCACAGTCCTAACAACTATGGACCAGAGTTGAAAACTGCTTGTGAGACCAATATACTGGCATGTGGACAGTTATAAATTTAGGGACTGAGTTGATCTGTGTTTTGTTGTTTGAGGAAGCAAGACAGGACAAGCCACATCAGGCACAAAACACTGGGAAATAAAAGAGGAGAAGCTACAGTAATATACAGTTAGTATACAAAGCCTACACATTCTCAATGAAACTGTGTAAAAAAGGTTTTTTAGAAAGATTTTTTAAATGTAATGCCAGAAATCAAGATAAATCATATCTGATAAAACAGGGAGAAGTTGGGAGGGTGTCTCCCAAATACTTTTACAAAAGTTCCTCCATTTACTAGTTCAGCCACTGAAACATATCGGTTTTCGAAAGAAATTGTGGTGCAGGTCCACTGAGTGAGTGCAATATTTTGCTTTAATTTTAATCAATAAATTGTATTTCATTATGCCTTGAGAACCTTTGTTGCACTTTCCCCCCAGATCTGCAGCGGCTTACTTCTACGAAATTAGGGTGCGTTACTAATCTTCTGATAGATTGGTACTTTTGTACTCGGAAGCCAAATCTAATCACCTCTAACAGTTGATTCTCAATCTTGTCCATGAAAATAAAGTAATTGCTACTTGTTGAAGCAAAACAATTGTTATTGTAAGTCTGCTGAAAGACTGTCTATTCGACTTATTTACTACACCTTGCATTAAATAGCACCTCTGTATGTTACTCCATGTCTAAACTCAAATTTTTAATTAGGGACTTTAGCTCTTGCATTTCCTTAACTAAAACATAATTCATTTCTCAGCTTTACAAAATTATTTAATATATTTGAAGGTTTTTATCACCCCTCTCTCTTCTGTTATACATATAAGTAATACGGCCTTGAAGTCTTTCATTTAAAGTTTTGCCATTTTAGACTATGCATCACTTGTATTATTGTCTTTTGAACGGTTTCACCTTTAGTCTTTGTCACAAACGACACTTCAGTGGGCTTGAGAAGGTCGCTAGACTGATCCTACCCATAGGCTATCTCCGAATCTGTATCACCTCATATAGGATGGCTACAATCGTCCAGGACCTCATTATCAACAGCAAGGATCTACCTTAAGAAAACTCACAATGTATATGTGTTCGGAAAGAGAGCATCATCTTTATTTTTCATTTCTCATTTTATACAGTGTTTTAACAAAGGAATAATAGGATGTTTCCACAAGAAAACATGACTTGTGCAAATTTTGCATGTGTGAACCTGCCCCCTCCACCTTTCACCACCAATCAACTGTTGATAAAATGAATAAGTAGGCCCAAGGATCTGGCCACTCAGTTATTTAGTCTTTTGAGTCTCTTGTGGTTATAAAAATAACCTTGGGTTGAATTTATTTGGGAACGCCATCCTTGGACTGAACCCAGTGGTAACTGATAACGTATTTTAATAAAGTGTCCACCATGGGGATAACATCTTGGGTTGTGCTCTTCCAGGTCACCCGGCCAGCAGTCCCATCAATTTAGAAAGTTGTTACATTTTTAAGATATGTAGATGTACTCAGAAGTGATATCACTACTTTTAATGAATTAGGGGTGTGCAGTGGTTCTGTGCTATCACATAATTTCTGATTTTATACAAAGCTAAACCAATCATTTACCACAGTAGTAAAGTTCAATATTTATTTCTTGAAGGTTCCTTCGAAATTCCATAGAATACACAGCATTATTAGTATGTGTATGTGTCATTGGTACCACTAATTTAGATGCGCATAATTTAGATATGCATATACTCCTCTTCCTGTACATCATTATTGCTTTAATAGTGTACTTTCCGCATCAAAAAGATGTACACCCACATGACATTCTGTTAGTTCAGGAAAGTAAAACTTATATACCTTAAAAAAGTAATAACAAAGAAAAACACATTTTGCCCCAATAACCTGCCCTCAGCAGCAATGGCTTTTATTCTGCAGCTATTTACAGATAAATGTTAGCATCATATAGTTTAGACAGAAATACTTTATGCTCTTAAGGAGTCCTTTGATGCTTTTGTTCCTTATTATTTCTCAAATAGGTCACAGCTACCAAACAATTGATGCTATATATGTATTCAAAGATATTTAAAAAGGAACTTGTAAAAGTCAGAGCAGAGGAAGTCAGATGCAGAGAGCAAAGCATTGGCAGATCTCTCCCCAAGGATACGAAAAATAAAATACGTACTGAATCTGTAGCATATATTGTTACCTATATATAATACAGGCTACATATATTTTTTAACTAGTTATCTTTAATTTCTACCACAATAAATCGTTCAAATATAATTCTTAAAAATAAATTTTTTAAATGACAATCAGGGAATAAATTATATTTCTGTATTATAAATTTTTATTACAATTTCATAGACAATGAAAGGAAGCAGCTTCTATTTCTGTACATCCTCATCAGTTTCATGAAGAGGAAGCTTCTTACCTTGAACTAGACGGATCTGAGGACAAATCTTCGTCATGAAGAAACTTTATGACCTGCACAGCACAGAATACAGTTAATGTAGGCTGCCTAGAAATGAATCATAATGCAATAATGATTTATTAAGATTACACTAATTATACTGAAGAAAATTGCTTGGTCCATTGGAACTAAGACAATGTATCACATTGGACTGAAAAGAACAGGCAAGAACTATGCCCATTGGGAAAGTGCAGTCTCTTATATATCTAAATATATAGATTTTTTTTTTATTTCAAATGTGCCAATATAGAGAATAAATTGTGTACCAAACCATATCATACACATTGACAGGATAGACTTGATAAGCCGGCCAAATCTTTCCTGCACAGAATAAAACAACAGACCACCAGATATATGTTTCAGATTCTGAGCTTTTGTAAGGGTGGAGACAGTAATCTCAATGGGCACAGTCAGCAAATTTACCCTTCATGGATCTCCCAAGATATATTTGCATCAAACCAAAAGAAAATGAGAGTTGCACCCGGGAATGGACCCCACTAGGTAGCAAGCCCTGTAGGATGGGTTCAGCCTTCTGAGTTTTACATTCAATATTGAAGTCATCTTATTCATTCGTGTTGAAACAAAGAACAAAGCCAATTTCCTTGGAACAAAATTAATACGTTTTTCTCGCCTTTCTTTTGATCTTATTTGCTAACCATGTCCTACAACCTCATTGCCCACAACATGGATTTGCAACTGACTGTAAATGTTATATAGTCAATACTCATGGTTTGAAGTGATGTAAAATATTTATATCTCAATAAATGGTTCCATAGACTACAACAAATAGAGCTACAAAATAGACAAACTGGATGGAGCAAATACATTATCAATGAGTTAAAGATCCCAAAGCACAACAAATCTCATGAAGAGTCTACCAAGACCATTGGATACGATCGACACTCTTCCTCTCAATTATTTACTATAAAGTACTCACCCATTCACAACAGAGCTTTTAAACATGTAGTGGCCATTTTAATACAGTCTGAAGAACCACAGAACTGAAAATGGCATCAAACCTGAAGAAAATGGACTGGCTAATTTGCTTATCCTGACTCAAAATTGTGTGTATTTGGACAACCATGAAAAAATACACATACGTATATATACCTATTTGGAGACAAATCAATAAAAGTTACATTAACAATCAACATGGGAAAACAATGAATAATCAGTTACTAAATACAAGATACTATCAGTGTCACTAAAATTGTGACAAACAGACAAAAATAAACATTATTGTATGCTATGGAGGATTTATAACAAATTATGCCATAGACAGAATAATAGATAATAACAGAAAAATATATACACATAGAAATACAACAATGGATTTAAGTTTCTAATAAATGGTGATGTCCACAAACATGTTTCAGATTTGCAGAGGGATTGAAGACTGATTAGTTTAAAAAAGAAAACAAAAATATGTCAACAAACACTTGGAGGAAAACCTATGATAGAATGTATTGTAATCAGCAAAAATGTGTAGTTCAGCCAAATTTTAGGGTTTTTGAGTATAATCCAGGAAATGTGTTATTCGGTCCAGCTATGGTAGTTATCATAAATAGCTGGACCTAATAACACAGACTAGCACATATACTGTAAGTTACAGAGCAATTCAAATTGCATGTGTTGTATAGGAGGTCCTGTTTACCATCTGTGGTAGATGCCATACAAAGTGAATGCAATCTACAGGTCAGTGGAAAACAACTTATATACAAACATTATGATCACCATGGAGTCTGTAACACAAAACCTATTCTTTCTCTGGACTTGGAAGAACAAATAAAAGGAACAAACTGTACAGTTGGACAGAATACAGCGGAGCTGTCAGAATGGACATATAAAATGTTTAATGTAGCCTTTGCATTCAGTAATCCTCATTAGACCTGCTCTCTCAAATCTGGGATGGATATTACTTCTTTCTGTTCCTATAATTATTTCAAACATTGATCCCAGTTCTACATTTTTATGCATCCATGAGGAGGCCTGCTAGTTGTTTTTTTTTTTTTTTTGCCGTAGATTTCACTCGTTCTGGATGTTTACCATCTGGTTCCTAGGACACAGGAGAAAAGGGCTAAGACAAGTCAAGTGGTTTTAATTTATATTAAATGTCTGTAACATGGCAGGAATCCTAAGGGAGAGACAGATACAGATCACAGCCGAGCTCCACCTGGACCGTGGTTTACTTTATAAAGCTAATGTAAAGCTTTTGGCTTATACAGCAGAAATCAAATGAATTTTAGAGAATATCTTTGTATCAGATGTTTATTGTCAACTAAAGGATAAATGAATAGTCTCATGTGTTACTGTGTTAGATGTGTTTATTAAGAATGATCCAGATGGGTTAGATATAATCATACAGTAAACAAGCCCATGACTGATTAGCATCTGTTTCAACTAATAGCATTAGTGTAACAATAGATAATGCTAAATATTAATCACTAAAATTGACATTGGCGTAAGTAATATTCTAAGTATTTTTAGTTGAATTTTATCTTTCTTGCTGGAGAGGGTTGTCAGAACAAAAGCTAGTTTACTTATAAACCATTTTTGAGTAAGTATAACATTGAACCTACAATAATGGGTTAAATGTAAAAAAAAAAAAAATCTTATTCAAGACAAAAAACAATGCCAACTTTTTTACTTAAACACATGTATGATTTCATCATCTCTGATTCCTGTTTGTCAAGGACATTTCTCTTGATCACTGACAATGCTCCAGATAGTACAAATGGCTTAAAGATCATGGAAAACTATAATCGTAGTTCCTGGCAAATAGATGGGAAAGAAGTGGAGGCAGTGACAGGTTTTTTTTTTCCTGGGATCCAAGATCTCTTCAGATGGTGACTGCTGCCATGAAATTAAAAGATATTTGCTTTTAGGAAGGCAAACTATGGTAAGCTTGGACAAGCTAGTAAAACCTAAAGATGTTTTAACAAAGGTCTGCATAGTTAGAACTATGGTATTCCCAGTAGTAACATACAGATGTGAGAGCTGGATCATAAAGAAGGCTGAGTCCTGTAAAATGGATGCCTTTGAATTGTGGTGTTGGAGAAAACTGCTTAAGGTCCCTTGGACTGCATGAGGAAATCACGCTCTGCAGCAGATTTCCTTCACTACAAGTTTATGCTACGTTCCTACTCCTCTGCCCTCAACCTGGCCAAACAGCAGTACTTTACATCACTAATATCAACTCTGTCCTCTAACCCAAAACGTCTTTTTGCCACTTTCAATACTCTCCTTCGCCCACCACCTCCCCCCATCCCTTCCTGTCTCACGGCTGAAGACTTTGCCAACCATTTTACACATAAAATTCAATCTATCCACAATGAACTCTCCTCCCACCATGGCTCACACACTTCACTCTCTCAACTAACTCTACTAACCAACAACACCCAATCTACCCCCCCTTCCATTCCCACAGCCACTCTGGACTACTTTACCCCTGCAACAGAAGATGAAGTCTCCATCCTAATATCATCCTCTCACCTCACTACCTGTCCTTCAGATCCTATTCCATCTCAGCTCATCCCTCCCCTCTCTACTACACTTATCCCAGCTCTCACACATATCTTCAACCTTTCCCTAAACACCGGCACATTTCCATCATCTCTAAAACATGCCATAATTACACCCACTCTCAAGAAACCCTCATCCGATTCTGACATTGCATCTAACTATCGCCCTATCTCTCTACTTCCCCTGGCTTCCAAACTGCTGGAGCGGCTCGTCTATAACCGCCTCACCAGTTTCATCTCCTCTAACTCTCTTCTGGACACTTTCCAATCCGGCTTTCGGCCCCAACACTCCACTGAGACAGCCCTCATAAAAGTCACCAATGACCTGCTCACCGCCAAGTCGAAAGGCCACTTTTCTATTTTGCTTCTCCTGGATCTCTCTGCCGCCTTTGACACCGTTGACCATTCAATTCTACTCCACATTCTCTCCTCCCTCGGCATTCGAGACACTGCTCTCTTGTGGTTCTCATCATACCTCCAAGAACGATCATTTAGCGTCTCCTTCTCCGGCACATCTTCTTCTCCTCACCCCCTGTCTATTGGCGTACCCCAAGGATCAGTCCTAGGCCCCCTCCTCTTCTCCATCTACACATCCTCACTCGGCACCCTAATAAACTCTTTTGGGTTCCAGTACCATCTCTATGCAGACGACACCCAAATCTATCTCTCAGCACCAGATCTATCCCCCTCTCTTCTAGCACAGGTCTCCGACTGCCTCTCTAGTATATCCTCTTGGATGTCCACCCACCATCTGAAACTCAACATGTCTAAGACTGAACTCTTAATCTTCCCACCCTCTACTACAGCTTCAATTCCTCACATCTCTCTCTCTGTCAACAACGCCATCATCACTCCCACCTCCCAAGCCCGTTGTCTCGGGGTTCTACTGGACCCTGCCCTCTCTTTCATCCCACACATACAGTCTCTAACCAAATCCTGTCTTTTCCATCTAAAAAACATATCCAGAATACGCCATTACCTTACACAAGACACTACTAAGATTCTAATACACTCTCTTATCATTTCTCATCTTGACTATTGCAACTCGCTCCTTGTTGGCCTGCCCATCACTCGCCTCTCCCCACTTCAATCCATAATAAATGCCTCTGCCAGACTCATCTTCAGTACACATCGTTCAGTGTCGGCAGCTCCTCTTTGTCAATCACTCCACTGGCTTCCCTTAGCCTCCAGAATAAAGTTTAAAATCTTGACCCTAACTTATAAAGCCCTCAACAACAGCGCACCCCCATACATCTCTGCTCTCATCTCCAAATACTCCCCCACACGCCCTCTTCGTTCTGCTAACGACCTTCTTCTTTCTACCACTCTTGTCACCTCCTCTCACTCCCGCCTCCAGGACTTTTCTCGCGCTGCCCCTATTCTCTGGAACTCCTTGCCTCGCTTCACCAGACTATCCTCCTGCCTTAAATCTTTCAAAACATCAATAAAAACGCACCTCTTTAAAGAAGCCTATAACCTTCCTCCCTAACATGCTCAGCACTGCTCAGCACTACTCTCTCCCTACTGTACCAGATACAAACTTTAACCTTTAGATTGTAAGTCTGTGAGTTTCAATCCTGCGCAGTGCTTTAGGGAAAGCGCTATGGACACTGGATTCCAAGCTCAAAGACAGGGCCATACACTCTTTGCAATGTATGAATCTTTAACTTGTCATTGCCTGTAACTTAACTTATGTATAGCGCTACGGAATATGTTGGCGCGTTACAAATAAACGATAATAATAATAATAATAATGAGGATCCAATAAATCAGTACAACAAGAAATCAAGACAAACTGTTCACTGGAAGGTATGATCATGAAGGCAGGATTCGCTAGAGAAGACTCTGATGCTGGGAAAGATTAAAGGCACACAAAGAAGGGGGAGGCAGAGACGGGTGGATAGATGAGATCATTGAAGCAATGAACATGAGCTTGATGAAGTTCAGAATGGCAGTGGCTGACATGTGCCTGGTGTGCTGCGGTCCATAGGTTCACATAGAGTCAGTCAAGACTGAATGACTAAACAACAAAAAATTTTCATTATACTGTGAGTTTTTTTACGGACCCAACTTTTTATTACCTTTCCATATCATAATGCATAACATTTTAAGAAACATGGAGAGAACATTTTAACAAATATCTTTCATTTGTATACTTTCTCATTGATAATCGAATTAACTAATAATAAAATTCCTAGAATGATTTGTGAGCAAACAGAGTCTACTAGGTAAAGTAGATAACACACTACTTCCAAGTCATGTGATACCGGCATTAGTAGTGGAATCAGTGGGTTTAATACACAGCATATACAGACACCATCACTGCTTAAAACTGAACAAAAAAATATAAATACAACACATAAATTTGCAGATTACATTTGTATAAAATGAAATGCTGCAGTTCATGGACTGGCTACTATGGGGTAACCACTTAGAACAAGACAGTTACAATAGGAGAGGGAACTTACACGCACAGAAAAGGCAAACGTGTCAGTGCATACCTTGTGTAATCACTCGCAGGGGTACCTCCACTTAACTGCCCAGGGGCTCCAAAAAGGTGAATCCGGTACTGCCTACTTGTATACCAAGTTACATTGCAAAGACCAAGGCATTTGTAGCAGCATTTATTTTTATTTTGACTACAATATTTACAGTAAAATATTTGCTCACAATGTATATTGATTATATCCTATAATCTTTCATTGCAATAATTCCATGCGTGTAATAATAACTCCACAGCACAAAACTAAGACACAATGCATATTGAGAAAGAATACTTGATACATCACAATTATTTTTAACTACCAATTGGTTACTGTTGCTACATTATATTGTACAAAAAGCTACTTGTACTCTACATGACTATTCCATGCATTACACAGATTCTCACAAGGCTCTTGTATTATTATTATTATTATTTTGAATTCATTTTTCAATTTGGGATTTTCTGTTCATTGTATTACATAAACTTGAAAAAGGACCACTACAGTGCAAGATGCTTGCTTATCAAATATGAATTTTAGAAGACTCTGCCTATGAGAACAGGGATACATGTTATGTTGAGAGCTGATCCTGAGAGCTGGATGATGAGTGTGTGTGTATCTCTATTCCTCAGTGGAGGGAGGTGAGCAGATCACTGTATAAGAATGAAATGAACACCACACCCTTCCCCCTCATTTACCCAGAAGAAGGACATTGCATCAAAAAATGGACCCATATCTCTCCAGAAATGTTAACTCCCCTCTTACAAGTAACAATGTCTTACAAGGCAGCTGTGTATAACAGATCAATGAACGCAATTTTGTGCCAAGTGAGCAGTTTTCCTAGGGTTAGGAGGGTCAGTTAACAACGGATTACATGGAGGGAGTGTACACAGTGTGATGCCTTGACACCAATACACTGATGGATCCCCCTTCACACGCTGTTGAGAGACAGTAACCTCAAAACAGCTGTATGTGGTAGGACTCCTAGCCTGTGTATAATCCATCCTGAGCTTTGATCAAGCTGTGTAGTATACAGACAGATGCTTAAAGGAAGCCATGTTTAAAATGGTAATGGATTACAAGAACAAGGCTACATGCAAGGGTGGGACAGTAATTGTTTCCCTTGCTTCAGCAGGTTGTCAAGATGCACAGTAAGATGTGGTAACAGGCCCAAATATTCTTGCAGCAGTGAGCAGTGGTGCTGCAATGGGTAGTAGTGTTCAATGGAGGGCAGGCGGGGCATCAGATTCCTACCAAAATTATTTCTGGCGACTTATGTTTGATTCTGCTGCACTCCCTAGGATGCCACAGGTTGCTAAGGCTACAGGTGAGCAGTATTTTGCCAATTTAATGGGGTTTGCAATTTGGGGGCATAGGGTGTAGTGGGCCAGCTGAAATGGATTATTGCCAGTGTGGGACTCATACATTCAGTGGCTTTATGGTCAACACAACATCTGTATAGGTAGTTGGTATTATAATCTTTGGTGGAGTAGTAGCTAATTATCCATCCGGTGTAGTGTTTTCTGACGGAGAGGCATCTGACCTATCTTGGTCAGTGATCGTAGTCACTTGGTCTCCTGGCATGGTTCATTGGGGTATCCTATACATGGGACTCTTGAACCTATGCCCTATGTGGGTTTTTCTCTGAAGGGAAAACATTCAACTGTGAGTTTATGGTGTGTGCCTTGTGTTGGGTATTGGTATATTTTTTTCACTTACGTGAGATGTTGATATTTATACTGTCTAATGCCCCCCCCCCTCCCCCCGCCCTTCCCTGTTTGTTTAAAGTGTTGTCAGGTTATTGGATCTGTTTCCTGTGTATAGTTTTTCCCTGGATATATATTAGATATGGTTTCAATTAGTCATTTAGTTCGGTTGGGGAAGTTTTTGTTCCCTGAAAGTGTTGGCGGGTCCTCTTATGTAGTGTGTTTTGGTATCTAGGCCATTTGGCTCATATTTCGCCCCTCATTTGCTCTTTGCATCCAGGCTAGCATGTTTCTCTGGGTCAATGTGTGCATCTGCAGGTTTCTCTAACATTTTAGAGTCTATTTCCAATAGTCTTTTTGGTCCATGCAGTGCTTCTTTCAAGCTTTTCCCAATGTATTGGGTATGCAGACGCAATTTTATCGCTTTTATGGTCACGGGTTCCATTGGTTCGAGAGTTTGTTTATCCTGCCTCCCCTAACTTTTTTTCCGGATGCCTCCCCTTTTGGGGCATGGTGCATTTGTGTTTTTATTTATGATTCTATGATAAGTTCTTCCGTGTCATATGTATCCCTTTATCTGCCCCTTGCGGGTTCTTGTACTGGTACGACGTTCTGGATATACCCACCATTGCTGGAGATTATCCTAGGCTGTCCTTGCATCATATTGTATGTTCTTCTGCTACTTATGTATAGTTTTAGTTATCGTTGGGTGGTTATTTGTTGGTTCATCTTCCCTATTATTTAGGGTTTATCAGGTTTTTTTTATACTGCTATTCTATTTCTGTTGCAATTCATTATGATAGATGTCGGGTTGTATCTAGTTAATAATCCACATAAGATTGAAATTTTACAGTCTACATTGGTGGTGGTCAATAATCCCTTCCTCATCTCTCTATTGGGTTAAGACTTATATGAAAGTGACTCGAAGGGATCGTTAGCTTTCTGTCATTTGAAGGATCTCTCTTTCATCCTGATAGACTTATAAGGTGAATCGTAAGCTGCATTGAAGGAAGCGTTTTTTTTGGTTCTGCATTGGTGTTGGTTTATTCTCAAGTAGAAAGTGAGTGTCTAGTGTTTCAAGGTACCTCGCTTGGGAGATCTTTCAAAGATTTTGTTAGTGGGGCAGCTTGCAGAATAAGAAAATCATTTTTGTTTAGACAATACGGCTATGAGGCAGGCTATTAACTCCCTGTTGGCATCATCGTCTCTGGGTACTACGATGGCTGAATCACTTGGGCATGTGCCGATATTGGAATGTGTAGTGTAAGGGGAAGCAGGTACCAGGTTCCATGCACAAGATTGATGACTAGTGTAGGAAGGGCAGTTCTGTTCACTGACACGTGTAGGTACCTAGAGCTGAGAACTAGCATGTCTGTTCACTGACACGTGTTGGTACCTAGAGCTGAGAATTAGCATGGTTGGTGAGGCATTCCTGGGCTTCCATACAAGGTGGAGTAGACACGGATGGCATGAGGATGGGGATCATGCTGAGGTTATACGGTAACCTAAGGCATGAAGAGTTATCCCCCTAAGGTGGGGCGTCAGGTAGAAGCCTTGACTTTTTCTAAAACTAGCCTGGTTAATTGGACCTGTAGAAGGAGTGATTGGTGAAACAATTGGTTCCAGGTTAAACAGGAGGTACAGCAGGTAACTGGTAGACTTTTCCCAGGGGCCATGGATACCACTGTTCTGAAAAGAGGTCTGTGATATGTGTGAAGCCCTGCAGTTCTGTGCAGCCATCTCTCTTCCCTGCTAGTCTGCTTGGAGTGAGGGAGTGGTTGGTAAACAGACAAGGTATGGTAACCTCAGGTACTTGATTTTGGAAAACATGGTGATCATGTGACCATGTGGCTGTGACGGTCCAAGATTGACCAGGTTGGTAAAGGGAGGAAGTTGACACTGTATCAGGCGTACTGGTTGCTCCACCCTTCAATGGTAATACAGCTTTCTTGGATCAAGCACCAAGTTTGTTTTGCACTTTCCTTACTCAGATAGGATTGGTTCTTCTATACTTATGATTCTCTAAACATGGGGGACTCGTGGGCAATGTTTGGACTTGCCCTGCATCAGAACTTGGTACCCACTCATTTTAAGAAAAAGCAGTCATCCGAAGCAGCCCTATGGGCTTTCCAGAGAATGTGGTTTGGAGAATTGGAATGTGACAGATCATTGGCCATTTGTATATCTGATCATACAGGCACTTCACCTCGGTTGCCAATTATGGCTTACAGCTGGAGTAGATCCTTGGTTTCAGTGGAAGGTGCAATCAATTTGTTACAGGTATATGTAATGACACCAGACGAAGGAGCAGGTAGCGAGTGGCACTTCCCACGTCCTTCCTTGTATTGATCCAGATGGTAGAAGGATACCAGTAATGCACCCGTCAAGCAGCGGGTTTACGGAATGCAAAAGACATCAGGCATGGTTGCCTCATCTGTCTGTTATCTGGTTTAAAAGGTATTATAAAAATGTTTTAATAAAGGAAAGACCGTACAATGTTGGGAAGTTGGTGAAGGTCTGAAGAAAAGTGTACAAATTTGTGTTTTGTCTTGGTTAGAAGTTACTTTTCTCTGCAGCAATGTGAGCTCAAGGTCTCAGAGGCTAATAGTTTTAATCTCATGTATGGGCCCATCTTCATAAGCAGATATTAATCTCAAAGTGCTGATGTTTAGGAGGGTATTTTGTAGGCCATGGCATTTTTTGGGGGGGTCGAGGCTACAAAAGGTATTCTGCTGTCTTCTCTGTGGCAGATGGTGAGGGGGGTCGCCTGTTGTGCAATTAATTCTATTGTCTTTCATTGCTTTCCCGATAATTTAAAATGCAGTGTCAATTTTATATTTGCCTTAACAGTGCTACAATCAGGTGTTTAAACCCCTTGCGAGTCCTATCTGGTACTCGTAGGATTTTTGGCTACTTTTGCCATTTACGGTGTGAAAACAATTGCTGGCTTGAGGAATTATAGCAATTGAATATGGATTTGCGATTGTAACATTTATGGGCTTGACAGATCAAAGGCTTAGTTGAGTCGAATTTACGATTTTGACAACCGCAGTTGATTTTCAGCCTGTAACCCGCAGATCGATTTCGGTTAGCTAAAACAGGCCAATTTAATAGTAGTAACTACATTACGAGCTACAGTAACTACAATTTGGACAATTTAATAGGGGCCAATATATATCTTGCTCTATTATGCTCCTACACAAAACACATCCACCTTACCAATCACTCACCTCTTTGTAAATTACTCCATTGGTTTCCCAAATCCAACATAATAATATTCAAGATCTTAACATACAATGAAACATACACGTCACTGGCCGGGTCAAGACGCAGCCAGAAGGAGTGGGGAGCTGCGGAGGAGCAGATGCTGCAAATGGAAGTTAAGTCAGGGAAAAGGTAGAGGGGGAGGTAATTAGAGGGGTAAAGTGTGGAGGGGTGTTTAGGATAAGGATGGGGGGGTTGAGGATGGGTGGTTGAGTATGGGGGGTTGAGGATGGGGGGTTAAGGAGGGGTTTGAGGAGGGGGGTTGAGGATAAGGAGGGTGGTTGAGGATGGGGGAGGTGAGGATGGGGGGGTTGAGGATGCAGGGGTTGAGGATGAGGATGGGGGGTTGAGGATGACGATGGGGGTTGAGGAGAGAGGTCAAGGAGGGGGTTGAGGATGAGATAGGGGATTGAGAAGGGGGGTTGAGGAGGGAGTTTGAGGATGAGGAGGGGGGTTGAGGAGGGAGGTTGAGGAGGGGGGGTGAGGAGAGGGGTTGAGGAGGGAGGTTGAGGAGGGGGTTGAGGATGAGGAGGGTGGTTGAGGAGCGAGGATGAGAATGAGGAGGGGGGTTGAGGAAAGAGGTTGAGGAGGGGCTTGAGGATGAGGAGGGGGGCTGAGGAGGGAGGTTGAGGATGAGGAGGGGGGTTGAGGAGGAAGGTTGAGGAGGGAGGTTGAGGATGAGGAGGGGGGCTGAGGAGGGAGGATGAGGAAGGAAGATGAGGAGGGGGGTTGAGGAGGAGGGTTCAGGAGGGTTATACGGAGGGGGAGGGAAAGAGACACAGGGAAGGGAGAGGGGGGAAGAGACACAGGGGAGGGAGAGGGGGGAGAGACACAGGGGAGAGATAGGGGGGACACAAGAAAGGGGCACAGAGGGCACAAGAGGGACACAGAGGGCAACACATTTCCTACCCTCGGCTTATACTCAAGTCACTAAGTTTTCACAGTATTTTGTGGTAAGATAGGTGCCTCGGCTTATACTCGGGTTAGCTTATACTCAAGTATATATGGTAACTAGCAACAATAAATTTGAAGCCTGGCAATGCTGTTTGCTCTAACTTGCAAGCTTTCGGTGCTCATTGCGAGACCCTCTACTTTATGGGCCTTGCGATAAGTGCCTTTCGGCGCTCCTCATGAACCCTGCAATGAGCGGCCAACCCTTAACTTTCGTGCTCTGCAATGAGAGCCTTCAGCGCTCATTGCAAGCCTCTCCCCCCTCTACTTTCCGGGCCTCGCGATGGGCAGCTTTGACGCTCATTGCAGGCGTCTGGCAGCCCGCAGCTTTCATGCCTCGCCCTCATTCGAGCCGCTCCCTACTCTCTCACCCATGTCTCCCCCCCCCCCTCTCACCCCTGTGTCTCTTCCCACCCACTCACTTGCTCCCCTGTGTCTCTTTCCACCCTTTCCCCCTATCCCTCCCCTGTTTCTTTGTCCCCCCCATTCCCTCCTCTGTGATCCTGTTTGCATGTACGGGTGTAAAACCATTTGTGGGCTTGGGAAATTGATAATTTTCCCCAAGCCCGAAATGTGTTTCCGATTTACAGGCTTGAGAAAAAGTTACGGCTTTATGGCTGCCATTTTTTTTCTTGCTTAGCTTTTCTGAGAACCCCCCAAAACGCCAATTAAATAGCAAACTAGCTTGCGACCTCACTTTCAGGCTCCCTGCCTCTCCCCCTGTGCAATGTGTGAGGTTGTAAGTTAGTTTTCAAATCAATCAATCTTTTGGCAGTCTCCCAACGGCTTAAAAAAAAAAGCTGCCGTCAAACCCATAATTTTTTTGAAGCCTGTAACCCGTAAGATGTTTGGAGCCTCTCCCCCCCCCCCCCCCCCCCTCTACGTTACTGGCTTCGTGACAAGCGCCTTTGGCGCTCATTGCGAGCCCCGCAAAGAGGGCCTTCAATGCTCATTGCAGCCCCCGTCAAACCCGCAACTTTTGGGCCCCGAAATGGGCTCCTTCGGCGCTCATGCGCAAGTCAGTAAAATGTAACATTGTGCGACAACAACTTGCAATTACCACAACTATTATTTGTGATTCCATTCCCACTTTTCATGGTTGCCCCTCTTTCCCTTGAGATACTGTGTCACTACCTGATCCCTGGACTGTCTCTCTATACCACCCCATGCCTGTCTCCCTAAAACTTCTATGACTGTCTCTCTACCTCTTCACATAATTGTCTGCAAGTCCCTATCCATAACTGTGCCTCGCCTCTTTTTTACAGCTGCCTTTCTACTTCTCCCTAATAAGGAAATAGTAGTGACTTGCAAATAAGGTTAAAAATGTAACCCCTTTTGCCTCTAGTCCACTAAAATGGGATTAATTTAGTCTTAAGAGTGCAGCTCTCAGACAGCCATCAGAACATAGGCCTTCATTCAATCACTCCAGTAGAAACACTCAGAAGACTGACTTGCAACTACAAGAGTTTTATAGTACCAGAGCTATTGTATGGCTCCTGAAAAAAGAAACCCATAAAACATATGCACGCAGGAGGGTTTAGCCAGAGCTCTCTAGCTCCAGCTAAATATCTGCTCATGGTTTGAGAGCTGGCTAAAAGTCCAGAAGCAAAGGGTTGTTCTAAATGGAACATAGTCAGACTGGACTAATGTGGTAAGTGGGGTTCCTCAGGGTTCAGTATTAGGTCCTCTGCTTTTTTAACCTATTTATTAATGACTTAGAAGTAGGACTGGAAAGTAGCGTCTCCATTTTTGCTGATGACACTAACTTGTGCAAGGTAATTAAATCAGAAAATGATGTACTTTCCCTCCAAAGGGATTTGCATAAATAGAGAAATTGGCAACTTAATGGCAGATGATATTTAATATGAATAAATGTAAAGTTATGTATTTGGGAAGGAAAAATAGACATTCAATTTATTGTCTTAATGGAGCAAATCTAGGGGTATCAGATATTGAAAGAGATTTGGATGTGCTTGTGGACAACCATATCTGTAGAGATATTAATGCATCATTTGATGCAATGTCCTGCTTCTGGCTCATTGAGGGGAAAGGGTGTGGTGTCATTTTAAATATTACCAAGTTATCAAAAAAAGGTTCTACACATCTGCCTATTCTCTCCCCTCACACCCCTTTATCCACTCATAACTACACATACTTAACTCATATCAGGCCACCCACATGGACTAGACCGCTTTCCTCTTTCATTTTTATTGATTAGCACATTTCAAGATTACTAGTGTAAATGCATATCGGACATCAAACAACTAATTGATTGCCGCTTGAACCGCATGTTTTACTAACGTCATGCTAACGGTCTCAATTACTAATGGCTCTGTGTCAGCATCAATTTACGGACGTGCCTGGTTGATCGCGATCATGCACTAAAATGTTACATATGACAGCACGGTTTGCGAGTTTAAGCCTGTGGACCCGGACTATGCGGGCAGTCTAATTTAATCACTCTGTAACTAAGGAGAACTTTGATGCCGCAGCCATTGTGGGTGTTTCATTGCACTTACGGGATTCTAATTTAATAGGAGCCTTAGTGACTTCTCATAAGTTTCTCTTCTCATTTGGCCATATTTCACAACCTAGTACTCAATACAATAACTTAGACTTCACAGTAAGGAGACTTGATTATATATAAACCCTTTGCATGTATCTAAAGAAATTGCTTGTGATATGACTCAACTATACCAGTGAAACATTTTTTTGGTATTTGTCCATGTTTCTTTTATTTCATACAGCACCATCTCCTGGTGTTAAATAAAATTTAGGACTTTCTGCAATGCCATTGTTGGGTAATTTCAATTTTAGAGGATATTGCTATCTATCTATTTATTAACAACCTGACAAAATGAGCATAAATATGTTTAGAAGAGTAATGAAAAAGCTGTCAAAGCTGAGGAAATTGCTCACCAATATTGTGTGAGCTTTTTTAACTTACCACAACTCTGTATATAGCAGCATCTAATTCTCAGTATAGATATCACAGATATAGATATCTGCACATTGGGAAAATGAATATGAGTCAACACATTTGCTGTAACTAATTTTAAGACTGAAATTAAATGGGGGAGGTGAGGATGGGGGGGTTGAGTATGCAGGGGTTGAGGATGAGGTTGGGGGGTTGAAGATGAGGATGGGGGGTTGAGAATGAGGATGGGGTTGGAGGAGAGGGGTTGAGGAGGGGGGTTGAAGATGAGATTGGGGGTTGAGGAGGGGGGTTGAGGAGGGAGTTTGAGGATGAGGAGGGGGGTTGAGGAGGGAGGTTGAGGAGGGGGGTTGAGGAGAGGGGTTGAGGAGGGAGGTTGAGGAGGGGGTTGAGGATGAGGAGGGGGTTGAGGAGCGAGGATGAGGATGAGGAGGGGGGGTTGAGGAGAAAGGTTTAGGAGGGGGCTTGAGGATGAGGAGGGGGGTTGAGGAGGGAGGTTGAGGATGAGGAGGGGGGTTGAGGAGGAAGGTTGAGGAGGGGGGTTGAGGATGAGGAGGGGGGTTGAGGAGGGAGGATGAGGAGGGAGGATGTGGAAGGAAGATGAGGAGGGGGTTGAGGAGGGGGGTTGAGGAGGGTGATACGGGAGGGGGAGGGAAAGAGACACAGGGAAGGGAGAGGGAGCAAGAGACACAGGGGAGGAAGGGGGGAGAGACACAGGGGAGAGAGAGGAGGGACACAAGAAAGGGGCACAGAGGGCACAAGAGGGACACAGGGGGCAGCACATTTCCTACCCTCGGCTTATACTCGAGTCACTAAGTTTTCACAGTATTTTGTGGTAAAATTGGTGCCTCGGCTTATACTCGGGTTAGCTTATACTCGAGTATATACGGTAACTAGCAACTTGCCCGTCAAAAATGACAAAAATTAAATTTAAAGCCTGGCAATGCTGTTTGTTCTAACTTGCAAGCCTTCGGTGCTCATTGCGAGCCCCTCTACTTTATGGGCCTTGCGATAAGTGCCTTTAGGCACTCATCATGAACCCTGCAATAAGCGGCCAACCCTTAACTTTCGTGCTCTGCAATGAGAGCCTTCAGCGCTCATTGCAAGCCTCTCCCCCCTCTACTTTCCGGGCCTCGCGATGAGCAGCTTTGCCGCTCATTGCAGGCGTCTGGTATCCCGCAGCTTTCATGCCTCGCCCTCATTCGAGCCGCTCCCTACTCTCTCACCCATGTGTCCCCCCCCCCTCTCTCTCACCCCTGTGTCTCTTCCCACCCACTCACTTGCTCCCCTGTGTCTCTTTCCACCCTTTCCCCCTATCCCTCCCCTGTGTCTTTGTCCCCCCCTTTCTCCTCTGTGCTCCTGTTTGCATGTACGGGTGTGAAACCATTTGTGGGCTTGGGAAATTGATAATTTTCCCCAAGCCCGAAATGTGTTTCCGATTTACAGGCTTGAGAAAAAGTTACGGCTTTATGGCTTCCATTTTTTTCCTTGCTTAGCTTTTCTGAGAACCCCCCAAAACGCCAATTAAATAGCAAACTAGCTTGCGACCTCACTTTCAGGCTCCCTGCCTCTCCCCCTGTGCAATGTGTGAGGTTGTAAGTTAATTTTCAAATCAATCAATCTTTTGGCAGTCTCCCAACGGCTTAAAAAAAAAGGCGGCCGTTAAACCCATAATTTTTTTGAAGCCTGTAACCCGTAAGATGTTTGGAGCCTCTACCCCCCACCTCCCACCTCTACGTTACTGGCTTCGTGACAAGCGCCTTTGGCGCTCATTGCGAGCCCCGCGAAGAGGGCCTTCAATGCTCATTGCAGCCCCTGTCAAACCCGCAACTTTTCGGCCCCGAAATGGGCTCCTTTGGCGCTCATGCGCAAGGCAGTAAAATGTAACATTGTGTGACAACAACTCGCAATTACCACAACTATTATTTGTGATTCCATTCCCACTTTTCATGGTTGCCCCTCTTTCCCTTGAGATACTGTGTCACTACCTGATCCCTGGACTGTCTCTTAATACATCCCCATGCCTGTCTCCCTAAAACTTCTATGACTGTCTCTCTACCTCTTCACATAATTGTCTGCAAGTCCCTATCCATAACTGTGCCTCTCCTCTTTTTTACAGCTGCCTTTCTACTTCTCCCTAATAAGGAAATAGTAGTGACTTGCAAATAAGGTTAAAAATGTAACCCCCTTTGCCTCTAGTCCACTAAAATGGGATTCATTTAGTCTTAAGAGTGCAGCTCTCAGACAGCCATCAGAACATAGGCCTTCATTCAATCGCTCCAGTAGAAACACTCAGAAGACTGACTTGCAACTACAAGAGTTTTATAGTACCAGAGCTATTGTATGGCTCCTGAAAAAAGAAACCCATAAAACATATGCATGCAGGAGGGTTTAGCCAGAGCTCTCTAGCTCCAGCTAAATATCTGCTCATGGTTTGAGAGCTGGCTAAAAGTCCAGAAGCAAAGGGTTGTTGTAAATGGAACATAGTCAGACTGGACTAATGTGGTAAGTGGGGTTCCTCAGGGTTCAGTATTAGGTCCTCTGCTTTTTTAACCTATTTATTAATGACTTAGAAGTAGGACTGGAAAGTAGCGTCTCCATTTTTGCTGATGACACTAACTTGTGCAAGGTAATTAAATCAGAAAATGATGTACTTTCCCTCCAAAGGGATTTGCATAAATAGAGAAATTGGCAACTTAATGGCAGATGATATTTAATATGAATAAATGTAAAGTTATGTATTTGGGAAGGAAAAATAGACATTCAATTTATTGTCTTAATGGAGCAAATCTAGGGGTATCAGATATTGAAAGAGATTTGGATGTGCTTGTGGACAACCATATCTATAGAGATATTAATGCATCATTTGATGCAATGTCCTGCTTCTGGCTCATTCAGTGGAAAGGGTGTGGTGTCATTTTAAATATTACTAAGTTATCAAAAAAAGGTTCTACACATCTGCCTATTCTCTCCCCTCACACCCCTTTATCCACTGATAACTACACATACTTAACTCATATCAGGCCACCCACATGGACTAGACCGCTTTCCTCTTTCATTTTTATTGATTAGCACATTTCTAGATTACTAGTGTAAATGCATATCGGACATCAAACAACTAATTGATTGCCGTTTGAACCGCATGTTTTACTAACGTCATGCTAACGGTCTCAATTACTAATGGCTCTGTGTCAGCATCAATTTACGGACGTGCCTGGTTGATCGCGATCATGCACTAAAATGTTACATATGACAGCACGGTTTGCGAGTTTAAGCCTGTGGACCCGGACTATGTGGGCAGTCTAATTTAATCACTCTGTAACTAAGGAGAACTTTGATCCCGCAGCCATTGTGGGTGTTTCATTGCTCTTACGGGATTCTAATTTAATAGGAGCCTTAGTGACTTCTCATAAGTTTCTCTTCTCATTTGGCCATATTTCACAACCTAGTACTCAATACAATAACTTAGACTTCAAGTAAGGAGACTTGATTTTATATAAACCCTTTGCATGTATCTAAAGAAATTGCTTGTGATATGACTCAACTATACCAGTGAAACATTTTTTGGGTATTTGTCCATGTTTCTTTTATTTCATACAGCACCATCTCCTGGTGTTAAATAAAATGTAGGGCTTTCTGCAATGCCATTGTTGGGTAATTTCAATTTTAGAGGATATTGCTATCTATCTATTTATTAACAACCTGACAAAATGAGCATAAATATGTTTAGAAGAGTAATGAAAAAGCTGTCAAAGCTGAGGAAATTGCTCACCAATATTGTGTGAGCTTTTTTAACTTACCACAACTCTGTATATAGCAGCATCTAATTCTCAGTATAGATATCACAGATATAGATATCTGCACAGTGGGAAAATGAATATGAGTCAACACATTTGCTGTAACTAATTTTAAGACTGAAATTAAATGGGGGAGGTGAGGATGGGGGGGTTGAGGATGCAGGGGTTGAGGATGAGGTTGGGGGGTTGAAGATGAGGATGGGGGTTGAGAATGAGGATGGGGTTTGAGGAGAGGGGTTGAGGAGGGGGGTTGAAGATGAGATTGGGGGTTGAGGAGGGGGGTTGAGGAGGGAGTTTGAGGATGAGGAGGGGGGTTGAGGAGGGTGGTTGAGGAGGGGGTTGAGGAGAGGGGTTGAGGAGGGAGGTTGAGGAGGGGGGTTGAGAATGAGGAGGGGGTTGAGGAGCGAGGATGAGGAGGGGGGGTTGAGGAGAAAGGTTGAGGAGGCGGCTTGAGGATGAGGAGGGGGGTTGAGGAGGGAGGTTGAGGATGAGGAGGGGGGTTGAGGAGGAAGGTTGAGGAGGGGGGTTGAGGATGAGGAGGGGGGTTGAGGAGGGAGGATGAGGAGGGAGGATGAGGAAGGAAGATGAGGAGGGGGTTGAGGAGGGGGGTTGAGGAGGGTAATACGGGAGGGGAGGGAAAGAGACACAGGGAAGGGAGAGGGGGCAAGAGACACAGGGGAGGGAGGGGGGAGAGACACAGGGGAGAGAGAGGAGGAACACAAAAAAGGGGCACAGAGAGCACAAGAGGGACACAGGGGGCAGCACATTTCCTACCCTCGGCTTATACTCGCGTTACTAAGTTTTCACAGTATTTTGTGGTAAAATTGGTGCCTCGGCTTATACTCGGGTTAGCTTATACTCGAGTATATACGGTAACTAGCGACTTGCCCGTCAAAAATGACAAAAATAAAATGTAAAGCCTGGCAATGCTGTTTGCTCTAACTTGCAAGCCTTCGGTGCTCATTGCGAGCCCCTCTACTTTATGGGCCTTGCGATAAGTGCCTTTCGGCGCTCATCATGAACCCTGCAATGAGCGGCCAACCCTTAACTTTCGTGCTCTGCAATGAGAGCCTTCAGTGCTCATTGCAAGCCTCTCCCCCCTCTACTTTCCGGGCCTCGCGATGAGCAGCTTTGCCGCTCATTGCAGGCGTCTGGCAGCCCGCAGCTTTCATGCCTCGCCCTCATTCGAGCCGCTCCCTACTCTCTCACCCATGTGTCTCCCCCCCCTCTCTCACCCCTGTGTCTCTTCCCACCCACTCACTTGCTCCCCTGTGTCTCTTTCCACCCTTTCTCCCTATCCCTCCCCTGTGTCTTTGTCCCCCCCTTTCTCCTCTGTGCTAACGGTCTCAATTACTATTGGCTCTGTGCCAGCATCAATTTACGGACGTGCCTGGTTGATCGTGATCATGCACTAAATGTTACATATGATAGCACGGTTTGCGAGTTTAAGCCTGTGGACCCGGACTATGCGGGCAGTCTGATTTAATTAGTCTGTAACTAAGGAGAACTTTGATCCCGCAGCCATTGTGGGTGTTTCATTGAACTTACGGGATTCTAATTTAATAGGAGCCTTAGAGACTTCTCATAAGTTTCAGAAGTTTTAGACTTCACAGTAAAGAGACTTGATTGTATATAAGCCCTTTGCATGTATCTAAAGAAATTGCTTGTGAAATGACTCAACTATACCAGTGAAACATTTTTGGGGTATTTGTCCATGTTTCTTTTATTTCATACAGCACCATCTCCTGGTGTTAAATAAAATGTAGGGCTTTCTGCAATGCCATTGTTGGGTAATTTCAATTTTAGAAGATATTGCTATCTATCTATTTATTAACAACCTGACAAAATGAGCATAAATATGTTTAGAAGAGTAATGAAAAAGCTGTCAAAGCTGAGGAAATTGCTCACCAATATTGTTTGAGCTTTTTTAACTTACCACAACTCTGTATATAGCAGCATCTAAGTACATTCTCAGTATAGATATCACAGATATAGATATCTGCACATTGGGAAAATGAATATGAGTCAACACATTTGCTGTAACTTATGTTGAGATTGAAATTAAATTATTGTTTACCATTGCTGAGCTTTCTCTGCTTTTGTTGTATTGCCATTGTATATGTTATTGCACCATTAGGAATACATGTGACTTTGATAATTATTTTAAAAAAGGTCAGTAAAACAGAAAACATGTTGATTGGATCAGAGCAATTATATTTGCCATCCAGTGTCAGAATAGAGGTGTAATAGGTTAGGGAATCAAGTCACATCTTTTTATTTCAAGTGGTGTTACTTTCATAGATAAATAAGAAACATACTGACATCTCTTCATATCATGTACATGGATGGATGTTTAAGTAACAAGAAAACTAACACATACACAAGAGATAGGTGTGAGATAAGATGGGGCACAAGAGGCATTCAAGATAAGAAATTATTTGTATTATTATTATCCTTCATTTATAAAGCGCCTTTAATTATATAGTTCTAGTAGTGATATATTCTCTATAGATGCTCAAGAGTTTTTACAGTTTACACTATGGAGGTCTCCACATGTAGTATTTTAAGCTTTGCATTTCACAATAGAGAATATAAATGTAAGTTATTAAGTAATTTCTTTAATAAGATTAATAAGCAGTATTGGGGGTAAAGATGAAATGTGTACAAAAGCATAAAAAAATCTCTCTACGGATTGCTGAAATAGTTGTAGTGTTCTGAAGTTCAGAAATACCCTATATGCTATATATTTAAGGTATATTTAATACATTTGTATTTTGTATCGCTCTTATGATGTATTAGGGATGGCACTGTATGGACCATTCCAGACAGAGCCTACTATTTCTCTTTTTTTGTATATATCATACTTTCATTTGTGTCCATGTACTCACTCAAAGCCCTAACATTAAAGTAATATAGTAAGGTAAATGTTTTTGATGCCAAGGACCAACTATCCAGCCTCCTGAACTGATGTGTACCTCTTGTGAGATCCAGAACATTTTGAACAGGGTGATGATAAATACCACATGACAAAGTGTGATTTAGCTGTGATTTCGCTTTGCACCAGTTTGAATAGAGTAGATGTTAGCAATGTGTCAACTCTCAAACAACAAATGTAATTATTTTATAATGATAATGAAATGTTTAAAGTGTTAGTCTCTTCCCATCTCTTTTCTCAATTAATTTCTCATCACACTTTCTAACTGATCAGCAGCTAAGATCTTGGGGCTGACTCTGGTCAGCAGACTAACAATTGAGAACCACAGTTATAGACATTGTCAAGCCAGTACTGGGGAAGAACAGAGATTCCCAATCCTGTATCTTAAGGTACACTAACAGACGATGATCTAGGCATGTCCATACTTAAACACAAGTGACTCAATCAGATTGACTGAACAACTGAATTCAAACCTGTGCGCTAGCTGGGATATCCTTAAAACCTGCTGACCCTTGGGGACTAGCGTTGGGGACCACTAGGTTAGAAAAGTATGGCCTTCTAAGAAAAATTTAGTTAGATTTTTTTAATTTAATGTTCTGGTTAGCTACTAGTCTGTTATTGGTGAACAAATATAAAAATACTGTACCATTCACAATAGCAAAGACATAGAATATGTGTTGTGACTTGAGTTTGGTACCTTATAGCCTTACAGCCGTACACAGCTATCTTGTATAGTGATTTCCTCACTGTAAAAGAGCACTTGGTAATGAGAGATGCACTGATAGATATTCAAACAGCACTAATGCCAACATAACTTCACAATACAACATACTTGAAAATATATCTCCTGGAAATATTTGGCAACAGTCAGCTTCACATCTAGTACCAGAACCTATTTTATTTAACACCCTGTCAGACAAATCAAAGTCAGTTCACGGAATTAAAATTATCAGGGCAAATTTCTAAGTAAGCTAAATAGGAGCATGGAACACGTGCAGTTATGTTTTTAACAGAATATTAAGAAGACATTTGTTATAACAAATCACTATTTTAAAGGTATTTATTTCTATATGAGTTTTTGAAGAAAATAATAGGCAAATGTGTTCAAAAATTAAAAAACAAAACAAAAAAACAACACAGCCTTTACATTTGTATCTTATATACCATTTTTTTCTTTACACTATTGTCTTATCAGCTGATTCTGCCTTTTACTTTCTTAGTGAGCATGCATAGAAAACAGTGTCGTTGTAAACTAATGAGCTTTCTATTAGTGCTACTGACGGCTTGTAGATACCACATTCCCACTGTATATATAGGAGCTTCCTATGCAATCTGAGTCTCCAGCCTCAGGATGTTGATTAAAGCCAAAATGGTAGATCCTAGAGGAACACAATTACATATAATAGGTAATATATTAAAGGTTGTACTGTTTTATTTTCAATTCTAAATATATGTTGCATAGTTTGTAGTTCTTCAAAATAGTATTTTTAAATATATGACTACAGTGGTCAAGACATGTGCAAATCAATAAATAGTTGTGCTTGGAAAAGATTACCAGAACATTGGCAAACTGGGTTGTCAGTTAAAAGAATAAGGAAGCCAGAACAAAATCCTCAAATTAACAGGTTGACTTTTTCTAGAAAACCACACCTCTTAGTGTACTGACTTAGTCAAGGTAGTATCCTTTCTACTAGAATAAATGCCACCATTCTTAGAAGAGGAGTCTGCACCAGACTTGAGCCTTCGGGAACACAGGAACATTGGCTGCTGGTTCCCACACTCAGAGCATTTGTGCTTGATTCTACCTGATAAACCCAACGGGCAGAGACTTTTATTATATAGAAAGCAGTATCCTTTTCACAGTGACCCTAACTGGGTTGATGACTATGATTTTCTTGAAAATGCTCAAAAGGACTCACCCAATCTAAGAGAGTGACTAGCTTCATCCAGTTACCTATGTTACGGTCATCCCAATGAAAATCATCAGATGCCCACCATGCCACTACCCATTAGTCTGGGATATGCTGCCTATCTCATCTAAATTGCAGAAAAAAGAAGAACATTGCTCCAGAAATCTTTCTCCTATAATACTGATCATCAAAATGTATGCCGGTAGCAAATTAGAAATTAGAAAAGGTTTAAGGGATTTTGCTATACCTGCTCCTCTCCTTCATGTTTGATTCATCTTTTGTGCTGTCCTCCTTTAGCTCAAATTAATTATTGAGGTGCAGAAGGAAGAATAGGTCAATGAACGTGTGCTTCTAAATCTTTTCTTTAATCTCTAAAGGCACATGAATGCCTACGGGACCTTATCGCCAAAGAGAAAGTTTAGTCCATGCGAGGTGAGCTACTACTTAAGATTAATTTTTTGGTGCTTTAATTGAAGGATCCAACTTATCCAAGAGGTTTCAGTGACATAAAAAGTATAGAGTTCATTAAAAGGGATGAAGTAGAGGCATCCTTTAAATCTTGTATTGACAATTGAATCTGTAAAAACACTGTCAGATGTAGTAGTGGAATTGGTGTTAAACTCACCCGGAGGCTCCGAGGGTGGAGCTTAATGGGCAGACTCTATTCCTGATGCAGCTGGTGCCTCAGGTACCCACATCCTTTCCTGTTGCTTTGAGATCAGAGATGAATGCTGCCTTACTCATAAACCTCTTCTTTGCTGCAGCAGACACATTCTTCCTTTCTTTCCCCTTACCATCTAGCCTTAGTAGATGTGTCCCTAGACCTCATACTTTTATGTATAAGATTGACAGACCCATATGCTTTTATAAACTGGGATGTGAGCTCTTTAGATGTCTCCTTTTCTTTGCCAGACTCCTCCCTCCCTTATTTGATTTAAGTGGAAGGCCTTTATTGTTATCGACCTCCTGTGAATTTGCAGCAGACCCGTCATGGTTCCCAGTACTTCCTGGGTGTTTATCATAGGCCTTATGTAATTCCTCAGACCTCAGATCAGCTTCTCCCTTCCTCCTTTAACCTCTTCCACACACAGGCATCCTGCAGAGTCACTTTTTCTTCTTAGCTGGCATTACCTCAAGACTCAATCATGAATGTGGTCTGGAAAACCTTATAGGCCTTGAAGGAATATAAATAGCTGTAGGGGCAGCAATCATTAGCTAAAGGATCAGTAGATACAGGTGGGGGAGTCAGATGAGACAAAAATGCCTGCCAGCTATTGATGCACATTCTCAAAAGCCTCCTCACAAATCTTGACAATTATGTTATTCTCTAATGGAGAAGCCATGATGTAGAAAACATTGTGTATGTAGATACAAAGGGATTTTTTTTATAAGTAACAAAATATTTTCCAAACCTCTGTTTGTTCCAACTGACAAAAAAAAGAGCAGGAAGGAGCCCCTTATAAAACCTACCCCTATCCTCACACGCTAACCTGTACCAATCAGTCCCTTCACTTTAGCTCCTAGCCAGGTCAAACCCCCACTCTCTTATACTGCTTTTAGACTTAGACTCTCTTTTTCCTAAAAGAGGCACTGTCCTTCCAAAAAAGGGACAGTTCGAATGTATTCAATTGATCAACAAATATGTATTACTTTAATATATACTTTATATATACAGGCATTTATATTATAATACAAATATAGTATGACTTTTATGAATAAATGAAAGACAGAGAGCTTTGCATGCTTCATTCAAATTAGGTAATCTTAGTGAATACAATGAAGGTTGTTGCCTAGATCAGACAATAAAATGCACATATTTTATATCAAGCATTTTAGAAAGGGTGTGTTAAATATTACACGTTTGTTGGTTATTTTGAATGAAAAAACATTGATTGGACCTGGTCATACATGTTAACATTGCTAAAAAGAATACACACTGTCAAACACTTTCAAATAGACTCTGTACAAAGCAACAAAGAAGAATATGCTTCCCATGGCTCTTTATAACCACCATTGTAATGAAGAAAGAAGTTATTTCTCAAATACTATCACCATACCATGCTTTCTGCCAATCATCAATTATTATTTTATATGAAAAGCTACTCCAATATCAACCCATTCATAGACTGAATTTATTTCACATTTTGTGGTTTAATAAAAATTGGACGATTTATAGCATTGCCCTTAACCTCAGTCTTATAAGTAATTGCGCATAGTAATACTTGCGAATAGAACTTTGCATATTTATTTATCTAATAACAATGCTCCCTCATGAAAGTGATCCTAAAAATGATATCACTTCCTTATATTACCTACAAGTCTTGTTTTCATAAGGCAGGAGCTGCTGAGATTTGTTTTCCTTTAAACATAATCAAAGGCCCACAAAGAAAGTCTTTGAAATTGTAAATGGGGAAATATCCAAACACCTCAAACCAAGGGGATGATGTCATATAATACATGTATTCTGAATGGGAAGGCCACTTTTATTCACTGTTTTTTTTTCTTCAGTATTAATAAGTCTGCCAAACTCGACATAGAATGGGTGTCCAGTTTCAGTGTGTAACAAGCATACAAAAAGCGCTCTGTAGAGTATTTTTGGAAACTGAATCTAGTCTGAGGCCTCTGTATTTGTATTAACGGCAGTCAAAGGCAGTTTCAGATATTTAATCTACTGCAAAATTCAACAGTTTGGTTTAGGGGGCTGTATGCGTGACCTGTTGCCTTTATAAATACCAGGCAGCAAGACAGATAATTGGATATTATTTGGGAACGAAGCAAAGCTTGGGGATATAATACTGATTAAGCCTTATTCTACTAGGCAAAAAAAGTATTTAAAAATTATGAAAATCATTTATTTTTCAGCAAACATTGAATACATTTGAATAATTGTACAGCAAATAAGAAGGCACTTGTAGGAAAAAAAGGATATAAGACTTGTGGAATGGAATAAAAAAAATTAGAAGCATTTTATAAGATTTATGCTTGAATTTTTAGATCTAAGACCTAAGAGATTGAACTAGAAATCCACTCCCCCTTTGAAAAGAAATGAAACAGCTACTTTCAGTATGTTTTCTTTCACAAAAGATCAACATAATTAATGTTATTTAAAAGTTGGTCTTTTCTGAGAAATCTTAGATTTGAAAATAGCGGTTTTCCTCATTATTAAACTTGAGCTTGTCCCATCTGTTATCTACTTAGCTATGGACATGTGCATAGTAGCCCAAACAAATCTGGGGGATAATTCAACTCTACTCCCAGGCCAAGAAGTGATGATATATTTTTGGTTATCATCATTACTATACTCATATTGTTTATATATGATATATTATATTTTAGGACATGTATTTAATATGTAGTTAATAACATGTTCATTTGTAGAAAATGTTCTTATTGTGTATGTAGATACAAAGGTGTGTGAAAGAGTTTTGTAGTAAAAGTGGTAACATTTGAATGTAATAACAGTTGAACTGTAGATTAATCAGTATTGTAAACTTGAGGTAATGTTTTTTTTAATATGCAACTTGTAGCTCAAGAACTGTTAACTGAAATATACATTGAATGAAGAGGAAGGGAAACAAGAAAAAGCCTTTTTGAAACGTAGGCAATTGTATGAAAGCGGAAAAATCATGAATTTCTTACTAAGGTCATTAAGTGGCAATCGGATTACTCCCGTAATTGATGTTTAATCTGAAATCGAATATTTACATTGTGGCTGAAAACGTGCTTGTGCTGTTAACATGAACTTTGTAATATGTGTAAGTAAGGAACTTGAAAATATATTTTGGTAAACTTGAACTTTCGTATCTATGTAAGTAATTAACTTTAAAGGATTGTTTTGAAACTTGTAACGTTATAAACAGTAACATTGGTAATTAAAATTTCAAGAGAATTGATTAAAATAATGGAAGTCAAGTGTTTTGTGGGGCTAATCATGCATAAACAGTACTTCCATGAATTATGACTGAAATCTTTATTTATTAGTAGTTTTTAATGGTTGACCTTTGTTTGTTGGTGTAGTCATTGTTTGAAATGGCAGATAGAGTTTTCTTTGTGTAAAAGTGGTTCTCTAAAAAGAGAAGGCGAGACCTTAAAGTTGGTCCGCGATGTGTAACCACTGTTCTGTTTGTGTTTTACAATTGTATGTAGTTTAATATTGAAATTTAGTTGGTATAAACTTAATTTCTGTGGCGTAATAATGATCTTTTTAAAGAAAGGGACGGTTGTCTATAATTTTTCAACTTTTTTTGTGGTTATATTGTGGTTTAACAGATTTTTTTGTTTGTTTTCACATTGCTTTGGCATGGCTTTTGTTTCTTTGATGGAAATTTACAGTACTTCATAGTAGACAATGTTTTTAGTAAAAATGCGTCCATACTCTAATAAATCACCTTGACTTTCATTGTTTTCAATGTAAACTTTAATAGCCTGTGGATTTTTGCACCGTGATAAGGCAACGTACAATTGGCCATGGGCAAATACTGGTTGTTCTAAGAATATACCCACAGATTTGAAAGTTTGTCCTTGTGAGGCTACTTTCACTTGGTGCTAAATCTATCCTTGGAATGAAAACTCTCTCTCCTTTATGGGTACTGTCATAACTCAAGTTGGCCACTAGTTGTGCCTACCAGGAGGCACTGTTATATACCAATCGCCTCCATCTGTATATTGTGTTATGGGGGATAATATGTTAGTATTATATTGTATATTGTATTGTGGAGTGATAGCTATGTTTTAATTAGTCAACCCTCCCCCATTGTATAAACTCTCAGTCAGGAGTTGGCCATATGGTCTTCAGTGTAAACAAAGAAGATAGCAGACCAAATAGATGTGCCAGACTGCCAGGCACCGCAGGACAATAGTATAGTATGGGGTTTCCCAACCACCAGCCCAGGGGCATAGTTCAAGAGCCAATACAGGATGTTTCCAGTCTGAGGTCCAGACCAAAATGAACTAGTAGCCACGCCTGGGGAAGGCCCTGGGGGAGGAGACTAATAAGTTCCCACAAATTACTTCTGTGAGAATGGCCAGAGGGGAATGAGGGTTTGACTAAGAGTAGCCACTCCCTCCACTGTGTGTGTGTGAAATGTTTTAAATATGTGGTTCCAAAATAAAAGGTGGGTCATAATTTTCATCAAGACTTTGTGTGCAGATGTATTATTTACCCAGGGACATATGCTTGCAGTAAGATTCGTCAGACTTACTGTCAATATTGCTCAGTCTAAACCAAGGGCTGAGACATGATGTTCCTGTAATCCAAAAGTCCAGAGTCACCCAAATCCGATCAACAGACCCCAGCCAGAGAGTGGGTCTTGATAACTGGTGGCAGCGGTTGGAGACTCTAGAGGAAAGGACTGAGGATGGAACAGCAGTATGAGGACATGTCCTCAGCAGAACTGAGAAAGGCGCAGAAACTAAAAGGAATTCCCCGGAAGAAAAGGGACCAACCAGCAGATGTGATAGCAGCCTTGAGAAGGTATGATGCAGAACAGCTGGAACAAGAGGAGTTGGGTGAGGGGATAAGCACACTGCCAAGGACCCCAAGATCTCAGCAGGAAGAAGGACAGCCAGATGATATCCTAAAGGAGGCAAGACGCAGGTTCAGTGAAGCCAGGGAGTTTTGCCCCGGGGAGATAATGCTGGAAGAGGCAATTAAAGGACTGAACCTAATAAAGCAGCAAATACAGGAAGAACGTACAGGGGTGAGTGTCCAAGCTCAGCAAAGGCTTGGGGTCAACCCTGCAGAGATGCCAGTAAGAGTCAAACTGGCATATCAGAATTTTAAACAGTTCCAGGATGATAAAGACAGCATTGACGGATTTATCCAAGAGTTTGAGCAACAATGTAAGGTATAGGACATACCTCCTGAAGAATGGGCCAAGTTACTATTGACTAAGTTGACTGGAAAGGCCAGCGCAGCCTGTCGGGCCCTTCCTCCACATCTGGCCATGGATTACAACCATTTATGTACAGTGTTACTAGGCAGATATGCCGTAACCCCTGCAACTTTTTTGGCCAGATTCAGAGGCACTACCAAGGGACCAGAGGACACTCATGTTGAGGTAATGTGTAAACTAAGGCGTGCCTGCACTCAGTGGTGGTCTACACAAGGGGCCACCAAAGCAGAACAAATTTTGGAGGTAGTGCTAATGGAGCAATTTTTGCAACTTTGCGCACCAGAATTGAGGGATTGGCTGCAGGATCAGAAGCCAGTAGGCAGCTAGCCTGGCTGACCATTTTGTTAGTACCAGAACTAAGAGAGTTCCCCAGATTACCAACTCTAATGGGCATACAGACCGGGGCTCAAGAGACTTGGGGACAACACGACAGGCCCCTATTGCACGCAATGCGCCTAGCCATGTGCCCTGGGCGCAGCCCCAGAACGCATATGGACAGCGGGGTATCAAGTCAAGACCTGTTCCCAGAGCACACCCAGAGCCCAGATTTCCCAATAGAGAGTGCTTCAAGTGCAACCAGCAGGGCCACATAGCAAGAGATTTTCCTCAGCTTCAGAGGCATCAGAGAGGACAGCCTGCAGTGAATTACCTGGGGGAATGGGATGCTGGAGCAGGACCTCCCAACGCAGCTCCCTGGGAGCCAGAAGCAGAGGGATGGTGCCATGGGATCCACACGGTGAGGAGAGCACAGAAGGACTCCGGGGAACAGCACAGACAACCAGTCTGGGTGCGGGGTCACAGGGCTGTGGGTTACCGTGACTCAGGATCCGCAGTCACTGTAGTTCTACCTAAATGGGTGCGCACCTCAGACTGCATACAGAGGCAAATGTGGGTTATGGTTGCTGGGGGAAAACAATTTCCCATTCCCATGGCTCGCATTCAATTGGACTGGGGCACTGGAAGTAAATCTACAGAGGTAGGAGTTATGGATAACCGGCCTGCGGATGTTTTGCTAGGGAACGATTTGGGTCACATGGTGAGCCAGTATGTACAGCCCTTAACAAGAGCTCAAACCAGAGCCAATGGATGCAGGATGAACCAGGACCAGACGGAATACCCAGAACCCAGGGTAAGTGACTTGCTGGCTACGACATTGACCGTAGGCTGGGAAAAGGGGGAAGAACTTAGAATAGCATTGCAGGAAGATGAAACTTTAGCAGGGGTAAGGGACAGGGCCGCCCGGGGCAAATCAGTAGATGATCTAGACAGTTTTGTATGGGAACAGGGGTTGTTGTACAGAATCAAGGTGCCTGGGAAGGATGAGGTAGAAAGGGAACCACGAAAGCAGTTAGTGGTCCCACAACAGTATAGAGGCAAGGTATTACAAATAGCCCATGAGATTCCTCTGGGAGGGCATTTGGGGCAGAAGAAAACTCTGTGTAGGGTAGTGGAGGTATTTTTTTGGCCAGGATTAAATCAGGATGTAAAAGAGTACTGTCGATCCTGTGATGCGTGCCAAAGGACCCAGCCGTTTAAAAAAAATAGCAGAGCTCCCCTACAGTCACTCCCTGTGATGGAGATACCATTTCAAAGGGTAGCCATAGACATTGTTGGGCCACTAGCTAGGGTTAGCAAGACCGGCAAGAAATTTATTCTCACCATGGTAGATTATGCCACCAGGTATCCTGAGGCGGTGGTTTTATCCAGTATCTCAGCTCCTAAGGTGGCAGGGGCATTAATGACTATCTTTACAAGGACAGGGTTTCCTCAGGAAATTTTGTCTGACCGAGGGCCCCAATTTATGGCCAAAGTGACCGAACAGTTATGGTCCATGTGTGGCATAAGACACATTACAGCTTCCCCCTACCATCCCCAAACCAATGGCCTCTGTGAGCGCTTCAATGGGACACTCAAACACATGATCCGTACTTTTACTGATCAGGAGCCAGACTGGGAACGATTGTTGCCTTGTCTGCTCTTTGCCTACCGAGAGGTACCTCAGGAATCTACAGGATATTCCCCTTTTGAACTTCTATATGGTAGGCCGGTGAGAGGACTAGGTTGGCTGGAATTGTGAGGAGCAATATGCGTAAAGCGCAAGAGAGAGATAGGAGATACTACAAGGCAGGAACCAGTGACAGGGAACTGGAGGAGGGGATGGAGGTGCTCATGTTGGAACCTCAGCCCCAGGATAAGTTACAGTTTTTGTGGAAGGGACCTTATACAATTAGCAAAAAACTGGGCAACAAGTCATATGTGGTTATGGTAGATCCAGAGAGAGTGGTTACCAGGGTGGCCCACATTAATCGCTTAAAAGCATATGTAAAGTGAGCAGCTCATATGTTAGCCATTTGCAGGGCCACAGAGGATGACCCAGAGGAAGGGCAGATACCAGACATGTTGCAAAAGGCAGAGCAGAAAACGCTAGAAGATGGCCTTCACCAGGCCAAAAACCTAAGCACAGAGCAGCAGGAGCAGCTTTTAGGCAAACTAAAACCCTTTAAACTCTTATTTACTACTGACCCTGGGTGTACCCCCCTAGCAGCTCATGTAGTGGTGACAGGGGAATGTGGCCCATTAAAACAACACCCATACCGAGTCCCTGAAGCTGTTAGGGCAAGCATACAAGCAGAATTACGCAAGATGTTACAACTAGGGGTTATTGAAGAATCCAGTAGTCCATGGGCATCTCCTGTCGTATTGGTACCCAAAAAAGATGGCACAACTCGCTTCTGCGTGGATTATCGTAGGCTGAATGATAAAACAAAAACGGATGCCTACCCTGTTCCACGCATGGACGAGTTGTTGGACCGATTAGGTACTGCCAAGTATTTAACCACGCTGGATCTCTCCAAGGGATATTGGCAGATCCCGTTGGAAGAGTCAGCTAGGGAGAAGTCCGCATTTGTCACCCCCTTTGGTCTATACCAATTTAAGGTAATGCCTTTTGGGATGAAAAATGCCCCTTCTACCTTCCAGCGACTGGTAGACAAATTGTTACATGGGCACCAGGAGTATGCTCAGGCTTACTTGGACGATATAGCCATCTTTAGTCAGACCTGGGAGGAGCATATAGAACATATTGCTAGAATTATGTAGGCTATTAAGCAAGCCAAGTTGACCATAAGACCAGATAAGTGCCAGTGGGCAAAGGCAGAGGTGCAGTACTTGGGTCACTGGGTAGGTAGTGGGAAGTTAAGGCCAGAACCAGCCAAAGTAGAGGGTATTGCAGCTTGGCCTATCCCTAAGACTAAAAAGCAGGTACTAGCTTTCTTGGGCATCACTGGGTATTACCGCAAGTTCATTCCTGATTTCAGCACTACAGCCAAGCCACTGACCGATTTGACCAAAAAGAAATTGCCCAGGGAAGGGACATGGACTCCTGCGTGTCAAACTGCCTTCCAGAGCCTCAAGGAAGCTCTGACTTGTTCCCCAGTATTGGCTGCCCCGGACTATAACTGACCCTTTGTGGTCCAGACAGATGCCTCCATGTATGGCATAGGGGCTGTGCTAAGCCAGACAGATGATCAAGGAGTGAAGCATCCTGTTGCGTATTTGAGAAGGAAATTGTTGCAGCGTGAAACGGCCTATGCTACTGTGGAAAAGGAATGTTTGGCCGTAGTTTGGGCTTTGCGCAAACTTCAACATTATTTATATGGACGACCATTCACTGTGACCACCGACCATAACCCCTTGTGCTGGCTGTCTAAGGTAGCCGGAGAAAATGGACGTTTGCTAAGATGGAGCCTGGCACTACAGACATTCAATTTTCAAATACAGCATCGTAGGGGTAAACTCCATCAAAATGCAGATGGATTATCACGCCAACTGGAGCTATGAGTATCAGCGTAGCTGAGAAAATCATGGACCCTTGATGTTCTCAGGCTACACTTGGGGGGGCAGTAGTTGTCATAACTCAAGTTGGCCACTAGTTGTGCCTATCAGGAGGCACTGTTATATACCAATCGCCTCCATCTGTATATTGTGTTATGGGGGATAATATGTTAGTATTATATTGTATATTGTATTGTGGAGTGATAGCTATGTTTTAATTAGTCAACCCTCCCCCATTGTATAAACTCTCAGTCAGGAGTTGGCCATATGGTCTTCAGTGTAAACAAAGAAGATAGCAGACCAAATAGATTTGCCAGACTGCCAGGCACCGCAGGACAATAGTATAGTATGGGGTTTCCCAACCACCAGCCCAGGGGCATAGTTCAAGAGCCAATACAGGATGTTTCCAGTCTGAGGTCCAGACCAAAATGAACTAGTAGCCACGCCTGGGGAAGGCCCTGGGGGAGGAGACTAATAAGTTCCCACAAATTACTTCTGTGAGAATGGCCAGAGGGGAATGAGGGTTTGACTAAGAGTAGCCACTCCCTCCACTGTGTGTGTGTGAAATGTTTTAAATATGTGGTTCCAAAATAAAAGGTGGGTCATAATTTTCATCAAGACTTTGTGTGCAGATGTATTATTTACCCAGGGACATATGCTTGCAGTAAGATTCGTCAGACTTACTGTCAATATTGCTCAGTCTAAACCAAGGGCTGAGACATGATGTTCCTGTAATCCAAAAGTCCAGAGTCACCCAAATCCGATCAACAGACCCCAGCCAGAGAGTGGGTCTTGATAGGTACCAGTTAAAATTTCAGCATCGATGAAATGGTCCTTTAATTGTTGAACAATTAATCTTGTGCCATTGCATAGGCCTTTTTTGGGTTCATATTTCGCAGTAACATGACAATTGCACCTTTCTTTAGCTGCAAAATATGTGGTGGCATTCCAGAAGGAGTTAGTGAGTTTATGAATTCAGTAGAAAAGTTTGCTTTACTTTCTTTGTGATCAGCAAGTACAGAATCAGCACTGTTATAAATTCTTTGCGGTGCATCAATTTTTTTTAACGATTTCATTATTATTTTTGCATGTGAATATGACTTGGTTGGCAAGTTCCGAATATTCCTGGTTATTTATTGTACTTCCGAATATAGCAGATATAAGATCTTGGTGACAAATCATATGAGGGGGGATGTGCACAGTGTCGTCAGGTAAATGTGGTATTTTATCTCCAATTTTAATAGCCCAATCATTGAAATCATTTTGTCCTTCTGATCTCATATTTTGTTGTAATTGAAGATGGGTAAAATGTTTCCATAGTGTACTTGACTTTATACATGTTTCGATAATGTCCGTTCGATTTCCATGTAAAACAGGTAATGTTTTTCTGAAATCGCCACCTAACAACATTACCTTTCCACCAAATGGAAAAGTATTATCCATGACTTCACGAAGCAAACGGTCAATACATTGTTGAGTATAGCATGACACCATTGTAGCCTCATCTATTATAATTAATTTACTTTTTTTCAGTTTTTTTGCTTGTAATGAGGTAATCCGAATATCTGACACTGATGTTTCTAAAATAGGCACTGGTAGTTTAAATCCACTTTGCACAGTCCTTCCACCTTCTAACAAAAGTGCAGCAATTCCAGTAGTGGCAAATGCAAGTGCTATTTCACCTTGTGCTTGTACAAAACTCATTAATAAATTATAAAGATATGTTTTTCCTGATCTGCCAGGTCCAACAAGATAGAAATAACGCTCTTCGACCATGTCATCATCTAGTGCATTTGTGATGGCATTACATGCTTGCAATTGTAAAGTATTTAAAGTTGCAAGTCTTTCTTCTGTCCTTTGTACTTGCAGTTGAATGTCATAGTCTTCAAAGTTTATGTCATCTATAAGACCGGGATCAGGCAGATTAAAACTTGAACAACTTAATCCATGAGTTAAAAAGATTTTTTGGATTTCCATTAATGCTTTTAAGTGTGCAAAGTCTTCAGCCATATTACTTTTAAATGTGTCCCACAAATCTAATGCATTTGGAGCATTTGAGAAGATACAAATTGTGCGCTAATCTGGCGTGTCAATTGACATAGTGCTGCTTCTTCTAAACATCTTTCCCATTCTGTATCATCAGCTAGTAAGTTTCTATGTCTGGCAGCTAAATAAAAAAGGATTCATATACTATGTTATTAACAGTTCTTAAGTGTTCAAAACATTTAAAAGTAGTAGTCGTAAGCAGAAACGTTCAAGGTCTCTTGGACTGACTGTGTAAATTCTTGGTATTATTTTATTTCCTCTTGTTTTTCGTGTTCTCCATAATCCATTAACAAAAACATAGTTAAATAGAATGCCAATATATAAGAATTGTGTTGCTTGTGAATCATTAGAATTTAATTGAAACCATGCAGTTAGTGTAGTGTGACAATGCTCACTTTGGGCCAATGCATTAGTTTCATTTCCAGCTTGAAAATAGAGTAAATGTCTTTGTGGTAAATGTACTGCTAATCTATATACTGCATGTGATCTATCGTGCATTTCAAATTTTAAAAGCCGCCACATAGCTTCTGGCGCACTTACATAGCGAGAATCTACATGAGATGCAAGGTCATCATGTACTAACTCAGTGCTTTTGGTATTGTCTGCACTTTTGATGACGACAGTAGCTGCATCATAGCCTTTGTAAATGTATTTGTAGACATATTTTATCAATTTTATGGAAGTGCAGGCTTCTACATTAATGTGTGCATTATATTTCATAAGTAAATGTGGATTGTATGGTACCATATATCTATTGTCGACCTTTTTTCCACGAATAATGGCACTTTGTCCCTCTCTTCTTCTATATAATGGCTAGCCATCACAATTGGCATACGTTTTGTCTCTAGAAACGGTCCGTGAATCATACGATGAGTTACAATCTCATATAGTCTACCATAAAGTTCGGGATCTGGGAGTTCAGCAATAATGATTGAATCGACTTTGGCACCACTATCTAACTTATCTTTTTCTTGAAGGATTATAAGAAGATGTGCATGTGGAAGGCCTCTTTCTTGAAATTCATTCAAATTTGTATAAACATAAGCAAGACATTTTCCAAATAATTAAGTTATAGTGATGTCACGGATTAATTCATTTAATTTAATTTTGAAAACTCTGGCTACTAAATCTGGTCTATCAGAAGCACTTTGTCCAAGAAGTAAATTTTGTGTAATCTCTGGCCATTGGGGATTACATGTAAATGTAATAAATAAATCGGGTTTCCCAAATTTGGTGACAATAGCCATGGCATCATTGTATCTTTCTCGCATATTGGAGATTCCTGGAAAGAAGATGGTAAAATGATGGCTTTACCAGCTGTCATGTCTCTGCTTGCAGCAACCTCAGCAACATATTCCATTAATCAACAATACTGTTCTACACGTAATTTATCTTGTTGATATTTGATGAAGTTTAAATTATTGGCCTCAACTTGCAAATAGGAGTCAATAATCCATTGTTTTGTTAGTTTCCCACCACATAAAATTGGATTGAATGTATTTTGAATGGCAATTTGAGCTACTTTAAATTCCAGCATGGAAATATTATTTCTTATTCTTACTTTAGAATTTGGGTAACTTGGAAGTTGTAATTTTGGTTGCTAACCTGCTTCTCCGTGTGGGGAAATAATGGGATATGTCACTGGATCTAAATTAGTACTTAAGATACTTATATTAATGAATGGTTGCTCCTCATTTCTGGGATAAATTCTAATGTCTCTTTGAAATGGTGGTTCTCCTTCATCATTTTGAAACACCATTGCAACCTCATTTGATGTTGGTAAAATATAATGGCGTTTATCAGTATGTCTATCTCTTTTAACCACCATACTGACCTTCGGGATTGGTAATTGATGTTTTTGTGCATGAAGTTGTTGTTCCTTTTCTACTTCTGCCAATTTTTTATAAGCTTGAGTATAAGGGTTATTTGCCATAATTTTATCTAGCTCTATAAAAACACTTGGTAAGCATTTTTTATTTTCTTGCAGCTGCATACGTTGGTCAACAGCTTCCATTGTATCTAGGACATATAGTTGAGCAAATTTTCTTTGCTCTCCTTCCTCTGGATGTAAATGGGAAGGACGATGGTAGATTTGGCCTTGGACTTAAAAGCATGTCCTGGTACATTAGCAGCTAATGTTGCTCCCATAGATGCAAAGGATATTGCACTATTGTATGATCTTATGTTTGTCTTGAATTTTTTGTAGTTTGGAAAAGTCGGTTCAGTCATAATGTTTTTTAAATATGGTGGGAATTGTTGTCTTTCTGGAAGTTTGACCTTGACTTTTTGACAGCAACTAATGAACTGTCCATCTAAGGGTCTTTCCTGTTTAAAATGATAAGCCTCACAAAAGTGACAGAGAATATTCATGTCACCACAATTATGAACCTCTACTTCTAAAGACTTAAGTAAAGGACAATTTGAAGGGCATATAGTATTTTCATTTTCGTAATCATCATTTGAAATGTTATGTAATGGTTCAGGATTAGGTTCTAAATGCTTTGTTTTTTTGTAGCTTTTTTGGTGCATGTATAAGTTTTTCAGGTGATAGTCTTTTGCTTTCAAGTGTTTTCCCTTCTTTTTCTGGTGTAATTTGCTTGCAAATGTTATGTGATGGTTCAGGAGCAGGTTCTAAATGCTTGTTTTTTTGGGTGGATTTTTTTGGTGTAACTTGAATTTTTTCAGGTGATAGTCTTTTGCTTGCAAGTCTTTTCCGTTCTTTTTCTCGTTGAATTTCCTTCTGCTCCGGCGTCTGTTGGTTTGCCCATCTTTGTTGTCGTTCTCTAGCTTGACGTCTTATCTTTTCCTGTTTGTTCTCGTTATTAGGCATCTTTATCTGTAAAAGAAAATAATGTATTATTAGTTTAGTTTGTGATGTCCAATTGATTTTAAAGTATATATTATTTTTTATTTTTACTGTAATGTTTTTGTTGCAACACTGTTGTGCTTCAACATGTAGTTTATTTGTATGTCATTATAGGTCATTGTAGATTAAGTTATTTTCTAGAGTGAAATTGCTATGTCTAATTTTGTAGTTGTTGTTTTTTCTATTGTCGTTTAAAATTTTTGGGTTATTGGGATAGCAGAGCGAAGGTAATAGCATTCGAGGTAATTTTAGATGTAACATTTTTATAGTGTCAAATGAGTATGTGTTATTTATTTAGTTTTGGGGGGCTTCTTAGCTATTTTTAATGTTGTAGGTTTGGCTTATAGGCATAGTAGAGGGGCAAAATGTTAGTAATATATTGATGTTTGCAATTTTTTCTGTAGGTGATTGTTGTAATAGTAGCCTTATATTTTCGTTAGAGCCTTATAGGGTGCTAGTGTAAAAAGCAGGGTTGTATTGTTGTTTAGTAGGTTGGAGTAGTATTTGTTGTGGTATTTTATTTTGGGTGCGTGTTTGGGTTTGGTGGTTAATGTTGTAGGTTAGGGAGCTGAACAGAGAATTTAGAGTAGAATTTTTTATGTGTTTTGACTATTTCTTGTACTATGCTGTTTTATCTTGTGCACATTTAGTTTGATACATTGAAGTCAGGGTTTACTGTTAAAGGTTGTTGTAGGTAAAAAGTAATTAGTAGCTAAATTAGAAAAGGGTCACCAATATTTCTTGAAGGATGGTGATTTGTGTGGCTTATTGTTGTTGGTGTGTTGTTCTTTTATTTTATATTTACTGTTGACATGGATGTACAGCAAACATGTTCATTTTTTTTTCTCTTTTTTTACTTGTTATACTGTACCTTGTTGGAAGTGTGATTTGAAGATGAATATCCTTGGATCCGCTGATGTAAATCTTCGTCCGAGAGTCTTCACGCAGTGTCTGTTGTAAAAGAAAAAGATAAATGTTAGTTGATTGTAATATTTGTTTCATGAATAGCATGGTTTATTTATTTTGAAAGCAATGTGTTGTGGTATTCATTTGAGAGTGTGTGAGAGCATACAGTGGTGGGTGTAATTCATTAGTATGGTGTTTTGTGTGGACTACTGTTGTAATTGTATTCTTCTTTTAGTGTAGTAGTTTGTTGGGCATGAAACAGGATTTAGTATTTTTTTTAATTGCAATTGTTATCCTGATTTGTTATGCTATGCTGTTTATTGTGTCCACTTGAAAATGGTTGTATTGTATTTCTCAGTTATAGTATTATTTCTTTGTACAGTAATCATTAATGTTAGTTGTATTTTCTATATCTTAGGAATGTTTGTTGGACTTTTCTATTTTGTGTGCAGCCCTTTTGGAATGCTGTATTTGGCTTGTGGCTCAGAGTTTAAGTTGTGGTAGAGTAAACATGACTGTGAATTGTATTTGTCTGTATGTTGGAAGTATTTGCAGTACTATCCTGTTTAGCGTCCGTCACTTTTGGTATGCTTAATTTGGGTTGTTTGTAAAGGTTAGAGGTTGTTGGAGAGTAAATGTGCATGTGAATTTTGTTTTCTATATGTTGGTGATATTTTTTGTACTATCCTGTTTTGTCTCCGCCACTTTTAGTATGCTTAATTTTGGTTCTTTCTGAGGGTTACAGGTTGTTGGAGAGTAAACAGGAATGTGCCTTTTTTTTCTATATGTTGTGGGGATTTTTTGTAGTCTACCACTTGTGGGGTGCTGCATTTGGCTTCTGGGTGATGGTTATAGGTTCTTGTAGAGTAAACAGGAAGAATATCTATTTTTTCTGTAGGTTGCTAATGTTTTGGATGCTATCCTGTTTTGTGTCCACCTATATTTTATTAATGCATTGTGTTAACAATTCTTTTTGCTATGTAAGTGTGTTTATTAGTGAATTGTATATGTGTTTGGCAACTTTCTTGAACTGTGGTGTTCTTGTTTTGCTGTAATTTGTATTGAGGCTTTAAGAGGATTTTTTTTTTGTTTGACTTGTGATATTGCTGGTCAGTAAACATGGGATTGTGTATATTTTATTATTTGTTATACTATATCTTGATTGAAGTCTTTTTGTTGTATGAATGACAGAGGGGCCCCTACTGCCAATGTAAATCCGGTAGTCTTCTTGTTGTGTCTGTTTGAAAGAGAAAGGAAAATGGTTAATTGTATATTCATTTTTTTTGTTTGGAAAAGCATGGTCTTTTTCTGCATGTAATGTATTTTTGTCTCTTACCTCTTCTTCTTTCTTTCTGTTGTTCAAAAGTAATTCCCTCTCACAGTCCACGCTGCAAATTCTTGAGTGATGCTGTTGATGCAGAGTCTGTTTGAATAGTGAAAAAAAGGGAAAGATTGAGCTGCAGGTTACATATGTATGGGTGTCCTTTTTTTTCCGAGCATTATTTACTGTAAATTAATGTCACTTAAATATAATTGTTTCATTAGTTGGAGTTAAGCTGAGCTTGTTGTATTGCCTATACACATATATGTTCATTTGACATATCACTATACATGAATGACATCTTGTTTAGGAATGTTGGAAGTGTTTTATTTTTTTGTTGTAATTTTTTTGGTGGTGTTTCTTAATTAATGAAACATATTATAGCTTACCTCTTAGTTTGAATTTGCAGATTGTGAAGTTGTAAATTCAGAAATAATTATCTTCTCAAGTAACGGCAGCACTGAACTATCCAGTCACACTGTTCATCACCTCAGGAGAAATGTAGAATTTTCTGAAAAGTGGGCAGTATTTATAAACTTTTGGGTGGTTGAAACCGTTAGAATGCAATACGCATGCGCTATTTGCGTTCCAGCGTTAAATTTGCATTCCAGCCGCCATTTTGTGTGTCTCATGTAAAATGGTGGGTAATAGCAGTGTGGTACGTGCCGCATAGTGTGTAATACGTGCCTCGTGAAGTGGTCTGGAGCGTCCGTTCTGTTTCTGTTATATTCGGCCTTTTAAGCCTCGTTTTTGTTTTATTCGGCTGCCATTTTTTCTCTCGCTTCTGGAATTTTCGGGTGTCTAAAGTCTTTTATCTCAAGTTTAATTGTGCTGTAACTTAATTTTTGGAGGTCCTTGGTGCCTACGCTTGCTGTAGGTAATGTTTTTATGTATTTATTGTGTGTATTTATTGTGTTTTGAATCTTTTCATATGCGTGTGTTTCGGGCGGGAACGTGGTATTTTTGCGAGCTCGTAATGTTTTTACGCGTCTTGTTTGTTGTTGTCGTAAGTCCGTAAGTTGCTGGCAAGGAGCGCCAAAGGTATTAAATAATTGGGAGTTAATATTACCAGCCGATTAGCTGACCTTCACAAAGCTAATACAACACAATGTGACAACATTTCTTAAATTGGTCTAAATGTAACATCTCTGCCTCTGCACAGCCTCCATGTGTTTTTTGCGGCACTTCCCGATGAGCTAGAGTAGATTAGTGTGGTGTATGTTCCCCTGATCCCCTTGTGGATTGCTAATTGGTGGTGGTGGTGAAGGAGCTTGTGTACCTGAATAAAGCTGTGAGCAATACCATGTATGGCCATTGTAGATGGGCACATCATTGAAGATAGGTCAGACAAATCACAGTCCACTAGAGAAGGAACTGGAAACCCACTCTAGGAACCCTATTTCATATTCCTATCAGGCCCTCAGTGGAATGTTGATACTCCACAGTATCACTTGGACATTTGCATGTGTATTAACCCTTTATGTTGATTATATATGATATATATTATTATATGATATCTAATGCTATTATGACTATTATTATTTGTATATGTATTGATCTATTGCATAGTAACTAGGGCTCATACATATATAGGAATGTGACACATATGTGATGTATGTGGATGTCCCATAACCCCAAACATTGAAAACACACTGACACGGTGAGAACGGTATAACAAAACTTTATTTCATACACAGAGCACAATCAGAAATACACAAGAATGTGCATTAATATCATGTGGGCAGATACCGGAAAGACAAGAGGCTGTGGGCAATCAAAAGACACCTAAAGGGCTAACCGTTAAACAACATCATATGGATAAAGCAAAGCATCTACTAGGGTCAGGATGTGACATAGGAACATCATATAACACTCCATTTCATAGAAATAACCATTAATGCGCATACAGCAACCATATGGTCTCTATCTGCAATATTAAACAGATGCTAGAAATCATGGTTCGTGTGATACTTATCAACTCCACACACAGTGTGTTTTCATACATTACTGCTGATTCGTAAATAGATGATAGGAATCTGTAAAACATAAAGAGGAGGTGTTAGAACAATCATAAACTCATAAACTGTTATTATAGTACATTGTTTTTGCTCTGGACACTATAATAAACCAATTAACATGAACGTCATCTACAAGCCGTGATATCCATATTGATACTGTCCTGCTCACGTAATATGTTGAGGATGTGTAATACAACAAGGCATGCTTCACTGTGAACACAACCTTTCAGCAACGGTACTATCACTATATACATGGAATAGTTGTGCCATGCTGATATCACATCTCACTGGTATATGGGTGGTACCAAGTCCAGACAGATTACACTGTTCACATTACCCCTAAACACATGCACATTGATCCTGATGTAAAACCTTTTTTTTTTGGATGACATGAAATACATTAATCCGCTTTCATACTGTTAACGGGATGAAATGCAACAAAAATGCATGTATAACTACTGCTTTCGATTAGTAGATCCTAATGGGACCGTGCAAAGCCGGGACACTTTTAATTATAATTGAAACTCACACCAGTCATGTTCATTAGTGAAGAGATATGTAGTCATGTATTGCATTTCAGATCCATCTGCAGTGGTGAATGACACTAATCGAATGCGTGTTGGAAACTGGGTTGAGTCTTCACACACATTATGGTATTGTACTGCTACAAGATGAAGAACATGCCTTCATGGTTGTTAGATTTGGCTATTAACACCTACAGAGACAAAAACAATATATCAATCATAACAATATTCTGATTAACTACAACACCTCATCTCACGGTCAATCCACATTGAACATCAATTGTTGAAATGTTAAATATAACCAGACATGTACACAATCTGTAGCCAGCCAATAGTATGTCAACATCTATACCAATCAGTATTCAGTGAAGAGTGATCAAGAGGAAAACTTCCTGGATAGTCCTAAGACCTCCTCTTCTGCAGCACTGGACCCCCACTTTCCATGCGGATGGTCCCAGGCAGTGATTCCAAATTCTGATATGACGGTGAACGTGAATGGCCAGCTTGTGCTTGTGTAGATGGTCCCAGGCCCTCTGGAATGTCCTGGCCTTCTTCGTCAACCATCCCCACCTCAAGTGGAGCCTCCCCCTGTTCTACTGTGGTCTGCCTTGTCCTCCTGGGTACTGAAATGGAAGAAAAATATATTTGAGTTGCTTTCCCTACACAATTGACAGCTATGTGTTTCTATATCCTTGACATCATGGTCATCTGTAATTGACTGTGGAGCTTGTGTTACACAGATGAACCACGGCCTGCATAATGAGCATTGTGGATCATGGCTCATATGAATATGTGTACTGCGGTGTGCCATCTGCATGTGCATCAGACACGTGCTCTGCTGGATCTGCTGTGCAGTGTGTGAGACTGACCCCCATCTGTGACATGTTCCCAGCAATGGTTCTCAAAAAACGATCCTTGCTTGTTCTTTGGCCTGGGTGTTATTACTAATATGCAAACAGTAGTTATCTAATGGATCCAAATTGAGAAATCCTTAGACAACTAACCTAAGTTGTACAGATACACCTTTTATGCAGCCTTAATTATTTCTATGATTGCCACATACTAATCTTTAAAAATTATAATCTTTATTATCTTTACTTTAAAATTGCTTTGTTAAAAACCACAACAATTTAAAAATCATAGTGTAATTCCCTTGGTTTTTAATCCTAGGGATTATTGACGTCCATAGATTATAATATTTCTGTTTTGTTTAACTGTTATTAATTTATTAACGTTTATTCTTTGTTTGGTATTTGTCTTTGCTTTGATCACAGCTTTTTTGTTTTTTGTATTTTATTGTCTCCAGTTTTTTTATTTAAGTTTTTATTTATCTTTCTATATTTGTTGTGTTTTTTTTTTTTGCTTTACCTTATATCTTATACTTATTCATTACACTGATATTTTTATTATTGTACTTTTCTATGTCCTAGATAGGAACATACATTTTATCACTCAGTTTGCAAGTTGGTAGTTAGCTTGTGTATATTATTTAAATTGCATTAATACTTTCAGTGCTTCTGTGTTTTTTATTTACACGTTTACTACTCACACACTGCTTAAAATTTAATTGTCTCATACCAAAAAGTGCATCAAAAATATAATAATGATTGAATATCAAAACGTGACCTAACTTAAAGTGCTAGTGCTTTTTTGAACTTTCTATTTTGTTACCTTTTTCCTTTGATTTTTCTGTGCTTATTTTTATTGTGCTATTATTACAATATCATACCTTATACCTTGTGACTGTATAATTGGTGCAGTCACTACAATACCATTCTGCTTGTGGTTTTGCTGTGCAATTGCTATATTTTGTGAACTAAAGTCCACTACCAGTTACTAATACTATTTTTTGTTTCTAATATTATTTTCTTGGAATGGAGTTGTGAGGGGATTTTTTTCTTCTTTTACTATTGGTTTCTCTATATTTATTTCTTGACTTTGTATACACTTTCTATAAAGTTTCCTTGTATCTTCCTTTTATATTTCTGTTGTGGTTTCTTATATTAAGGAGTTTGCTTCCTATCTGCTATATATGAATCATTTAACTATGTAGCTATGTTGTATCTGCTCCACGCTATGGGCCTCATTCTATTATCGGCCGTAAAACGGCCGCAAGGCTGCGATTCCTTGCGGGGGTTCCGTTATCTTGCAATTCAATTATACGGCCACGCAAGGATCTCCCCTTACGGCCGGCCGTATATCTTGCAACCGGCCGTAAGCTCAGAAAACTTTAAACGCAAAAATAAATTCAAGACGGCACTGTACAGCTCTGTAAATGCTAGGGATCATATTGCACATCAGCCCAAATCCGAGTTTACATTAACTGTTTATTTTCCGGCCGCAGCGTGGGCGGGTCTGAGGTGCTCCAAGCCCTCGGGACATTTTACATGGATTTTGGACATAAATGAAAAAATAATGTATTTACGGATTTGAGTGTAGGGGAATGTTGTGCTATTTTTGCTAACACCTACAATCACTTTATAGTCTCCTCAGAGTGCAGGATGGCTTTATTTTGGCTTTATAATGTGCTTAATTGGTGCTAGCGTGACCTTTTTCCTGCAAGTAAGCTGCAGCTCGGTTTTAGCCTTGCAGAGAGGGTTCCCGGAGCAATAGAATAGCAACCGGGCTTTTCTTGCGGCCGAAACTCTTGCGGACGTTTTAGATCAAAGGCTTTCCTCCGGCGCGAGCGGCTGCAAGGGATAGCAAGGCGCCGGCCGCAAGCCTGCCGGAATCCCCGGCCGGAGGGGAATAGAATAGCCGAATAGCTTGCGGCCGGTCCTTGCGGCCCCGCATCTCCTACGGCCGATAATAGAATGAGGCCCTATGTTAGTGTGGTTTGCGCTTTGATCGCGTCTTTTAATGACGTCACTATCACCGACGCGCGTTTCTTGAGGCTGTGTCAGTTTCACTGATCAGGGGCACAGCACTGCCTTTGAATTAGGGTTATTTATAGTTTCTATGGCAATTGGTTAACTCTTTGTGTTGCTTATCTTATTTTAGATTGGTTTTATTTGAAGGAAATGCTTTTACTTGTTGATTTGTTTTACCTATCATAATATTTTTGATTGATCTGTTTTGCATTTATTAATATTTTAATTAATTATTATATTAATTGTAGTTAATGATGTTCATGATTAGAAAATAGTATTTAACTTATTTAAATGTATCTCTACAATAGTATATTGATTTTATTTTTTATATCATTTGTTTTCTACTTGTTTTATTCTTGTATATAATTATATGTTGTTTATTTCCATTTTTTCTTTACAATAAATATTATTTTGAATTATATGTTGTGTTATGTCAATATTATTTCTCATAACCCTTTATATGGAAATCTGACAAAAAAAGGATGTATTTAATTATTCTTGGGTATCCAGTTTTATATCTCTCTTTTATATATATATTATCTTTATCGATAGTCTGTTTTAGTTTCTGAAGAATAATTTCAGATAAATGCTATATATGTAAATTCCTCATTTAAACCTAAAGTGCTTTTTGTGTCCCATTGAAATATCCATTTTGCATCTTGGCACAATAAGCGTTTGTCCTAGTCACCTCTTCTTATTGTTTTTGGTATATGATCTATACCTATAAATTTCAGACTGTTTGGGTTATTGTTATGATGATGACGTACATGTTTTGCTATTGAGGTGTCTTGTTGGTTTAATACATCATTTACATGTTCTAATATACGGCATCTGAACTGTCTTTTAGTTTTGCCTGTATATTTTTTATTACATGAGCAAATTATCTGATAAATCACACCTTCTGTTAAGCAGTTTATGTTATGTCTAAGGTTGTTATTTTTTGTTTCTGTTCCCAGCAATGGTTGTTAACATGCAGCTGAGACATGGTCCAGGTTAGGACCATGTATGACACGCACATGCAGTCCTACAGAGTCTGTATCCACATATGCCACAGTGTGCACACTCAGACACGTACTCTCTTTTGAATGTCAAATCAATCTTGAGCTAATGGTAAAATTGTACTCAGAATCAGTTGGAACTGCAGGTATTGGCCAGACATTTCATTGATAAAAATTATGAAAATGTTTGCTACCAGGATTTACATGGTTATTGATGCCCCATATATCTTCAGCCATAACCATAGGGCTTACAGTGCTATTGTATGTCAGTTATCTACGTGTGTGGGCGGTGGTGTGGGAGCCAGAATAATTCTGGGGGGATACAGCTCATCATATACACCAGCCAGAGTAAAAACGTATTTATACATACATACAAACATCATGATATCTGCGGGGTATTTGTACTCCCCCCACACACACACACACACACAAGTTCATACAACAATGTGTGTGGTGTGATATGATACTCACTCTGCATGGTTCTTGGCACACCCGTGTCCACCTGTCCTGGTAGGCCCACCACTGACGCTGGCTCAATCCACTCCCTCAGGGTCTGCTCCCATCTACAATGAGTGATGTTGGCTGGCGGACCACCACCGGCTGGAGCTCTTGCCTCCTCTGCCATCTTAATCTTCACCTTCACCCGGCTGTCGTCATGAACACAGTAATCTCTGCACTAAAGAACCTCATTTTAATCATGGGACATTTTAACAGTAAGAATTACTTATTGTATTAGATAATTAATAGTATAAAAGACTAGTGGTTTATATAAATAGTACCAATAATGGTGAAGCCCTTTACACTAAAGTGCCATTTGTGAAGAATGAACATTTTATTCCACTGGATATTTTCCATGGGAATTTAGATCACAATTCTCCAAATTGCAGCAACATTAATTTCCTTATATTTTATTGTAGACAAATTTGCCAAAACCACAGCTTTTTATGCAACACAAAATATGCGATGGAATATAGTAGCAATTCTTTTATTCACCATAAAAATGAATGATTCATTTACTCCCTTTCAGTGCTTCTGTTAGTTATGCCATTGTAGTTTTCAAAGGGATTTCAAATGGCCACATAATCCAAAACCAATAGAATTACAGTATCTAATAATTTAAGCGTAAAAACTCAAAGAGCTAGTTTTAGCATCAGGAACTTTTACATGATGCAAATATATTTTTGTGAAAACAGAAACTGATTTTTTTTGCAAATATTACAATCCTGGTGTGCTGTTCCTTCCATATGTAAATATAATTTATATTTTATTTCCTAGCATAGAATGGAAAATATGAGTTTTATACAGCAACACACTTTTCAAAAATAGAAAGTAAGCTCAGGATTCCTGTTTATTATTTAATATCTATCTATCTATCTATCTATCTATCTATCTATCTATCTATCTATATACATCTGCTATTTTATTAAGTCTAGTAGTAAACAAAGGGTATTAATTAGTCATTGATCAGATTTCTACCAATCCCATTATGAATGTTTGCAACAAAAAAGACTTGCTTATGCTACAATGCCCAATATAGGGCAGGCCATTAGCCATTGAAAATACTATTTGCATGCTACTATAATGGGAATGGTAAACAATTCAAATAAATTGAGACATTGAATTTCATGTGGTATATGGTACTTTTTAATGGATTCAAAATATTTAAGTAAAAACTGACAAAACAAATACTATACATTCAAAGTTGCATTCAAATTATTTTATTAAAAGAATTTACTTCACAGAACATTTACCTATTTTTACCTTTCTCTAATCTAGCACATGCTGCTTATATCAGAAACACACATTACATTATTCTATACACATACAGATTTATTTTATTTAAAAATAAAACTTGTTTTCCACACCCCCTACATAGGCATAGTGTACCTACCAATAGAAATACTGCATTTGGGTATGGATAATAAGTCTTTACTTACCTTCAAGCCAGCAGCAGCACAATTCAGAGATCTACACAGCAATGTATGACTCCTTGCTTGCTGGTGCAGTGGACTACACATCCCCTGATGCCTCCTGCTCAAACTGCCATCACTGTTTGTTACAATGTATTAGCTGTCTTCAATTGGCCATAATGTATTATGCATATTATTCTAATTTTAACAGGGATTTCCAGGAGTGTTAACTGAAAAGTAACTGCTTGCAAACTCAAGAGATTTAGCAAACGTTAGGGTAAGTATAATAACTTTTATTGTAGTTTTTTTTTCATGCAAAAAAATGTTTTCATACACTACTGATTCTTCTCTATCAGATGCATTTATAATCCATGAAACTTAAAGCAATGTGATCTGTAAAAAAACACATAAGTTATGCAAAACATTTTGCAGATATTTGCCATTATTCATCTATGATACAGAGTTTATGGCAGGTGCCATTATGAAGCAATGAGATAAAACTATATTTGCTTTATTGACCTTTGATAAATCTAAGCTATAGCAACTACGGACACAGAAGAATAACCTTGATTTTCCCAGCTATATTCATACTTAGCAGATCCAATTTTGTACAGTACTACATTCAGGTGACAAATGGCCACCCCCAACCATTACTGTTCTATTAACTTACACTGCAATACATACAGAGGTGAACAATGTTATTTCGGCTTCAACCATTTCACTATATCTTAGTAATGGCACATTCTAAAAATGTGTCTCAGAATATTAGATTCAGTCACCAGGTAGCACAGAGTTGAAAGTTGACTGTTCAGACCTGGTAATGGCAGCCATTAGATACTGTAGTTGTACATCATCTGACATCATTTGTCAGTTCTGCGGGACCAACCACATGTGTGATTGGAGAAGATATAAAATAGTTTATCATTCCATGTTGCACACTACAAAGTATCTCAATGCTTTTACATTTGTATACAATATGGTTTATTGGCATAGTTTTCTAGCCTGCAAAATATTTTGATGTATTGGTTTTCATTGGTAGACAATTAGAAAATAGCAGAGTGTCTTATTAATTTTTTGCCTGCTTTGTAAATTGCTTTCAAAAAGGTTGAACTTTGCTCATGAGAAAATGTTTACTGAAAAGTTTTCAGTCTTCAGGCTGTAGCTCCTACAATGAAGCTCCTGCACGACAATAGACCCGGTAGCTGACGGTTTAGTGCACAGCTTTACTGCCAGAGTCTGGGTAGATGTGCTGCAATACATCCACTGTTCCACTGAAAACTATAGGAACTATAGACCAAAGGCCACAGTATGGAAACCAGTGTTCTAAAGTATATATTTGGTTTACAAAAAACAAATAACGTGGTGGTACAAGAAGAAATAAAATAGGTTTCTGAATTTCACCAGAAATATAATATACCTGTGCATCTAGTATCTATTGTGTACTTTATTTTATAAAAGAGTGATTAAAAGCTCTGTTTTTTCTTTCTAAAATCTCACAAATAGCTTCCCTCTTCAGCTGACCAAGACAGTGTACTTGTAAGTACAGGGTGTCCAGTGTCTCATAGTAACCTATCAGTGGCAACATGCTGCTTGAGAGGTCACTGATTGGCTAATTTGAAACACTATTTTTCACAGTCTGTGTATTCCTGAGCTGCAGAGGGCATACCCAAACAGGTACACATTGTATGATTTTAGGCAGAGAAAATAAGCTTTTAAGCACTTCTTAATAAAATAGAGTACATAAAAGAAATAGATACACACATCATATATATAGTTCTCATCAATACGGGTTGTTGCTAACGCTTGCAGGCTCGCATAGCAAGCCCGCTGCAACTGCGGCTATCTCAATGCGTGGGCCGCATTTGCTGGCAAGAAGCGCCAAAGTCGCTCCTTGTGCTGGTGGAGATGAGCGCTGTAGCACTCATCCCTACGACCACGTACGACTTTCGGCCTGCAAATGCGGACCCTCGTGAAGCGAGGGGCCGCATTTGCGGAGGTGGAGGCTCTACAGCGCCTCACAAGCAGTTACAAACCGCCACAGAAGCGGGACTTTGAGAAAAAAAAAAAACACGCAATGACTAAATACGGACTTCAACAAAAAAATACGAGCCGTGGGACTTAGAAAAAAAAACACGGACTTACACAAAAAAAATACGAGCCACAGGACTTAGAATTAAAAAAAATACGGACTTACACAAAAAAAATACGAGCCGCGCAAAAGTACGACCTTAACGGCCGACCCATGCACAGCGGTAAACATAAAAAAAAAAAAAAATACACACAAAAATTAAATAAAAACCTTACCCACAGCAAGGGGGGAAACCCAGGACGTCTGCAAGCGAGGTTACACCTCAATTTCCGGCCAATTTACAGAGTTTAGACACTCGAAAGTCCCCTAAGTGAGAGAAAAAATGGCCGCTGAAAAAAACGAAAACAAGGCTACACGACCCCTAAAGCCGCAAAACACAGCCAAGCACATACAACTTTTACAAAAACCCGTACGAGGTACAACATACACTATTAGCAAGGACGCTAAATCATCCACACCCTCGTACCACATACACAATCGCCGCCATTTTACAACACTAACTTACAGAATGCAGAACTACACAGCTACACTAACGGTTTCCCCTCGCGCACGCAGCCTATTTTCACTACACACTGCACACATTGCTCACACTTACACCTTAAGCTCAACAACGCTGCAAATCTACATTATATGCTGCAGGAACATCAAAAACGATTGCAAAAAGCGGCGAAAGGAAATCAGCGCAGAATTTACAAAAAGCGCAAAAACGCCTCTGCTAACAAAAAATACACCAACCGAGAGGCTCGCAATGAGCGCCAAAGCCGTTCAGCGCGAGGCTCGCAATGAGCGCCGAGCGATCTCAGACGACCAAAGCACTTACTTTCTGTGGCAAACAGCATTACCTGCCTTATAATTGTATTGCCGTCATTTTTTGACGGGCAAGTCGCTAGTATATTATATTCCTAGTGAAATCCAGAAACATTCCATGCCCTTTTAATATCAGGTAAGACAGTTCATTCCTCACACTTGCCTTGCACTATTCCAGTTACCCCTTCCTACCGTCTCATTATTTTAATCCATCTCCTCTCCAAAATGCTAATCTTTCTGCAATATTAGACAATCACAAGCAATCAACCATTTCAGTAATGCTTCTGAGGAATTGATTGCAATTAATAATTTGTTTTTTTTCTTATATCACCAAGTATTTGGAAACAAGGAATTTTATGACTACATCAGGTGGCAGCACACTCCCTGATTCTAAAGTACTCAAATTTGCTATCAAAGTTGCAAACCTGCAATATTTTATTATTATTATTGTTTATTTGTAACGCGCCAACATAGGGCCTCATTCAATTGCGATTTGGCCAATTGAATAGGGCTCTAAATAAGCACACAGCATATTTTTTAAAGAAGTTTTTAGTTAGTGAACTTCTATCAAAAAGCAAGGTCTTCACCAACTAAAAACTTCTGTAAAAATAATATGCTCTGTTCTTATATAGAGCCCTATTCAATTGGGAAAATCGCAAATGAATGAGGCCCATATTTGGTAGCTCTATACATGTTAAGTACAAGTCAAAAACAATATTGCAAAGAATGGAGGGCCCTGTCTTTGAGCTTAGAATTCAGTGTCCATAGTGCTTTCCCCAAAGCACCATGCAATATTGAAAACTCACAAACTTGCAATCTAAACATTTACTGGTGTATATGAGCTGTTCAAGTTAGATTAATATCAGAGAAGAGACTAATTATCCCTTCCATGTATATCTCTGTAATAAGGGGTTATAAACAATACAACATGGATTGTTTGTTAAATATGGTGTTTCCAGTTGTAAAATACTAATAGGGTCTTCCCTAACAGTTATAGAGTAATCCAGATGTAGGCCCCTCACTTGCCGGGTCTAAGTATATCAGACACAGGGAGGGAGAGGAGGGGGGAAGAGACATAGGGGAGGGGGGAGAGGAGGGGGAAAGAAACACAGGGGAGGGAGAGGGGGGAAGAGACACGGGGAGGGAGGGGGAAGAGATACAGGGGAGGGAGGGGGAAGAGACACAGGGGAGGGAAGGGGAAAGAGGCACAGGGGAGGGAGATGGGGGAAAGAGACACAGGAGAGGGGGAAAAGAGACACAGGGGAGGGAGAGGAGGGGGGAAAGGAGACACAAGGGAGGGAGAGGAGGGGGAAGAGACACAGGGGAGGACGTAGACACATTGGGTGGCAAACAGCATTGTCAGCGTTCACATTTTGTTGCCGTCATTTTTGTCAGGCAAGTCACTACTAGTATATAACAGGTAACCAGCTGAATGCTTGACAATGTTCCAACTTATTTCTTTGGGGAAACAGTCTGGGAACCAGAAACGTCTAGAAATTTCTGTGTTTATATCGATGTTAATATTAGTAACACTATATAAAATCTGCCATCCAACCGAGTATGAAAAACTCAAATTAAATTGTATTTATTAAATATCCAAGTGAAAGTGCTTTAGCTTTCAGGAATGATACAATGTAATATATATCAAAACCATAAAGACTTCCAACTTTACTGCTGAACTATATAATTCAGCTACTTCAGAGAATCTATCTGCTTGCTTGACAAATTCAATAACAGGATACAGCAGTATATAATATTGAAACACAATTCTATTCTTTAATATAGCAGTAATGTAATATATATTCTTACTGCAGTGAACATATAAGCTTTTCCTCAGAGCTAGTATTGTGTCCTGTGGCGGAAAGACATGCTAATGTAATGATACAGGATCTGTTTAAAGAAACTGTCAGTCATTGTCTACAGCTTCCTATGGTCAAACATTCCCACAGTTATTACCCAAGGCTCATCATAATACATCCAGGACAGATTTTTTTTATTTTTAAAGTGTCTGAAAAAAAAGTTATACATTGTACTAGTGATTTTTTTCTAAAATAAATCACTGCTGAGATAATTGTAAAACACAACTGCACTATTAGTTTGCCATCTTTTCTTTAAACTCCTTTTATTTAAACTCCTACACTTATACTAGAACTACACTTGACACTAGAACTGTTCGCAAGCTCACAAGTTCACCTCTTCCCCTTTTTAAATGAGATTCTGACCACTCACATGTACCAAATCACTGCGCACAGCAAATAAACACACTACTTGCCAGAGGCAATAAAGTAGCAAAAAATATGTGGAGGGGGGTTTACATTTCTACAGGACAAGGCTGCAGTATACCATGTAACTTCCTGCTTTTGAGCATAGACTGAGGTAAGGGTAGGTGTCAAATAATAGAATACCATTGGTATGACCTTGTAAAAGGCTTTGGCTAAATGTAAATGTAAATCAATAATTATAAAAAAAATATTTATCGACAACCCCCTTTTCTTGACCATGGAACAGTAAAAAGGAAACCAGACAGATTTAATTTTTACACTTCTCTAAGATGACTCTTTCATACAAAAATCTGAAACTTAAAAGGACTCTATCACTCTAACAGGAAGTTGATTTCATTTTAAAGAAAATTATAAAATGACTATACACTGTACTACCAGTTTTTCCGTAAATAGGTTCCGAAATAGTTAGAATTGATTTTGCGTCTCCTGTATGCTAATGTGTCGCTCAATATACTAATGTGAGGCTCAAAGTACTTGATAAGAATGGGAGAGGCGTCTAACTGCCTGATAACATTGTAGGTCTTTATTTTTACCAAGACAGAGACAGACAAGCAGACTGTAATCCTAATTAGTACATCAAAGCAGCTAATAGGTGTGAGCCGCTCATTTGCATAAAAATGCAGAAACATCAACATAGAATTTGCCAGGATTGATTCATTTTAGAAAAAAGATGGATGACACATGTAGGCAGAATTGTATTCTCTTTAAGAATTACCTTTAAAAAAAAAACCTGACTTGGGGATGACAGAGCCCTTTTAACATATACACTGCAAGGGCATCATTAACAAAGTATGTAAGACTGTTTAAAACAATTACCCCTTTAATATTTCAATGACATGTTGTTTATGTTCCTCGGACACAGCACTAGAAGCTTTTTTATGGCATTTTTTGTATCACTTGTAGGTGTAATGCCTTATTTATTTTGTCTTGGGCACTCAAGCACTGAGACATATTTGCATTACAATTGTATTATCTCACTTGAAATGTTATCATCATTTTACAGCTGTGATCTGATTGATATATTGTTTAACTAAATCAGTTGCAGAAACAGCCCTGGAATTTTAGCTTTATATTACAGTTCAATCAGGGATAATAAGGAACACCAAGGCACACACATATCTTCATATGGTATAAAATTACTTTTTATGTTTAAAATTATGATATACTTTCCAGTTCATGCCCATTCAATCCATACCAATATACAATATATCATTGAGTTTCCTAGTAATAGTATTGCACTAATACTCTAATATCATTGAACCTGATTGTAATTATAAATATTTCTAAAAGTCACCCTTTCTAGCTTTTCACATTGAAATGAACACTGAATAAATGCTCCATATGGACCTAGTCAATCAACTATAATATATTGCACTTTTCCATTTACTATGATATATTTTAAGTCCTTGGTTTTATTATATGGTAAAACACTTGGCAGATGCAGAAGTTCTTGGCTGTAAGAAAGTACATTTTAATTACACATACATCTTGATTTCTCATAAAACCATTGCAGAGTAGGAAAAACTTCACATGGTTGTCAAGTTTGTACATACAAGCGCAGGGCAAACAAGGCTTTAAAGTTTACTTGTAAGAGACTTTCTACTGAGAATCTGTGAAGGAGATTTTAAATGCTAAAAGCTTATCTTAATCAACCAATTAGTGAAACAAAATCCTCCTCCCTCTGATTCCAAAAAAGTAGCAGATCACACCCTCAGGCTCTAAATTCACAGGAAGTGTGGAAGATCCAAAAACAGGATCTTTCAGGTAGCAAACAATCTGCCTTATCTGCAAGATATTTCAGTGTTGGGAGAACCCATACCAAGCTTCACGGATGAGAAACTGCTCTAGGAACCAATAGAAAATGAGAAAGTCATAAGTATTAAAAAATTACGGTCAATAAAATTAGAAACCATGGCAATGCTGTTTGGCACACAATGTTAAGCTGTTTATACTCTAAGGACCTTCGGCGCTCATTGTGTGGCTTGCGTGTCCTTTGGCTCCTCTCTCTATTTTTTTTAATACTAATTAATGAATTAATTGAATAATAAATTAATATAATTTATATTTTTCTAAGTAATATATGTAACAATCAATAGCCTGAAGAGGTAGCAATCTCTTTTTATTGTCCTGCAGCATCTAATGTCCAGTTGGACTGTTGCTGGACTGAGGAGATAGTTTTATGAATGTCCCCACTGTGCATTAGAAATAGGCTGCGTGCGCAAACCGTTGGTTTATTTGTGTAAAGAGCTACTTTAGATGCGTAATGTTGTTAGTTGCAAGTTAGTATTGTAAAATAGCGTTGATTGTCTATATGCTACATGGTTCGCAAGCATTTGCCGTCCTTTGTAATAGTGTATTGGGTTAGAGTGGTACGTGGTTGGCGGTGTTTTTCGCGGTCCAGGGTCGTGTAGCCTCGTTTTCATTTTGTTTGGCCGCCATTTTTTTTCTCACTTAGATGATTTTCGAGTGCAGAAACTCTCCAAAATCGATTTAAATTTGCGTTCCACCTCACTCACAGACTTGTGTTTTTCGATTCTGTTAACTTCGTATTTTTCCAATCTTGTAATTTTTTTTTTCTAAGTCCCGCGTTCATCAACTGCTTGCTGCCTAAGGCAATCCCGTTTTTCCTAAGTCCTGCATGTTTCATTGCCTCCACTGCTTCGGGGGTCATTGCCCAAGTGCTGCGAGTTTTAGTGGCTTAATGGCTCGCCTCGCTACGCGAGGCTCGCGGGCGATGAGCACTTTCGGTACTCATTGCCTAAGTGCTGCGAGTTAACGGCTCGCCTTGATAGACAATGCATTAGAGCATTTGTTCCTAGTCCACTTGGTTTCCTGATCTGTATAAACCCCTTGAGTACTGGGTTGTGTGTTAACCGTTATAATGTATAATGAAACAGACATAATAATACAATATCATATTTTGAAATTACACATATGTTTATATTGGACTGTTAAGTGTCAAATAATGTTTAAATGTCATCATGTTCTATTGTTTTTTTGGTGCTATACTGTCTCTTTAACTGCTGCTCAGCAATAGTTTTAAAACCATGTGGTTTTTGCTACCCATAATATTTTCTTATTTTTTTTATTTTATAAAGGCACTGCTTTATTTTGCGAGTGATCTGTAAATTCTTAATAGCATAGGGTTCTGGTGTTAAAATCTAACAGAGTAACTCGTAATCTTTTGTCATTGCAAAATCAATCGAGAAGTTTGTCGTAATTATTGGCTCAGGCAACAGTTCTCTCACAATGTTTCAGGGATGGCTCTCGCAGTTTCAGGGATGGGCGATTAACATAGCTAGGGAGATTAACTTTGGCCTTAAACATGGTGATATCTGCAATATAGGGAATTAGCATAGAAGCTAGTGTGTGCTTAAATAAGGATTATATATTAAACACATTTTAATGATCATTACTTGTTGTTAAGTCGTTTGGTAGGGTCTGACTCCCTGTGACCCTATGGACCGCAGTACGCCAGGCGCATCTGTCAGCAATTGTTTACATGAATGCTAATATTGCCAGTTACTTAGATACAGTACATCACAAACATATAAAACATTTTCCCAAGCTAGAGTCATTTAATATAGAGTAAAAATGATACATTTCTCAGATTAATATCCATCAAACATACAGGTTTGGTAGTGTATAGTACCAACAATATACAAAGCACTTTATAGAAATATCATACAGTTCAATTCTATGTGTATCTTATACAGCAATGGCTGCCAAGTCAGGCTTTAGCAGAGCAGTACCAACTAATGCCTAACTGGCACTAATCCAAGTATACACTCTCAGGCACTCTCATATTCCCAGAGACACCCCATCAAACTGACACGTATTTTAAACAATGTTTAGTTCACATACACTCACGTAGACACATCCCGGCATAAAACCACGAACTGTAAATCGGAACTTACCCATTTAACAAATACATACAGTATCTGTCAGGAGTCCAAGTTTTTAGTGAAAAGCAGCCTGTGTCACCTGATCAATCATACAGCAGCTGAAGAGACTAAAGACTGTATTTAATGAACTGAATTTACCCTTCTGTGATGTGAGTTTTATTAAAAAGCCGCTGTAGTGCCTTAAAGGAATATTTAAGTTTCATGGATTATGAGTGCATGAAAACATACCAAAATAAATACTAACACTCACCCTGGTGTTTGCAAAATCCCTTGAGTTTGACAGCAGTTGATTTTGAGAGTTAACACCCCTCGAATTCCCTGCAAAAATGTTCATACAATTCATAATTAGTTTTGGCCAATCACAGGCAGCTAATGCATTGTATCAATCTGTAAAGCCAGTTGTGCACCAAAAAGTCATGGAATGTGTAGTCCTGTTTTTATCCAGGAACAGGAAGTAAGGTGGAGCCAAAACGCTGCTGTGTGGATCTCTGCATTGGGCTGTTAGGTTAGTAAAGGTTTAGGATCTATACCCAAAATGCAGTGTTTCTATTGGTAAGTACATTATGCCTGTGTAAGCAGCTCGGGGGGTGTGGAAAACAAATTTTATTTTTACATTAAAAAAGTCTGTATGTGTATAGAATGACTCAATGTAATGTGAGTTTCTGATATAAGCAGCATGTGTTAGATTAGAGAAAGGTAAAACCAGGGAAACTTAGCTATTCCTTTAATACGAGTTACATTTTTAAAGAACTTGTAAGATCAGGTAAATTAAAAACATATAATGTTTGAAAATAGTAATAAATAATTTTCTGTAATTTTTTATTATTTACACTGTTTTAAATTTTGGCCTCCTGAACCCCTCCACCTCTATATGAGTTGGTAGAATTCTGTGTTTTTGTGGATGCATCTTTAGATGCACTGCCGCCCATCACAGGAAATGTAATCAAGACCACTGTCACCGAGCTAAGCCAGCAGGACCATATGGAATCCCGCTCCTTAGGCTTCAGCTTCAGTTGGATCCCCATCCACGACACTCAGGAACAATTCACCCAGAAGACATCAGAGACTAGGATAAATCTTACACTTTCCCTCCCCAATAAAAATACACACAGTCATCAGATCTCCAAAAGGACATAACACATTTGTTCCATCTTATATGTATACAGACACTAGACAAAAGTACATGATTGATTATCAAGATTAAGTTAACAAGTCGTGCAAAGTGAAATAACAAAAATAAAACTTAAAATCTCTCTCCCCCTGACTACAGTAACAATCTCTGGGTGGCAGATGTCTACTCAGTTGCCATTGGTGGGCTCAGGTTGCAGTGGACCAATTAGAGGCCGGCCACTAGTGCCAGGAATTACAAAGGAGTCAATAGCAAGGGCGCCCAGCATCTATGGAGAATAGAATAAGGTTGGAGGGGTGCCATAAAGTCATGAGCTTGTAGCTACCAGAGTGATTACATGACTAGTGAAAGTCATATAGCCTGGTTTAGGTGCCTCATAATTTGGAATTGTTGTGTAGGTTGTCCAGGCCATCACTTCACACCCTGCTTGTGCTCCACAGACAGGGGAACCCCTCACACTGGCACTGGACCCCTGCTTGGACTACTAGCCTTTATTATATGTGATGAAATGGTCAGTAACCAGTAATAGACCCCTGGAATCTCCTATTTCCCTCAATAAATCCTGAAATAGAAAGATTAGGGCCACCAGTAGTAGTGTCATTGTTAGTCCTTGTTGGTTATATTGTCAGGATGGGTGGGAAAATATGTAAATGATGTTGTTAACCTCAGACCATGTATCACTTACAACTCTTAACCCACATTTTCCATAACAATACTATAAAGTGGGTAATAGGACAGGTAATTAACCCAGTTCTCCCTGACCCAAGTTTGTGTGGGGCACCTCAGTGGCATCTTGAGCTGGGGATTCTGCTGGTGCAGCAGTGCCATTATGCAGGCATTCTTTTTGCATATAAATGAATGGTAGGAAGCCATTGGAAGTCCTGCTGATTCTAGGATGGGAGGAGTTGAACGGCCAGCAGTGAGGATCAGAGGAAGGGTGCATTACAGTCTCTGTAGGAAATCTGTATGTGAAAGTGATACACAGCCGATTTAATGGATTGAGGACAGGAGGCAGGGAGATGGGCTAGCCTTTAGCTAGTGGGTCATTAATAGAGTTACTATTTAATAATGTATAAGGGCCATATTCATTATCAAATTCATTTTCAAATATTAGACGATCTTTCTCCAGCTGAGTGTTTGTATACACCCTGATAGGGTAATTGTATGGGGTGTAGGGAGTTCGGATGAGAGACAGTTTTAAATGGATTTAAGAATAGCAAAAGGAAACCTAAATCAAAGCAAGTATCCAGCCAGTGAAGATCATTGTGTTGATGGTACACTTTGAGCCTCATTCAATTCGGGACTCGCAACTCAATCGCAGACAGTCAAATGCCTGCAAGTGAGTTGGGGCTCCTTTTGCAATGCTATTCAATTGGCCGGTCGCGAAAATACAGGCTATCGACTGTAGCATTTGCGGGCTTGAACATGATCGCAGATGCAAGGCCGTAACTCGTGGTTCAAGCCCGTATCACTTTGAAATCCAACCTCCATATTTCTATCAAGTCCCATGGGCTTTAACCACGAGTTACAACTTTGCATCAGCGATCATGCTTGGAGATTGAAGCCCGTAGGACTTCACATTGATTGCCGTGATCGATATAACACGAAAATTGAACATGAAATAAAGTATTGGAGAATGTTGTGCTATTAATTCTAAGACTTAACATCACTTTCACTCTTCATAAAAGTACTGTATTGCATTTTTATTTGCTTTTAAAATGCTCCAATTTGTCATTAAGCCCTTTGCGAGACCTCCTTGGTACCATTAACTTGTGGTTATATATTAGCCATTTGCGGGGTTGACAGAGTGGTTAGGGAGGGGGAATTGGAGCAATTGAATAGCGATTTGCGATTTTAGCCTTGCGAATTTGAAAGATCAACGGCTTGGAGGGCAGTAACTTGCAAATTAAAAAATCCCTATGAATTGTAGCTCGTAGCCAGTAACTCAATCGGAGCATGCAAGAAGTTGCCAACTGAATAGCAAAATAACTTGCGACCTCCACTTACGAGCCCGGTTCTCTAGCAATTGAATGAGGCCCTTTGTGTGTAAACATTTAGCAGCTATTTGCTAGACAAAGCCACCTCCACATGGAGGGTGGACACATAGTGGGTGGATACAAGCAGCATCTGAGTCTTAAATATTATAGTTTGTTTAATAATGAATATTGTTATTTAAATCACTGAATATTAATTTTATTAATAATCAATTCCTAATTAAAACATCTAGCTCATGTTAGTTAATTACAGTGGTAATTTAAGTCAATAGTAAACTATTGTGCTGCAATGTATTTGTAGTTTTTACTTGCAACACTGATTAAAGCACCTGTGTTTTGGCTGCAGGTCATCTAAAGATGCAGCCACAAGCAGAGCAGCTTCCTTCCACTGTCCTTAGATATGGGATGGGTGCAGGAAGCTAAAATGTAGAACCCTTAAACACAAGCAGTGCAAATTAAAGCACCTGTGTTTTGGCTGCAGGTCATCTAAAGATGCAGCCACAAGCAGAGCAGCTTCCTTCCACTGTCCTTAGATATGGGATGGGTGCAGGAAGCTAAAATGTAGAACTCTTAAACACAAGCAGTGCAAATTAAAAAATTATTTGATACCCATCTCAAGACTTGACATGCTTTTAATTTACTTGATCTTTACTTTGCAAACCGACAGCCTTATTAAATTGCAATTTGGCCAATTAAATGGGGCTCTATTCAAGCACATAGCATATTTTTTTTACAGAAGTTTTTTCTTGAACTTCTATCCAAAAGCAAGGTCTTCCCTAACTAAAAACTTCTGTAAAAAAATATGCTATGTCCTTAAATAGAGCCCTATTCAATTGACCGAATTGCAATTTAATAAGGCTGCTAATCTTTTATTAAAGTACCAGTGTGGTCCATTAAATTGATTTTCCAGCCCTAAACTATCCATAATGGTGGCTGTTTTTGCAAGCTGATATAGTTTTAAAACAAATGAATAATTTGCTTACTTTCACCCATTCGGAAACAACCACTCTGTTGCATTAGTGTTGGCCTAATTATGTATGCTGAAAATAGCTGAGTAAGTGTAAGTCATCTAAATTATTTAATATTTGTTAAATAATAACACTGTGGATCAACTTGCAAAATACCCTCTGTTCATTCGTATGGATGAATTGAATCCATAGAACTGTATATTCTTAACTCCTGAGTAGAGGATTTCTTTCAGCAAATTATGTTTCTGAATTTACATTTTCTGATTCCACACTAAAGCCAGTAAAGTGTTGAATTAGAAAAAAAATTTGGACATATAATTTTTTTACTGAGATTTAAATTCCACTATATTTGCTATCCATTTGTAGTCAAATCAGTAGTTCTTCAATCTAAAATTGTTACAAAACATATACTCAAATATTAATTGCGTCACAAGGCTAACATGTCTGAAAATGTATGTAGCTATATTTTTCTACTACTTATATATGCATGTTTGTTTTGAGAAATGTGTTTGTTTTTTTAAACTGTTATGAAACATCTCATTATTGCACATCAATAAATTAAAGCATTATCTTTTCAGCTTAGGTATAGAACATAGGTATTGCAAGACCCATGCATGATCCATTTTGGCTAGGTAATAAAATAACGGACACAACAACTGAAGTTGGGAGAAACAACGGGCCACAGCTTTATTAAAACATTTGTAAACAACAAACCATAACTTATTTAAATGACTATTTTAGTCCTTTCTTTCCGGGGGAGGAGCCCGGCCACGAACAGTGACCTCACGCTTTGAGCCCTGCCCAAAGCCCCAATGCTTATCTTTAAGCACGCCAGTGGGCCGGGCAACTCACCTCCCGCCAAGTCATAAATTAACAATAAACAACATACAATAGCCACTTCTCCAAATTCTTTAGCCAAAATATATTTATATTTCTATTGTTTTTTTGTTTTTGTTTTTTAAGAGAATACTCCATTTTACATTTTTTAACAACAAATTACAGGGTGGGTGGGTGGGATTTCAGTCGGGAGACCGCGCTGTAGTGGAAACGGCGCGAAACAGGCTTCCCGACATGCCCCCGACGCACCAGATTGGTTGACGGCCTCACAGGCTCCGCTGGGTCACGCGACGCTACGGGCTGACCCAGGGAGCCTGTGCAGCCTCCGCGTCATACATGACCCATGCATGATCCATTTAGGCTAGGTAATAAAATAACGGACACAACAACTGAAGTTGGGAGAAACAACGGGCCACAGCTTTATTAAAACAATTGTAAACAACAAACCATAACTTATTTAAATGACTATTTTAGTCCTTTCTTTCCGGGGGAGGAGCCCGGCCACGAACAGTGACCTCACACTTTGAGCCCTGCCCAAAGCCCCAATGCTTATCTTTAAGCACGCCCTGTGAGGTGGGGCCACCGCCCCCTTAGGCCAGTGGGCCAGGCAACTCACCTCCCGCCACGGAGCACGCGAGGGACGCCTCCCGAGGCTGCGATCCCCCCCTGCTGGACATCAAAGCCAAAGCCCGTAAAACACTCTCCCTAAACTCCAACATCATCAATTCATATCCTATTTCTGTAAGATGAACCTTATCTTTCGCGAAAAAGTCATCGGCACCGACCGGTTCGAACTCCTTATAACGGATTGCAACAAAACCCTGTTTTCTTACAAAACTCGTGATCTGCTGGTTGATCTTTTGTCTAGCCTTGTCCAGACATACTGGGTCACGCGCGTTACGCCAAGATCTCCTCTTAATCATTTCCGACCAGATAAGGAACGTGCCTGGGAACTTTTTTACCCACTTCTCCACGTCTCGTCTCATGACTTTCAGCATTCGTCTCATGGGAACCGTCCCCAAATCATTCCCGCCGGCATGGATTAGTATCACACTGGGTTGACCGTAACGCTGCGCGTATGTATCCAGAAGACTGTCCAGTTGCGCCCATCCCAGACCCCGAATACCACACCACCGTACGCGCAAGTCCGTGACAGGGAAGCCCAGTTGTGCCTTTTCTTCGGTAACTGCAGCTAACCTGTGGGCCCAGTACACGTATGAATGGCCCACAATCCATAGTTGCTTCTGTTCCCCTGAAAGTAGAAAGCAACACCATTACACCACTGCACTCGGCCTTACATAGGACCGAAAACGCTCTGAATCCCATCTCCCGATGCGCTTTACTGCCGCGTCGGGCAACCCCAGCCTAGCTGCCTCTGTGGCAGCCCCAATGCGGAAAGAGTGTGTTCCGAAATCCGACTGCTTAAAACCGAGCCGATGCAGTGCGCTTTTTAAAACTCTTTTGAATTGATACTGTGACAGTGCCGTTCCATCGGCGTGTACCAGCAGCGAACACCGTCCCGCCGGTCGCTGCTTAAGGTACTCCTTTACACATGCATATGGGCAACACTCCGTGCCAACCTGATGCAGAACCACTTCTCTTCCTTTTCCCACCTGGTCGGTCTTTGACCTCCGCAACCAAAATACTACCGTGCCTTCCCTCAGACAGGTATCCACTAATTGCAGTCCCCCCGAGCCGTGTCTACTGTTCGCGACTAACTCCCCTATCCTAAACGCTCCGAAGAACGCCAGGGAAAAAGCCGTTCGGAAAAGTAGAGATTCAAAGGGGTTTCTGCAAACCACCACCAACTCCTGAGCCAATCTCACTAACAAGGCAAATGTTATCGGCTGCCTGTTATCCGGCCTATGAAGACCATTGAACATTCCGCGCACCACCTTGCGCACTAGAAACTCCTTTGTAAAGTCCCTCTGCCTAGCAAGCTTAAACATAAAAGCCAGCGCCGTGACCTGTCTCCCTACTACGGCTCTTGATTCGCCTTGCTCGGCGCACCGCAGCAGGTACCAAAGCAGGATCCCTATGCTTTTTCCTTCCGTCGTGGCACCACCTGCCAGTGCCACTAGACTATCCCATTTTGCCCACACGCGTCTATATGTGGTCCATGTTGCTGGGGCAACAGACTGTCTCACGAGTCTCGTCACCTGACAGCTCCAAGCTCCCAAAGCTCCTCGGGAATGTGTTCCCCCAGGGCGTTCGCATGAGGAGCCAGCGCCCTGAAACGATCCTTCTGAAACCGAGAAAGGGCGTAAGCAATTACGTTATCTACTACTGGAAAATGCCTTGCCTGAAACCATATGTTCAGGCGTAGGCAACATAGCACAAGATGCCGGAGCAATCTGATCACCGGTACACCAACCCCATATTATCCGAATGGAATATGACTCGCCGGTCCCTGAAACTCGCACCCCATAAGTGAACAGCTACCACCATAGGAAACAGCTCGAGGAATGTGGGGTTCTGCGTTAGACCCGACGCTTCCCATTCCTCTGGCCACACCGCAGCGCACCATCTCCCTTGGAGATAAGCCCCACAGCCAAACGGTCCGGACCCGTCAGTGTGGAGTTCTAGCTCTGCGTTGGTGGCGCCCTTCTTTTGAAGAAGCACCTGCCCATTAAATTCGGCGAGGAACACTGACCATACCTTCGCATCATCCCGCATAACCCTGGAGACTGTTAAGAAATGGTGCAGCTTCGCAATCCCTATAGTTGCGAGTGACATCCTCCTACAGAATATCCTCCCCATGGGGATAATTCTGCATGCGAAATTCACCTTTCCTAAATATCGATTGCAACCGCCGCAAAGATACCCTCCGTGCGCCGTGTAGCGCCCTGATCTCCGCTTGCATGTCCGCCACCTTTTCCAAGGAAAGACTGCACTCCATTTTCGTGGAGTCAATCCGAATCCCCAAGAAAGTCAACTGCTCCGTAGGGCCCTCTGTTTTGACGTGGGCCAGCGGTACCCCAAAATCTTTACAGATTTCGGTGAAAACCTCCAACATGAAACGGCAAGCGTCGTTTCCGGCTGGACCAACGAAAAGGAAATCATCCAGGTAGTGGGTAATACTCCCGGCTTCGAGGCTCACAACCCATTGTAAAAATTTGCTGAAAGCCTCAAAGTAAGCACATGATATTCAGCATCCCATGGGTAAACATAAGTCGACGAAATAACTTCCGTCTACGAAACACCCTAGCAGCCGATGGCTCGACGGGTGCACCGGGAGCAATCTGAATGCTGCCTCGATGTCCACTTTCGCCATAAGTCGACGGCCCGGTCAAATGACTCATAAGACACAGTAGCCTGGTCTTTTGATATGCCATCGTTTACCGACCGACCTCTGGGATAAGAAAGGTGTGGTATCAACCTAAATTTACCCTTCTCCTTCTTGGGGACCACCCCAAGTGGAGACACGATCAAATCCGGAATGGGCGGGACCGTAAATGGCCCTGCCATCCTACCCAATTTTACCTCGTTGATAACCTTAGCGTGAGCTATCCCTGGGAATTCCCTGGCCGACTTCAGATTTGGGACAAGGAAACCCTGAATGTCAATCCCACATGGAATACGGAATCCTTCTCGGAAGCCGTCCGCCAGAAGGCGCGCGGCTTCTGTGGTGCCTGCCAATTTACCGTAGCGTTTTAGCCACGGCAGCATGGCGGGGAGGCTTATTGGCGTCCTGCCCTTTTGCAGGAGGTTCGCCCCTGCCTCCATCTTTTGGTCTACCGCATCTAGACAGGGGGTGCTCCCCCCCGCAATTTGAACATGCGTGTTTAAACCTGCAGTTCGGGGCCCATCTACAGACCCCCTCGTTGTATGCGAAACAGGTCTTGGGACCTGTTCCTGGGGCGTGGGTGGGGCCCTTAGGATCTCCTTCTGGATCTGTGGGTGCAAGAAGAACAGTCACTAGCTCTCCACGACCTGCATGCCCGTGCCCATACCGCCCGCTCCTCCTCTGAGGAATGGTCCTGGTCACCTAAGCCTGCACGGCTGGAGTAAGCTAGTTCTGCCTCCGCCGCCCCCCGTAGGTGTTCCCTCGAGACTTCCTCGGGCGTTGGAACATCTGGCTGTTGGTCGGTCTTAGACCCCTTTTCCTGTTGCCTAACCGTCTCGCCCTCGGTCTCTACTCTGCTACGTCTTAGTGGAGTGTGCGTAAATAGTAGCGGACTGTACCTGCTCGTAGCCTTCTTAGCTCGAGTGGGGCGTCCTAGCCTCGCCACTGCCGCTGTTACTGGCACGTCATCGATCATGACCATGCTGTCCTGGCTATTCATTTCCCTGATCACTCCGTCTCTTCTTTCTCTCGTCGGCGCCATGTTCCTCTCACCGCCTATTGGGCGTCCCTGTAAAGTACCAGAAGCACTGTTATTGAGGGAAACCCCAGGGACCGTCTGGTTGGCACCGTGAGGGTCTGTAGGAGCCTTTTTAGGGCTCCCGGCTTTTTTCTTACCCCCTGCACCCCCCCTATGGGGTGTTAGAGGGGTGTTTCTCGACCTTTGTCGCGGCCTAGGACCTTTAGGCAAAATGACTGGTGGTGGCCGGAGTTATAGGCCCTCACCCCCACGGCCCGTGGTCCTGGCGCTCACCTGCCTGAGGGGTATGGGGTCCCGGCCTCCCTGACCCGTAACCCCCCCATCTCTTGTGTCTCTGCTACCTGATGGACGGGGATCTGCTAGCCCTACAGTGGTGGGATGGGAAAAAACTTCCCTGGCGCCGCCAGAATTGACTAGGACACCAGCCACCGCAGGCTGATCATGTTCAATGTGCTGAGGCCCAAGCGCAGAAAGCATGGGAGGTCCCAGCCTGTCCTGCACCCACCTGACCCCTTGGCTTAGGGCACGGGTCCTAACTTCAGCCAGTAAAGCCTCTAAGCCTTCTGGATCCATAATAAGCTAAAACAGGGGAACACACAGGGGGAAAACACCCAGGCAGCAACACCAGGCACCCACAGCAACAGGCACACACACAGACACAGACAAGACACACACACGCTACGGGCTGACCCAGGGAGCCTGTGCAGCCTCCGCGTCATACAAGACTTGTGGGGTGACATCTTGAATACATCACAGAATAATATTCTCAAAGTTTTGCATAAACTGCAAAGCGGTTTACTGAGGCCACAATAGCTGTTTTCTAACGGAACCCGTATAGAAAGCAGGCAATGCAGACTCAACTGATCCACCACCCTGGAGAAATTTAGAGAATATTAGCCATTGTTAGGTGGTAAGGATCACAAGACACCTGTTGCATACCATATACTAACTACTTTGTGGATTTTTACTCTGTCAAGTTCCAAAATGTATTTGTCTCTAGTGACTTGTTAAAGAATATATATGCAATTGAATATATGCAATTGTAATAGTTGCAGTTTTTACCTTTTAATTGAAAAATATTATTTTAACTCCCTGGCAACGTATCAGTGAACTGCTTCTTAGAACCAATTTCTTGACCCCTCCTCTCCCTCCAACTCTTCCTCTAATTATAGGACCACTGATGCTTGATCTGATGACTCAGATTTCCATTGTAGATTTCTAGTATATCTGTAGTCTGTTTGCATCGTTCAGTCGTGTACGACTCTCTGTGACCCCATCTACCATAACACATCACACTGACCCACTTGGTATTCATGGCAGAGATACTGGAGTGGGTTGCCAGTTCCATCTTCAGTGGTTGCCAGTTCCATCTTCATGGGTATTCCTATGTGGTCTGACCAGGCCCAACCCTACATGGCTTCAGGGTGTTGTGACCTCTTGGTTCCCTGTCTGGAATTGAACCCAGGCCTCAGTGGTGAAAGCACTCCTAACCACTGGACCACCAGGGATTCCCATCTGTAGTTTGAATAAGCGGATTATGCTATGAAGCCTTTCCCATTATCATATTTACTCCTAGGGAATTGTTACCTAGTAGATAATAGCATTGCACTCATGCTTAATCTGGTATGGATATTAAAGAGAGGCTATACATTATGCCACAACTGTTTTATTACAATATGATTAAGACTGAACTAGCCCCTTCCCCATTGTTTTGTGACCATCTCTCATTTGCTAGGTTGTTTGATCCCTGTTTGTCTAGGAAGAGTGGGTATTCACACGTTCATGTCAGGAGCTAGTTTTCCTCTGTCAGGAAGCCCTTACCGCAGGTGGGTGATATTGTAAAGCTCTTTTGCAGACAAGTGTCTGATTAGCTTCTTTCATGTACTCGGCCCGCTCTCCTCCCTTTACTCTGCTGAAATCATTCTACCCCAAACCCAATAATACAATAACTCTGATTAACTCCATATTATGGCCCTCTCGATGAACAACATGGCTTACCCACACAACATGGCACACAATAATAATGTAACTTTCAAAGTCCAAGTGTCCAGGCAGTAAGGACAGTGTCAGGGAAGAGAAGGAAGAAATAATATAAATAGTCTGTGTTAATCCAGGGCCCCAACAGTCCCACAAAGTACTTTGGGTCCCCCTTGACTTCACAGGCTTGAAAAAGTGTTTCTGCTTTTGAGCTTTATTCGATGGAGGAGATAGTGACTGGAGCTTGTGGGTGCAAAAAAGGGGAGAGGAGAGAAGATGAGATAGCTATGCTGTTAGAAACACGTACATTTACTATTAGTGACAATGAAAGCTTAAACAGATTTTATTTAATTGCTTTAATGTAAAAAAAAAACAATTTTTGTAATACTTAAAACATGCTTTGAAATGTATGAGAAATTGTGTTAATCACAAGGTCTTTTTAGGAGTCATTGAAAGGGGGGTATCTATCAATCAAGTGATTTTTTCCTTCACTTTGACCTTATCAGACACCCTGAAATAGTAAAATAAAACAAACCAATCACTGTTCAGCTGCAAACTATGAAAATTAAGTATGTGTCAGACTTCGTTCAGAAAGCCATCACTCAGATGTATTTCCTTATATACACAGCTCAGATGTATTCCATTAAGCATAACACTTTTGTCCAAGCAGGGATTGATCCTTTAATGAAATAGAGTTCAAGTAAGGAATTAGGGCCTCTGATCTCTCTGTGACAGTGATTAATTAAGGCTTATATGTTATACATGGAGTCACATATACCGGCAGAGCTGCATACAAATTATATATATATATATACATATATTAGAGCTATAAAATGTCCCATGTGTCACTAAGCTTATGATTAATATTAATATTATTTTTTTCCCCCCAGAATATTTGCTTAGCATTATAATGATCGAACAAGAAATGGTTTAAAAATGTTTAACTGCATTTCCTGTTTGCACTGTCCCTTCATAGTATTTACTTTAATCTAGCAAACAGATATTATCCATATTTATTTTTATTATGCATTATTGATATCATTATAAATGATCAAATATTTGTTTATACCAGCTCCGGATGTTCATACATCTCACAAGAAAATATAATAATGTATATATGCTAAGTTCCCCTTCTGGATCACTACCTTGTCGTGGTGAAGTGGCTTGTGGACCTCAATTCAGCTGTAAACTATACCATGTAGTTGAGTCACCCAAGATGGGCAGTTTTTAGCAGAGAGGTCAGACAAATTGCAGTCCACTGGAGAAGGAGCTGGCAAACCACTCCAGTATCTTTGCCATGAAAACATTATGGTTATGCACTTCCAGAGACATAGATAGATGTGCCTGGCGTGCTGCGCTCCACAGGGTCATGGAGAGTTGGACATGACTGAATGACTGAAGAACAACATGTGCTAAGGTGAGTAGTTTCTTATTATGTGTCATCTCCTGATTTACTGTGCACTATTTCCTATTGAGAAAAACAACCCTTCTCGATTTCTCAGCTCTTCTAACCTCATCTTAGATAACAAAATGCTTAGTACATTTCTCCCACATGCTGTCTTGATCTGTGGAACCATTTCACAAAAGTGTTCACAAGATCTTTTATACTAGAAAAATAAGCTTTGCAGAAACATTGACATTGTTATGTATGGAATCATTGGTTATCTTAAAAGAGCAAAACATAAAACACAGAAAGAGAGAAAGTAAGTCTCTATCTGAGATTATAATTGTAATATCCAGTGGAATAAATGAGAGCAGAATTTTGTGCATTACCTTTATTGCGCACATTTATGAAATTAAATTATGCTCAGTAACTTTGTCCCAATAGCAAAGGAGAATCCAATCCAAAAACACCAGCTTCATCAACCTACAGACGTGCATAGAAGGAAGAAGGGTCACTTAACTACAAATACAACCTTGATAACTGGAGGACACGTTAAGAGCTTTATATTAAAAATAAATGTGAGCAAATTTAAATTTAAAGTTTGCAATTTTTACCTTGTAATCAGCTTTTCTGATCCACTCACGACAAACTAAAAAATATAATAAGACTGGCATGCTCAGAGATCAGGGAGTATTTATCTAAACAGGCTAGTTACTTCCTGGGTTCAGAGCATGCCCAGTAATTTCTTTTTCACATGGCTTTACAATGAAGACAATAGATTCAGATACCATGGGGTAATCGTTAATTATCGACAATGATCTCCCAGTAGCAAGAGATATCACTCTGTCCTTAGTTGGTGGATAAAAAGGGCAGATTGACAGATAAAAAATGTCAAATGTCAATGTAAGTTTACTGTAGGAAAATGCAATTTTGTAAATTAACAAGCATTTGATAAAGTACGTGTTATTACATAGTTTAGTTGTTAAACATATGCTGTGTCACTTTAATTAATGTAGGAATTATATCAGTGTGAACTACATCAAAGAGCTCCATAATATTGGTCATGACAAAAGCTAATTATCAAAACTATGCCATTATTTAACACAATGAGCTAATGAGTCTTAGTCTCTTCTTTCCCCTCCTCCCTCTCTTTCTTGTCTTTCTCTCTATCACCTCCCCTCCTCCTTTTTCTCTCTCGCTGCTTAGAAATCCCAAGCCTTACACCAAAATTGCGCCTTGGCGCTGGACGAGGCAGATCATATGATCTGCTTCTAAGTAGCCCACAGCGCCTCTACCAATCAGGCGGCAGAGCCCGGCTTTACACAGGACACAGGCTGCGACGCCACCTAGTGATTACCCCGCTTCCCACCATGAAATCGCCCTCTAGTGGGTTGTAGGGACCCGGTTGACTACCACTGTGCTACTCTGAAAAAAATCTGTACATCTGAGGAATTATTTATTTTAAAAAAGCATGGCTAATATAATTTATAGCTAGTTTTTAAAGCATCGACATTCTAAAACAAGACGGTTCCACTTTAACAGCTGTGTTGCAATCCTGACTCATTCCAGGTTTTACTGGATGCATTTTTACAGGGCCAGGCTTTGTTTGGGAATATAAGAGCACCATGTGCTGTGCAGACAGGCACGAGATAGAAAGTAAATAAGCTGTGTCAGTGTCTGCTCACATGACCCAGTCAGGGAGAAGTCATGGCCCCACTGACTGATTGTATCCTTCCATCTGTAAGACGGATAGAGCTATGAGCACAACAGGAATATATACGGTATGACTAGATGCATGGAAGGGCTTTTTATTATTTATTATGATTTTTAGTTTTGGAAACCTTTATGTTTTGCAGTTTATGTCAAAACTAGATTCTCATATTTTGCAGAAAAGTAAATATAGTTCACTAGAGATATCAGAAGTTCATTTTAGGGCATCATTTAAATAAAACATATGAAGTTGTGTGTCACTAAGTCGTGTCTGACTATTTGTGACCTCATGGACCTCAACACATCATGCTGATCCACTTGCTATTCATGGTAGAGATTCTAGAGTGGGTTGTCAGTTCTTTCTCCAGTGGGCCACAGCATTCAGCTCCTGGTGTTTCTATGTGGTCTCCCCTCCAAGTATTGACCAGGCCCAAACCTGCATGGCTTCAGGGTGGTGTGACTGCTTGGTTCTCTGACTGGAAATGAACCCAGATCACAGCAGTGAAAGCACCAAATCATGACCGCCTAACTACTGCACCACCAGGAAACCTACATATGAAGTTACTAGGTTAATAAGTTATCATATGATACATGCACTGTTTATATAAGATTTTTTTGTGGCTGCAACCAGCATTATTTTAACGTTACTGTGTAAGGTTTGCCCCATCAATTCCTACATACAGAATAATTTGTACTTTTCCTTTGTACTTGGTAAATAAAACTTCCCCAAATATCATTTCAATATTCCATGTGCAAAGCTCAGCCTTGTGTCCGACTGTTTTTTTTTATAGAACAGAGGAACATAGGATTCATGTCCCATGAGAATAAAAACTAAATATTGGTATATATTTTGCTCCAATAACTCCCAGTATGCAAAATCTCTTACAATAGTCTTTAGTTTACTGTAGGAAATAGTTCATTCTCATTTTAAACATATTATAATTTACTAATTTTGCATTGTGGGTGGGTTAAACTGCAAATTTAAAAGAAACTAGTATAGTGGAAAAGATAGATAGCATCTATTGTTGTTGTTATTTCATTGTTCAGTCATGTCCTACTCTCCATGACTCTATGGACTGCAGTATACTAGGCACATCTGTCAGCTACTCCCCTTCTGTGATCCATCAAGCTTATGTTCATTGCTTCAATGACCTGATCTATCTATCTCTGCTTCTGCCATCCTCTTCTTTGTGTGCCTTCAATATTTCCCAGCATCAGTGTCCTTTCTAAGGAATCCTACAATCTCATGATGAGGCCCAAATATTTTAGCTTTGACCTCATGATCATACCTTCTAGTGAACAGTTTGTCTTGATTTCCTGAAATACTGATTTATTGGATCTTCTTGCAGTCCAAGGGACTCTAAGCAACTTTGTCCAACACCACTATTCAAACTTGTCAATTCTACTGTGCTCAGACTTCTTTATGGTCCAACTCTAACATCCGTATGTTACTACTGAAAATACCATAGTTCTAACTATCAAGTGACCCAGAAGTAACATAGCTTTCCACCACAGAAAAAAACGCCTTTTAATTTCATGGATGCAGTCAACATGTGGAGCACTGGAAAATAAAATCTGTCACTGCCTCCACTTTATCTCTATCTATTTGCCAGGAACTGATATTGCTGTTTGCCATGATCTTCATCTTTTTAACGTTGAGCAGCAGGCCAACTTTCATAATTTTGAGCCATGAAAGTAGTATCATCTGCATATCTGAGGTTGTTGCTATTTATCCCAGCAACATTAATTCTGGCTTTGGATTCTTCCAGATTCTTACTCATGATGTACTCTGCATATAAGTTGAATAAATAAGGTGACAATATACAACTGTGTCTCACTCCTTTCCCAATCTTGAACTATTAGAATTTTCCCATGTTCGTTTCTGACCGTGGCTTCTTGGTTCACATACAAATTTCTCAGGAGGTGGATGAGATTGTCTGGTACTTCCATCTCTTTAAGAACTTGTTACATTATGCTGTGGCTGTGATCCACACAGTCAAATGCTTTAGAATAGTCTATGAAGCAATGGTAAAATATTTTCTCTTGCTTTCTCAATTATCCAGCGGATATTGGCAATTTGATCTCTTGTGCCTTTGCGTCTGTGAAACCCGCCTTGCACATCTGGTAGTTTTCTGTCCATATATTGTTGGAGTTGAGCTTGAAGGATCTTAAACATTATCTTGCTGGCATGTAATATGAGGGCAATTGTTCCATAATTGGAGAACTCTTTGGCATTGCCTTTTTTGGGGATTGGGATGTAGACTGACCTTTTCCCGTCTATTAGCCATTGTTTAGTTTTCCAAATGTGTTGGCATAAGGCAAGTAACTTTCACAACATCATCCTGTAGAATTTTGAACAGTTCAACTGGGATTCCATCAACTCCTGCAGCCTCATTGTTAGCAAGACATCCTAGGGCCCATCTCACTTCACTCTGGCTGGCTTCAGCTCATTGAACAAACTATTGAGGTTATCATTGCTGTTAAAATCCTTCCTTCAGTGTATTCCTGTCACCACTTCTTTATCTAATCTCATTCTGCTAAATCCATACCATTTTTATCTTTTATCACGCTCACTCTGGCATGAAAGGTTCCTTTGAGATTCCCAATTTTTTTTGAAGAGATCTCTTGACTTTGCCATTCTGTTATCTTCTTCGACCTCTTTACATCGCTCAGTAAAGAACGCCTTCTTGTCTCTTCTTGCTATCCTATGCAATTCTGCATTCAGGTGGACAGATCTTTTCCTATCTCCACTACCTTTTTGCTTTCCTTTCACAGCCACATCACAAAGCCAATTTCTTAGTTTTCTTTCTTATGATATGCTTTGTTGCTGATGCTCTCCAGAGATGTAAAAGTCCCTTTCACACAAACAACTAATGTATAATGGATCTTGCCAGGGTCCTACAGAGGCATTTTTTTTTGTTTTTTTTAATTAAAATGTATTAATTAAAAACTAGATGTATGACTTCTTCGTGCTTTAATTGTGTAGTGGTCTAAAATCAAAGTGACAGAATTCACAACATGCCTTGGATAAGCGTAAAGTCATCCTCAGACTCTTTGGGGATATAGAATGGTCCGATTAAAGGGACCTTTTGGTTCTCACCTGCTGTTAAATCAGTGTTTCTATATTTCTATGTTCCAATATTTTCAATTACAAAAACACAGACAAACTATTTTGACACTTCATTTCTGCTAAAAGCCCTACAATAATTCATTTGGCTCTTCTCTTTCAGAAGAAGATACCTGTGGTAAAGGACACTAAAACTTTTATGCCAAAGAACAATTTCCATTCATGTGTTGAACACAGATATATAGCCCAATTTAAAGCTAAGCTCACAGCAGACTAGTTGCCAATAAAATGAAGGCAAAATAAAACCAGTCTCCACAAAATCACATATGTTAGCCAGACAAATTTAGGAAAATATTTAAAACAAGAACTGCCAGCTGTATGTAAAACGAGGGCCTGTCTTTTACAGGATGGTATAATTCATCCGCATTAGGGAATCATATTTTACTGCAACTGGCAGGTGGTTGTCAAATGACGAGATTCAATTTCCTGTAACATCCACACTTTGCACATATTTTTCGTCTAAATGTACAATCCTGTATCTAAAAGTAAGTCCCATGTAAAACATGCAGTCTTGCTGTATGCTGCAGTAGCGTTTTGTTGGCTGTGATATTGTTTAATAATTTAACTATAGCAGATCTAGAATAGTGCTTTGGTGTGGAGTGCCACATTCTATTTGGTGGGTAGTATTTAAAATAAATAAATATATATATATATATATATATATATATAGAGGAAGATTTTGGCTTATACAGTATCTCACAAAAGTGAGTACACCCCTCACATTTTTGTAAATATTTTATTACTGGAGACATGCCCGTCAAAAATGACGGGGCAATAAAATTGTAAGGTAGGTCATTGCGAGCCTCTTGGTTGTTGTATATTTTTTTATCAGAGGCTCTTGTGCTGTCATTGTAACGTCTGCGCTGATCTGCTTTCTGCGCTTATTGCAAGGCTGTCCCCTGGGGCAGTTTGTGTGCTATGAACAGCGTCGGCGCTTGTTGCGAGTCACACAGTTAATGGCTTTTGCGTTTATTGCGATAGTGTTTTTTTTTGTGTATATGTCTTTGTGTATGCTAATTAAAGAAGTAATAAATTAATAAATTAATATACTTTACCTATTTGTAAGTAATATATGCAGGAAGCATAGTGCTGAAGAGCTGACAATATGTTTTGATGTTCCTGCAGCATACAATGTAGGTTTGCAGTGTTGTGGAGCTCAGGTGTAAGTGTCAGCAATGTGTGTAGTGTAAATAGGCTGCGTGCTCGAGGGGAAACCGTTAGTGTAGCTGTGTACTTCCGCATTGTGTAAGTTAGTGCTGTGAAATGGTGGCGAATGTGTATGTGGTACGCGGGTGTGGATGATTTTGCGTCTTTGCTAAAAGTGTATGTTGTACCTCGTACAGCTTTTTGGAAAAGTTGCATGTGCTTGGTGGTGTTTTGCGGCTTTAGGGTCGTGTAGCCCCGGATTTTCGTGTGTGTCTAAACTCAGTAAATTGGACTTAAATTGAGGTGTAACTTCACTTGCAGAGGTCCTGGGTGCCCCCCAACCCCCCCCCCCCCCCCGCCCCGCCGTGGGTAAGCTTTTTATGTAATTTTTGTGTGTATTTATTGATTTTTTAATGTTTTCAGCTGCGTACGGTTCAGCCGTTAAGGTCGTATTCTTGCGAGTTCGTAATGTTTTTTTTTCAAAGTCCCGCGGATCGTATTTTTTTAGTGTAAGTCTGTAATTTTTTCATTATAAGTCCTGCGGCTCGTATTTTTTTGTGTAAGTCCATATTTAGTGATTGCGTGTTAGATGTATTTTTTCAAAGTGCCGCTTCTGTGGGTGTTTGTAACCGATTGTAAGGCGGCGTAGAGCCTCCACCTCCGCGCAAATGCGGCCCCTCTCTATATGTGATATCTTTTCTATTATATGTGATATCTTTTCATGTGACAACACTGAATAAATGACACTCTGCTACAATGTAGTACGTGTACAGCCTGTGTAACAGTGTAAATTTGCTGTCCCCTCAAAATAACTCAACACACAGCCATTAATGTCTAAACCGTTGGCAACAAGTTCGTACACCCCTAAGTGGAAATGTCCAAATTGGGCCCAAAGTGTCAATATTTTGTGAGGCCACCATTATTTTCCAGCTCTGCCTTTACCCTCATGGCATGGAGTTCACCAGAGCTTCACAGGTTGCCACTGGAGTCCTCTTCCACTCCTCCATGATGACATCACAGAGCTGGTGGAAGTTAGAGTTAGAGACCTTGCACTCCCCCACAGTGGCGTAGCTAGAGCTTTTGTCGCCCGGGGCTCTCCCTCGCGATGCAAATATAAATATTTATATATATATATATATATATATATATATACACACGTATACATATATACATGTGTGTATATATATATATATATATATATATATATATATAAAAGGAACTATATGTTACTAAGGACTTGCCTGTCAAACATGAGGGAGCAATATAATTTGCCACACAATCTAAAGCTTTTGCTTCTTTGAGGACCTTTGGCGCTCATTGCGAGCTTCTCCTTTTGTGTACTTTTGCTACTCTGAGCACCTTCTGCGCGATATATACAGTATACTGCAGTGTAAAAAATTTTGAAAATGTAGTGCAGTGAAAAGTATACATTTCTATTTTCCATTACTAATTAATACTTATTAAATTAATGTTAATAATGAATTCTGAATGAACAAATGTATTAGGAAGTGCAAAGCATTAATGTATTCATAAAGTAACGGCAGTATAAAATATGCTATTTAGCGTATTATTATTTTTTATATATATATATATTTTTCTTTGATAATAATTAATGAATTAATGACAAATATACTTTACCTAGTTGTAATTACTATATCCAGCAATCATTATCCTAAAGAGCTAACAACCTCTTTTGATTTTCCTGCAGCATACAATGTACAGTTGGACTGTTGCTGCCCTAAGTAGAAAGTGTCAGCAATGTGCAGTATACATAGGCTGCGGGCGCAAGGCCAAACCATTGGTTTAGTTGTGTAAAGCGCCATTTTAGATTCATAATGTTATTAGTTGCAAGTTAGTGTTGTAAAATGGCGTCGATCGTCTATGTGTTATGTGGCTCGCGAGCATTTTTCCTCCTCCCCCTCCTCCTATCTCTCCTCACCTTTCCTACCTCCTCTCTCCCTCCATTCGCTATCTTTTCTCCTTTCTGTCCCCTTCTCTCACTCTCCCACCTTCTGCCTTTCTCTCCCTTCTCATTCTCCTCTTCTTTCATTCCCCCCTCTCTCTCCTTCCTTCTCTCCCACTCTCACTCATTCTTTCTCTTCCTCCTCTCCCTCCCTCCCTCTCCCTCCCTATCTCCCTCTCTCACTCATTCTCTCCCTCCCTCTCTCGCACATTCTCTCTATCCCCCCTCTCTCACTCATTCTCTCTCTACCTCCTTCTCTCAATCATTCTCTCTCTCCCTCCTTCTCCCTCTCTCACTCCTCTCATTCTCCCTCTCTCACTCCTCTCTCGGCACTCAGTGTAGAGAGCTATTGTCGGGAAGGAGGAAGATGGAGCCTGGGGAAGGGGACAGATGGTGGCATTTCTGCCACCCCCAAAGAGGTGACACCCAGGGCTATCCGCCCCTCGCGCACCCCCCCTTGCTACACTACTGCTCCCCCACCTTCCGTTTGAGGATGCCCCACAGATGCTCAATAGGGTTTAGGTGTGGAGACATGCTTGGCTAGTCCATCACCTTTACCTTCAGCCTCTTTAGCAATGCAGTGGTCGTCTTGGAGGTATGTTTGGGGTCGTTATCATGATGGAATAGTGCCCTGTGGCCCAGTCTCCGAAGGAGGGGATCATGCTCTGCTTCGGTATGTCACAGAACATGTTGGCATTCATGGTTCCCTCACTGAACTGTAGCTCCCCAGTGCAGGCAGCAGTCACGCAGGCCCAGACCATGACACTCCCACCACCATGCTTGACTGTAGGCAAGACACACTTGTCCTTGAACTCCTCACCTGGTTGCCGCCACACACGCTTGACACCAACCAAATAAGTTTGTCTTGGTCTCATCAGACCACAGGACATGGTTCCAGAAATCCTTGTCCTTAGTCTGCTTGTCTTCAGCAAACCGTTTGCGGGCTTTCTTGTGCATCATCTTTAGAAGAGGCTTCCTTCTGGGACGAGAGCCATGCAGACCAACTTGATGCAGTGTGCAGCGTATGGTCTGAGCATTGACAGGCTGACCCCCCACCCCTTAACCTCTGCAGAAATGCTGGCAGCACTCATACGTCTATCTCCCAAAGACAACCACATGCACTTAACTTCTTTGGCCGACTATGGCGAGGCCTGTTCTGAGTGGAACCTGTCCTGTGAAACCGCTGTATGGTCTTGTCCACCGTGCTGCAGTTCAGTTTCAGGGTCTTGGCAATCTTCTTATAGACTAGGCCATCTTTATGTAGAGCAACAATTCATTTTTTCAGATCCTCAGAGAGTTATTTGCCATGAGGTGGCATGTTGAACTTTTAGTGACCAGTATGAGAGGGTGTGAGAGCGATAACACCAAATTTAATTGGGTCACTTTTGTTGCCAACGGTTTAGATATTAATGGCTGGGTGTTGAGTTATTTTGAGGGGACAGCAAATTTACACTGTTTTACAGGTTGTACACTTACTAATTTACATTGTAGCAAAGTGTCATTTTTTCAGTGTTGTCACCTGAAAAGATATAATAAATGATTTACAAAATGTGAGGGGTGTACTCACTTTTGTGAGATACTGTGTATATATATATATATATATATATATATATATATATACACTGACAGATAGATATGATTTGTAGAGCTACACTTGAAAATAAGCAAAATGTTATTAGAATATAATTACAATACAGCTGCTAATGTATTACTTTTATATACAATGATGCTGTTGTGGAATCTACCATTTTAGTTACATAGATACATAGTTACATAGGTCCTCATTCAATTGCAATTTTCCCAATTGAAGAGGGCTCTATATAAGCACATAACATATTTTTTGACCGAATTTTTGTAGTTAGTGAAGACCTTGATTTTGGATAGAAGTTCAGTAACTAAAAAGTTCTGTATAAAAAATATGTTATGTGCTTATATAGAGCCCTATTCAATTGGCCAACTCGCAATTGAATGAGGCTCATAGTATTTAAGGTTGAAAAAAGACTTTCAGTCCATCAAGTTCAACCTTTTAAGATCTCCTCTGATCTGCAATATGCGGATTAACTATTAATTCATTAGTTATTAATTAATTATTAATCAATTATTTAATGTTTTTTTATTTTTTATTATTAATTAGTCCAGAGGGGAAAAAAAAAAAAAAACACAAGCGAGCCAATTGTCTCAAAGGGAAATGGAAAAAAATTTGGATCAATACTGTCTCTCTAATTATCCATGATAACCCTGAATTCCCTTTTTAATTAGAAATAAATCTAGTCCCCTTTTAAAGTTATCTATCGAATCCGCTGTCACCACCTCCTCTGGTAGAGAATTACACAGATTAACCACCCTTACTGGGAAGAACCCTTTTCTTTCTTTAAGGTGGAATCTTTTTACTTCTAACCTCAAGGGATGTCCTCTTGTCAGTTTAAAACCTCTTGGCACAAAAAGCTCCCCTGACAAATCTTTATACTGACCCTGGATGTATTTATATAAGGTAATCATATCTCCTCTTAGACGCCTTTTTTCTAGAGAAAATAAGTTTAATTTGGTTAGTCTTTCTTTATAACTTAGCCCCTCCATTCCCCTTATTAGTTTTGTTGCCCTTTTCTGTACCTTTTCCAGCTCTAAAATGTCCTTTTTATGAAGTGTTGCCCAAAATTGTACTCCATATTCTAAATGAGGGTGTACTAGTTAGTTTAGTTTATTTTGTTTGTTACTTTATTTACTTAAAGCATTTTTGCACATTATCAGGTTTAGCTATTCAAAAGAAAAAACAAATGAAAAATGGACCACAGTGGTCTTTAAAAAAAAAAAAAAACGGTATTAAATACTGAAATATCATTATAATGTAGTATGGTATTTCTACCTGTTCATGATACTGAATGTTTGATTTAATATTATAATAGTAAATGAGTGCCCTTGGCAGACTGAGAGCCACAGAAAGCTGCTAGTGTGTCATATACCAATATTTAATACTGAATTCGAAAATTTCTGTAGAATTATACTGGCTAATTAAAGGACCACATTGGTCCCAATTTTTTGCTACATTGTCTTTCGAACAACTGTACTTAATAAGGGGCAATTTTTTTTATTTATTTTTTTACTTTTATATCCAAATATTAAATTTATTTTCTGAGCTGTTCCTTTCAGCTTCTTTCTGAGAAGCGTATGTGCTTGTAAAATAATTACGTTTCCATTAGGTCTTAATTTCATTAGGCCACTTTTTAAATATGGCCATGAAAGCTTCCTCTGCATTGAAAGTCTCACCCCACTTTAGGACATACTTCAGCAAAAACTAAAATGGTGGCTTCCACTGCAGCATGATGGCATATAACAAATAATCAATTAAAAGCTGTATTTATTTGTATTTTTTTCCAAAACAATATTTCCCATTACACAAAGCATATTGTAAGTTTAGGACTTCAGTAAACCTTTTAATTTCTGTTGATGAAAAATGGCAGTTCTAAAATATGTCTCTTCTAAGACTGCTGATTATAGAATTAACAAGTTATATACAGGTAAACATTTCAACCATCTCCCTTTATTAAAACATATTAATAGAAGCTCTGTAGTGTTCTGTATGTGTTTCCTTTTCATCTAAATTATTCCATTTACTTGTACACTATAAATTATTTGCTGACCCAATATATTGTGTAGCTACTAAGCTCTTGTTGCATTCCTTTTTGTTGCTGTCATATGAAATAAGTTAGTCTACAATTCTGTTTTTTTCTTTTTTTTGTTCCAGTCAGTGTGTCAGCTTTCATCTTAATGAGAGTGAACTTTGTGATTAGTGGGACCTACTGAAAAGAACTGATGTCAACAAGTGTAACTGTCTTGTGAAAAGTACAGCCTTACTATTGAGTGGATATCACTCTAAATGAGCCTGGATGTTCTCTAACGAGTGAAAACAATTCAAACTGATTGAGGATCTCAGTGCTGGCTCTTCAGATGTCACGGCTACCTGTAACCTACTGATCTCTTGCCGAGACAAGCATAGACTGCACGTCAAGCAATCAACTCATCTGGCAGCTTCCAAGACAACAATACCAATGAAGCTTTGATTGTACTGTATATGATATCATTATAACAGCTAAGAAAGCAACCCTAACTAATACATTTAATCTATATTCCTATGTCATATCATATTAAAATGATCAGGAGAGCTTCTACCTAAAAAGAGGAACTGTAAACTATACGTAAACATCCTCTCTAGTGGTAAAAACAGCCACAGGCCTTTAAAAGTATAAGTTGTATCTAGCACAATGAAAGCATTTGTTACCAAATTATTTGACACTAAGAATTATTACCATTTTTAAATTTTTCTCTGATCATCTCTAGGAAGCTGCCAAACTGTGCTCTCTCCCGCTCTGCCTCATCATATTCATCAAGGTGTCTCACTGTGTGAGGTAAGAAAGCAGTTGCCTGTGAATCTCCATATTGCATCTCCTAATGTAAACATGGCCTGCTAGTTCATTAATCATATACAGCTTCCAATTGCTGGAGTCAGTACCACATGACTTCATGAACCAATAAGAAGCAGAAGGTCATGCTATATTTGTTTTAAAAGCTGTAATATGTAGAATCACAAGATATTCCCATGCAGCTATCTGCCCATCCGCACATTTTTTTCCCCCCATTCAAAATGTTGGTAATTAAATGTAAGAAACACAGGCATGTGGACAGGAAACAGTTGAGGCTTCATGCTAGTCTATGTTATATAAGAGGCCAGGACAGAAGAGGAGAAGCAACCCTACCCTGAATCATTTAAAAAAAAAATGTATACACTAGTAATCTCTTGTTTGTAATGTTTTATATATATTTTAAGTGCATTGTTGGAAATCTGTCACTGCATTGGCCCTTCAAGGAAGTATTACTGTTTATCCATCTGTCTATTCATCCATCTTTCTCATTCCATTCAACAATCCATCAACTCATCCATCAATTCATCTATCTCTGTTTCTATCCATCTATCTATCCATCCATGCATCTATAGTATCTTTACACACACTGAGATACATAAAAATTAGCTTTTTACGGAATGTTTAAATTATATATATATATATATATATATATATATATATATATATATATATACAAAAAGGAAAGACAATGACTGTGAAACGCCAGTGTTCTGTTTTCATTTGTTCATTAAAATGTAAAACAGACTTTCTTGTAATTAATTCTAATGTCTAGAGAATATTTTGCCTCACGTCTGTCTATTTCTATCCTCTAATTCCCTAACTGGAAGGGCTCATACAGCAGCAAAACCTAGTGATTATAGCGACACTGCTCTTTAACAGGATTACTTAAGATATGTTTTAAAAATATAGAGAGGGATTTTATCTATATATATATATATATATATATATATATATATATATATATATACAGTATATATATATCACATATTATAATTGTCAAACTGTGATTTGTCGTCACGCTTGCAAGCCTCGCAAAGCGCGGCTAGTCGTTTGCGGCCCATAGGGCAAGCCGTTGAGGCATTGAAGCCTTCCAAACTCACAGGACTTTTATATAGCCAGCGGCCCCGTCACACATGCGAGCTGGGGGGAAAAAAATACGATCTGGGAAAAATATGAATTTAACAGTCGACCCGCAGAAATCGGAAAACAAGAAAAATAATGAAAAAAAAACATAAAAACACACTCACACACAGCACAGGGGGAGAGCCAGGAAGCATGGGGTGAGGTTGCAAGCGATTTTGAGCCTTATTTTACGTGTTTCGTAAAAAAAAAACAGAAACTGGATGAAAACGAGGTTGAGCAAAGCCAGGCATGCGGGACTTAGAAAATACACAACGGCTAAGACACTAACACTTACACCAAAAATGCCAGGCACGCAGGACTTTAAAAATAAAACAAATGGCAGTCAGCCCCCCCCCCCACACAAACATTCAGCAGACACACAGAAGAGAAACACACAGGGAGGGCACAGGGGGAGATGCTGGAAAGAGACACATGGCATTCCCAAGTACAAAACTTGCAGGTAATGAACCCTGCACTGAGCGGCCCATACAGTAGGCGGGAGGAAAGTTTCGCAATGAGCGCCGAAGGTGCTCAGAGAAGCAAAAGCCTCACATTGTGTGGCAAACAGCATTGCCTGGCTTACAGTTTTATGCCCGTAATTTTTTGACTGGCAATTCGCTAGTATATATATATTGTTTAGTAGTGAAATAATTTCAGATTTTATATATCTATAATTTTTTGCATTTTTAATACAATGCTTTCCTCTGTAACTATAAGTCAAAAAGTACAGTACAGTTTAGTATAAATAAATTAAGTTACCCTAGTGAAGTGGACTGTAGCTCAGGATTAATGTAGCATGGCATTTTCTGATATTAATAAAGTTCTGCTTAACACGTGTAACATGTAAAGGCACATTGAAGAGTAATTTGTGAATCCAGTCCAACACACTGAAAGAGGTATCAGTCAAAAAGGACCACTCTTAATAAAAAAACTTTGGACAATGAGGCTACAGATATCCAGGTCAATAAAGAGAAATTGCTTTCCTAGCTCATGGTCTGGACTGTGAAATATTAAAACAGCAGCTGTAGAAAGGAATTTTTAAACAGCAAGTTGTGGTTACTGCAGAATATTTCAAGTCATCTGGGAAAACTCAAGCTGTTATATTTTTAAAATGTTCAAGTTGAACTGGAAAAAAACTATCCATCAATCTCTGCCGCTTTTCTTCACATTTCTCAGTAGTTTTCATAATATTTTATGGTTTTTGTCTCCCATGAATTGCTATGGGTCACTTAGATGTGACACAGGTTGGACCAGTTCAAACAGAAAAAATAAAGCTTGGATTTCATGTGATATTGAGGATTGTGTGTAATGACCAAGTTCACTTATTGATTTATTGTGTTGAAATTAAAGATGGTGGAAAGGTCACTAATAGAAAGCAGATTCATCATCTGTCCACAATGTATCCCAATATTTCTTGCTCATAAGAGCCCTCCTGTAGAACAGACGTAAAGTTGGTTTTATGGTGCCCTAGGTTCATTGTGATGTGCACTCTAAACTCCTATTTTCTCTCTTGGCTACAATCTATTTTTTCTAATGATTTTCTCTTTCCCACACTTCTCACACGTATTTCTAACTTCTTCAAATGTGTATTTTTTCTCTCTTCCACCATTTCCCCCATCACTGTAACTTAATTCTCCATATTCATCTTAAATCAACTATATTTCTATCTATTGGTGCCAAGCTTTTCTTTTATTCATTCTGACTACCCCATCCTTATGCTTTCATTTGTTTATGTCCCTACTATTTCTCATGTCCCATATGCCTTCATCTTAAATTGGAACATTGAGCAGGAAGTGGTTCTGCAGCTCATTCATTAGGGAATGTGCCAGAACTTAGGACTAATCAATTACTACCTACTACTTTACCAAACCATACTCTGGAGTGGCTCTGATAAGAAGAGAACCATGGAGAAACCGAATAGATAGTTTATGCATAAAAAATCAGGGAGTATTTAATGAGTCAAACAACATCGATGTAATAACTTTTGCAATTATCTAAAAAAATACCCATTATATAAAAGTAAATACTAGGAGATATTTTTTTGAACATATATGTTTATGTTTGACATAGAAGTATGACCACTTGTCCCACAATTATTTGTTCTTTACCTTTCTCTGTAGTTCTGATGTTTTCTTGGTTTTCTCTTTCTGCTCTTTAAAAAAAAAAAAAAAGATAATTCCAAGTGTTAAGATAGATGAAGACTGGGACTACAGCATCATATCAATTCCCTTTTTTCTCATGTATTTTACTGTGAATGTCCCACTAGCAATCCATCCATCGTATATTGAGTATTGTTCTATAATTTGTTGGTTAGCTTTCTCTTCAATGTTTACCGTTTTCCATTATACCTTCTACCTTCTCACCTATTATTCTTGCAGGTTCAAGCCAGACATGGTTACAGGTGTCTGTCATGTATTATTATTACTATTCAATATTAGAACATATTGTTTTGAAGATTCGCATACATTGTCAGACCTTTGTAGAAGAGCAGTTTGTTAATACAAATTGAAAACATTTATTAATTGCACCTTCAATAACATTGGTCTGAAAGTTGAGATTGCCATATAGTCATCCATCTGCCTTACATAATTTTCCAACTGTACATTGAAATGTTAATAAAAGATATCATAAAATACATAAAAAAAGATATATAAAAGTATACTTTCTTCATTAATATATGTTGTGCTTTAGGATGCAGTGGAAACCAGCTGAATAGCATGGTTGGAATATATATACACACACAACAACATTTATAGTACATGTCATACTTGAAACCAAGGATGTGAAGTCCCTGTATAGTCTACCCTCGCATAAGGAGAATTAAGTGCATGTTTTAAATTAATTTGCAACCAGGCTGTCAGTTATCATCCAGTATGCTATGATGCAGGGGACTGAAACGACCATGAAAAAGCAGCGAATGGATCATTCAGCAAGACATAATAATGGATGCATATACTGCTACTCTATTAGAAGAACCCTTGCAGAGTATGCTAAATTATAATATATTTATCCTAATAAAATCCATGGTTCTTTTCACACAGCCATCAAAACTGAAACAAAAACTGAGTCGAAGTAAACAGATTACACAATAAATAAACTTAAAGTATGGAACTGAATCATGCAGCTCCTGAATATCTGCAAATGTAGATTAAATAATGCAAAGAATCAAATGTTAACAATAATTGAGAAACTAACCAAAATTGGTTCGCTGGATGAATCTGCATAAAAGTTACATAAAAAAATTTAAAAACAAGTATTGCTTTGCCATTTCACTCAAATAGATCAATACATTACAAATTGGATTAGTCATTTGTATTGTCTAATTCGTATCTACATAAATGAATCTGGGCTGATGGACAAATCCAAATTTGAATTACTCTCTTGGAAAGTATTCTAATGTTACCATCTGTTCAATATTACAAATAATATTAGAATTTGGTGCTTACATTTCCTTGACTCTAGGTCTGTGTTGTGTAAACTTAAGTTGATAATTGATATTATACTGACATTTCAAAATTCACTTGACTATATTTTCAAGCAGGCCTGTTTTATTGGATTTAGACTTATATCTTCTATCTCATGAGAAGCTCCAATTTTGGATGGACTGACCCACAGACAAATATAGAATAAATTTATCAACACTTCAGTTCAGGGTTTATGCACTAATCCTGCCCAAAACATGGCACTTCTATTATGGGTGCCCAATGGTTTGAATACCAAACATGGGCCCCTATTTAATTGAGCAATTGTTAGTTACTGGAGCCCGTAATGTAGCCTGTAAACTAATTTGCTCTTCAATTGGAGTCTTTTAGCTACCTGCAAACGATTTGCGGGTTACAGGCTAAAAATTCCTGCGGTTGTCAAAATCCTACGGGTACCAGATAGGACTCGCAAGCAGGTTAAACACCCGATTGTAGCACTGTAAATGCAAATAAATAATCAACCCTGCACTTTAAAAGATGGGAAAAGCGGTTAATTTATTTTTTTTATGTTTCATTTCCGTGTTATATCAATCTCGGTAATCAAGGAGTTAATACATATGAGGCCACCCACATGGACTATAACAGTATAGTCATTCGTTTTTATTATTTTGTAAATTGCCGGATTGAGAGTCAGATCGACATATCTGACTTCTAAACGCTAATTGATTGACATTTGATGTCATGAGGACGGTTTAAATGCTACTTACGGGTGGTTTACGGTTTAGGCTTTTGGACAGGTAGCTGCGGACTTATGGCCAGTATAAATTCAACCGCGGGCTTGCGTAGGGAGTAGGGGCCATGGTCTAGGAGGTTGAGGAGGTGCCTGCCTCCTTTTAACATATTCAGCCTTAGTAAATTGCGATTCGGTAAATATAAAAGGGCTTTTGGATAAAAGTTCACTAACTAAAAACTTCTGTAAAAAAAAATTGCTGTGTGCTTAAATATAGCCCTTTTACATTTACCGAATCAAAATTTAATAAGGCTGATTATGTTTAGTAACTAAGCAATAGGACCTTAATACATTAACTTAATCTTTTATATGTTTTGAAGTACGGTACATTTATGCTGTTGACAGGCAAGAGATGGCTCAAAGCTATTTATATTGCTGCATCAGAAGTCTCACTGTAGACAAAAAGGCATAGGAGAATTGTATATACTATGATCAACATCTACTATATTATAAATGGTATGTGTGGCCCTTCAGTACCCCCTCTACCTCTAATTGTGCTGTAATATGTGATGTTATGGTCTGTTTCTTAAAGGGGGCTTGATATGAACTTAGTTCAAACCTACCCCAGCAGAATCAAGAAGTTCTTGTTCTCTGTGGCACAAAAGATGGCATCTGAAGAGGGCAATGCCCAAAGGTAAAGACAGAGAATACTGGATACAGGTTACTGCTGGCCTATTGCAAGACCACTCCCCAATTCAGGATACAAAAACAGTCTCACACTGTGGATATGTGAAACTTGAACTGAACATTTATTGAATCATAGAACCAACATATTTATACATTTCCCATACCACACCAATGTGTACCTTTGTGTATGTGTTTGATATTAGCACATCTGCCTTGCGACCTTGGTTGATATAGAAGACCTTGAGATAAAATTCGCCAGATATCTACATGACAGGTGTATATAGCTAGCTAGGGCAAAAACACTTGATGTTAATCTTAAATGTTTGTTTATGCCTCCTAAGGACCAGTCATCCGCCTTGAATCAAGGCCTGTATGTGTGCAGATGCAATGTTCTGCAGTTAAGCTTCTGTGCAGAGCATTTTCACCATTTCCACATATATTCTGTTTTATATCACATTTTCCCTCTATAACCCATTATAACTAGGGTACAAGGTAACAATATACAGGCAACACATTACATTTCAACAATGCCATGCACCCTTGGCCATGTCCATAATTACTGGTAATATTACAGTCACTAAACAATGTAATTATAACATGTGATAATAATCATTATAATACATTTATATAGCTTTTTTCTCCCAGAAGGTGAAATAAAAAAAAAAGACAAGAGTTGTTACAGGAAGTAATTTTATCTAATCCTCATCTACAGTCTTTTTACTTTAAACTCTTATGAGTAATCAACTGGCTGTTTTTAATAAACTGTATCTACTAAGTAAACTAAACAAAAAAGGCTGTTTTGCACTTGCTTCTTTTATATTTATGTTATCAGGCAGAACTGTTGTAAGTATTTTTTAACATATTTTGACCATCATTTGCTCTATGGTATGTTCATGTTTGATATAATAATGCTGCTTTTTTCATGGCCTGTAGTGATTGAGTAAGCCACAAGAGAGACTTAGAAAAGATGTGTCTGCTCTTATGGGTCATAATTAGACCCCCACAGACAGATCGGGATCTCCAAATAGGCATCTAATGAATAATTAAAAATCTGTCTGATAATACTCCAAAGTGCCAGTTATAAGACACTGTTCCTGCTGCCAGTCTTTGTCGTGCTTGATTCGCTACTGCAGCTGTCGTGTCCTGTGCAACTGCTTCTGTTACCATCTGGTTGGAGTTCTGCCTGTGTCCAGCAATGCTTCTTCTGTTCATGTTTTGTATGAGTTGTGCCTGTATCCTCTGCTCTGCTCTAGCAATCACCTCCACCCGTGTGCAGGTTCTTGCCTTCAGCTCCCAGTCTGCATTTGAGGTGCCCTGTTTCCAGTTTCTGCTGCTGTTTAGCTGCCTGCAGCATTGAACTTTTGATTGAATGGGATTCTCACAAAGGTTTGTGTTTTATTATGTTTTATTCACTAAATTTGTTTTGCAACCTTACAGCCTAAAGAATCTGAATGCCTACTACCCGATTACTGACACAGTATCTCAGTTTTCATTTATAGGTTCTCTTTTTCCTCTTTGTTTATGATGCACAAAAATGTATGCAACCTCAATAATACTGTAATTTGTGAGTTGGTTACTATATTTAATAAAAGATTTTTCAGCTCAAAGATCCACTAGTAATAAACTGAACCTCTTTGCCTGCTGAATTCACTTCAGAAGACAAGGAGTGAGCATTATCAAGAGAGATAAGGGTGTCTCAGAGATAGTCATAACTTCTGACAGGATCATCAGAAATCTTACTCTTGGATTCAGGAGTAGAATTCCAATTATGTTTCTTGATCTTTCTTACAATAAACAAAATAAAAATACTTAAACTGGATAGACAGGATAAACAGGCAGAGAATACTTTGAAGTTCTAGCCAGAAACAAAACAATATCCAAATAAAAACAGTAGTTTTATCCAACGTGAATCACAAAGAAACACAATAAATGAATAGAAGGAAAAGTGGTTACTAAAAATAAATAATCCAATCAATATAAATGCAATATTAAAGTGTCATGGAATGCAGATATAAATTCAATCATGCATTTGAAATTCATTTAAGTCCACTGTAATAGTAGTAATCTAAAGGTTGTCAAATGAATTTTACATTTCTAACACAGATTATTTTCTCAAATGTTTTTATTTTTTAAATTAAGCTTTTTATCTTATTGCTTGCTTTGAAGGGTGGCCATCTACCACTACTCTGCATCAGGGGGTTGGCTCAATGTGTGGAGGTTGAAGTGCCACATTGTAGATGCAACGCCATCCAGTTTAACAGCCTTCATAGGTGCTAAGGCTTACTTTATTATAGAAACTATTTACAGGGGAAGGGCAGGGGTCTGCAGAGTAAGGATCTATAACAGGCATGTGATGTTGCTGTGAGGGAGGAGGAAAGATGGGCACCAGCAGTAAAGTAAGCAAATTAAAGGACCACTGCACAATGAAAAAAAAAAATGTTTGAAAACCTTAAGAACAAAATAAACGTTGATGCCTCTGCAGGACTCTGGAAGAATCGTTGATACTTGATTGAAGCATACTTTTTCATTGTATAGTGGTTCTTTAAACTCATTAGAATAACACATATGCTCTTCTTGGCAGTCTCAAAACGAATTCTCTCTTTAGTGTAATTTTAGCTAGGGGGTTCATTAGCTCTAAATGAGATGGTAGAGAATGGTTGTCAGGGCAATTATGGAGATAAGTCATAGAGTACAACCTAGCTTTTCTGGATGTGACCTAAGAAAAATGGTCCTTAATACCCTTTCATGCCTGAATCGTGATCAATAATTTCAACTAGTGACTTGCCCGTCAAAAATGAAGGCAATACAATTTGAAGGCTGGCAATGCTGTGTGTCACACAATGCAAGGCTCTTCCCTCTCTAACTTGCGGGCCTCTCAATGAGCGCTTTCAGCACTCATCACAAGCCCCGCAATGAGAGACTTTGACGCTCATTGCAGGCCTCGTCCAACCCGCCACTGTCATGCCTCACAATGAGCACCTTCGGCACTCATTGTGAGCCTCTCCCCCGCTCTACTTTATCAATCATTGCAATGAGCACCTTCGGCGCTCATTGTAAGCCTCTCCCCCCTCTACTTTATCACTCATTGCAGACGTCGTTCAATACGCCACCTTTCGTGCCTCACTCTGAGCTCATTGCGAACCTCTCCCCACTCTCTGACCCCTGTGTCTGTTTCCTCCCTCTCCCTTCCATGTGTCTGTTTCCTCCTCTCTCCCTTCCCCCCCTGCCCTGTTTACCCCCTGTGTCTTTCCCCCCTCTCTCACCCCTGTGTCTCTTTACCCCCTGTCCCCTCTCTCCCGCCCCCCCCCCTGTGTCTTTCTCCTTTCTCTCCTTGCTCAAGACTTGCTTGCCTTGCGATGAGTGCCGTAGTTTTTTTTTTCAAAGTCTTGCTTGCCTTGCGATGAGTGCTGTAGTTTTTTTTTTTCAAAGTCTTGCAGGCCTTGCGCTGAGCGGCTACGTGTTACTGCCTTTGGCCTTTGGCCTTTTGAGCCTTTTTCAAAACAATTACAGGTTTACGGACGCCATTTTTAGCCTCACTCAGCTGATTTTCGATCTCCTAAAAACGCAAATTAAAGCTCAAATTAGCTTGTACCCTCACACACAGCACATGGGGAAAGGCAGGTAGACTGTGAGTAACACTTGGCAATGAGTGCTTTCGGTGCTCATTGCCAACCTTTTTCTAAGTCTTGTGTGCCTCACGATGAGCACCTTTGGCACCCATCGTGGGTTTGGCAATGAGCGTCTTTGGTGCTCATTGCCAGCCGTTATCAAAGTCTTGCGGGCCTTGCACTGTGCGCCAAAGGCCTACGGCCTTTGGGGCTCATCTTTGGCCTCGCCTTCAGCGCTCATTGCCAGCCTTTTTCAAAGTCTTGTGGGCCTTCGGTGCTCATTGCAGCAAAGTCGGCGCAAGCCATAACTTTTAACATAGCATTACCGACAAACTTACAATTACGACAACTATTATATGTGATGTCTAAAGGACTGGGACTAAGAACCATATCTCATGATATGGCTCCTAGTCCCAGCCCTCTAGGCACACCAATTGCCTAGGATCATATTATATCCATACCTAGCTAGCACAAGAAGTGATATCAAATTCTAGCCAGTGTACCTAGAGAAATTGGGTTGTGAAATACTGGACTAATGTAATAGATGTGTAACCCAGTATTTATATATGTCTCTATGCAAGTGCATGCAGAATAATGAAATGGTTTGTTTTGCATGTGATGTACACCATGTAATTTTACATTTTGTAAGTCTATAAATGTGTCCAAAATGAAAATGACAAAGTGTAGTAAAACATGGATACTCCCTGCAAATTAGGGACTATAAAGCAATGTGGTGTGCAGCAGATTTAAATTAGCAAGTAAAGCTTCTCATTTCACTGAGACTAAGAGACAAGACATATTTAGTACTTGGGTGTGTGGGATTGTATTTCAACATAAACTCCTGTTTGTTATACAGTGTGTGACGCATCAACTCAAATGTTGCACAAAATGCAGACAATATTTTCACAAGATATGTATAAAAACACAAAGTGGAATTTGGCAAAAAAAAAGAAAAATAATTTCACTTGACCCCAGCATGATCCATTTGGCTTAATAAATAAAATAGAGGTCACAGCTTTATGAACCATCCAAATTTACATAATCCATAAATTAACATAGTTAACATTATTAACAACAATTCTTTATTAACATCCTGGTGGAGGAGCCTGGCCAGATCAGTAACCTCACACCCTGAGCCCGCGCCCAGGGCCCCCCAGTGCTTCATCTAAGCATGCCTGTGAGGCAGGGCAATGCCCACTTAAGCCAGTGGGCCAGGCAACTCACCTCCCGCCACAGCTGAGTGACTCCTCCCGAGGCTGTGACCCCCCCCCCCCCCTTTGCTCAATAAAGCTAAGGCCCGTCTTACCCCTTCCTTGGACTCTAAGGTCAGCGGTTCCAAACCAATTTCCGTTAAATTAACCTTATTAGAACAAAATAATTCATCAACATCTACACCTTCGAATTCCTGGTACCTGATTGCAATAAAACCTAAATTTTGCACAAAACTGTCCATTTGCTTGTTTATCTTCTGCCTAGCCTTATCAATTAATACTGGATCATTAGCGTTCCACCATGAACGCCTTTTGATCATCTCGGACCAGACTATAAACAGACCTGGGAATTGTGTTAACCAAACTTTGATATCCCTCTTCATATCCTTTAACATTTTTCTCATACGCACCACCCCGAGATCATTAACCCCAGCGTGAATGATCAATATGTGTTGATGGGCATAGCTCTGCCACAAGCCATTCACCTGTGCCCCCCTCAAGCCTCGGAGCCCGAACCATCGTACCTGTAGGTCCGTCTCTGGTAAGCCCAGTTGTATGTTGTTCCCTGTAACATCAGCTAACCGGTTGGCCCAGTACCCATATCAATGGCAGATGATCCACAGCTGTTTCTTTCCTCCTGCAACACACAAAGAAGTGTGTTTAAATTACCCAACCTAAAGCATTGAGATTCCCATCACCCAATGCTTTTGACAACTACTACCGGCAGGCCTAATCTTGCCGCCTCCGTAGCGGCCCCGATACGGAACGAGTGGGTCCCAAACTCTGCTGGATCCAAGCCCAAACGCTGCAAGGACATCTTTAGCATTCTTTTGCATTGAAACGGGACAAAGCCTGGCCATTGGCATGCAAGAGCAAGGGGCTAAGCCCCAATGGTGGCTGCTGAAAGTACAACATCACACTTTCATGGGGGCAACAATCTACTTTTCCTTTCCCTTCTTGATCCATTTTTGATTTTCTTAACCACACCACCACCCTGTCACCTTCCAGACAGAGGAAAAAGATGTGCGGAAAAGCAGGGATTCGAATGGGTCCCTGAATAGCATATCCAACACATTTGCTAAGCGCAACAACAAGGAAAAAGTGATTGGGCGCCTCCTGTCCACTCTATGCTCACCCATGAACATGCCCTTTACCACTCGGCGAACCACAAGCTCCTTTGTTAGGACCCTCATCCTCGCCAATTTGAACATGAATGCCAGGGCTGACCCACTTACCGACCCACAGCGGCCTTGAAGTCACCTCTTTCTGCGCACCACAACAGAAACCAAAGTAATATTCCTAAGGACTTTTCCTCCAATGCGGCACCGCGGCAGCCTCAACCAAATCGCTCCATTTGTTCCAGGCCTTCCTGTAGGCCGACCACGTCCCTGGCACCAGCAAATGCCTGACATAACTGACTACCCCACTACTCCAACCTCCCAGAGCCAGTGTTCGGAACCGGGCTTCCTGAAACCGAGAGAGCATCAACCACGCCGTTGCTCCATCCTGGAATGTGGTTTGCCTGTACCCATATGTTACCTTACTGAAAGACAACTTGGCAGTCTTTAAAATCTTCAACCCATAAGTGAACCGCAGATACAACAGGAAACAGCTCCAAAACCGTAGCATTTATAGTAAGGCCAGCCGCAGCCCATGACTCAGGCCATGCTGCGGCACACCACGAACCTTTAAAGTAAGCGACGAGTCCTACTAATCCCAACGCGCCTGTGTATATATCGAGTTGGTTGCTTGTCACGCTATCCAGGTGGATCAATGTAATTCCATTGAAATCCTGGAGGAATGCCAGCCAAACTCGCATGTCCGATTTAATTGCCCCGACACTTTTACAAAATGATGTGGCTGTTGAACGCCCGATGTGCCCAGGGACATAGGGATGATTTTGCATGCAAAATTTAGCTTCCACGGGATTGATTGAAGCCGATGCAATGATACTCTGCTTGTGCCCGCCAGGGCCGCCAGCTCCTCCGAGAGATCAGACAACTTCTCCACTGGCAGGCTACATTCCATCTTCGTGGAGTTGATCCTTATATACAGGAACGTCAGTCCTGTAGTGAGACCCTCCGTCTTCTTGTGCACTAGACGAACCCCAAAGCTCTGACATAACTTCGAAAACGTCTCCAGGATAATAACGTAGGTGTCTAGTCGGGCTGGCCCCACAGAGAAAATCTTTGAGATAGTGAGTGATACCGTGGTACCCTGACCCTATCTGCGCCACCCACTGCAGGAAGGTAATGAATGCCTCGAAGTATGAGCATGAGATGGAGCAACCCATGGGCAGACAAAGATCCACAAAGTACTTGCCCTCAATGAAACAACCGAGGAACCTATGGCTTTGAGGATGCACAGGAAGTAACCGGAAAGCCGATTCTATATCCACCTTTGCATCCTAGCACCGATGCCAGCCAGCCTAACCAAACCCGTAGCCCGGTTGAACGACGCATAGGACATAGATGAATTCTCCTTGGTGATCCCGTCATTGACTGAGCCGCCCCGAGGATAAGAGAATTGCTGAATGAGGCGAAATTCACCCAGCTCTTTTTGGGTGGCTATACCTAGAGGGGAAATGACCAGACCTTGAAATGAAGGAAGGGAAAAATGACCTGCCATTCTCCCCAACCTTACCTCCGCCCTTATTTTTTCCGCTGCAACCCCGGGAAACTCATTAATTGACTTCAGGTTTTTGAGCCTCGTGTTGTGGGGTGAGAGGGTACACAGGATTTTAAACCCCTCCCAAAAACCCTTGCGTTGCAGGGCCGCCACCTCTGCTTTAACGTTTATCTTTAGAGTTCAACCCACGGCACCATTGTGGCCAACCGTATGGGTGTCCTGCACTTTGGGAGCGGACACCCCGGCTCTGACACCCTCCCTGGCTCTATGGCATTTTACGAGAGGGTGCTCCCCGCCGCAATTTGAGAAGACGTGCTTGAATCAGCAGTTCAGTGCCCACTTGCAACTGCCCTCATTGAAGGAATGGCATATCCTGCGACCTGGGGTGCCCACCCCGAGGTCCTGCGAATGGGCGGCATGACACGCATCGTGGTCATTAAGTTCATCCAGTAAGCTACAGCCTTATCGCTCCACGCCAGTGTCGGTCTGGAGGATATATACTGACGGAACTCCTCGTCGTATCGCCACCACTCCTTACCCCCGTAGGTCCTATACACGTTCCTGATTTCTTCTAGATACACAAATAGACCAGCGCATTGCTCCGGGTGACCTTCCCCCATTACACACAAAACACCACCAAGAATGTACGACTTTTACCCAGGCACGTACGAGGTACAAAATACACTATTACGAAGGACAGAAAATGCTCTTGAAGTGCATAAGACAGTGAATATCGCCGCCATTTTACACCACTAACTTGCAAATCAGCACATTAAGATTCTGAAATGGCAGCTTTCCCGCGTAAACCAACGGTTTGGTCTCGCGCCCGCAGCCTATATATACTGCACACTTGCCACATTGCTGACACTTTCTCCTCACGTGATGACAGTCTGACTTTTCATTTTCTGATGCCGGAAAATCCAAAGAGATTGTAAGCTAAATAAGTTAAGTATATTAATTAATTTAATAATTAATTAGTAATATAAACAAAAAATAAAATATATTAAAACAAAATTTGGACAGTAACTTATTTTATGAAGAAATAAATGATTTGCTTTTTCAAATACATTCATTCATTAATTATTTATTCACGTATATTAATTTAATAATTATTAATTAATAATAAAAATATATTTATTTTCCCCTGCACTAAAATATGTTTTATATTTTACACTTTATTTAGATATATTTATTATGCTTAGCTCTTTATAATGCATTTATTAATTTATTACATTATTATTAATGTACATTAATAATTAATAATTACTTAATAAAAAAATATTTTTTATACTGCAGGAAGAAAAATGTATATGTTACATTGCACATATATATATATATATATATATATATATATATATATATATATATATATATATATATATATATATATATGTATTATGCTTACCTCTTTATCATGCATTTATTAATTAATTTATTAATAATGTCAAATTTTATTAATTGCTAATTAGAAAAAAAATTACACCACTAAAAAAAAGATGTCTTTTACACTGCAATATTTCTATATTATGCTTAAGTCTTCTTAATACACTTATTAATTAACGGCAATTAATTCATTAATTAAGAATTACAATATTTTACACTACACTTATATATCTGTATTAATGCTCATTGCCTGGCAGCAATAGGACCCCGAAATATGTTTTATACTGCAGGAACAAAAAACAAAAAAAAGACTGCAGTTATATATCTGTATTATGCTTAGCTCTTTATAATACATTTATTCATTCATTCATTTATTAATAATCTATAATTCATTTAGTAATTGATAATTACAACGGCAATTAATTAATTAAGAATTACAATATTTTACACTACACTTAGATATCTGTTACACTGCAGTTACAAATAAGGAAATGTTGTAGTACACTTACTTTAATCAGTTTATTATGCTCTGAGACCTCACACAATTCTGATTTCACACTGATCTTACTTCCATTACTTTATTATGCTCTGAGACCTCAAATATATATATATATTTTACACTGCAGTACAAAAATATATACTTTACAGTGCAATTACTTACATCAGTTTATTATGCTCTGGACCTCCAAAAAATGCATATTTTACACTGCAGTATAATATATATATATATATATATATATATATATATATATATATATATATATATATATATATTACACTGCAATTATATATTTGTGTTAATGCTCATTGCCTGACAGAGATAGGACCGTCAAAGCAGTTACATATTTAAATCAGTTTATTATGCTCTGACAACTGCTACATTTCATATTGATGCTTAGGTCTTTACTTTTTGCATGTATGCAAATTAAACATGATACTTTCATTGATTAATTAATTAATTAATTGAATACAAACATTAACAATGCTTTTCATGTCATTTTACAGTTTGCTCATCTCTGTGAATACTGGACCTGAATGAACACAGATCCTGAGCTCTGCAGCATTTTATCTGCAATTACATCAGCCTTACAGGTTTATGATTTAATGATGCCCTTCTTTATCAAAACATGATTACCGTATATACTCGAGTATAAGCCGACCCGAGTATAAGCCGAGGCACCCATTTTACCACAAAATACTGGGTAAAATGAGTGACTCGAGTATAAGCCGAGGGTGGGAAATGTGCTGCACCCTGTGTCCCTCTTGTGCCCTCTGTGTCCCCCTCTCTCTCCGTGTCTCTTCACGCCTCTCCCTTCCCTGTGTCTCTTCTCCCCTCTCCCTTCCCTGTGTCTCTTCTCCCCTCTCCCTTCCCTGTGTCTCTTCCAACCTCTCCCTTCCCTGTGTCTCTTCCCCCCTCCCGTATCACCCTCCTCAACCCCACTCCTCAACCTCCCTCCTCAACCTCCCTCCTCATCCTCAACCCCCTCCTCAACCTCCCTCCTCATCCTCAACCCCCTCCTCAACCTCCTTCCTCATCCTCCCTCCTCATCCTCCCTCCTCAACCCGCTTCCTCAACCCCCCTCCTCAACCCCCTCCTCAACCCCCCATCCTCAACCCACCTCCTCAACCTCAACCCCCCCCTCCTCAACCCCCTCATCCTCATCCTCAACCTCCCTGCTCATCCTCAACCTCCCTCCTCAACCCCCCCATCCTCAACCCCTTCCTCAACCTCCCTCCTCAACCCCCCATCCTCAACCGCCTCCTCAAGCCCCCCATCCTCATCCTCCCTCCTCATCCTCAACCTCCATCCTCATCCTCAACCCCCTCCTCAACCTCAACCCTCCTCAACCCCCCTCCTCTACCTCCCTCCTCAACCCCCCCTTAACCCCAACCTCCCCTCCTCAACCCCCCTCCTCTACCTCCCTCCTCAACCCCCCATCCTCAAACCCCTCCTCAAGCCCCTCATCCTCAACCTCCATCCTCATCCTCAACCCCCTCCTCAACCTCAACCCCCTCCTCAACCTCAACCCTCCTCAACCTCAACCCTCCTCAACCTCAACCCCCACTCAACCCCAACCCCCCCTCCTCAACCCTTCTCCTCAACCTCCCTCCTCAATCACCCCTTCCTCAACCCCCATCCTCCTCCCCCTTCCTCAACCTTCCTCCTCAACCTCCCATCCTCAACCCCCTCCTCAACCCCCAAATCCTCATCCTCCCTCCCCAACCCCCCTCAACCCCCCTCCTCAACCTCAACCCCCCTCAACCCCAACCCACCTCCTCAACCTCAACCCCCCTCAACCTTCCCCCTCAATCCCCCTCAGCCCCAACCCCCCTCCACAACCCCCCTCCTCAACCTAAACCCCCCCTCAACCCCCCTCCTCAACCTAAACCCCCCTAAATACCTCCCCCCTCTCCCCTCACTTACCTGCTTGTGCTCCGGGCTCCGCTCCTTGACCCGGCGCGCATGTGACGTCACATGCGCGCCACATCATTAGCATATCCCGGGTGCCAGCACTCGATATATGCTAATGACGCGGCTCGCATGTGACGTCACATGCGCGCCGGCGCCGGGTCAAGGAGCAGAGGCCAGAGCACAAGCAGGTAAGTGAGGGGAGATGGGGGAGGTATTTAGCGGGGTTTAGGTGGAGGATGGAGGTTGAGGGTGGTTTAGGTTGAGGAGGGTGGAGGGAAAGAGACACGGGGGGTAGAGAGACACACGGGGGGGTAGAGAGACACATGGGGGGGTTAGAGACTTATACTGCAGGAACAAAAAACAAAAAAAAGACTGCAGTTATGTATCTGTATTATGCTTAGCTCTTTATAATACATTTATTCATTCATTCATTTATTAATAATCTATAATTCATTTAGTAATTGATAATTACAACGGCAATTAATTAATTAAGAATTACAATATTTTACACTACACTTAGATATCTGTATTAATGCTCATTGCATGACAATAGGACCCTAAAAAAAAAAATATTTTTTACACTGCAGTTACAAATAAGGAAATGTTGTAGTACACTTACTTTAATCAGTTTATTATGCTCTGAGACCTCACACAATTCTGATTTCACACTGATCTTACTTCCATTACTTTATTATGCTCTGAGACCTCAAATATATATATATATTTTACACTGCAGTACAAAAATATATACTGCAGTTATATATCTGTATTATGCTTAACTCTTTATAATACATTTATTCATTCATTCATTTATTAATAATCTATAATTCATTTAGTAATTGATAATTACAACGGCAATTAATTAATTAAGAATTACAATATTTTACACTACACTTAGATATCTGTATTAATGCTCATTGCATGACAATAGGACCCTAAAAAAATATATATTTTTTACACTGCAGTTACAAATAAGGAAATGTTGTAGTACACTTACTTTAATCAGTTTATTATGCTCTGAGACCTCACACAATTCTGATTTCACACTGATCTTACTTCCATTACTTTATTATGCTCTGAGACCTCAAATATATATATATATTTTACACTGCAGTGAAAAAAATATATACTTTACAGTGCAATTACTTACATCAGTTTATTATGCTCTGGACATCCAAAAAATGCATATTTTACACTGCAGTATAATATATATATATATATATATATATATATATATATATATATATATATATATATATATATTACACTGCAATTATATATTTGTATTAATGCTCATTGCCTGACAGAGATAGGACCGTCAAAGCAGTTACATATTTAAATCAGTTTATTATGCTCTGACAACTGCTACATTTCATATTGATGCTTAGGTCTTTACTTTTTGCATGTATGCAAATTAAACATGATACTTTCATTGATTAATTAATTAATTAATTAATTGAATACAAACATTAACAATGCTTTTCATGTCATTTTACAGTTTGCTCATCTCTGTGAATACTGGACCTGAATGAACACAGATCCTGAGCTCTGCAGCATTTTATCTGCAATTACATCAGCCTTACAGGTTTATGATTTAATGATGCCCTTCTTTATCAAAACATGATTACCGTATATACCCGAGTATAAGCCGACCCGAGTATAAGCCGAGGCACCCATTTTACCACAAAATACTGGGTAAAATGAGTGACTCGAGTATAAGCCGAGGGTGGGAAATGTGCTGCACCCTGTGTCCCTCTTGTGCCCTCTGTGTCCCCCTCTCTCTCCGTGTCTCTTCACGCCTCTCCCTTCCCTGTGTCTCTTCTCCCCTCTCCCTTCCCTGTGTCTCTTCTCCCCTCTCCCTTCCCTGTGTCTCTTCCAACCTCTCCCTTCCCTGTGTCTCTTCCCCCCCTCCCGTATCACCCTCCTCAACACCACTCCTCAACCTCCCTCCTCAACCTCCCTCCTCATCCTCAACCCCCTCCTCAACCTCCCTCCTCATCCTCAACCCCCTCCTCAACCTCCTTCCTCATCCTCCCTCCTCATCCTCCCTCCTCAACCCGCTTCCTCAACCCCCCTCCTCAACCCCCTCCTCAACCCCCCATCCTCAACCCACCTCCTCAACCTCAACCCCCCCTCCTCAACCCCCTCATCCTCATCCTCAACCTCCCTGCTCATCCTCAACCTCCCTCCTCAACCCCCCCATCCTCAACCCCTTCCTCAACCTCCCTCCTCAACCCCCCATCCTCAACCTCCATCCTCATCCTCAACCCCCTCCTCAACCTCAACCCTCCTCAACCCCCCTCCTCTACCTCCCTCCTCAACCCCCCCCTTAACCCCAACCCCCCCTCCTCAACCCCCCTCCTCTACCTCCCTCCTCAACCCCCCATCCTCAAACCGCTCCTCAAGCCCCTCATCCTCAACCTCCATCCTCATCCTCAACCCCCTCCTCAACCTCAACCCCCTCCTCAACCTCAACCCTCCTCAACCTCAACCCTCCTCAACCTCAACCCCCACTCAACCCCAACCCCCCCTCCTCAACCCTTCTCCTCAACCTCCCTCCTCAATCACCCCTTCCTCAACCCCCATCCTCCTCCCCCTTCCTCAACCTTCCTCCTCAACCTCCCATCCTCAACCCCCTCCTCAACCCCCAAATCCTCATCCTCCCTCCCCAACCCCCCTCAACCCCCCTCCTCAACCTCAACCCCCCTCAACCCCAACCCACCTCCTCAACCTCAACCCCCCTCAACCTTCCCCCTCAATCCCCCTCAGCCCCAACCCCCCTCCACAACCCCCCTCCTCAACCTAAACCCCCCCTCAACCCACCTCCTCCACCTAAACCCCCCTAAATACCTCCCCCCTCTCCCCTCACTTACCTGCTTGTGCTCCGGGCTCCGCTCCTTGACCCGGCGCGCATGTGACATCACATGCGCGCCACATCATTAGCATATCCCGGGTGCCAGCACTCGATATATGCTAATGACGCGGCTCGCATGTGACGTCACATGCGCGCCGGCGCCGGGTCAAGGAGCGGAGGCCAGAGCACAAGCAGGTAAGTGAGGGGAGATGGGGGAGGTATTTAGGGGGGTTTAGGTGGAGGATGGGGGTTGAGGGTGGTTTAGGTTGAGGAGGGTGGAGGGAAAGAGACACGGGGGGTAGAGAGACACACGGGGGGGTAGAGAGACACATGGGGGGGTTAGAGACTTATACTGCAGGAACAAAAAACAAAAAAAGACTGCAGTTATGTATCTGTATTATGCTTAGCTCTTTATAATACATTTATTCATTCATTCATTTATTAATAATCTATAATTCATTTAGTAATTGATAATTACCACGGCAATTAATTAATTAAGAATTACAATATTTTACACTACACTTAGATATCTGTATTAATGCTCATTGCATGACAATAGGACCCTAAAAAAAAAAATATTTTTTACACTGCAGTTACAAATAAGGAAATGTTGTAGTACACTTACTTTAATCAGTTTATTATGCTCTGAGACCTCACACAATTCTGATTTCACACTGATCTTACTTCCATTACTTTATTATGCTCTGAGACCTCAAATATATATATATATTTTACACTGCAGTACAAAAATATATACTGCAGTTATATATCTGTATTATGCTTAACTCTTTATAATACATTTATTCATTCATTCATTTATTAATAATCTATAATTCATTTAGTAATTGATAATTACAACGGCAATTAATTAATTAAGAATTACAATATTTTACACTACACTTAGATATCTGTATTAATGCTCATTGCATGACAATAGGACCCTAAAAAAAAATATATTTTTTACACTGCAGTTACAAATAAGGAAATGTTGTAGTACACTTACTTTAATCAGTTTATTATGCTCTGAGACCTCACACAATTCTGATTTCACACTGATCTTACTTCCATTACTTTATTATGCTCTGAGACCTCAAATATATATATATATTTTACACTGCAGTACAAAAATATATACTTTACAGTGCAATTACTTACATCAGTTTATTATGCTCTGGACCTCCAAAAAATGCATATTTTACACTGCAGTATAATATATATATATATATATATATATATATATATATATATATATATATATTACACTGCAATTATATATTTGTATTAATGCTCATTGCCTGACAGAGATAGGACCGTCAAAGCAGTTACATATTTAAATCAGTTTATTATGCTCTGACAACTGCTACATTTCATATTGATGCTTAGGTCTTTACTTTTTGCATGTATGCAAATTAAACATGATACTTTCATTGATTAATTAATTAATTAATTGAATACAAACATTAACAATGCTTTTCATGTCATTTTACAGTTTGCTCATCTCTGTGAATACTGGACCTGAATGAACACAGATCCTGAGCTCTGCAGCATTTTATCTGCAATTACATCAGCCTTACAGGTTTATGATTTAATGATGCCCTTCTTTATCAAAACATGATTACCGTATATACTCGAGTATAAGCCGACCCGAGTATAAGCCGAGGCACCCATTTTACCACAAAATACTGGGTAAAATGAGTGACTCGAGTATAAGCCGAGGGTGGGAAATGTGCTGCCCCCTGTGTCCCTCTTGTGCCCTCTGTGTCCCCCTCTCTCTCCGTGTTTCTTCTCGCCTCTCCCTTCCCTGTGTCTCTTCTCCCCTCTCCCTTCCCTGTGTCTCTTCTCCCCTCTCCCTTCCCTGTGTCTCTTCCAACCTCTCCCTTCCCTGTGTCTCTTCCCCCCTCCCGTATCACCCTCCTCAACCCCACTCCTCAACCTCCCTCCTCAACCTCCCTCCTCATCCTCAACCCCCTCCTCAACCTCCCTCCTCATCCTCAACCCCCTCCTCAACCTCCTTCCTCATCCTCCCTCCTCATCCTCCCTCCTCAACCCGCCTCCTCAACCCCCCTCCTCAACCCCCTCCTCAACCCCCCATCCTCAACCCACCTCCTCAACCTCAACCCCCCCCTCCTCAACCCCCTCATCCTCATCCTCAACCTCCCTGCTCATCCTCAACCTCCCTCCTCAACCCCCCCATCCTCAACCCCTTCCTCAACCTCCCTCCTCAACCCCCCATCCTCAACCGCCTCCTCAAGCCCCCCATCCTCATCCTCCCTCCTCATCCTCAACCTCCATCCTCATCCTCAACCCCCTCCTCAACCTCAACCTCCCCTCAACCCCAACCCCCCCTCCTCAACCCCCCTCCTCTACCTCCCTCCTCAACCCCCCATCCTCAACCCCCTCCTCAAGCCCCTCATCCTCAACCTTCATCCTCATCCTCAACCCCCTCCTCAACCTCAACCCCCTCCTCAACCTCAACCCTCCTCAACCTCAACCCTCCTCAACCTCAACCCCCACTCAACCCCAACCCCCCCTCCTCAACCCTCCTCCTCAACCTCCCTCCTCAACCACCCCTTCCTCAACCCCCCATCCTCAACCCCCCTTCCTCAACCTTCCTCCTCAACCTCCCATCCTCAACCCCCTCCTCAACCCCCAAATCCTCATCCTCCCTCCCCAACCCCCCTCAACCCCCCTCCTCAACCTCAACCCCCCTCAACCCCAACCCACCTCCTCAACCTCAACCCCCCTCAACCTTCCCCCTCAATCCCCCTCAGCCCCAACCCCCCTCCACAACCCCCCTCCTCAACCTAAACCCCCCTCAACCCCCCTCCTCCACCTAAACCCCCCTAAATACCTCACCCCTCTCCCCTCACTTACCTGCTTGTGCTCCGGGCTCCGCTCCTTGACCCGGCGCGCATGTGACGTCACATGCGCGCCACATCATTAGCATATCCCGGGTGCCAGCACCCAGTATATGCTAATGACGCGGCTCGCATGTGACGTCACATGCGCGCCGGCGCCGGGTCAAGGAGCGGAGGCCGGAGCACAAGCAGGTAAGTGAGGGGAGATGGGGGAGGTATTTAGGGGGGTTTAGGTGGAGGAGGGGGGTTGAGGGTGGTTTAGGTTGAGGAGGGTGGAGGGAAAGAGACACGGGGGGTAGAGAGACACACAGGGGGTAGAGAGACACATGGGGGGGTTAGAGACACACGGGGGGGTTAGAGACACACATGGGGGTTAGAGAGACACGGGGGGGTTAGAAAGACACGGGGGGGGAGAGTGACTCGAGTATAAGCCGAGGGGGCCCTTTTTTGCCTTAAAAAAAGGGCTGAAAAACTCTGCTTATACTCGAGCATATACGGTAAGTCTTTTCTTTTTGCATTGATGAAAGTTATTGATTAATTAATTAATGTATGTACAATAAAAATACATTATATATCTTACAGAGTTGAAGACACAAAAGAATACAACTTCAAGACCATCAGAAAGTGGAAAGGAACTTAATCCTTTAATACTTCAGGTAACTACGAAAACATTTTAAGAATGTGCTCATTCATGTTGTTGCTATACAAGAACAATTTACAATTGAAACTAAAACGCCTGTATTTACAATTCCAGATTAAAATGGCGGACAAAGCAGAAACAAAGAAAGAACGGAAAAGAAGAGCGGCAAAAGATGGAGAGATTCACAGTCGCCCGAGACTTCCCAAGGACTAAGAGAAGAAGACTGACAGAGACTTGCCAATAAAAGAAAGATGAGTGCAAAAGGACAAACTGAGTGTGCTGGCCCTTCAAATAAAAGAACAAGTAAACAAAAACATGTCTTTGAACCATTGCCTAATGACCCAATATTGACTCATGATACCAATGTTGATATACATGACACCAATGTTGATATAAACACTAGTACTGATAGCTATGTTCAGGAAGCTCAGGATAGTCCTTTATATACATCACTAAAAGTAGACACTCATTATTGTGGATTAATGAATGTGGTTTGTCAGTTTTATTGGACCTATCATTTTCTCAAGGAAAGACCAAGTGATGGAGAGTTTATTAGTTGCTGTCAGAAAGGAAAGTTAAGACTTCCACAAAGACACACATTTCCTGAATATTTACAAAGTATAATGAGCGATCCAACATTTAAAAATTATACTCATTTAAAAAAAAAAAAAAAAATTGATTTTAATAGATGAGGCTACAATGATGTCATGTCATGCCCTGCAATGTTTTGATCAATTATTAAAATAAGTTATGGTTAATGATTTGACATTTGGTGGAAAGGTCATGTTGTTAGAAGGAGATTTTAGGCAAACATTACCTGTTGTGCCACATGGAAATAGGACTGACATAGTTGAAACATGTATAAAGACAAGTAAAGTGTGGAAAATATTTACTCACCTAAAATTAGAAACAAATATGCGATCTGAAAGCTAAAATGAATTCAATAATTGGCTAATTCAAATTGGAGAAGGAAAACATCCACAAATATATAATCTACCTGATCATACAGTTGAAATTCCACCACAAATGATTTGCAAAGAATCACTAATATCAGCAATCTTTCTGAATACAATCAATAATGATGATTACTCAGACATTGCAAACAAAATTATATTAACATCAAAAAATATAGATGCCCTGAATCTGAATAATGGAATTTTCGAATTCATCAATGCACCAACAAAATACTATAGTGCAGATTCAGCTCTGGCTGATGACCAAGACAGTGAAACCAATTTTTCTATTGAATTTATCAATTCTTTAACTCCCTGAAATGCTAACACTAGAGATGTCACGAATAGTTCGCCGGCGGACTGTTCCCGGCGAACATAGCATGTTCGCGTTCGCGGCGAACTGCGAACATATGCGATGTTCGATCCGCCCCCTATACTTTATCATTGAGCAAACTTTGACCCTGCAACTCACAGTCAGCAGACACATTCCAGCCAATCAGCATCATACCCTGCCTTCCAGACCCTTCTACCTCAGCAGCCATTTTGGAATCATAACTAACTTGCAGTCTTACTGAGAGGAGGGAGAGTGTAGGTGATACTGCATCAATAGGGAAAACCATAGCTAGGCTACTGTACACAGTGTGCAATACAGTCCTGAAGGACTCTTTTGATCTCTGCTGCAAGGACACCCCTGTGTCTCTTCCCCCCCCCCCTTATCATCATCCTCCCCTCACCTTAGCACCCAACCCTAACACCCCTCACACTTATCCATAAGACCTAACACCCCTCACACTTATCCCTAACACCCCTTACCCTAACCCTAACACCCCTCACACTTATCCATAACACCCATCAACCTATTACCTAACCCTAATACCCCCTCACACTTATCCCAAACAGCCCTTACCCTAACACCTAACCCTAACATCCCTTACCCTAACACCATCACACTTATCCCTAACACCCCTCACCCTAACACCTAACCCTAACACCCCTCACACTTATCCCTAACACCCCTTACCCTAACCCTAACACCCCTCACACTTATCCCTAAGACCTAACACCCCTCACACTTATTCCTAACATGCCTCACCCTAACACCCCTTACACTTATCCCTAAAACCCCTCACCCTAACACCCCTTACACTTATTCCTAACATGCCTCACGCTAACACCACTTACACTTATCCCTAAAACACCTAACCCTAACATCCCTTACCCTAACACCCATCACACTCTATTAAAAATATATATTTATTAGACTTTTTGCACCTACAATGAATTGTTATTTTTGGATCTTGTGAGTTTCGTCACCGCAAATGCACGTGTGCGCTCATCTATCGCGTGCCACCACCAGTGTGCCACTTGTCACAGCACCATCTAGTGCCTGGAAAGAGGTAAGGGGGGCAGTGGGACAGCTGGGGAGGGGGACAGGGGTGGTGAAGAGAGAGGGAAAGGAGACTATTGAGGGAGAGGCTAACAAAGAGGGGGTAGGGAGATAATGGAGGCAGAGACAGCTGTGGAGGGGGACAGGCATGGGGGGCAGAGGGAAATGAGAAACCAGAAAGAGTGTTATACAGACGGGGGTAGGTGATCAGAATAGTGGTGGTGGTGAGGGGGTTAGGAGATCATAATGGGGGAGCTGAGGTGTGAGGGGGGGTTGGGTGGCCCTGGGGTGTGGGGGTTAGGAGATCATAATGGGGGTGCATGAGCCCCCTGCCCCCCCATTATGATCTTCTAACCCCCACATCCCAGGGTCAACCAAACCCCCCAGCTCCACCATTATGATCTCCTAGCCCCCATGGCCACCCCCCCCCCCCCATCACCCCCTGCTCCCCCATTATAATCTGCTAGCCCCCAGGGCCACCCAACCTCCCTACTAACCCCCCAGCTCCCCCATTATGATCTCCTACCCCCCCACCACCACCATTCTAATCACCTACCCCCATCTATATAACACACTTTCTGGTTTCTCCTTTCCCTCTGCCCCCCATGCTTGTCCCCCTCCCCAGCTGTCTCTCTGCCCCCTTATCTCTCTAACCCCTCTTACTCAGCCTCTCCCTCAATATTCTCCTTTCCCTCTCTTCACCACCCCTGTCCCCCTCCCTCTCTCTGCCCCCTTACCTCTTTCCAGGAACTAGATGATGCTGTGACGTGGGGCACACTGGTGGTGGCGAGCGCAATAGATGGGTGCGGTGGCGAAACTCACAAGATCCTTATTTTTAATCATGCCCCCAGAAAATATGAGCTCCTTATCTCTCCACTGCTGGAATGATTTATGGATTTATTGTTTCTGGAAGGGGGAGTCACCCAGAGTGAAATAGTCTAGAAACAAACATACAGTACTTGCAGTAAGATAGCAGAAGGCAACCAGAAAATGTATTTGTGTGCATTGCTAGCAGCTCATGTTACACTAGTGCCGGCTACTAATGTGTGTTTTACACCGTGATCATATAAGGTTTTCAATGTGGTACTTCCCCCTGCCTTGGGTGGCTCCCACTCCAGAGGCAATACAGCGTTCAGAGATCTGGATATTATACAGCTCGGGCCATGATTTAAAAAAATAAAATAAGCATTGTTTAAATGCATAGTATAGGTTTAATATAGTTTATTTATCTTATCAGCTCTACCTAACTAATCTTTAGAAAGCCCTTTATAAGATCACTGAAGTGGTCCTTGAAGTCCAACCTTAAGCTTTGCCATGTCATTTATACATAATAACTGTATATGCCTGATTATAAAATGTCAATCATTATAAAGGCTATTGTGTGTATGTTAATGAAAGAAAAAAATAAACAAATTGCTAGTAATCACTTTATAAGGCATGATACACAATATAGGAATTTCATTTCTGAGAAACCCAAGCCATTTACAAACAGGGCATTCCAGCATACACTGCGTAACACTGCACATTGCAACACACTGCTGGCACGTGCAAAATTGTTAACAAGCTCCAGGTTTAAAAATACCTAAAGACACATGTTTTATCTAGCTTAAAGTATTAGGGTAAAGACACAGCGCATAAGGTGAGACCAAAGCCTTTAATTGCTTAGTCAACAAACAGCATTCACTATCTGCCCGACTCTGATGTAGATAGGTTAAAACGTACTTGCTGTGTTTTGTTCTTAACTTACTGAGTGCACATCTTCTTTTTTCCTTTCCATTTAAGTCAATGTAGCTGCTTATAATATGCAAGTGTCGTATGTAGAAAAACAAACAGTAAGCCTTAATTCACCTAAAGAGGCAAATGAGGCTCCAAATAGAGGGCCTCATTCAAATACGATTTGGCCAATTGAATAGTGCTCTATTTAAGCACAGAGCACCCTTTTTTACATATGTTTTTAGTTAGTAAAGACCATGCTTTTGGATAGAAGTTAACTAAATAAAAACGTATGTAAAAAAAATATGCTATGTGCATATATAGAGACCTATTCAATTGGCCGAATCGTATTTGAATGAGGCCCATAGAAAGGAACGTCAGAGCTGATGGGATTTAGGAGAGAATCACAAGATGGTTGAGAGGATTGACAGAAAATGAAGGATAAAGCACTACTGCTATTTAGGAAAGACCTCACATATTTGTATGCAAAACTATTAGCAGCTATATAAACCATGAGCATAAAAGACATTTTAGAGAAAAGGTTAAAGGGACTCTGAACTCGCGGACACATTTTTTTTTTATAAATCTGCTTGTTCTTCTTCCTGTTTAATTCCTTCCACTCCCCCACCTCTTCCCCCTACCATTTTATACATAGCTCTTCTAACTCTCTTTCTTCAACTACATTTACAAAAGACTTCAGCAGCCCACTTACCATTCGCACCCTCTCTCCCCTCATTGGTGCACTTGCAATTGCCTAACATCAGTAGCAAAGATAGGGAATGCAGCTTTTATATATATATATATCAGGGGCGGCCCGTCCATTGGGGCGTCAGGGCAAACGCCCCCCCAAATATTTTCTTCACCCTGCAATAAAAAAAACACAACAATGTATTAGTATAACCCAAAAACAAATAAATATAAGGTGTACATCATCATTTCAAGTCTAAATAGTATTAAAAATGAAGTAAAGTTAGTAAAGGGACACTGTCACTTTAAAATAACCCTTGCGCTACATTAACTAATGCTGTGTATCTATATAGCCCCCTGCCTGCACCCTGTGTGATCAAATTACAATAGTTATACACTGTGTACACTAACCTTAGAGTCTTCTCTCTCTTCAATGAGTCCTGGCCTGGCCCCCTGACCGTTAATGCATTCCGCCCACCATCACAGTGACGATATGCATGGGCGGTCATAAATGTATCAATTAATAACTGACAGTCTTCCATCATTGACCAATCAATGATGGAAGGCTGTCCAGTTACTAAGTGATCAATCTAAACCCACCCAGACCGTTAGCCCTGAGCGCCCGCCAGCAAATAGGGCCTCGAGTTTGATTTTGATTGACTGATACAGTCAATAAAACCACCAGTTCCCTGTCCCTTCCCCCTTTCTGTTTCCTGACCCTGCTCACGCTGAGACTGAGAGACCTCCCTGGCTGAATCTACTCATCTGCTCTGCCTGCCTAACACAGTAAGTCTACACCTGCCTCTGCCTGGCACCTGCCCTGCCCCTGGCCAAACCAAAACCCCTAGTAGCCCCTAATAAAAGTTAGGGGTGACCAGTTACCCCCAGTCCCCCACTATGCCTGCCTGGCCTGCCAGTGCCACCTACCCAGCCACCCACCAACTACCACCGACGACCCCAGCCATCACCCCCATGTGGCCTGTGCCACCCCCGATCAGGCCTGCCCTATGCTAGCCTAGCTATGCCATCATGCCACCACCGGATTACCCCGATCACGGGATCGGGGTAGTCGGGTGGTGATCGGGGTGGCACAGGCCCACATGGGGGTGATCGGATCACCCCCTTGATGAGGCCTGTGCCACCCCTGATGACCTCCATGTTGCCGCCCTATGCCACCCCCGAGGCCCGATCACCACCGGGCCGGCACCACCCCGATGCGGCCTATGCTACCCCGGGTATTCGGGCAGTGAGCGGGGTTGACCAGGCCACATGGGGGTGGATGTTCACCCCCATGAGGCCTGTGCCACCCCTGATCGTGGCCTATGGGCGACCGATGGGCGCCTGACCGTGACCGACCCCACCCTGGATGAACCAACTACCTACCCCCCCCCCCCCCTATTTTTATTCCATTTTTAGAAGTAACAGGCATGTATATGTGCCTGTCACTTCTAAAGATAAAATAAAAATAAGGGAAGGGAAAAAAAAAATACAGTAAAAACATTATTACAATTAAACAGTAAGCAAACACATTGTTAGTACAGTTAGTAACACAACACATTGTATACAAAAATAAACAGCTTTAAACAAACATTAATAAAAAAAAAAATAAACAGCACATACACACATTGTTAGTACAGTTAGTAACACAACACATTGTATACAAAAATAAACAGCTTTAAACAAACATTAATAAAAAATAAAATAAACAACAGCACATACTTACCTGTAAAATTGACCCCTCCAGCGTTGGCCTTCTGACCTCTCTGGATATAGTCATGATGAAAAATAAATAATCCATGTTGATTGAAGCCAATGGTCAAATAAAATAATCCATGTTGATTGAAGCCAATGGTCAAATAAAATAATCCATGTTGATTGAAGCCAATGGTCAAAATAAAATAATCCATGTTGATTGAAGCTAATGGTCAAAATAAAATAATCCATGTTGATTGAAGCCAATGGTCAAAAATAATCCAATCTTGATTGAAGCCATTGTCCATCCATCCATTCTGGCCCATTGAAAGAGGCCTCCACAAAAAAAAACCGACGCTCTAAAAAAAAAAAAACAACACACTAAAAGAGCTCCTCCTACAAGGAGCCCCTCCCGCGATTAATTGTTTTTTTCCCACGGTCTGCTATATATACTAATTTTTGAAGGACTCTGATTGGCTGAAATTTTTGATTGACATCGATTTCAACCAATGAGAGTCTTCAAAAAATTAGCAAATCAGCAAGCAGGTATGGAAGCCTGTAAGGGTAAAAAAGGTTAGTGTGAACTTGTTTGACCCTGTATGTATTATACATATTACAGGGCTATTTTATGTGATATACATGTTACAGGATAATATCCTGTAACATGTATAGCCAAAAAATAGCACTGTAATATGTATAACAAATAAAGTGTAATAGAAATGCATGAACAATATAATATAACAAGTAATAAAGAACATCAATTAATCAAATAATAAATATCAATTAATATATATTGTTGTATGTATATGTTTATGTATATTTATGTGTATTTTTTATGCGTATATATATATATATATATTTGGATATATATATATATATATATATATATATATGTAAAAATTAATATCAATATATCACAATAAATAATATATTTTTTTATTTATTGTGATATATTGATATCAATTTATATATATATATATATATATATATATATATATATTTATTGTGATATATTGATATAAATTTTTATATATATCTATCAATATATATATATATATATATATATCAATATATATATATATATATATATTTATATATATATATATATATATATATATATATATATATATATATATATATTTATTTATATATTATTTTTTATTTTTTTTTTGGGCCTATATGTTATTTAAGGTTTTTTAAGGTGCGGTTAGGGCCTATATGGTCCCAATTTGTTATTTAAGGTTTTTAAGGTGCGGTTGGGGCCTATATGGTCCCAATTTGTTATTTAAGGTTTTTAAGGTGCGGTTGGGGCCTATATGGTCCCAATTTGTTATTTAAGGTTTTTAAGGTGCGGTTGGGGCCTATATGGTCCCAATTTGTTATTTAAGGTTTTTAAGGTGCGGTTGGGGCCTATATGGTCCCAATTTGTTATTTAAGGTTTTTAAGGTGCGGTTGGGGCCTATATGGTCCCAATTTGTTATTTAAGGTTTTTAAGGTGCGGTTGGGGCCTATATGGTCCCAATTTGTTATTTAAGGTTTTTAAGGTGCGGTTGGGGCCTATATGGTCCCAATTTGTTATTTAAGGTTTTTAAGGTGCGGTTGGGGCCTATATGGTCCCAATTTGTTATTTAAGGTTTTTAAGGTGCGGTTGGGGCCTATATGGTCCCAATTTGTTATGTAAGGTTTTTAAGGTGCGGTTGGGGCCTATATGGTCCCAATTTGTTATTTAAGGTTTTTAATGTACGGTTGGGGCCTATATGGTCCCAATTTGTTATTTAAGGTTTTTAAGGTGCGGTTGGGGCCTATATGGTCCCAATTTGTTATTTAAGGTTTTTAAGGTGCGGTTGGGGCCTATATGGTCCCAATTTGTTATTTAAGGTTTTTAAGGTGCGGTTGGGGCCTATATGGTCCCAATTTGTTATTTAAGGTTTTTAAGGTGCGGTTGGGGCCTATATGGTCCCAATTTGTTATTTAAGGTTTTTAAGGTGCGGTTGGGGCCTATATGGTCCCAATTTGTTATTTAAGGTTTTTAATGTGCGGTTGGGGCCTATATGGTCCCACTTGCTCTTTTAAGGTTTTAAACGTTACGGTTTGGGTCTTAAACGTTCTAATGTTTTTTTTTTGTTTTCTATAACTTCCCAGGTGCAAACTATCTGTGGAATCAGATTTCTTTGGACTCGTTGGTTGACTTACTGGACGTGAATACCCCGAGAAGGAGAGTCAACTGTTGGTGAGTATCATTGCCTTTAATTTTCTGTCCATGTGTATAGGTGCAAATTTGATGTTGATGTAGTCTTGTCACATGAGGGTTTGCAATCTGTAATGGATACCAATGAAATCAACACACTGTTATTTTAAAGTAATTTTGTGACATAATATAAATTAATATACCGTGATCTCTTTCTTTTATTGGTATCAATATCAGAAATGAATACTATTGACTCTCTACTTGTGAAGCCTTTCGCCACCCTAACCTATGAGGAGAAGGTGGAAGTAAAACGGTTAGGAGCTGACCAACCAGAGATAAATCTGCAGCAAATCGCAAGAGATAGAGGGAAGCAATATGTCCGTAATTTCAATACTGAATGGTACAAGAAGAACGACTGGCTTTCTGGAAGCGTTTCTAGGAAGTCCTTATATTGTTTCCCATGCATCCTATTTGGTGGTGACGCTGCTTGGACCAAAACTGGAGTGACTGACGTCAAACATCTAGCTGACAAATTGGCAAAACACAAAAGTTCTAAAGCTCACTTGGATAACAGGATCAAGTTTGAGATGCTTGGACAGGCGAACATTGCTGTTCAACTGGACCAAGGATACCAAGTCAGCATTCAAAAACACAACGAAGAAGTGGCTAAGAACCGGTACATCCTTTCGAAGATAATTGATTGTGTTCGCTTTTGTGGCGCTTTTGAACTGGCATTAAGAGGACACGACGAGAGTGAAACATCGCTAAATCCAGGAGTGTTTAGAGGCCTGGTGGATTTGGTTGGCAGTATCGATAGTGCAATGGAACAGCATTTGAAGACTGCAACTGTGTTTAAGGGCACTTCCAAAACCGTGCAGAATGAGCTACTGGACTGCATGCATGAAGTTATAAAGGAAGTGATTCACCAAGAGCTTAAGGAAGCCCAGTTTGTGGCAATCCAAGCGGATGAGACAACCGATATTTCCGCTAGGACACAGTGCGTTGTAGTCTATCGCTACATTGACAAGAAGCATCAAGTGGTGGAAAGATTTGATGGCTTCACGGAAATGAAATCAACGGATGCAGACTCCATTGCTGCTGTTGTGCTGGAAACACTGAATACTGTTCTCCCAGAGCCAGAAGACAAGAAGAAACTCATAGCTCAAAGCTACGATGGTGCCAGTGTGATGCGTGGAGATCAAGGAGGAGTTCAAAGAAAAATAAAAGACGTGTACCCGAACGCACACTACGTCCATTGCTATGCTCACCAACTGAACCTAATAATGGAGAAAGCAGTTTCAAGGATTGGAAGAGTTAGAGTTTTTTTTTCAAACATAGGCGGCATACCATCTTTTTTTTCACGCTCTCCAAAAAGGACTGGAGTTCTGGATGAGGTAGTTGGTAGAAGACTTCCAAGAGGTGCACCGACACGATGGAACTTCAACGTTAGGACCGTGAACGTGATCTACGAGAACAGAGATGCGCTACTTGAGTGTTTCCAGACAATTGAAGCATGTCTAAACTTTGATCCAACATCTATACGGGAAGCCGCAGGTTTCATTGGAATGCTGGAAGACAGGGAGTTCCTTTACTTCCTTAAATTATTTCATTTAATAATGCCACATGTAGACATCCTCTATAGTCAGCTTCAGAAGCGAGACACGGATACTGTTTATATCAAAAAAGTCACAGAAGACTTTGTCGCCAGCATCCAGAAAATCCGGAATTCTGTGGAAGAGATAGAAGCAAGTTTGCCGAGCGATCTAACAGTCAACAGACGGAGTGCGGAGATCTCAACCTTGAGACAACTTTCAAGAGAGGTATGTGACATAGTGGTGGTTCATGCAAAAGAACGTTTTTCATTTTCAAATCACCTAGTCAGTGCCAAACTTGTTCAAAGTGACTTGTATAAAACCCATGACATTTGCTTTCCAACCCAAGCTCTGGAAGACACCGTGCAAGCATATCCAATACTGAAGAAGGAACAATTACGCACTGAGCTGTCACTTCTGTATGGGAAGACAGAGTTTCATACTTGTACAAGTGCTGTTGCTCTGCACAAACTTTTCCATCAATTTAATCTGCAGAATGATTTCACAGAGACAGTAAAATTATTAAGAATCCTGATTACAACACCAATGACTACTGCAGAATCAGAAAGATGCTTCTCAACATTGAAGAGGATAAAAACCTTTTTAAGAAGCACCATGTCCCTGGAGCGGTTGAATGCATTGGCGATGCTCTCAATGGAAAAGCAACTGATTTCCGAGATCCCAGACTTCAATGAAAAAACCATTGAGAAGTTTTCTTCTTTGAAAGATCGCTGTGCAAAATTAAAATACAAGTGATTAAAGCAAAGAAGAATGCATACCCCCAAGGTGTGCAAAGATAAACTGCGTTAAGCAGCACCACCTCACACTACCAAACATAACTAGTGGTAAGTAAAGTATGAACGGTGTGTGGGTGTGCATATGGAAGGAGCTATGAAAGGTGTGTGCATGGTCAGTAACAATTGTTGAAGCCTTGGCGTGGTTTGAAGGAATTGGAGGCACTTCCAAGGGTAGCTGTCACTTGTGTACAGGAAGCAAGAATTCCATGTCTGTACAAGTGCTGTTGCTCTGCAGCAACTTTAGCATCAATTTAATCTACATAATTTAACAGAGTGAGTGAAGCTATAAGGAATCCTGCTTACAACAACGAAGACTACTAAAGAACAAGAAAGATGCTTCTCCACATTGAAGAGGATCAAAAAAGTAATTAAAAAGCACCATGGCCCTGTAGCAGTTAAATGCATTGGTTTGAAGGAATTGGAGGCACCTTCAAGGGTACGTAAAGTTCTCAGAAATGGCACCACCTCACTACCAAAAATAACTAGTGGTAAGTAAAGTATGAATGGTGTGTGGGTGTGCATATTGAAGGAGCTATGAAAGGTGTGTGAATGGTCAGTAACAATTGTTGAAGCCTTGGCGTGGCGTTACTGCTCATATGGTTATCCATATGCTAATTCAACGTGTTTGTTTGACATTGATTATTGTGTTGTCTAAACAGAAGTGAAATGTTGTTGTTTTCTTGAATCCCAAGATCCACTGGTTTGGGCCTATGCAGTGCTGATTGGTCTTCTAAGGTATGTTTGAGGCCTATATGGTCCCACTTGGTCTTCTAAGGTATGTTTGGGGCCTATGGTCACACTTGGTCTTCTAAGGTATGTTTGAAGCCTATATGGTCACACTTGGTCTTCTAAGGAATGTTTGAGGCCTATATGGTCCCACTTGGTCTTCTAAGGTATGTTTGGGGCCTATGGTCACACTTGGTCTTCTAAGGTATGTTTGAGGCCTATATGGTCACACTTGGTCTTCTAAGGTATGTTTGGGGCCTATATAGTTCCACTTGGTCTTCTAAGGTATGTTTGGGGCCTATGGTCACACTTGGTCTTCTAAGGTATGTTTGGGGCTTATATAGTCACACTTGGTCTTCTAAGGTATGTTTGGGGCCTATATAGTCACACTTGGTCTTCTAAGGTATGTTTGGGGCCTATATAGTCACCCTTGGTCTTCTAAGGTATGTTTGGGGCCTATATAGTCCCACTTGGTCTTCTAATGTATGTTTGGGGCCTATATAGTCACACTTGGTCTTCTAAGGTATGTTTGGGGCCTATATGGTTCCACTTGGTCGTTTAATGTTTTTTAAGTATGGTTTTGTTCTTGAATGGTATGATTGATTTGCTTGTTTTCTTTCAACCCTAGGTGCAAACCCTATGTGGCTGCAGATTTGTTTCTACTCATTGGTCAACTTAATGAACGTGAATACCCTGAGAAGAAGAGCCGACTAATGGTAGGTGTCACTCCTTTAATTTTTCTGTTAATACGTATAGGTGCAATTATGATATTGCTGTAGTCTTGTCACATGAGTTTTTTCAATCTATATTGTATACCAATGAATTTAACACATTGTTACTTTACTTCTTGACATTTCTGCATTGCAGATCATGTATTTCAATGGGCTTTACAAGCATAAGGTCATTGGGCGGGGCTCATAAAGGTCATTATGATATCAGGGGGAGGAGTTATAAAAATGGGTGTGGTTTGAAAAAGGGGGAGTGGCTATGTTTCGCCCTGTCGCCCCTCCAACTTGAAAAGTCACCAGCCGCCACTGATATATATATATATATATATATATATATATATATATATATATATATATTTGGAATATTATGTACAATTTTGGGCACCACTTCATAAAAAAGACATTTTTGAGCTGGAAAAAGTACAGAGAAGGGCTACAAAACTAATAAGGGGAATAGAGGGGCTAAGTTATGAAGAAAGACTAACAAAATTAAACTTATTTTCGCTAGAAAAAAGGCGTCTAAGAGGAGATATGATTACGTTATATAAATACATCCAGGGTCAATATAAGGCTTTGTCAAGTGAACTTTTTGTAGCAAGAGATTTTCAACTGACAAGAGGAGACCATTTGAGGTTAGAGGAAAAAAGATTTCACCTTAAACAAAGAAAAGGGTTCTTCACAGTTAGGGTGGTTAAACTGTGGAATTCTCTACCAAAGGAGGTGGTAACAGCGAATTCGATAGACAACTTCAAAAAGGGGTTAGATATATTTTTGAATAAAGAGGGCATTCAAGGCTATCCTAGATAACTAGCGAAGGAATATTGATCCAGGGAGAAATTTGATCGCCAGTTTCTCAGGTCAGGAAGGAATTTTGCTTTTTTTCCCTTTATGAGACAATTGGCAACGTTTCAATGTTTGTTTGTTTTTGTTTGCCTTCCTCTGGATCAATTAACAATTAATAATAAATAGTGCACATTAAAAAGATCAATAGAGATCTAAAAAGGTTGAACTTAAAGGAACTAACTCTTTATTCATCCTCCAATAGTATACTATTAATAATTATTTAATCAACAAATTAATTAATAACTAATCCGCATATTGCAGATCAGAGGAGATCTTAACAGGTTGAACTTGATGGACTGAAAGTCTTTTTTCAACCTTAATTACTATGTAACTATGTAACTATATTGTCAAGATTTGCTTCTTTAAGGGGGCTTGATATGAACCTAGTTCAAACCTACCCCAGCAGAATTGTGTAGTTCCTGTTCTCTGTGGCACAAAATATAGCTTCTGAAGAGAGCAAGGCCCAAAAGGTACAGAAAGATAATACTGCATACAGGTTACTAGTGGCCCATGGCAAGACCACTCCCCAAGTCAGGATACAACTGTAACGGATCTACTGGCACCCCGACCGGGTACCTCCATTGATAGACGCGTCCTAGATTGCGCAGAGGCCTACAAGCACCGCACCGGACACCTCAACCACCACAGACTCCACAACCGCCGTAGTTTAGCTGGAGCCGCGCCGTCTTCCTTCCACCCTGTATGAATCTCCAGCATCCAGGACCGTGTGGGGAAGACCTCTCCTCAAAGGAGGACACATCAGGAACAAGCATTCAGTAGTTACAGCTCAAGGGAGTATGCAAAAGCATAGCAATCCCCAGTATGATAGAGCCATCCCCTCCAATAACGAGACGAGGCTAAGTTTTGAAGGGTCAAGAAGAACTAGAACTTTAATGACAGGGGATCTCCTTTTATGCAATGGTGCCCTCTGAAGGGCTACACCCACATAATTATCACAGCCAATTATATACATGGTTCAACCCCCACGTCTCCTCCCCTCAGATAACAGGTAACACAATTAAAACAGACACAATTTTAACCACATTCTGCATGTACCCCAAAAACAGGGGGTACACCTTTAAGTCCAGCACCGTTCAATAGCTCTCACCCAGGGGAACAACATATTAAGAAACGGCATGAATCAGACCAGGGGTTCAAAAGTTAGTAAAAGTATCTTTTTCACATAACACACAGACATTTCACATATTCTCCATAGTTGGCCACACAATACACATATAGGGACAATAGGTGAGTCACACCTCCCTGAGGCAACTTGATATAATCAGACAATGATTAAATCAGCCTTCTTTGTTCTTATGTTTGAGAATGAATAGACTTCCTTATCTGTAACAGGACTATCTCTCCTGCCAAGGTCTGCACTAGCCTGGGGCCAATATTCTGCAGAGCATAAACCCACATACATACAGTATATAACTAGGATCATATTTTAACCAAGAATTAAATAACCATAAAACAGGGTAAAACAGTGATCGGTTCCATTACAGCTGGGATCTGAGCGCACAAAACTACCGAATAGCGCTCAGATCATCTTCACACAGTTCAATTGCCATGTAGCTAAAGTCTTTCCCATAGTCTTTCATTATATGAATGGGCTCCATGGCATAGCTATCTGTGGTATCATGGTTCACACAGGGCAAGTACCGAATGACCCCCCTGTATGTAAAGGGCCAGAATGAGTGACATACACTCTGGTATGGCCGAATACTGTGTTTAAAGGGCAATATGTACCAGGGCCATAGTCGCAGGGCAGGAGGCTGGCAAACAGTCCTCTCCAAGACAAAGTGGTGAAGGGCACTTCGTCACACATCTCCCCTTTGGGGGATAGTCTAACCAGGCACCTGACCTTCTGCCGGTCAGTGCCTCTGTTAGACGATCCACCAACCCACAATAAACCAGTGCTAGAGCAGCCCCCCCACAACAACAAAGTGCAAGAGCAGCCCACCCACAACAAACAGTTACGGCACCTGGATATTTCGCTGTGGTAATGGGGCAACACGCTGAGGGGACTTAAGGGACAGAGGACAGCGGCACTCTGCCCTGATGCCAGCTCTTCTGCTGGTATAACCTGCAGGACATCCTGCTCTGTACAAGGGACCAAGGGAGGGCAGAGGCCGACTGCACTCTGCCCCGCTGTCAGCTCATTTGATGGGGTACTTGGGACATATTCCAGGTCAGTAGCCAGGGAAAGGTGGGGGTCAGTGGGGGTTAACATTTCCTCTGTTAACCCTAGGGCCACATTAGAAGTTAGCTGGGGAGGGGAATTTGTACTTACCCCCTCCTCCGGTTGTCCCAGTGATGGTAGTTGGGGATCTGGACAGGCTGTGGGCGCAGAGACCACGGTCCCATCTGCGCCGTCTGGGAGATTGGTGTCTCCCCTGGTTAGGGTAAACTGTCGCTGGGGAGGAAGGACGACACCTTCTGCCCCCTGTGGCTCACACTGCCGCTGGGGGGGAAGGATGACACCTTTTGCCCCCTGGGGTTCACACTGCCGCTGGGGGGGAAGGATGACACCTTCTGCCCCCTAGGGTTCACACTGCCGCTGGGGGGAAGGGCGACACCTTCTGCCCCCTGGGGTTCACACTGCCGCTGGGGGGAACGGGCGACACCATCTGCCCCCTGGGGTTCACACTGCCGCTGGGGGGGAAGGACGACACCTTCTGCCCCCTGTGGCTCACACTGCCGCTGGGGGGGGAAGGACGACACCTTCTGCCCCCTGTGGCTCACACTACCGCTGGGGGGGAAGGACGACACCTTCTGCCCCCTGGGGTTCACACTGCCGCTGGGGGGGAAGGATGACACCTTCTGCCCCCTGTGGCTCACACTGCCGCTGGGGGGGGAAGGACGACACCTTCTGCCCCCTGTGGCTCACACTACCGCTGGGGGGGAAGGACGACACCTTCTGCCCCCTGGGGTTCACACTGCCGTTGGGGGGGATGGACGACACCTTCTGCCCCCTGTGGTTCACACTGCCGCTGGGGGGGAAGGACGACACCTTCTGCCCCCTGGGGTTCACACTGCCATTGGGGGGGAAGGACGACACCTTCTGGCCCCTGGGGTTCACACTGCCGCTGGAGGGGAAGGACGACACCTTCTGCCCCCTGGGGTTCACACTGCCGATGTGGGGGAAGGACGACACCTTCTGCCCCCTGTAGGGCCGGTAGAGAGACCTCGGTCCCATCTCTACCTGCCATCTGGAGGTCATCCCAGGACCAGTCAATGAAGTCTGGTTCTGCTTGTCGAGTAGGTTGGGGCTGCACGAAGCTGAGCAGGTGTTGGTAGTCCTGCTCCAGCTCCCACTCTCTCGTTACCAGGTGGGTCAAGTCTTTGCTCACCTCGCCTTCGTCATCCCAGACATACATGCCCTTCCGGTAGTCGTAGATGTCCCAAAACCTAGACTCCTCCGTGCTGCCAAGATCAATGTCATCCTCCAAGGCATCCCACAATAAACCTGGGCCATCATAATCATCCCCCTCTGGTAAGTCGTGTTCAGCCGTCCAGGGGGTAAGTCGAACGGTATGCCACCAGAGGGCCTGGTATGCGTTGTCTAGCCAGATCTTTCGCCGTACCAGGATCTCTAGTCTTGTCACCCACTCATCCAGGGGCTGCTCTCCCAATAGATACATCCGCATCGCCACACGCTTCTGTAGCCGCTGCTCATCACTGGGGAGACTCTCACCTCGCCGCCATTGGGCATCTTCCAGGGCATCATACCAGAGTTCCTTTCTGTCTGCATCCCTGTAGTCCGCGGCCTCCTCCTCATCCTCATCATGGAACGCTGTCCGAAAACTAGCCGGTTCCATCCTGCTGTAGCCAGGGGCGCTGTACGGATACTAGCGTTGCCCTCAATTTGTAACTCCAAACGTTACCAGTGTCTCCGGGCTGCTTTTCCTCTCACTAGGACGCCATCCCACCGCTGCCAGCCAATGTAACGGATCTACTGGCACCCCGACCGGGTACCTCCATTGATAGACGCGTCCTAGTTTGCGCCGAGGCCTACAAGCACCGCACCGGACACCTCAACCACCACAGACTCCACAACCGCCGTAGTTTAGCTGGAGCCGCGCCGTCTTCCTTCCACCCTGTATGAATCTCCAGCATCCAGGACCGTGTGGGGAAGACCTCTCCTCCAAGGAGGACACATCAGGAACAAGCATTCAGTAGTTACAGCTCAAGGGAGTATGCAAAAGCATAGCAATCCCCAGTATGATAGAGCCATCCCCTCCAATAACGAGACGAGGCTACGTTTTGAAGGGTCAAGAAGAACTAGAACTTTAATGACAGGGGATCTCCTTTTATGCAATGGTGCCCTCTGAAGGGCTACACCCACATAATTATCACAGCCAATTATATACATGGTTCAACCCCCACGTCTCCTCCCCTCAGATAACAGGTAACACAATTAAAACAGACACAATTTTAACCACATTCTGGATGTACCCCAAAAACAGGGGGTACACCTTTAAGTCCAGCACCGTTCAATAGCTCTCACCCAGGGGAACAACATATTAAGAAACGGCATGAATCAGACCAGGGGTTTAAAAGTTAGTAAAAGTATATTTTTCACATAACACACAGACATTTCACATATTCTCCATAGTTGGCCACACAATACACATATAGGGACAATAGGTGAGTCACACCTCCCTGAGGCAACTTGATATAATCAGACAATGATTAAATCAGCCTTCTTTGTTCTTATGTTTGAGAATGAATAGACTTCCTTATCTGTAACAGGATTATCTCTCCTGCCAAGGTCTGCACTAGCCTGGGGCCAATATTCTGCAGAGCATAAACCAACATACATACGGTATATTACTAGGATCATATTTTAACCAAGAATTAAATAACCATAAAACAGGGTAAAACAGTGATGGGTTCCGTTACAGCTGGGATCTGAGCGCACAAAACAACCGAATAGTGCTCAGATCATCTTCACACAGTTCAATTGCCATGTAGCTAAAGTCTTTCCCATAGTCTTTCATTATATGAATGGGCTCCATGGCATAGCTATCTGTGGTATCATGGTTCACACAGGGCAAGTACCGAATGACCCCCCTGTATGTAAAGGGCCAGAATGAGTGACATACACTCTGGTATGGCCGAATACTGTGTTTAAAGGGCAATATGTACCAGGGACATAGTCGCAGGGCAGGAGGCTGGCAAACAGTCCTCTCCAAGACAAAGTGGTGAAGGGCACTTCGTCACAACAACACACAGAAATAGTTTCACACCTTGTATATGTGAAAACTATCTCCGATACCACACTGTTGTGTACATTTGCGTATGTGTGGTGTTAGCCCATCTGGCTTGCAACCTTGGGCTATCAAAGCTCTTGAGATCAAATCCACCAGATTTCTATAGCTGACTAGTGAAAAAAACATTATGTTAAACTCAAGTGTTTGCTTAGGACCACTTGAAGTACATACATCTGTCTTGACCCAAGGTCTGTATGTGTGAGTGTGCAATGATCTGCAGCTAACTTCTATGCAGAGCATTTTTACCAATTCCACATATGTTCTATATAACATTTTCTTTTTTTTAATATACTAGCGACTTGCGACTTGCGACGGGGCAATAAAATTTAAAGCCATGGGCATGCTGTTTGACACAGAATGTAAACCGTTTTGTACTGTGAGGGCCTTCGGCACTCATTGCGAGGCTTGTGCTGAGCGCCTTCGGCTCTCTTTGCGAGCCTCTCCTGTTGTGTACTTTTGGTCCTCTGAGCACCTTCATGAGTCATGATAAAGAGAGATATATATTTCTATGTATATGTAGTTAAGTAATAATGAATGATTTATTAAAAAAATTAATATACTTTAATTACCGTATATACTCGATTATAAGCCAACCCGAGTATAAGCCGAGGCACCTGTTTTACCACAAAATATTGGGTAAAATGAGTGACTCGAGTATAAGCTGAGCGTGGGAAATGTGCTGCCCCCTGTGTCCCTCTTGTGCCCTCTGTGTCCCCCTCTTGCGTCCCCCTCTCTCTCTCGTGTCTCTTCTCTTCTCTCCCTTCCCTGTGTCTCTTCCCCCCTCTCCCTTCCCTGTGTTTTCCCCCCTCTCCCTTCCCTGTGTCTCTTCCCCCCCTCTCCCTTCCCTGTGTCTCTTCCCCCCCTCCTCATACTCAACCTCCCTCCTCAACCCCACTCCTCATCCTCAACCTCCCTCCTCATCATACCTCCTCATCCTCAACCTTCCTCCTCATCATACCTCCTCATCCTCAACCTCCCTCCTCAACACCCTCATCCTCAACCCCCTCCTCCTCAACCCCCTCCTCAACCTCAACCCCTTCCTCAACCTCCCTCCTCAACCTCAACCCCCCTCCTCATCCTCCCTCCTCATCCTCATCCTCCCTGCTCAACCTCCCTCCTCAACCCCCATCCTCTACCTCAACCACCCATCCTCAACCCCCTCCTCAACCCCCTCCTCAACCTCCCTCCTCAACCTCAACCCCCCTCATTCTAAACCCCTCCCCCTCTTTATTCTAAACCCCCCTCCTCATTCTAACCCACCTCATTCTAAACCACCCCTCCTCATTCTAAACCCACCCCCCCTCATATGCTAATGCCGTGACATAACATGCGTTCCATGTCAAGACGCCGGAAGGAGCGGAGGCCGGAGCAGGAGCTTCAGATGCAGGTAAGTGAGGGGAAAGGGAGGGGGGGGGGGGGGTATTTAGAGGGGTAGAATGAGGCGGGGGGTTTAGAATGAGGGGGGTGTAGAATGAGGAGGGGGGTTGAGAATGAGGAGGGGGAGGTTGAGGATGAGGAGGGGGGAGGGAAAGAGACACGGGGGGTTAGAGAGACACGGGGGGGTAGAGAGACACCAGGGGGGTTAGAGAGACACGGGGGGGTAAGAGTGACAAGGGGGGTAGAGTGACTCGAGTATAAGCCGAGGGGGCTTATACTCGAGTATATACATCTGTCTTGACTCAAGGTCTGTATGTATGAGTATGCAATGATCTGCAGCTAACTTCTATGCAGAGCATTTTTACCAATTCCACATATGTTCTATATAACATTTCCCTCTTTTAATATACTAGCGACTTGCCCATCAAAAATGACGGGGCAATAAAATTTAAAGCCATGGGCATGCTGTTTGACACAGAATATAAACTGTTTTGTACTGTGAGGACCTTCGGTGCTCATTGCGAGGCTTGTGCTGAGCGCCTTCATGAGTCATGATAAAGAGAGATATATATTTCTATGTAGTTAAGTAATAATGAATGATTTATTAAATAAATTGATATACTTTAATTACTGTATATACTTGAGTATAAATCGGCCCGAGTATAAGCCGAGGCACCTATTTTACCACAAAATACTGGGTAAAATGAGTGACTCGAGTATAAGCCGAGGGTGGGAAATGTGCTGCCCCCTGTGTCCCTCTTGTGCCCTCTGTGTCCCCCTCTTTTGTTCCCCTCTCTCTCCCGTGTCTCTTCTCCCCTCTCCCTTCCCTGTGTCTCTTCCCCCCCTCTCCCTTCCCTGTGTCTCTTCCCCCCTTCTCCCTTCCCTGTGTCTCTTCCCCCTCTCCCTTCCTTGTGTCTTTCTTCCCCTCCTCATTCTCAACCTCCCTCCTCATCATACCTCCTCATCCTCAACCTCTCTCCTCATCCCCCTCCTCAACACCCCTCCTCCTCAACCCCCTCCTCAACCCCCCTCCTCATCCTCAACCCCCCCATCCTCAACCCCCTCCTCAACCTCAACCCCCTCCTCATCCTCAACCCCCTCCTCAACCTCCCTCCTCAACCTCAACCCCCCTCCTCATCCTCAACCCCCTCCTCAACCTCACTCCTCATCCTCAACCTCCCTCCTCATCCTCAGCCCCCCTCCTCATCCTCAACCCTCTCCTCATACTCAACGCCCTCCTCAACCTCTCTCCTCAACCTCAACCCCCCTCCTCATCCTCAACCCCCTCCTCAACCTCCCTCCTCATCCTCAACCTCCCTCCTCATCCTCAACCTCCCTCCTCATCCTCAGCCCCCCTCCTCATCCTCAGCCCCCCTCCTCATCCTCAACCCTCTCCTCATCCTCAATCCTCAGCCCCCCTCCTCATCCTCAGCCCCCCTCCTCATCCTCAGCCCCCCTCCTCATCCTCAACCCTCTCCTCATCCTCAACCCCCCCTATTCCTCCCTCTTCAACCTCCCTCCTCAACCCCCCTCCTCTACCTCAACCCCCCCATCCTCAACCCCCTCCTCAACCTCCCTCCTCAATCTCCCTCCTCATCCTCAACCCCCCCTCATTCTAAACCCCTCACCCTCCTCCTTCTAAACCCCCCCTCCTCATTCTAACCCCCTCATTCTAAACCCCCCCTCCTCATTCTAACCCCCCCCCCCCTCATATATGCAGCGAGCAAGAGGCTGAAGAGCTAACAATCTGTATCTTCCGTCTGCATAGAACATGTACTGTACAGGCAACATAAAACCACACAATAACACATAATCTCAATGCAACAAAGTCATGCTCCCTTGGCCCTATTCATAAATTACTGGCAATATGAGTCCTTAAACAATTAAATCATGACATATATTAATCAATTATCTTTTACAAAGTTCATAAAAGTCTGATTCAAGGTCCAGAATCTCTATTTTTTATGGCTACAGGCAAGTATTATTTTAATATGAAGGATACTTAGTAAAAGAGCAAAGTGTAACTGGTAGCTTATTTATGTTTAAAAATACAGTGGTTGTCCAGAAGAATGAAACCTGGGATCTTGCTTCAGACCCAGGCTCACCTGTTGACTCTGGTTTAAAGAAACCAAAGTAAAAGCCTGTTTGCATAAAGCAGAGTGTATTGCCATTTGCACAGATTTTTGGTTCTTCAGGAATCTGCAGAGTCTAGGAAGCTCTATAGAGCAATTAAGGAGGGCAATTGAAGAATTAATTGAAATATGCATGAATTTTAAACACTCAAAAAGCTTTTTCACTTTGTTTGCAATGCCCTGTAGACCAGCAATGGGTCCTATCCCTCTTCACCTTCGCAAAATCTGACAGCTGCAATCCCACCGCCAACCAACAGATGGTGCTGCCGATTTTCATATAAGGCACGCCGACAGAAGAGGCCTTGAGTTATGAGAGGTGCCCCCGATGGCCTCGCTGTCGACTCAGTGCCGTCGAGTTGCGCTACGTCGGAGGAGAGAATAGTTCTTTGCCTTACAACAAAGATGACGACGCCCGAAAATTGACTGGATGGCTCATGTAACTGCAGCTGTCAGTGATGCCGAAGACATGCGAAGGTGAAGAGGGATAGATCCCAGCAATGATAAATTCTGTCTGGGGCTTCTAGCTTCATAGGAGCTTGAGAAGGAAAGTCATCATGCTGAGACTTTATATGTATTCATATTGCCAAGTGGTTATTCATTGTGCCTTTCAACAGAATAGATTAGAGATTTTATCTGAATACAAAGTTCCTCTCAGGTGTCTAATCATGTTCGGCAAAGATGTCTTCAAATTTGATTGCAACAGTTACAAATGATTGGTTATTTATCAAGCTACAGAGTGGTAAAAGACTTCAATAAATCATGTTTTCAACAGAAGACACAAATGGTAACTGTGAACATAATTTAATTTAATAATGCAATGCTTTGTTAAAGCCTAAAATAAATACTGCTGACATTATCCCTTTATCTCAAGGGAAAAAATAAAGAGAGCATAGATCCAATAAAGAGAGCATAGATCCAATAAAGAGAGCATAGATCCAATAAAGAGAGCATAGATCCAATAAAGAGAGCATAGATCCAAAGCATAGATTTTTAAGTGTATGTCAAATACAAAATGTGTTTAATGTATTACTATAGTGCATATTTTTAGCAACATGTGTTACCAAAATCTCTAAGGAAGGTACTCAGGGCCTCATTCAAATGCGATTTGGCCAATTGAATAGGGCTCTATATAAGCACAAAGCATATTTTTTTACAGAAGTTTTTAGTTACTGAACTTCTATCCAAAAGCAAGGACTACACTAACTAAAAACTTCTGTAAAAAATATGCTTTGTGCTTATATAGAGCCCTATTCAATTGGCCAAATCGCATTTGAATGAGGCCCTCAGAGTTCAGACACGTAGATGTAAAATTTAACTGTATTACACACAAGTTGAACACCAAAAAACAAAAGGTTAGTAATTATAGTAGACAAGCCAACAACGCACTTCAGTCCCAATAAGTGATGAAGCTGCAGTGTTTATGTGCAGAATGCAGCAGTACCCCTCGCAAGGACTGACGTGTCACACCTGTGAGTCTACACTAATTACTCAGCTTTTCCAACATGTGAGTGATTTATTATTTTAGTATTCTCTAGTCAGCATATTTCTATAATTACATATTTCTTCATTAGTGTTTTCTTGCCTTGTTATGTAGCTGTTGGCTATACTTGCATCTGTGAACATAAACATTAAAGGCCCACTGTGGTCCCATTTTTACTACGCAATCTTTCAAATAATTAAACTTGATAATAGACTAAATGAAATTATTCTTTGCTGTGGTGTTTTGTTTAATATGCTGCTTCTTTCTCAGGCGGGTATGTCCTTGTAAACTAATGAACTTTCCATTAGTTTTATTGAGAGCACTGGCATTTTCAGCTGACACATTTTCAATGTTACAGACTGAAGCTTTTTCTGCATTTCGAGTATCCTCCCATGTGTGAAAGCAAGCTAGCAGAAAATAACATGATAGACTCGCATGAAATGGTGATCTTCAAGACATATACTTCAAATTTAGGACTGCAGAGGTACTATAAATTTGACCCTACCACCTCTAAACTCTATTCAATTCTATCATCAGTCTAGCTGCTATATCTTCAGCATAGTTATGCTACCATTACCCTAGTCTTAAACTATAAAGTTGTATCCTAGTCTAAGTAAGTAACCTTAGGGCTGAGATTGTAACCTCTGATGTCCTGAGTTCCCCTAAGGGTTGTTCTGCTGGGAGCTGTGGGATCGAACACAAAAGGCACGACCTAGAGGGAGAATCTTGGGGTGCATGGGGCACTTCATCGCTGGGTCATCACATTAACCTATGAACAATTGCTGCTGACCATTTTATGGAGTGTTTACATTTGCTGATATTGTGTTAAATGTTTTTGGAAGCTTTTATGATCGCCGATAAATAGTGTATTTAATGAAGGAATGCATGTATCAAGCTAATATGGAATAAAGTAATAGTAATTTTTCCATTGTTATCATCAGTATTGCTATCTGGTTGTTAATTGTAATGTTGGATTAAGAATAATTCAATTGAATAATTACTTTAATGCAATATTAATAATATTTGCCGATGGATATTATTGGCTGGTTTTACCTAAGAGTTTTATACATGACCTTTTATCCACCTTTCCCAAAACATTTTTCAAAAACTGAAAGAAAATTGGGATATTTCCTGCTCACCACATGCCAGAGTGCCATCTGCCCACCACTGCACACTGGTGCGCGCGCCCCTCTTTTAGTATATAGAACCTGTTATCTGACACTACCCTAAACCCTAGATCTAAACCCTAGATCTAAATCCTAAACCAAACCCTAACTCTAAACCTAATCCTGTTATCTGCCTAACATCTGCGTGGTAGGCAAATAACAGGAAAGGTCCAAAAACGGAAAGGGTAAATATTGCTCTGCTACAATAGCATATTTTATGATGATAGTTGTGTTTTCAAATGATTAATAAAATGTATAAAAACATTAAAAAACATCATTTTTTGAATGCTCAATGTACACAAAATGGTCAGCTGCTTCCTATTGGTCTACGTTGTCATGTTGTGCTTCTATATTAGACAATGTCGACCAATATAATATGCTATTTGCAGATTAACAGGTTGGTGCCTGCCCATGTCACACACTCTGAGCAATGGAGGCATGAGAGAGGCAAAAATGGCAGCCCCATGCTTTGGTTTACCAATACAATATCCCTCTACAGTCTCCAGTCACCCCATCATAAAAGGTAGAAATATACATATATATGTATATGTATGTATATGTATATATAGAACAATCCTGGGGTTAATTGACCCATTTATGCATGTCCTGAAAAATAAAAAAGTATTAAATACTAATTTAATATTGAAACTTGTTACCAAACATACTTCTGTAATACATAACATTGAAAGCTTCCATTTTAAATACATATTACACTGTGTGATAATTTTCCTTTAAGTGTTAAACTCTTACAGTTCACTCATTTTCTGTATTTAATATATTTAAATACCATAGATGCTGTTGTTAGCACCACGTAGCACCCTGTGCATGGATGGCGCAACACACATAAAGATAAATACACACACATTTACATGCACTGCCTGGGGCTGTCTAATGGCAACTACCTACGCACTTTCTATACCGAAGCATATTTTGTGTCAGCTTAAATTCTCAGCTTCCTGAATTACTTCTTACCAACTACCAATTGTTGGCATTATAATAAGAAAAGATATATTCTTATGTAAAGTGTCAAGGATTTCTTCTGTTAAAGACCTTTGGATTAAATGTGAAGTGAATCTTTTGAAGCATGTGTTAATTACCTTTTTACAAGTAAAGCTGATTCTTAATCCTTTAAATCATTGTGACATTTAATGCTATTTTCTCTTTTGTTAAAACAAAATATAGTCCTGAGCATTCAGCTGCTCACAGTTTTTGCTCTTTTCTCTATTTAGATCTTGGTGTTACTGAATCTATTAAAAAGGCGCTTTCCTCAAAATCTCGGCACATTTTGTCTTACAAGGAACACATTTTTAAATTAAAACAGTTGCATAATTTGTATGAAAAGTAAAGCAAAAGTAAATAAATTCTTACGCCAGAGTACAAGCTTGCTTTATATATTAAATAATATATCTACTATATATTAAGGGCCCCACTCAAATCGGATATGTAGCTGCGCGAAAAAGGCTCAACCGTGACTGTGGGAGTTTTTTTTGAGTAAGCTACTGTACCTATCCATTCCAAATCAAAATGCTAAAAAAATAAGTGTAAACTGGGGACCTCGCACCAGGGCTGTTTGACCTCAGCCTTGGTACGTTACAGTCCCCACACAGCCTGCTGCTGTAAGCTCTGTAGTCTCTGCAGCAGTGCTGCTCTATAAAAAATACACATCCCTCTATTATTATCTACATAAACCCCTTCCCGCGACAGGGAAGGGGTTAAAATCAAAACAGATCAGCAGGGGGTTTAGGACCCTAGAAACCCAGGGAATTTCCTGGGATTCCCTTCAGCGTAGGAGCGGGAATCCCCAGGGTTCCCCTATTTACTGTACTGTAAATAGGGGGAATCCTGGGCACCTCTAGGGGGACTAAGGGAGGATCCATGAGATCCTCCAAGTATGTGTAGTGTAAGGGTACATTTATTAGAGTGCACTTAATTGTGTAGGATGTAAGAAATAAAGCCTTATACCCAATGTATTTGAGCGAATGTAACTGGCTGGTTACTAAGTTATGGTGCAACCTGCACTCTAACTGCCTGCACAAAAGATTGGAATGAGGTCCGTACTCTATGCATGTGTTTGTTTCCCTCACCCCTCCCCAACTTCTCTCACTCCCCCCAGTTTTATTTGCACTGTCCTCTTCTCCTTCTTCCTTTCATGTCCTCTTCTCTATCTCCCCTCAATTACTGTATTTTTATGTGTTTATGACCATACTTTTTTCTTAATTTTTAAACGTAAAAATTGGGGGTGGTCTTATACATCAGGGGTAACCAGTTGAGACCCTGCGCTTGCCGTAGCGCCTGCTGTAGTGGAACTTCTGGTTTCTTGTCTCCGTGAGCAGGCTTCCCCCAATCGCTAGCATGTTAGCTCATTGCTGGCCTGCAACTCCTAGATGGGGGTAGGGTTGTGGCGTTATTGCGCTGGAATAATGGAGACAAGGACAGTCAGTGTTCAAAATATTAATGTTAGGATTGACACATAAATATGTCTGAAAATAAAACATGATGGTCATACTCTTCAAAATTCTAATTACAAGTCATCAAATATGCTAAAGAATATGGAAATAATAGTCGTCACGCTTTGCCAGCTCGCAAAGCAAGCTCGCAGAACTGCGTCCCTGTACATTGTATGCTGCAGGAAAATAAAAAGAGATACTTAGCTCTTCAGGCTATTTATTGCTGGCTATATCAATTACAAATAGGTAAAGTATATTAATTAGTTAATTAATAAAAGTAACTAATTAATTAATTAATTAGTATTTAAAAAAATTATATATATCTGTCCTTGTGATGAGCGCCAAAGGCGCTCAGAGAAGCAAAAGTAAACGAGAAGAGAGGCTCGCAATGAGCACCAAGGGTCCTCAGAGTAGAAAAAACTTTACATTGTGTGTCAAACAGCACTGCCATGGCTTAAAATTAAAAAAAAAAATGTTATTGTCATTTTTGACGGGCAAGTCGCTAGTATGGAAAAAAAGCTTTAGAGAGACAATTTGGGCCTCCTCCCACTGAGTGTATCATCAGACAGTGGAGAAAGCAGGAAGAACAACTACTCAAGATGCCAAAAATGAAGAGGTCTCTACAAGGAAAACCGACAAAATGGCCAAACTTGGAGCAGAGACTTAAGACTTGGATTATGGAGAAGTCTGAATGGGATATGTGTGTCAATCAAGCCTTTTCAATATGAGGAAAAAAGGTTTGCAATGAAATTAACATTGTTGATTTCACAGTAAAGGCAAAATGGTTTGTCAACCTTATGAGGAGAGAAGTGTTGGCCATGAAAACACAAACCAAGTTAGCCCAGAAAATGCCACCAGCTTATGAGGATAAAATCCAATGGTTTTTCTCCTATGTCATAAAACTTTGCAAAATATATGCCTATGAACCAAGTCAGATTGCAAACATGGATGAGGTGCCTCTCTATTTTGATGTGCTTTGCAACAAAACTGTTGATATGAAAGGGATAATAATAGTGGCAATCAAAACAAGTGGTCATGAAAAGACTCACTATACCGCTGTACTTTCATGCTGTGCCGATGGTACTAAACTGCCTCCTATGCTCATTTTTAAGAGGAATATGTATCCTAAAGAGACCATGCCACCTGGAGTTCTTATGCAAGTTCATGAGAAGGGCTGGATGAATGAAGAGATCATGGATATTTGGTTGGCAAAGATTTGGTCCAGAAGACCTGAAGGGATCTTGAAGAAGCCAGCTGTGGTCGTGTTTGATCAGTTCAGAGCACATTTAACAGAGAAGACAAAAAGGGCTGCAGCCACTAGATATTTCCATCAACAAGCCCTGATGAAAGAAGAATGGAATAAATGGATGCAAAAAGCAGGTAATAACCTGACACCAACAGGAAGAGTGAAAAAACAACCATTACTGAGGTATGGAAATGGGTCCTAAACTCAAGAGGTGGTTGTGAAGAAACTGATATGTCTGAAAGTGAGAATGATGCATTATTTCTTAATATGTATCTTGAAATATGTGTTCTGTTTCATGTTACTATACTAAATACACAAATACTTTGAACATTTAAAAAAGTGTCTTCTGTTTCTTGTTTAAAATATTGATTTCTTCATTTTGGGTTTGAAAAAGTAGGAGTCGACAAAAAACATGGAGGTGTCTTATACACGGAAAAATACAGTACCTCTTCTCCCCCATTGCCTCTTCTTTCTCTCCCCTTTTAGACCTATTTTTTGAGGAGATGAGGGTGTGCAAGATCATTTATTCTGACTCCACTCTTTCACAGGTCATTGCTCTGGCTCCTGCCACGCTTCTTGTGGTTGTTAAATTTGCTCATTGACTGTTGTTGCTTGCAGTCTTTAAGGGGACCATACAATTTAGCCATTGCCTCTCTCCTAAATATACAGTCTTTGCCATTCCTCCCTCCTCTCTTCCTCTTGTGCGATTTCCTTCCTTTCCCCCCACACATTCTTAGGTCTCACCTCCATCTTTCTTCTTCTTACTCTGGAACAGACAAGTGAAATGGGGAGAGTGAAGACTGTGCATGCACTAAAGGAAGACTTCACTCATCTGTCTATACACATTCCTTCATCCCCTCTCTCAATATCTTCTAACCCAATCTCTACAACCTCAGTCCTTCTATATCTACATGTGTGCCCCCTCTTTACAACCTTCACCCCATTTCTATCTACCATCCTCACCTTCACTATATACAAATCACTCTCTTTCTCTCTATCTCTCTCTCTCTCTATTTGCCTCCAATCTCTTATCACCCCTCATCCTATCACTCTTTCCTCACCATGCTATTCCCTGTACTCCTATTTGTCTTATATTCTGCCATTTTAATGAAGGACAAATGCGCTAATTTAGAATATTAATGTTATAGGTATCTTATACTCTAGATCGGTGTGGGCAACAGGTGGTCTCCTGCCTACACTTTTCATGTGGCCCACAGACTTATCTCAGGAGTGAGAGAGCATGTTCCTCTAACAATACACAGTCAATTATATCTCTTTAGAACAAGCAAATAATAGCCAGTGTTACCCATAAACAACTTTCTATATTATTGGGACCTCTATTATCAATTAGTTTCATTACTACAATGATATTACCATTTTGCTTTTTAAGACATTGCATGTGAGTCTCTTCAAATGACACAGCTTGCCCGTCCCTGCTCTAGTTACTATTAATTGAATTTGGTCTGCAACTAGTTGTGAACTACCTTTAAGACTCAACAGTAAATGAATCATCAGTTACATAAAGGCAAGTCATAATCCTTTGTTATGTGAGCATTTTGTTGGTTATAATCTAATTTATGCAATAAAACAGTTTTTCTTGATATTTTCCTGAAATAGAACAAATACTGCTCTTTAAACATTAAACTACTATACAATAAACAAGCTATTTGACTAATATCATATAGGCAAACGCAGAGCAATATTTGTATTTACAGCTATGCAAACGAAGAAAAATGAAGTTTCAGGATTTAAGTTAAAAGTGGGAAAAATCTGTTGCAATGGAATTATGCTATGTTATTGTATAATTCGGATTTCTCCAGCAGAGAAATGTTATATTCTTTGATTAATCAGCCCAATAGGATAGCATAGCATTAAGTGACAATTACACTAATTGCATTTGATATTTCTTGGCCTTAGCTGGTAGATCATAGAGTTTAATAGTTATGGAGATCGTGTTCTGCATTCCCCTGGAGCCCTGCTCACAACCTGAGCCTCCTGCTCTTCTTTTCTCACACCTGCTACAACATCACAGTCCTGCTCCTCTGGCACTCCTGCATATACTTGCTCAGTGTGGTTTTTACATACAAGTTTCATAGTTTTGTTGTGGTCGGATGAATTTGATTTGGAAATGGCACACACAGCCAGGGCTCCTCTTCTACCTGACAGAATTTTCACCTTAAATTGGTTTTCTAAATGGTCCTGAAATAGTTGCCTGAATATGTTAAACAAAAAAATAAAACAATAGGGAGAATTGCTCATTTATAACTGAACATGATCGATGTTGAGTAACAATCTTTCTACTTTAAGGTATGCCATCTCTATAAAACAAGTTGAGTTCATTCTGGGACTCTTGTTGTAAGGGTAAATGTGGGGACCCTCCGGGCGTCCTGATGGGGACTCCGCAGCATGGGGGGGTGAATGTTAGTTGTCACGGGGGTACTTACAGTACCCCCGCAGCTTGGGGTAATCATGAGTGTGCCGTGGTCCCTTAAAGGAGCCGCGGCGGGAGATTTGAAAACCAAATTCGGACGGGCTTGGATATCTTTAGGGGTTAATGAGGTTTACATGTAGTACATTGGCTAGCTGTAATGTAATCCTCATGTCCCCTAATGTGTCCTCTATCAATTACAGCGCTGTACAGTGCTGCATTGAATTTATTTTCCACTTTTTAGTCCAAGCCAGCCAAAGCTAACATCTGATTGCATGGCTTGCGATCGGCAGTAGGAAGAGGTGTGCTGCGGCCCCTTTCATTTGAATAGCAATGTAGACATAGGGCTACGAGGGGCCGCAGCACCCTCACAATGAATCGCAGCTTTGCGGCCATTTTACGGCCATTAATAGAATGAGGGCCATAGTTAAGTTTCATGCATTATACATAGCCTAAACATATTAAACTTACCCTAAAGTTTGTTAAATCTCATGAGTTTGCAAGGAGTTGATTTTGAGAGTTAACACTCATGAAAATCCCTGCTAAAATTAGCATAAAATTCATGATTTGTTTTGGTCAATCACAGGCAGCTATAATATTGTTTAAATTTGTTATGGCAGTTTGTGCAGCAAAGCATCATGGGATGTTTAGTCTTGTTTTTCCCCTGCATAAGGAAGAAAGGAACAGCTCAGACATATCTATGTGTATCGCTGCATTGTGCCACTGATGGCTTGAAGGTTCATATAGGGTTAAAAACTGTACCCAGATGCAGGGTTTCTATTGGAAGGTACACTGTGCATATGTAAGCAGATCTAGGGGTGTGGAAAATAACTGTTATTTTATTTATAAAAAAATCTGTATGTGTATAGAAGGAATCAATATAACGTATGTTTCTGATATAAGCTCTGTGTGTTACATGGTTAGGGAAACTTAGATATACCTTTAATTAGTGTAAGGAAGAGACCAAACTGCATAATCATAAAAAGGTAGAAAATGGTGAGTCACAAATGAGTATACAGCACAACAAAGAAACAAAAATATACATTATATGAATGATTTTGTTTAAATAAAACATGGGATATATATATATCAAATTAAGTTATTTAACAAACATTTACAGTTCGGCCCCACTTGGTAAAAAGGACCTATTGAAAACATTGGAAATGATGGAATTTTCTCTTGCTCATGGTTTACAAAGTCACCAAATACTGTTTTGACTTTGTTGTCCATATAAGCTACAGAGATCACTACTTTCCAAGGCCATTGTGAATTAAAGAAAGCACAACTTTAGTCCCAAACTTTCTTTAAAATAGCATGATTTATACATTACACAAGTGTTTTCTTTTTTTTTTTTTTGCAGACACAATAAATTATATCAACTGCAATATGTAATTAAAGGTATATATAAGTTTCCTGGGTTTCAAATGTTTGGTAAGAAACAGGCAGTGATTACCAGAAAAAAATGTGTTATATAGAAAAGGTCAGTGTACTTACAAAGTTAAATGCAGGAAAGTAAAATCCAGCTTTGCACATCCACAGGATTTAAACAAGATTACACATGAAAGCAGTGAGGTACAGAGTTTGATCTCTCAAAGGAAGTACTTGCTGCAGGATGGAATCACATGGTTGGGCTGGGTCTGAGCTCACAGCTGAATCAGAGCACAAGGCTATAGAAAGAGATAGACTACATATACCAGGTTGCTTTGTAACACAGGAAACCCAGCGTACCATACAAATGTATCAGCTAACCTCTGCTTTCTCCCGATTGGCCATAACAAATTATAAATTTTATGCTTATCTTAGCAGGGATTTTCAGAGGTGTCAACTAACAAAAGCTGCAGCTTGCAAACATCAGGGTGAGTTTGTAAATGTTTATTTTGGTATTTTTTCATGAAAAATATTTTTTGCATGCAATACTGATTGTCCTCTATCAGTCTATCAGATAAATTCATAATCCAGGAAATGTAGATATGCCTTTAAATAAACGAATTCAAGGACTCATGGAAAGTCTGTTACCTGTGTTTTCTTATCAAAAATGTACATTCAATTGAATGGGGATAAAAGCACAAGGCTATTGCAGTCCAATAACACATTTCCCTGTTTCCTGATACAGGTTGGGACAGAGGTAGTGAAAACAATCCTGTATGTGTCTCAATGTGATTTTTTCTAGCCTATAGACCACTTTTTCTAATGTTTAAAACATGATCTTTTTAATGCATGGTACACTATTTTGGACAACAGGAGCTCTTTAATATACTCTGACATTCTTGCACTGGATTATGTAAAGTGGATAGTAAAATTACATGGAATTTTTCAATTTTGTAGCAGCTTGAAACCAAATTGCATCTCCTTTGTAAAGTAATATATGAGCTGCTTAGAGTTTAAAAAAAGAAAATGCTCATTGGATCACTTATGTATCTCTCTGTAGGTTATTTGCTGGAATTATTTACTATTGCTTTGTACTCCATCAAAATCACAGTCTTTCACTACTGTAAAATTGCATCAGCTAAGCATAGGAAGAAAATGATGCTACAGCATGAATTTTATATTGTCTGTAAAATAATATGCAGTCTCGCTCTAAGACAAATTTACCAGTGGAAAATAAAGTTGTAAGCGGGTCTCATACCGCCAAATTTTACAATTTAATTTTGCAGTTGCAGAATGATTGCAAACACAGCATCTAAATAACTAATTCATCCTAGAGCAAACTGAAGCAAGCATCCATGTTATTAAAAAGACACAGTTTCCTTCAAAGGTAAATCAGGTTTCAAATTTTGGTGGAAGTATTGTAAACTTTCCTACAGGGAAATCAGTTAATATCTTATCTTGGTAATACAAACAAACAGGGAGCTACCTACAATGCAGAATTAAATGATGTCTCGACTATAACTGCTCCTTGAGGGACAAATCATGTTGGTGTAAGCAAAGCAAAAGCTGATAAAAATAGCATATGCCACACTTTACACTTTACTGAAGCTGCCAATAAATGTACACTTATTCAGTAGCATAAGTGTACATCAGAGAAGTCAATGGACGGACATAGCTCCAATCCCTTTCTATGGGATCTCGGGTGCCTTATTATAGTATCTATTTATTTCACCTGAAACTTTTAAATCCATAAAAAAAAAAATTCTTAGCTAGTAACCTTTTTCTGCAATTGGTCCTTTTCTATTTCGTAGCCGCATCACATAAGAACAGTGGGGTTAAGTGCTGCGCCACAGCACCACCTGGTGGTGCAAAAAAAAAATGTTCTGTAGGCAGAGAACTATTTCCAGCTCCGATCTGGCTCATAAGGGGCGCCGGCAGAAGAGGCCTTGAGCTATGTAAGGTGCGCCCGAGGCTCTGGGGGGCCGAGTGCCTGCTCCGTACATAGTGACGGCCTCACTGTCGACTCAGCATCATTCGAGTTGCACCACGTCGGAGGTGGAAATAGTTCTTTGCTCACAGTAAAAAAAATTTGCACCAGCAGGTGGTGCTGTGGCGCATCGCTCAACCCCACTGTTCTGATGGGATGGGGCTACGAAATAGACTAGATCCCTGACATTTTGCAACTAGCTTTTCTCTTCAGCAGGTGTCACACTGTGCTCCCACTGTCTCCTCAACATTCCCCTGCCCTTTAACAAGATGGCTGACTAAGCTTCTCTGTCCTTGCCTCTAAGATGATTCCCAAACCAGGAAGTGAGCCTCTGTGATGACTGATTAAATTGCGATTTGGCCAATTGAAAAGGGCTATATATAAGCACATAGCATATTTTTTTACAGAAGTTTTTAGTTAGTGAAGACCTTGCTTTTGTATAGAAGATCACTAACTAAAAGCCTCTGTAAAAAAAATATGCTGTGTGCTTAAATAGAGCCCTAATCAATTGGCCGAATCGCAATTTAATAAGGCTATAAGTGTTTTGATAGTCAAATCTGGTACCTAAATCAGGAAGTGAGCATCTGTGGTCACTATTTAAGTGTTTTATAAGTTGACTCTGGTACGTGACCATATTGGTCTGCAGTATTGTCTAGGAGCTTTTAGAAGCTGTCTTGCATGATCCCAACCATGGCCTGCTCTTGACTTATTACATATCACACCAGCAATGACCCTTTACCTGATAGCTTAACTTTGCAAGTACTCAGCCAGCTCTGACCTCTGCCTACACGACCACCCTGTTGCCAAACTTAATGAACCAATAACCAGGTGTGAAATTACATTCCCACCTGGAATTGGTTCCTCAGACTTTGTCAATGTACCATCCTGTTTTGAGCTCAGTAATGAGGATCCTCACCTCAGTGTTAACCAAATTGTCCTTTCAGAGCTGACATTTTAACTTCATATATGTGTAGTTTAAATACCATTGCATTTAAATATTTGTGGCTTTATCATCACATTTCTGACCTTGACTTAATACATTACAGGTAAAAAAAAACACTTCATTACCCATTCCCAAAAAAATACCAAACAAAATTACCTATGACTAAGTATCTGTGAGTTCAAAGCACAATTATTCTGTTCTCTTCGGCATGCTCTTTTTTTAATGAGGCAATAAACGCTACTTTTTATCACTGACATTTTTCTGTATCCTGCCTTTTTCATTTCTTATCAAGCTGGGTCTCTCACTTGCAGAGATTCTTCTTTCTACTTTATCTTAGAAATTACAACTGCTGACTGACAAGTTGCAATATATGTTGTAAAATTCAATTTCATGTGATAAAACTCAATTCCCTAATATGATCTATACCCACTCAAAAAGACTCTCATTTACACCAATATCATGCCAACTTGCATCCATGTATATTGGTGCCAGTGACACAATAAGTGTTGGAAAACAACATACTGAACTAGTAATTAAAGGAAACAGACAATTCTGGTAAGAAATTCTGAGAACAATGTGTGTAGTGTCTGATTCTCAGCAAATAAGTGAGCCAAACTGAACCATAAATAGTAGCTACCAGAAGAGAAAAGTCAGAGGCTTTCCGTGCAGTCCCATAGTTTCGTCTGGAGTGGGAAATTAAGTCCATCTTCCCTAAACAAAGTCATCTATCATCAACTATAATAGTTGTCAAATATGCAAATGTGTCCGTCACACCAATGTTAAATTACACTGTGATGAGCAGGCAAACTCACAATTCCGACTACTCGTGATGAGCGCCGCAGGGAGATAGCCTGCAATGAGCGCCAAAGGTGCTCATTGCAGGCCTCGTAGGAGTTAGGATCCCTAATGTTAATAAGGCAGAGGGAAAAATACCCCATTAGGCACATTGGATTTAATAATAAATAAAATAATAAATAATAACAAAATAAAAGTAATAATACATAACTGAAACGTTACACCGCCATCTATTGACGCTGAGGAGTCATAACAATAATTTCTTAGAATGCCATCATTTGGATGTGGAAATATAAGTTGCATTCTTAAAGCGCCATCTGTTGGATGTTAGGGTAAATGACAACGGTGGAAATTGTTTTTGTAACGCCATCTATTGGATATAAAGGTGTATAATACCAAGAAGCCCCATTCTTCTAACCCCACTTATTAGCGATGAGGAGTAGAGGGCAAAGAGGCTTGCAATGAGCACCGAAGGAGCTCATTTCAGGGCTCGCGATGACCGCCAAAGGTGCTCATTGCGAGCATCTCCCACCCTCTACTTTACGTGGTTCGCGATGAGCATCAAAGGCACTCATCGCGCACCACGTGAAGTAGAGGGGGGGAGGCTCGCAATGAGCGCCGACGGTGCTCAGTGCGAAGCATGAAAGTGGTGGGTTGGCCAAGGCCTGCAATGATGGAGGAGAGGCTCGCAATGCGCGCCAAAGACTCTCATTGCGAGGACCGCAATGAGGGAGGCCCGCAAGTCAGAGGGCCTCGCATTGTGTGGCAAACAGCATTGCCAGTCTTAAACAACGGGCAAGTCGCTAGTCTCAAATAATGTATAACTCTCTTTGCCCACAAATCACTTTCCCTTGTTATTTATTCCTGTATAATGTCTTCATCTGTCTTTTTCAGCAAATGTTAAAAGTTTGTTATGGCCCTTTTGAAGAATCAAGAGCACATTTATGGTGTGTTGCAGTCCATGTAGTCACGGAGAGTCAGGAGCACATATACAGTCTTCAAGTAAGATACTTTGCTCATCACTACTCTACAGAAATCATATTGTTAGATATAAGGAGCTTAGACATTTTTTTTAATGATTTATCTGTTGACCTAAAGGAAATATTTCTAGCAACTATATAAACCATGAGCATAAACACATTTTAAACATTGTTCCAATTATGTAGTCATAGGAGAATATTATAAATATGACACTTCAGTGGTGCTTTAATGTGATGAAAGGGTATTATTATTATTATTATTATTATTATTATTCGGGTTTTATTTGTAACTTGACAAAATATTACAAGAGCAATAGAGAATGGACATTAAAAAAATAAATTAAATTTTTTTCAGCCATAATAACTGCATAACAAAACATATGGATACATGCGTTTATTTATAAGTTAACAACTCCAGCAGCCTTACTAGCCCCAGTGTGATCTAGCCCTGATGGAGGTTTGCAAGGCATGTTTGTCTACAGTATACTTGAGCAGATTGTGTATAATTGTTCTCATTTCACTCCAAATGTATTCTCATTCTAGCTGCTCCAAATCCCATTGTACCAAGACATCTGAATGTAAAACACCTGGGATTCAGCTTTTCTAGTGCCAGACATTCCCGAACTATAAATGTTTAGTAACAACTCAGCAAGCTGTGAATTGGCAAGCTCTGAAATTGGTCTATCTTTTAGACTTATACAGCTGTAAATATTTACAAATTCGCACAATGTTACTAGCAGATGATTTCTCTCAAGTCCAATTTCTGGAGAACCCAAGAGTGCAACTCAGCAGCTCTCACGGGGTCAGACCGCCACTGCTTCTTTTTATAATTGGTGCAAGTATGATTACTGGTCGTATAAAAATGTTTTTTATAAATATATTATTGGAGGGTAATACATTTCTTTGAGTACAAAAGAAATAGAGATGCAGATGTTACTTTTTAATATTATGAATAATGGCATAGACATAGATCTGTATATCTAGAAAAAAATATTTTCCTTTTTTACAACAGATATAAAATTATTATTAAAAATAAATATAATAATGGTACAAATGTAAGTGTATATTGATAATTATACGTTATTGAAAGTGTAACAGATGAGTGTAACCAACCAACAACATCCAGCCTTCTCCCTTCTCCAATCCCACAGCCACTTTGAACTGCTTTGCCCCGGCTACTGAGGATGAAGTCTCCAGCCTGCTATCATCCACTCGCCTCACTACCTTTCTTCAGGATCCTGTTCCATCTCAGCTCATCCCTCATCTCCCTCTCTACCACACTAATCCCAGCTCTCACACATATTTTCAACCTCTCCCTTACTACTGGCATGTTTCCGTCTTCTCTAAAACATGCCATAGTTATACCCACCCTCAAAAAACCCTCATCTGACTCTAACTACCGCCCTATCTCTCTGCTTCCCCTGGATTCCAAACTGCTGGAGCGGCTTGTCTATACCCGCCTTACCAGCTTTATTTCCTCTAACTCCCTTCTTGACACCTTCCAATCCAGCTTTAGGCCCCAACACTCCACTGAGACAGCTCTCACTTAAGTCACCAATGACCTGCTTACTGCCAAGTCAAAGGGTCACTTTTCAATTCTTCTAGATCTCTCTGCTGCCTTTGACACTGTCGACCATCCACTTCAATTCCATATCCTCTTCTCCCTCGGTATTCGAGACACTGCTCTCTCGTGGTTCTCATCATACCTACAAAATCGATCATTCAGTATCTCCTTCTCTGACATCTCTTCTTCCCCTCACCCCCTGTCTGTTGGCGTAACCCAAGGATCAGTCCTAGGCCCCCAACTCTTCTCCATCTACACATCCTTACTTGGTACCCTAATAAACTCTTTTGAGCTTCATTATCAGCTCTATGCAGATGACACCCAAATCTACCTCAGCACCAGATCTATTCCCCTCTCTTCTAACACACGTCTCTAACTGCCTCTCTAGAATATCCTCTTGGATGTCCATCCACCATCTCAAACTCAACATGTCTAAAACTAATCTTCCCTCCCTTTCCCACAGCGTCAATTCCTCACATCTCTCTCACTGTCAACAACGACATCATCACCCCTTCCTCCCAAGCCCGTTGTCTTGGAGTTCTACTGTATCCCGCTCTGTCTTTCATCCCTCACATACAATCAACTAAATCTTGTCTTCTCCATCTAAAAAACATCTCCAGAATTGGTCACTATCTTACACAAGACACAACTAAAATCCTTATACACTCTCTCATCATCTCTCGACTAGACTACTGCAACTCGCTTCTTGTTGGCCTACCCACCACCCGACTGTCTCCACTTCAATCCATTATGAATGCCTCGGCTAGACTCATCCTCCATATACAATGCTCAGTGTCGGCATCACCTCTCTGTCAATCACTCTACTGGCTTCCATTAGCCTCAACTACAAAATTTAAGATCCTGACCCTAACTTACAAAGCCCTCAACAATTACGCTCCCCCATACATCTCTGCTCTCATCTCCAAATACTCCCCCACCCTCCCTCTTCGTTCTGCTAATGACCTTCTTTCTACAACTCTTGTCACCTCCTCTCACTCCCGCCTCCAGGACTTTTCTCATGCTGTCCCTAGTCTCTAGAACTCCTTGCCTTGCTCCACCAGATTATCATCTTGCCTCAAAACATTCAAATCTTCACTTGAAATGCATCTTTTTAAAGAAGAGTATGACCTTCCACCCTAACACGCACCCTTATCTCTCTCTCACCCTCTTTTACCACTCACTATACATTAGATTGTAAGTCTGCAAGTTTCTATCCTAAGTACTTTGGGAATGCACCATGGACATTGAATTCCTAGCTCAGAGACAGGGCGCTCCTTGCTTTGCTATATGTTAATTTGTATTTATCTTTGTCTGAACTTAACTTATGTACAGCGCTATGGAATATGTTGGCACGTTATAAATTAACTATAATAATAATAATAATAATGTTTCCTATATTAGGAATGGTGAAATGGCTGCTGACTTAAAGAGCCAGTGTAAGTGCTAAATAAAGCGCTATGATGGGTTCCCTGGTGGTCCAGTGGTTAGGATTCAGTACTTTCACCACTGCACCCTGGATTTGATTCCACTCAGGGAACCAAGAGGTCACACCACCCTGAAGCCATGCAGGCATGGGCCTGGTCAGTACTTGGATGGGAGACAACCTAGGAGCTGTATGCTGTGGCCCACTGGAGAAGGAACTGGCACCCCACTCCAGTATCTCTGCCATGAATACCAAGTGGATCAACATGGTGTTTTATGGTCACGGAGAGTTGGACACGACTGAACGACGTAAACACACAACACAAAGGGCTATGAGTATCTAGTTTATGACTTGTTTATTTAAGAAATGTATGTTTAGAAAGTCAGCAATAAGGCCATTTGTAAATAAAATGCTTTAAAAATTAAAGTAATATGTCAGGTGTGCTGGGTATGTCTCTTCACCCTTCCTGTCACCTGACTCGCATTGTTTGTATGGAAGCCATTTAAGCCACTTTATGCATTGTGACCTATCTCTTTTAATCCCTGTGATTTGTGTGTGACCAAGCCCACATCTGATGTCATTAGTGATGTAAATGTATTTTTAGCCAGGTTTTCCAAACAGTGAGTAATTAAGCAGAAAGGAATGTCTGAGTCACAACTCCTCAATAGTTTACCGGCTTTAATGGCTTCCAGGCAAGCAATATGAGTCACATGACTGGAGGATGGTGGAGACCCAGCATCTCACATTGGTTAACATTAAATTTTAAAACCATTTTATTTACAGATGGCTTTGGTTTTGACTCTATGAACTCACATTTCTTCACCTAACTAGTGGTTTATTGACACATACACTGGCTCTTTAAGGAAGCACCACTTGTTATGATCATTTGTGCAATTCTATACAAAGGGTACACGTGAATACACAATGGAAAAAATAGAAAAGACATACAAAAAATGCTGATATTAAATTGAGGACTCAAGTCAGTAGAGCTTACAATATAGGAGATCAATGGAGTAGGAAAGACAAAAGTTGGCAGGTAATGGTTGGATCATCAAGATAGATTATGGTCAAAGTTATTTTTATATTAGGAAGAGCCAAGCAAACTATAAGAGCATGGACCTGGGAATAGGCTACTCAGGATATGTGAGTATTCAGAGAGCATTGGGAGCTAAGAATACTGGGAGAGCATTTGTTAGTGTGATGAAGGCGAAACGTAGCTCAATGGCAGAATGAAATTTTCATGTGGAAGAGTAACTGTCCTAGAATTGTGATTTCTTTTTAGGGGTTATTGAGCACTTGGAAGTGGGGTAGGCCCATTTGAAGAGTGCCATTGGGATCAATGTGTCCATGATAAGTGAGTGAATTAATAGCTTGTGACTATACTTGTATCAGGAAGAATCACATTTTGACAGTAAAGAAAATGTCAGGTGTTGATATAGTTTATCATATGGCAGTGGGAAGCTATCCTCTTGTATTCGGTGGAAAAGATGTCTGATAAGCAGTGGTAGGATTTAGTAAAGAGTGGGATAGAACCGTGGGTGTTTTTGGAGTAGAGATGTTACTGAAATCCAATGTAGTTTATTAGTTTGTTACAGGATGATGTGTAGATGGAGATCAAGGGATCTGAACTACAGATTGGCACACCCATAAGGGAATCGATCAATGAAAACAAGAGATGTCAGAACAAGAGGGGCTAAAAGTGTAGTTGGAGAGGTCATAATGAACAGTGAGAGCTGAGCAACTAAAAGCAATTTAGTTGCAGGTCAGCTATGTCATGAACAGTAGATGCAACCCTTAATAATCACATATATAGTTGTGAGCGTACGAGTCGTTGCTCACGCTTGCGGGCTCGCGTAGCGAGCCCGCGGCCCTCGCGAAGCGAGGGCCGTGGCTCGCGAAGCGAGCCGCGGCCCTCGCGTAGCGAGCCGCGGCCCTCGCGTAGCGAGGTCACTGGGCAAGGGCCTCAGTTGCTGGCATGGAGCGCCGAAGGCGCTCCATGCCAGCAACTGAGGCCCCTCGCGAAGCGAGGGCCTCAGTTGCTGGCGAGGTCACTGGGCACGGGCCTCAGTTGCTGGCATGGAGCGCCGAAGGCGCTCCATGTCAGCAACTGAGGCCCCTCGCGAAGCGAGGGCCTCAGTTGCTGGCGAGGTCACTGGGCAAGGGCCTCAGTTGCTGGCATGGAGCGCCGAAGGCGCTCCATGCCAGCAACTGAGGCCCCTCGCGAAGCGAGGGACTCAGTTGCTGGCGAGGTCACTGGGCAAGGGCCTCAAACCCTCGCAAAATTCACGTCGCTACTCAAAAAACACGACACACAAATTACGACACTCGCTAAATTTTACGAGGAACGCAAACAACGTACGAAACACGTTACCACACATTACGACCTCGCAAACATCGGACGCAACACGCCGACATACAAACATTTAAAACACAATACATACACACAGCACATACATAAAAAACTTACCTACACCAAGAGGGAGCACCCAGGACCTCAAAAATGCAACTTACACCTCGATTTTACTCGAAATAAAACAGTTTAGAGACTAAAAAAAAATCTAAGCGAGAGAAAAAATGGCCGCCGAACAAAACGAAAACGAGGCTACAGCACTCTAAACTCGCAAAACACCACAAAACACCTACGGATATTCCGATACAGACCTATACCACACATTACTCGCCATTTTACACCAATGCGGAAGTACACGACTACGCTAACGGTTTGGTCTCGCGCACGCACAGTGTTACACTGCACACATTCAGCATGCTTATACAGCAGCTCCACACCACTAATGCTGCAGCAACATCAACACAGATTGCCAGCTCTTCATCACAATGCTTCAAAATAGGTACACTATATTCATTTACTAATTTAGCTACCTTACAATTTCATTGCCGTCATTTTTTGACGGGCAATTCGCTAGTTTGTTATGTTTGGGAGTGCTATTTCAGTAGATTGTTGAGAGCGCTAGCCAGTTTCTTTGCACCGTCTATCTAAGACAAGATGTCAGCTTTTCAGTGAACAGTATAAGCCAGTGATAAACTTAAATGAACCTTAAAATTAAAAAATGTCAGTGCAGCTTAATATAGCAAAAAGGATGAGGAATGAATTTGTGACAAATGGCAGCAGACACAGTGGTGTTTACTATATCAGCATGCAATAAACCTCATAAATAAATAACACTCCAATAATTACATACTTTCATGTCCAGATTTGGTGCTCTCCCATTTTAAATGCCAGACTGCAGACACTGAGGTGCTTGTTCAGGTTTATAAAACTGTAAATAGATCAATGTTTATTATCTGTACATTACTGGAACTCACCACCCCAGCTGCTTTCACTTGTATACATCTCCTGTCTTTATATCTTGCTAAACCTATATAGTTCATTTGCTTCCCTGTGGCTTGCATTCTTGCCATAGTATCTACAATATATTCAATAAAGGTCACCTAAATGTCAGATGTAGTCACATTAAAGTAATATTAATGCAAATTGATAACCAAAAAAAAATTTTTTTATAATATAAAGATTTACCCACACACCACCACACTCCCAGAATTATGATCATTGCTGTGTGTTCAATATATTGCAGCAATCTACACAGAGATCCCCAGATATTCTTATACTCTTATAGATACTCTTATATATATGCTCTTCTTCTGGTGAGGCCATGTTGCTTGACCTTGCAATGTCCACTCCCCACCAAGAGCCTCGTTCAATTGCGATTCGGCCAATTGAATAGGGCTCTATATAAGCACATAGCATTTTTTTTTTTACAGAAGTTTAAGTTAGTAAAGACCTTGCTTTTGGACAGAAGTTCACTAACTAAAAACTTCTGTACAAAGAAATGCTGTGTGCTTATATTGAGCCCTATTCAATTGGCCAAATCACAATTGAATGAGGCCCCAACAAAGCAAATTGTAGCTGGGGGTTCAAGCTTGATTTTATGATATCATCACATGGATGTCTGTGTGTCAAGGATTTAAAAAAGGTGGTATATAGGAGTAGTATATGGTATGGAAGGAAAATATCCATATACAGCCATCTACTAGCTTTAAAGAATCATAACATTGACACTATGGAGGATTGGTGTTTAAAAAGAAGAATTTAAAGGTATCCTGTAAATACAATGTTAAAGGGACAATTACGTCACTATAAGTGATCTTCATTGTGTGAAAGAGCACACAATTCTATGTTAAAGTGATCTAAGGTGTTTTTTTTAATTAAACTAAGAACAGTTACACATTTTCAGTCTTAGGTTTGTTTACAGAAACACTGCAGACTGCCCCATGATTTACAGCATCTGCCAGCAACGGCCATTCCAAGCCTCATGAACAGAAAGAATGATGGTTTTAGTCTCTTTAAGGAATGTAATCAGCCATAGGTTAACCCACAAGTAGCATATTTGTGAGTTTCTAGCAGTCATTTCCCTGCACCAATGAATTTGCAAAGGGTTAACCCTCTTTCTGATCTGCTCTGTACACGTCAGTCTGCCTGGGGGACTTGCCTAATTCTCATGTACACAGAACTTATGATTTTTGTTCCGTGAAAAAGGCACCTATTTCAAAAATTCAAAAAGTATTTCAACATATTTTCAGGAGTACATTACAGTGGTGTGCTCCAAGTTGTGCTGAATTAACTGGCGCTTTAAGTATATGCAATTGAGTAAAAACAAATGTCAGCAAACAATCCTACATTTAAGACCCCTGTTGATGTGGTGGTGACTGTAAACAGTTAACTTTTTGAAGTCCATAATCTGAAAGAGGTATCAGGTTGTTAGTTTGAATTAGAGCGTCAAGTTTGGAAAAAAAATGTTTCTTACCATCTAATGATACAAGAAATGGCCTTTTGTGTAGATTGTTTAAATGCTGGTGGTTCCAAAATAACCAAAGCTGGCACATTTCCAGATTTTGCAGCTCCAGCTGTGGGTTATTTCCTCATAAGATCACAGTAGACCTATATTTACAATGTACTACTTTGAATAACTAGGCCTGATAATTGGCAAATTATATTATAAAGTATTTTTTAAATGAATATTCTACAATTGGAGTAATTGTTTTTGTTTCTGCTGATATGTCTCTACAGGTGGGAGGAGACAGTGGAAAAGTATACAATTTCTGGAAACAACTGGAATGTAGCAATCCTTATCAACAGTGCTTTCAACTGATATCATTATTTTATAAAATTACTCCCTGCTGAGAAAATGCTCAAAAGTGCAGCTTGGTCAATATACTCAATGTCAACATTAAAAACAATTGTATATAATATTTGAAAAAAATTAAAAGTTGTATTTATATTTACTTTTTAAAACATTTCATTATCGACTTATTTGTTCAGAACAGCATATTGTAAATATAGAACTATATAGAACTATAGTGGTATATAGGAAATTAAATGTGGATTTAGAGCAATTGTAACCATCAAACGTTCAACGCCATAAGATCAATCTAGAAAGCTGTAGTTGCCAATGGGACCCCAAATTAGTGGAGCAAACCTGAACCTACATATAACGAAGAATTTCTCCTACAACAGTTAATTTTCAGGTGCCAGGAATAAGTAACTGTGTATTATCTGAAAATGATCTGAAAATAGTACAGAAGTAAAAGCATGTATGAAAAAGTCTCTGAAGTTGTCTAGTCTGCCTACTGCTCCATGTTTGTGGACACAGGAAGCCGCCAGTAAATGTATGTGTCTCTTGTTTGTTCCATAGCGCCTTTCAACTATTGAACGGTGGAATCTGATTGATTCAAAGCATGAATAGTAAATCAGAACTTCCTTTGGGATTGATTAGCCTATTAATTACGGAAATACAATCAGTCAGTAAAATGTCCGGCTGGGGCAATACCATGATATCTGATTTACAGTCTGATACGAAAAGCCTATAAACTAAAGAATAGTTCAATTGCACAGAAACACAAAAATATATCCACCATGGACACCTTCCCCTAGGCTTATAGTAAGGCTCCAAACACCAAAAAGTTCCAAAATATCCATGAACAGGCTCTCTGTAAAAGGAGTACATGCTGACACCTTTGTAGGCTGTTCCCCCTGTCCAGTGATAGGTGTTGCCCACCAGTCACTCCAATCAAAAGTGCAAAGTGAATCCAGATCACCCATGGTATTGTATGCTACTATGGTTCCCCAACTATAGTTGACCATTTTCCCATACAGACAACTGCCCCAAGTCATGTACCACACACAGAATGTGTTATCAGGAATAGGTCCATGCACATTTACAATGGTCATGGGATCCTCTGGTTCTTGGGGCTACATAGTCATATTTCCATTTTATCCAGGCACGTGCCTGCTAGTCAGAATCAAGGTCCAGTAACTTCAGCCTTCCCAGTGTAATACAGTTATCCGCGTGTACCATTGACCAGGCACCATATCTGGCTCTAGACCTTAGTGTTTGTTGCATTTTTATGGGGAGGGGAAACAAAATGCCTGGGTGATATCTTCACATGGGCTAACAGACTGCTTCTCTTATTCCTGTGTGTTTTAGCATTTATTTTACTGTGTACATTGCAGACACACTTAGCAAGAAGTTGCATTAAGATATAACTGCGGCAGTTTGTAACACCATATGTTTGGTTGTTTCTTTCAATTTATAAACATCCAGTTATTACAACAAACTTTAAAAATTAATCATGATACATCCAGTTAAATGTATTATTTCCTCATTAATATTTAAGGAAATTGCCTTTCCAGTTCAGAAAGCTGATGCAGCAGCAAAACTTTCAATACTAATGTGTTATGCTATGAACTGGTATCATAACCTATAAACCAAACAGCTCATTAGCATGGAGGTTTAAATCTTTCAGAAGCAGAGACGCCAGCATCTTATAGTAATGCCTCTCAGCGCTTACAATTATGCAAGTTATTTCTTCACGATAACAGATAATTAGTTTCATTATTAGTAGTAGTGTAATAAGTATTTTATTGGTTGGTGATGTGGTTAGTGGTGAAGCTTCTTCTAATTCTAGCTTTGAGCTATACATCTATCTAATGAGGTTAAAGGGACAAAGCAGAGGTCCAAAATATAGCATCATTTAAAGCTCTGATAACTAGTATTTTACCAGCCTAATGTTACAGTACATGTTTATTGAAGTTTTAATAATTTTTTTTTTGCTTTCAGTCCGGCTTTGAAACACACCTGCTAGTCTGTTATCTCATTCTTATAGGCCATTTAGTACTTGCTACATGACAAAGTGGAATGAGTAGAGTGAGCATATGCAGGCCTGATAGGGGTCTGCTCATTCTCTTCATCATGATACAGATTTAGACTGAAAATACAGCCAGACCATCAGGGGTTAATCAGCAATACAAACATAACATACCCCCCCCCCCCCCCAAGAATAATCAAAAATAATCACCCATAAGATGTAGGTAACAGACTATGCTTAATGCTGATCAGAATAGATGGCTGACAGGTAAAAAAAATGTCAAACTGTAATGTAGGTTTACTGTAAGAAAATGCAATGTTTCAACATTTATTTTATAAGGTACTTGTTTTTTCCTGTTATTTTAAATTATACTGTCTCATTTTAATTTATATTCTCAAAAGCATCTTTTGAAGACTTTCCATGTAATGCTCATGTCAAAATAAATACCCTATATTAAGCACAGAATATCACCACCACCAACATTGGGCCAGACCACCCTTAGATCTGCTGTACCTACTAACCTTCTATTGACTGCATTGTTTTCTGGTTCTTACATAAAATATCATATTGTAAGCTATTTAAGGCAGGACCATTACCACCTTCTGGCAAAATAATATATAATTCTAAGGTTACCTACCATTATAAAAGTGGTTTATAACCTCAGATACACAAGGGAAAACATAAGATATTTGTCCTTTTGCTGACTAGTTATGTGTTTTTTTTCACAAGACGAAGGAATGATTGTGTTTCTGCAATAGGATCTCTGTATCCTTCTATCTTATGATAGATTTGGGGCATCAGTTAGTTAGCCTTCCAGGCAGGAGGACCTTTTGAGGTCATAGGCCTGCTCTTTCATATATTCCTATTGTATGTTTTTACTGGAATTGGTTATATTAGAAAACAAAATATTTAGGTGCTCACTAAAAAAGTCTGTGAAAATATTTATAAGAACATTCAGGAAATGTTGAATTTTATACCTTTATCCTCTGTCTATTAAGGATATCTGAGTAAATTCTGGTAAATCAGTAGAAAATGTTTTTTTATTCCCTCTAATATATAAAAGCTTAAGTATTGGGATTTGAGAATCAAGAAGACCCAAAACAATTCTTAGACTACATTCTGAAGATCGTTACTGGTTCTAAAAAGCAAATATTCAAATAAATTCTATGCTGGGTAAAGTCCAAATTAGTGCCATTGTTATATGATATCAATGAATATTTAAGTTTTAATTGGCATACAAGTGAGTTCTTAGAACAGTGGTTCTCAACCTATGGGTCGCGACCCCGTTGGGGTCAAATGACGATTTCCCGGGGGTCGTCTAGAGCCATCGGGGATGTGTTTCTTTGTCTATTCTCGTCTGTAGTCTGGCTGTTGGGGGTCACCACAGCTTGGGAGGTTTTGTCGGGGGTCGCGGCACTGGAAGGGTTGAGAGTTGCTGTCTTAGAGTAATAATCACAATTGCTAGTTGGTGCCAAGCACCTTTAGTATAATTCCAGTACTAATTTCAGGTTAAGCAAATATCCTAGTTTGGGTTCTGATTTTAAATATTGTTTAGGGCTGAGTACTATAAACCATGAAGCTGTCACTTGTCATGCTCTCACAAAGCAATCAATATATAAATGAACGATTTTGAGACAATGACCTTTTAATGTATCCCATCACAGTATGTCGGCGAGCACAACAAAACAGGACACTGTGTGTGTGTTAATGACCTTCATACACTTTCCTGGCAACTCCTGCCCAAGATCCCAAAATAAAACCACACAAAGCCGCTGAATATAGGTAAATAAATATTGTCTGCAATTATATTATTTGCTGTAATGTCAGGTTGTGACCTTTCTATCTGAACTAACTATTCAACTGCTTCATTGGTCAGTGAGAGTCCAGGAGAATGTATGAAAGGTCAGTGATTTGTATTTTTGTACACAGATCCTAGTTTATATATCCTGCTTCATCTTTTTCTTTATATTGCCAGATTACCACTGTTGTGAAAAAATGTAAAAAAGCCCCTTTTGAACAATTACATTTGAAATAAGAAACCGTTTTTTCCCAAAAAGAAAAATAATACAGTTTCTAATTTATTATTTATATATACAATTATGCAACAGTGGAATCTACCATTTTTGTTTCCAGTGATCTGTGTGATGAATACACAGGAAGTTTGTATCTAACTTGTATCTTGTATCTGACCCTAACTTTCAAAGCCCTCAAAAAGAGCGCTCCCCCATACATTTCTGGTCTCATCTCCAAATACTCCCCCACCCGCCCTCTTCGTTCTGTTAATGACCTTCTTCTTTCCACAACTCTTGTTATCTCCTCTTACTCTCGCCTTCAGGACTTTTCTTGTGCTGCCCCTATTCTCTGGAACTCCTTGCCTCGCTCCACCAGATTATCCTCCAGCCTCAAAACATTCAAAACCTCTCTAAAAACCAATCTCTTTAAAGAAGCTTATCACCTTCCATCCTAACACGCTCATCACCTCTCTCTCCCTCCTTTTCCTCACACAATACCTTTAGGTTGTAAGTCTGTGAGTTTCAATCCCACAAGGTGCTTTAGGGAAAGCTCTATGGGTTTGAGGCTCAAAGACAGGGCCCTCATTGCCTTGCTATTTGTTACTTTGTATGTATCCTTGTCTTGAACGTATCTTATGTACAGCGCTACGGAATATGTTGGTGTGTTATAAATAAACGATAATAATAAATAATAATCTACACAATGGGAAAATATCAGATACATCTGCCAGCACATTAATTAGGCCTAAAGGAAAGCTCATTAGTTTATCCTTTTGAGACAAAAGCCACATGTTTAGAAAGTGAGATGAAAAAATGTAGTAAAGAATAAATAAATAACTGCTTGTAATAGTGAAAATGTAAATCTTCTAAACATTTTGCTCATTACCAGGTCATTCAAAAGACCATATAGAAAAATAATTGATAACAGTGGTGCTTCATTAATATTTAAACTTTTTGTCCTAAAGGCTCCTTTTAATACATTGTTGTTGTTTAGTCGTTCAGTCGAGTTTGACACTCCGTGACCCTATGGACCACAGCACACCAGGCACATCTTGTCTCTGGTTGTGTTTATCCATAAGGTTTTCTTGGCAAAGATACTGGAGAGGGTTGCCAGTTTCTTCTCCAGAGGACCTTGATTTGTCTGACCTCTCACATCTTAGGTGACCCTACATGTATAGCTCACAGCTTCATGAATGTACACAAGCCCCTTCACCATGACATGGTAGCGATCCAGAAGGAGTATAATACAGTATAATGTAGTAAATTATATGTTACAAATGTACTTTTATTCCGACAGCCAGGTCATGACAGTCAAGTACTACCATTACATGATAGGGTTTGTGTTGGCTTCCAAGATAAACAGATATTATTTGCAGAAAAAAGCAAATGTCGACTATGTTGTATTTAGTTTAAAAGTTTAAAATCAAATTGTTTTTTTAGGTTATTCTTAAAGAGCATGAAAGGTTGACTATATGTTGTGTTATTGATTTTTTTCCATTCCATTTTTTAATCAGTCCTTGGAAAGTCCATGTTGTTGTTGCTGCAAATATTAATTTGCTGCTTTCTGGCCTAAATACAGACCCCCCAATGTCATCTGATAGTGAGACCCCTCTCCCACCCTTATCAAGTACTCAGAGCTGCACACTAACATACTGAATTGTATAATAGCATACAAAAGCTGCAAAATGTAAATTTTTCAGAAATTAATTACTGTAGAAAAAAACTGCTAGTACAACATGTATCCAGTTTTTAATTCACTTTAAAATGAATCCCTTTAATTAATTTTCAAAAACCATACATTTTTTATCAAGTCACATTGTAAATTCATTTTAAATTACTCAATTACTTAAGCTTGCTGATTTTGGGAAAACTTAAAGCATCTTCATAACCTGAATAATAAATGTTTAAAGCAATTTAATGTCTACAATAACAATCACAGATTGGCACAAATGTAAGTTTATTAAATTATTCTGATTAAAATTTAATTTACAATATACAATGTATTTTAAGTATCAAGGCCTTACTCTAAGGAGTGGTGTACTTTTTATTCGTCCTAGGTATAATCTCTTTGGGAAAAAGACGCCTAGGAGTTGTTTCCAGAACTAGATGCCATTATATTATAGGTGATAAATCCCTTATTGCTCTCTCATGTAACTTGACCAGAGATAACAGGAATAATCCCACCAATGGTATCCCTTTGTCTGTGGTAGCTGAGGTTTGTAATCTGCATGTAAACGTGTACAAATATGGATGTTTCCAGTATATCTGCTCCAGTCATCATGCAAGAAGGATATTTAATACCAAAACTCTGCTGATGCAGCTGACATATATAGGCCATATATAGGTATTTTATTGTCATAGGCCCATTCAAAGGTGTGTGCGACCACTCTATATTTACGTATATAATATTCTAGGCATATCTGTATTTACATATATATTGCCCTTCTCTGTGCCATGTCTACCACTACAATGTAATTTTCTTGAAGTAGTGCCCAAAATTGTACTTCATATTCCAAATGAGGGTGTACTAGGGAATTATATAGTGGCAGAATATTTGCTTTCCTTCCTTCTATACCCCTATTAATGCACGCTAATATGTTACTTGCCTTTGTAGATGCTTCTTGGCATTGAGCACTGTTATGTATGTGCTAAGTCCCTTTGCACTGAAAGTACATGATTTCCTGATTTTATTACCTTGCACACCTTACTTCAAAATCATTAATAAATATGTTACTTCTTTTTTTTAAGCTTCCCTTCACTTCCTTTGAATTTTTCAACCTACAATAGGATTTCAAGAACAAGCCTGCAAGAACGCTGAACGAGATTTAAAGGTAAACCTATATAGAGGGAAGCTAGTTTTTTTGTTTTTTTTTATCTAAAACAGCATCAACTATTATACCATTTCCAAGCAAGTCAATGTTTATTCATGATGAAATACTTGTCTGAATTGTTGCAATTTATGACCTTTCTTGAAAAAAATTAATTTGAGAGTGATTTGTAGATTGTAATTGTTGGGAATGCAGTATTTACATTATTTTCCCAACATTTACCCACTTCACTTGCATGCAAAGGCCCTGGTCAAGAATGGCAACTGAGCAGGAGCATATGACAGGATAGGCCAATCCCGAACACGGCTAATAGTTTATGGGATTTAACATGGGTACAAATTGATGCCAACATTTTTGGAGTGTCCAAGACAGCAGGGGATAGGCACAATACCTTCTGTCAGGTGAGATTCTATCATGAGCACATACATAGAAAATAAACATTTAATATTTGCATCACTTACTTCAGGGGTATATATAGGCTTTGTGCAGCTTAGGCCCACTCAGATTTGGGCACCCCCCCCCCCCCCCCAATACACACACACACAAGTATATATAAACCTAGACTTCACCTGGGCCTCACTAAATTGTCGAAAATAAATGTAATGTTTACTGAAAGATTATTATAATTTATAAAGATAGTGTTTACAGCAGAATTATGGAAAGAACCCACAGAGTTTTTGCAGGAAGGGGGAAAAACATACACTGTGGCCCTCATTCAAATGCAATTTGGCCAATTGAATAGGGGTCTAAATAAGCACATAACATATTTTTTTAAAGAAGTTTTTAGTTAGTAAACATCTATCCAAAAGCAAGGCTTTCACTAACTAAAAACTTCTTTAAAAAAATATGCTATGTGCTTATTTAGAGCCCTATTCAATTGCCCAAATCGCAATAGAATGAGGGCCTATGAAAGTAGAAAAGGAAACAAAATAGAAATGTAAATCACTATATTTACTTGTACAAATGTGAAAACAGAAGAGCTGGATATCAAGCAGACAAGCGGCACAAATCATGTAATGTATCTCACTCAGACAGAACCTAATCAGATATTAAATTGATACACGGTGTATGGGTTTAAATAGCCTATCCATAAAGGTAAAGAGCCAATTGAAATCATTCAATAAAAGCTGCCAGCTTGGGTAATTTACTTTCTCTCAGTTACTTTTCTAGTAAGGACTATCCTACCAATGCTCTGATGCCTCATACAAATCACAGTTTTCACAATTTGGCAGTAACAGTTGAAAATCCTGCAAACGTTAAGAAAAAAACACATAGGCCCTCTTTCAATTGCAATTTGGCCAATTGAATAGGGCTCTAAATAAGCAAATAACATTTTTTTTTAAAAAGTTTTTAGTTAGTAAACATCTATCCAAAAGAAAGGTTTTCACTAACTAAAAACTTCTTTAAAAAAATATGCTATATGCTTATTTAGAGCCCTATTCAATTGGCCAAATCGAAATTGAATGAGGCCCATAGTAGGGAAATATCCAGCTGCAACAATATGTAAACAGCAACTCTGATCATGTCAGTAACTAATTGGAATTTGTATGTCTGGCATCACTGAAATGATGAATTATGGTGCATTTTAGAACTCTTAGTGCTTTACTCTTCCCTATCCTCTGACCATTTTTATCTTTATCTAAGTCTTCCATTATTCAGTTTCTCTCTCTTTCATTTTTATTGTCTTCTCATTGATTAAATGACAAATGTGTTCCTTTATATACATATATATATATATCTTTATATATATATCTTTATTCAATTCACATTTCTTTCCGTGTTTTCCCCTTTAAGGACTGACACTACCCGTAAGGGGTTAATATCATCACTGTCTAGGTATATATAGCAGGTGCAAGTGACAGCACCACAGCCCCAGTAGAAGCTCTTGATTGCGAAACGCGCGTTGGGCGATTACCGAGCGCACACGCGACCTTTGTTTGGCTTACACAGCCAGGTCGCGTTCGAGCGCAGGCACGCGCACGTCTGGCTGACGTCGGTCGCGCTTTTCACGCGCACCCGCTACGAACGGGCGACGGAGCGTCTCAGCACGCCAGCATTCGGTGCGAAGCACAGCAACACTGCAAAATTGATATACTGGCCAAGTTTACGTTTAGAGACCTGGGACCTCCACAACAGTGAGTACAATACACTATTACATGTACATTAGCACATTAGTTGCTTCAAGATCATTGATATAACTGAGTGTATAAGTACTCGCTGCTGTGCCTGTCCCAGGTTGGGTGATTGCAGAGTGCATATTTTATCCAGGTACAGGGGTTCCTATTCTCTCCTCCCTAGTACAGGATATTCATCCCCTTGTTTGCAGCCTCATTATTGCTCACATAACATTACCTTATTGAGGTTTTGTGAGATTCCAATATTTGCCAACAAGTCCCTCTCTTTAAGGTTGGAGACCTGGGACCCTTATTATTCTTAGTATCCAATGTATAATTGTACAGACTGAAAGATAGATTGCTTTGTCTGTAAGCATTCATTATTTCGCCTGTCCTGGATATCCCCGTCATATGCAGGGGTTCTCACACCCAGCCCCCTTTTTTTTTTCCAGTATTCAATCATTATCTTATTTTATCAAGAATTTGGGGTCCTGTGTTCAGGACATATTTCCCAATTCTTCTTTTTTAGTCTTCTATGCACGTCACTTTTTTATGTTATTATTAAAGGTTAAGTTTTACCTTCCACATATCCTTTTACACCTGCCCAGCAATGATTTGGTATGTCCTTGACCTTTCTCTTGATTGTTACATCGTTACAATCTTGTGGTCAAACCTATGAGCTGTGGGTATTTCGTTACCCTCTCTCCAATTTTGGAACAATTGTGTCACTCATTTGTATATCATTAGTTGCCGCTTTCTTCTCCATATTATTCTTATATTCTCTAGCAACTGTTATTACATTTGAACACAACCATTCAGCTCTCCTTCCTGTCTCTGTCTTACTTCATTCTTACTCACTTGACAATACCGGTGGAAAATCCTCCTCCTTTCCCCTTACACTTAATGTAGCTATTTATGATAGCATTTCTCCCACCGGTAGTCATTTTCCCTGTTTGATTCCTTTCCTTTCTTTTTGGACATATATTCTTCCCTCATCTTAGTCGTTTTTAGTATCTTCAATCCACTCTTGATTATGGCTGAGTGTGATTTCTACAAAGAGTTTAAAATCAGAAATGAAAAAATGATGGAGGAAGTAGGGAAAGCGTTTGACAATCTAGACGTTTCCCCTCCGAGAGACGAATTAGACTGGCAAGGAGGTCTCAAACAATTGTCACATCTATTACTCAAACATGTGCGCTCATTTTGGAACAAGAGCACATTTGACAAATACCTTGCCAAACATATTGTACCCAGAGGATTGCGAGTAAGGGTTTTTCCCTCATATGCCTTCCATTTGGAGGCCTATAAAGAAAGGTGGGAACATGCATTGATTTCTTGCTCTGAAACTCTACTAGCCATCCTCTCAGACTATGAAAAAGAAATTTTAGTCAACCTCGACAAAGAAATCAAAGAGTTACATGATGAGCTTACATAATTCGAGACCAAACTAGAATTCACAGAAGGGTACAATAACATTAAACGAGACATAGATAAAAAGGAAAGAGAAATCATACAGAACAAACGTAACAAAATGAACAGAGACATAAAGGATTTTGAGAAGGGACAAGTTTTCAACTGGAACCACAAGGACAAACGTTATAATTACAGAAATAGACAACCAAAAATAAACTATTCTCTTAGAATGTCATCATCCGATTATGAATCATCTGCACCCGAAGAATCAGACAGTTCCAACACCAATATGATTAATAGGAGAGAATACCAACAAGTGTCTTTTTTAGACAGGGGACGAAGACGAGGTTATCCACCGGATCCGACATGGAGCCGGAGAGACAAGACCAAGGAACAAGACGAGGGAGAGTACGGTCCGCCCATGACCCAATACAGAACCCTTCGCAACAGAGAAACTTGGGGGTATCGCCCGACGGTATCCACCAGTCGACGACGCAAGGAAACCAACTAACACTAGTCACATCACAAGTCGCAATTGACAATTCGCCAGTAATTTCAGACGATCAAAACAATGATACCGTTATCTCCAATATCTATCACAACACAATGGACCAATCTCATATTGTCAACCTTACAAGGAGAACATTAACCTCAGATCAATACAGAACTCTTCAAAGAGGATTGTCTTTTTCACCGACCAACTCGTTTGAACTCTTTGATGTAGCTAAAGATGTCAATCTTTTCGCTAGAAAGATCTTACTCAAAAATTTTTATCATAGAGAAGAATCAAACCCAGAGGTTATTGAAAAACAGATCTTCGAGGATCTATGTGATTTATTGGCAGAAAATGAAGCAACACAAACACACAAACCCTGTCCACCAGACACAGGGACATCGAACTTAAAGAAAAAGTCTAAGTTTGTCCCTCCCATGCATATCTGTCCCCAAATAGACATATATACTAAACTTGTCATCAAAGATTTAAATAAACTACCAACGATCTACGCGTCCAACATTAGTAGACAAGAACGTAAATGTATTAATGACATGAAATCGTGGAAAGACATTGTAATTAAACCATCAGACAAAGGCGGCAATGTGGTATTGTGGCCTAGTGAGCAATATGTTGGGGAAGCTATGAGACAGCTTTCGGACCGAAAATGCTACAAAAAGCTTTTAGGAGACCCCACCAAAGAATTCTTAACATCTTACAATCTAATCATCTCTGAAGCCCTAGCCAACGGACTAGTGTCCAAGCGTGAATTCGAATACTTAGAGGTTGACAAACCGAAAACAGCAACATTATACCTACTCCCTAAAATCCATAAAAGGCAAGTCAACCCACCGGGTCGGCCAATTGTATCCGGGAGAGGCAACTTGACAGAATCTGCCAGCAAATTCGTTGATGCCTGTATCAAGTCCTTCGTGATCAGTCTCCCATCTTACATACGAGATACAATGGACATTCTCAACAAATTGGATGATATTATGCTCAACAAAACTACATACTTGGTAACTTGTGACGTTGAATCGTTGTATACATCAATCAAACATCATAAAGGAGAAGAGGCAATTCGGTTTTTCCTTAGTATGCAATCTCAGTATTCCCAAGAGAGGAATGAATTCATTATCCAACTTTTACACTTCGTTTTAACCCACAATTATTTCACATTCAACGAAAATTTCTTTTTGCAACTGAGAGGTACAGCAATGGGCACTTCATGTGCCCCAACTTACGCTAACCTCTATATGGGGTGGTGGGAGCACCAAATAGCCTTGGGAGACAACATGAATCTGTACACAGAACACGTCCAGATTTGGTTAAGATACATGGACGATCTTTTCCTATTATGGGATGGTACTAAAGAACTTCTGGATGAATATATGCAAAAACTGAATGATAATGATCTCAATCTTAGGCTAACATATCAGATGGATATTAACAAAGTAGACTTCCTGGATATCACTATTGCACGAGGATCTAACGGCCAACTTATGACAGATCTATTTCGTAAAGAAACGGCCACAAATAGTGTACTACACAACGATAGTTTCCATCTTCCCTCAACCAAACGAAGTATACCTTTTGGGGAATTCATCCGCTTAAGGCGCAATTGTTCCCAAATTGAAATTTTCAATAAAAGGGCACAAGAACTACGAGATCGCCTCAAGTTAAGAGGATACAGTAATAGACAGATTAAGAAAGCTTATCACCGCGCTCTCTATTTAGATAGAGATACCCTCTTAACCCCTAAACCGAAGAAACTTGCGGATGATCAGATCCGATTTATTGGTTCTTATCATGCACAATGGAAACAAACCCTCAGTATATTACACAAACATCTACATATTCTGAAAACTGATGAAGATCTTAACCTGTGGTTTAAAAACGGCATTTCAGCTAGTTGGAAGCGTTCTCCCTCTTTAGGGGATACGTTAGTAAAGAGTCATTTCATCAAAGAGCGGACCAAAAAAAAAGATAAGATCAAAGGTAACCACCGCTGCGCACACTGCAGCATTTGTTCACATATCAAAAATGTGACAACATTTAAGGATCATTTTGGACATGAACATTCTGTTCCACAACTATTCAGTTGTAGCTGTAAACAGATCATATATGTTCTTGAATGCCCTTGCAAACCCCCCAAGAAATATGTAGGAATGACCACACGCGAGATGCGTAAACGCTTGGGTGAACACATTCGCAACATCAAAAACAGTAGGAAAGATTTGGAAAATCTCAAGAAATTAACATCGGTCGCCAGACATTTCTTTCAATTCCATAAATCTGATCCTACATTATTGCAATGTTGGATGGTCCAACAAATCTCTCTTGGAATAAGAGGAGGCAATTTGGAGAACGCACTTCTGAAAGCAGAGAGCAAATGGATTTTTCTTTTTAATTCCATGGCTCCCTCAGGTCTCAACGAGGCCATCAATTACACTGTATTCCTTTAACCAACTTTCCTTTTGCATTCTCTATTTGAGGTCAGCCTTGCCACCTCTTTATACCTCCTACCTGAGAGTCTCACTCTCACATCCTTCATCTTAGGTCAGTCTCACTACTCTCATACATCTCTTTTCAGAGAGTTTTATTTTCACATATCACATTAGGTCATCTATCAATATTTATACATATCTTATCTTATTTTCTCCCTTTTACGTTGCTAGTACTGGTGCTTCTCACCCTCTTTTTCACATTATACTCCGTTATATCCATATTTGATCCTTGTCGTTTTTCTCCCACACTATCCGTGACACTCTACACTATTTTGACATCTTTAATTCCTCTCTCTTTTTTTATAGCAAACAAGATATATATAATTCTTAACTAAAAATAGTTGAAAGTATTGATGGAATGTCAATTAGAAACTATTGTTTATCTTTATTCAATTCACATTTCTTTCCGTGTTTTCCCCTTTAAGGACTGACACTACCCGTAAGGGGTTAATATCATCACTGTCTAGGTATATATAGCAGGTGCAAGTGACAGCACCACAGCCCCAGTAGAAGCTCTTGATTGCGAAACGCGCGTTGGGCGATTACCGAGCGCACACGCGACCTTTGTTTGGCTTACACAGCCAGGTCGCGTTCGAGCGCAGGCACGCGCACGTCTGGCTGACGTCGGTCGCGCTTTTCACGCGCACCCGCTACGAACGGGCGACGGAGCGTCTCAGCACGCCAGCATTCGGCGCGAAGCACAGCAACACTGCAAAATTGATATACTGGCCAAGTTTACATTTAGAGACCTGGGACCTCCACAACAGTGAGTACAATACACTATTACATGTACATTAGCACATTAGTTGCTTCAAGATCATTGATATAACTGAGTGTATAAGTACTCGCTGCTGTGCCTGTCCCAGGTTGGGTGAGTGCATATTTTATCCAGGTACAGGGGTTCCTATTCTCTCCTCCCTAGTACTCCCAGGATATTCATCCCCTTGTTTGCAGCCTCATTATTGCTCACATAACATTACCTTATTGAGGTTTTGTGAGATTCCAATATTTGCCAACAAGTCCCTCTCTTTAAGGTTGGAGACCTGGGACCCTTATTATTCTTAGTATCCAATGTATAATTGTACAGACTGAAAGATAGATCGCTTTGTCTGTAAGCATTCATTATTTCCCCTGTCCTGGATATCCCTGTCATATGCAGGGGTTCTCACACCCAGCCCCCTTTTTTTTTTTCCAGTATTCAATCATTATCTTGTTTTATCAAGAATTTGGGGTCCTGTGTTCAGGACATATTTCCCAATTCTTCTTTTTTAGTCATAAAAATGCACGTCACATTTTTATGTTATTATTAAAGGTTAAGTTTTACCTTCCACATATCCTTTTACACCTGCCCAGCAATGATTTGGTATGTCCTTGACCTTTCTCTTGATTGTTACATCGTTACAATCTTGTGGTCAAACCTATGAGCTGTGGGTATTTCGTTCACTCATTTGTATATCATTAGTTGCCGCTTTTTTCTCCATATTATTCTTATATATATATATATATATATATATATATATATATATATATATATATATATATATATATATATATATATATATTTTTATGACTACATTTAAGAAAGCATTTTTTAACATACTTTTTATTTGAAAGCTTTCCAATAATACAAATACATCTACATAGGCTATATGAAGAAATAGGATGCCAGTTAGTTTTATTAGTCTTTCGGATAATGAAGGACATCATTTCCTCGATTACAGGAGGTGAATTGTCTTTTAACCAAGCACCTGGCCCTTTTCTAAGCTTTGTATAATCTATTTCCTGGGATAAAAAATATTAACAGCAGCTCAGTAGAGATTATGGTAATATCAATCTGAAATAAATTCTATTTCTAAATCTAAATATATTGAATGCACATAATGTCTTGGCTGGAAATAAAGAAAAAGGTGAGATCTATGTATGTTATATTTGTCCCTAAGTCCTGGGAATGCATAGTTGTGTTAGCAGATTTACCAAATTGCAGACAAACCTCAGGCCCTTCTCCTCCCAAGCACAGGATCTAGTGTCCTCCTCTGCATCTTAAAACCGCAAACTTTTTGTTAGTGGTAGGAAGAATGATCAGTGTAATTGAGACTATATACTTTTCTAATCCACCTCCCGGCTGAATCTGTGCTATATATAAGTATGTTAGAGAGGCAGTGTTATGGGATGTCAGTGGATTCTGCGTGGAGTAAGTAGATTAGGTTTAGTGAAGGACTAAATTGTTTGTCCCTGTTCCAATCAGTGTAGGTATTGGAGTGGAGAATCCAATCACTTGCATATCTTGCTACACTGGCAATGTTATGGAATTTAATATTTAGAAAGTTGAACCCTCCATTGGATTTTGATTGACAGAGTCAAGAGATAGAAAGTAAGGAAAGGAGCGACTTATAAGCTTTTGAAAGAGTTTTTTTTAGAAGCAAACATGTATTTCCTTTTCATGAGCAAGAGGGAACATATAGCAGCTTGGGAACTATGATCATTTTAATGAGATGTAGTCTGCCAACAAATGTTGGGGAGATGCTTCATTACTTGATTTTGAATGCCCATAATTCTTCTTTCAAAGTTGTTGGCGTATAAGAAATCTATATTCTTCATCAAGTAAATACCCAGGTATTTAGTTATGGTCTTTGTTGTTACCCCAGAGTTCCCCTTCCTAATAGCAGAGTCAAGTTGACATGAGAGATGCAAAGCCTCAGATTTATTAGCATTAACTACAAACCCTGAGGCCCAACTGAAATGAGATTGTTGACAGTATGAAGGGGATTGCTGAATCTGGTTTACTAATGAAGATGAGAATGCCATCAGCAAATGTCGAAATGTTTAGGGTAGAGTTACCGATTTGAATGCCCTCTAATACTGGACTGGTCGCCGGTTTACGTAAAAAGGGTTAATCGTGATAACAATCAAGAAATGGTGATAAGGGGCAGCTCTGTCGGGTACCTTTATGATAGAGGAATTGACGTAAGGACCGGTTGAGGTTTGGTATAGATGGTGTGTATGTAGCCAATAAACTGTGGCCCAAAATTCTGTCTAGACAGAAGTTCTAAAAGGTTTGTCCTGGAGACCCTATCAAATATTTTATTGGCACCTAAGTTAATCATAACATTTGAATTATTTTGGAAATCCCTAGATTTAAATAAGGATTACTATTAGGTGCCATGGGGTTTCATAGGCACCACCATTGTTATACTTCAGATTACCATGGGGGTCCACTTAGCGATAACAGAGACAGACATTTAATTTTGTTCCTAAAAGGACTAGAAACCCGTGAGGAACCTTTAATTCAGATAATATCTCTACTGAGTTCTATGAAAAGACTGCATGTGAACTACCACTTGACAATATGAGTCCCAGCAAGATAACCTTCCCCAACGGAGTCCAGGTAAACTTGCAGTCCAATATGTAAGCCTTCATGAAACAAGCAGAGTCTGCTAAACTGAAAGTATTTTTGTTTGGCTTGGCTTCATGAATGAAGATTTAAAAGGCATGTTTTCCACATCTGCAGGCTCTCTGGTGGCTAAGGAGTCCAATGCGGGACAGGCAGACTCAACCAATTTTTCCTCCATCTCCTTTTATCCTCAAAATCATCCTCAAGATCAGCCCTGTGTGTTCTCTCGAAAGCTGAAACAGCCTGGTGAATGGTACTTCTCCAGGCCTTAAGTTCTGAAGCTAAAGCCGTCCATCTATGGTGGTCAATGTGACAGGCATCAAGACACTGTTTCATCGAGTCCTTGTACCGCTTCTTCAGTTCTCCTCTGTCACGATTACCAGTGGTGAGCTCACCATATAACACAATCTTTGGAAGCCAATTACTCTCCATCCTAGAGATGTGTCCCCACCCCAAAGGTATTTTTATACAAATGCTCTATCATCAATGCTTATATAGATATTCATGTTAGTTTGTTGCATGCCTCACAAACATTTGACTTTTTTTTCACAAACTACATCTCTATACATAACTGAATTACCTGGATTATTACTAAATTACACTCAACTTCCAATTATGACTTCTTGTTCTGGTAGTTATATTTTCTAAACAATGACACCCTTCCATGCTTTTATATATCATTCACTGTTTTTGAAAGTTTCTATCCTTCATCCAAGCTATAAATATAGACTTATCTTATTAAATTGCGATTCAGCCAACTGAATAGGGCTCTATATAAGCACATAGGATATTTTTTTACAGAAGTTTTTAGTTAGTGAAAACTTCTGTAAAAAAATATGCTCTTTTCTTATATAGAGCCCTATTCAGTTGGCCGAATTGCAATGTAATAAGGCTGTAAGTCTGTGAAACCTTTCCTTATACATTTTGTTGTTTACAAGGTAATTGAAAGATATTTTCATGAAACGTGAGCTTTACTAAAATGACAATGGCTATTCAGACATCATTTCTAACACTAACAACAGGATTTTGATAAGGAATTTGAAAGCAGGAATGTTGACAAATTGGCTAATTTATCAAAATTTGCCACCAGCAGGAAGGAATGGGAGGAGTAATATTCAAAATGAAGATGCAAAACTGATTTTCTACATAGGGTTGGGGTTGCTGTTTAAATATAATAGCAGGTCCATATAGCCTTGAAATACTTCATTTTCTATTTCTAATAACCCACTTTAAAACTTTGCATTATAATAGCTCACTGTTAAAACCTCATAAGGTAGAGAAATAAATAGTTTTGCCACCTCATGGGCAAAGTTAAACTCCTTTGCCAATAACTGGATTTTCAAATTAGTTACATATATGCCAGGAGATTCAAACTCCCCAGTGGATATTAACTATTGTTTTTAATTTGCTTTCTTTTTCTTGGAACATAATGTTAGCAATGGCAAACAAATCTATGGACATAATTGTTTCTATGCATCTAAACAGATTAGGTTTCTTCTGCAGAACTGAATGTATTGATTATATTATCGTTCTGTACCACCACAATTGTATTTTTATTAGATGGTTGTTAATGATTTAGTTGGTTCTTTACCTTAATATACATTGAAAAGATTTTCCAATTTGCAAGTGAAAATTGATGTACAGTGTGTTATTCTTTGCAGTAGGTTTAATTGGATGACACTAGTATTTCATCCCGCTACTTTATAATCATATTTTGCAAAAGAAATGCAGGTATAAATATCAGAAAATGTATACATTTAAGCAAATATATAATGAACCATCCACTACATATTTTAGTGGAGAGATAAATAATGGTCATGCATAAAATGTATTATGTATTACAGGAAAATATACAATTTTTAGGGTATGTGTCTTCTACAGTAATATAGTAAATACTGAAACTGTGCAAGTTTATCATATAAACTGAAATATATCTGCCACATATGAAATTAATTGCTATTGGCTACCATTTATTGTTTTATGAGTATGAGAAAATCTAATTAAAAGTATTGACAATAAAACAGACCACTATGTTGCATGGAATAAATTCACAAAATAAGTTATTAAAGCCATATTTACCATGTGTTTTTATTAATATTGTGGTTGGTGGTGAAAGGCTATTATAGGAAACAATGAAGTTTGGAAAAAAAATATTTGTTAAGGACATAAAATAATAAAATTACTTAATTTTGTAAACTATGGGCATAAAAGCATTAATAGAGAAAATCTTAGATAAGCAGACTCAGCTTGTGTCTGGGAGCTACCATTGTGGATGTTTACAGACTGCTTGCTGTTTGCTACCCTGGAATCTCGGATGGGGAGTGAGCTAGTGTGAGTTATGCTTCCACCTAATACTATTGTTACTCATTTATAAATATAAAGATTAGAGGTGCTCATCTGAGAACGGACAATACCTAAGTAGGTTTGCTCTATAGGTCTGGTTACCTACTCACAGAGCAGCCTCTTTTAGCTGACGTTTGTTCTTCACCGGGATAAATAACATGTAGTACCGTATTGGTCCGAATCTAGGCACCTTTTTCCTGATTTTTGAGCTTGCGAGTTACGGGTGCGGCTTGAATTTGCGACCGTAAAAAAAATCATTGCCGATTTGCGAACTTTGCTTGTTAGGTGTGCGGCTTCTATTCGCGAACGCAAAATTACTGCCGATTTGCGCGATTGCGAGATAAGGGTGCCGATTTTCGTGCTTTAGACTGCGGTATTAAATAGCAATTTACGGTTTTAGTGATTGTAACGTCCTGTAAAGCCTGTAACCTGCAAAAAAAGCAACAGTGCTAATTAGAAAGCCTGTTTCTTGCAATGGCTGATCACTTTGAGAGTCTTTTTCTCTCCAATTTTACAGGTGCGGCTTATATTTGAGTACTATCTTTTTTCTATTTTTTCCCCTTGAACTTTACGGGTGCGGCTTATATGGGGGTGCGGCTTATATTCGGACCAATACGGTATATCAGTCTGGTCCCACTCAAAAGAGTAATCCAGCCCCAAAATACCAGGCAATTCTACCCTGAACAGGAAAAACAGCAAACCACCAGACGCGTTTCAGTGAGGTGCAGCTGAACTCCCTAAGGCACAGTGAGCAAGGAGTCCACGACTAACTTTTTTCATTTATAAATAGCAATATTTATGGTTAGGCTTAACATTTAAGGAATTGAATATGATTATTGTTAGGTACTAGGGCTATATTTAAAGTGACAAGAAACACAATTGTTTGTTTGTTTTTTCAAGCATTTAAAAGAGCACATTTTAAAGATTACAAAATTTGTTTTTGCAAGAAAAATATTAATTGAAGCTAATAAGAAATGCCGAGAGCATACTTTAGTCTGTAGATCTCATTGGCTGGCAGAGGACAAGCCCCTACAAACAGATAAACATCAAGATAAGTTTTTGTATTCTGAGACCTTTATTTGAAAAAAGAAAATGCATTGTGACACACTAAACACCATCATAACCATGCAGCAAAGAAAAAAAAATCCATGTCCGTTTAAGGCTGTGGTTGGGTTTGGATGAAGGCTGGGACTAGTGGTTAGATTACGGATTGGGTTAAAGGGACACTGCAGTAAAAGCAACCTTTAATTCCACCCCCCATTACCTGTAATTGTATGTAGCCTTGGCCTTCTCAGTTGTCATGTTTCCACTATCTATCAGGCTGTGTTCTGCTTGCATGGCAGATAGGTAAAGCCAACTGACTGATTTATAAGAGTACAAATAGCAATCTACTAACTGACAAAGAGCTAATCTCGGCCTACAAGGTCCTCACACACTTAACAATAACATTATACAGAGACATAGGGGGAGGTATTAGCACACTGCAATGGAGGTGGTCAGGACTACTTTATTTCCAGTGTCTCAAGGATGCTTAAAGTAATGTAACATAATATAATACAGGGGCTCGCCACTTTCTTTGGACTGAGGACTGGCTGGTTACCGTCTAATTAATACTCAGCCAACAATTTTAACAGTGTCATGCTACATGTGACACACTACATTTCAGTTTAGTTTTGCATTGGCTTGTACATTTTATCTGCAGATAAGTGTATTTATGACTGTGACTAACGGTATGGTATGGTAATTGGGTTGGGCTCTCCTCATCCCTGTTTGTTCCTGAGGACCAGCAGACAAGGTCTCATGGATCAGCACTGTCTCTATGTCTGTTAAGAACAACTGTCTCACACATATAAAAAAAATATAAAAAAAATGAAAAGTAAAATGTTTTTGAGACCAAATGAACAAACTACTGCACAGCAAAAAAGCTGCTGGTTCTTATTTATATGAGATAAAACCTTGCAGAAACAGTACATGAGCAGCCCCATGTGGCCACTTAATGTACTGCAACCTGACTTACTCTCCATGGTTTTATTTTGATAAATTGTTTAAACACTACTTAATAACTCATTATTGATTTCAAAACCTCCAGTAGGCTGCAAATCCCTTATCAATAATTGCCATTTCTGAACAGAAAATTGAAGAAGTAATTATGTGTGTAGAAAACACTTCCCTGGTGTCTGGGGTAAATCTAGGCCTCCCCAGGGTACATGGTGATCACCTGCCTGTTGTAGTCATTGCCGCAAGCTTGTTTTCTGATTGACACATCTAAAATAAGTCGTCATAATTATTGGAAGAACGATGCCCCATTGTAATGCTGATTGCTGAAGGCAGTGGTTCTGTTTCCTACAGTGCTTATATTAACTAGCAAGGAGATTAGTTTTTTTTTACCAAGAGACTTTTAGAGATAAGCACATTGTATATTTAATAAATATATACTAATATAACCAACATATTGCAAAACAACAAATGGCTTCATTAAAATGGATTATAAACCGCATCAACAGAATTTCTTATGTCTTCTTTCTTTCACCTGACAACAGCACCATCTTGTGTTAGCAAAGATTTGATGCACATAAAAAAAACTTTCTACATCTAATCAAATGCATATAATACTTCCAGATCACTGGGCGTTCTAGATCTTTACATACAGCTGCTTTTGGAAATGATTCCCTTCAGTGCAGCTATTAACATTACAATGTATTTAACATATTCCTAAACTTTTTGAATATTCATATTTTATAAGAAAAGCATAACTTAATATAATAAATCAGATAGGTAGTGGAAATATAATTATAGACTGGTAAATGTAATTATATAGACTGGTAAATGTAAACTTTTTATTTATATATACATATATATATATATATATATATATATATATATATATATATATATATACCGTATATAGTAAGTAGCCTTGAGTGTTCAGTGATCCTGATGAATAATCAGAGTATTGCAGTATATACTGTAACTCTCTGATTATAAATACATATACATTATATGCATGTATATATATATATATATATATATATATATATATATATATATATATATATAATGATCTAGAGTTGGTCTGGAGGAGGGATGTTTGCAATTGCATAGTTGCATGTGCAAACACTAGTCTGATGGTTATCATTTACTAAGGCACACTTATGTCACCATCATCATTTTGGGCATCATGTATAAGCAGAACTGACTTCAGCTAGGACATTTAGTTGCACATGTATGTTAAATTATACATATTAGAGGTCAGGGTTCTCTTATACGCCCTGGTAATTCCCATTTTACTGTGCAGATTTTGGGCATCCTGGCACAGAAATACCCTCTGTGCATTTAGCATTGTGAGCAGACTACAAGATCCTACCCTTTTGTCCAGAAACTGTCAGAAGCTGAAAACCAAGCCGTTACTTACTGGCCCCCTGGAGTGCCGCAGCTTTCCAATTTATGTGCAGTACTCTTGCTTTATAAATACACTTTTTCACTAACACTGGGAGTAGTGAAGCTTTATACAAACCACTAGATCCTAGTATTTGCTACTGCAGTTCGCCAGTAGCCATTGTGGCATACACTTACAGGCATGTTAAGACATACTGCAGCCTCGCTCCTGTGTATCTTCCAGACCTCCACTCCATTCTTCAACATAATTACCTTTCCTCGTATGAGATCTAATAAAATGTCTTGTCCTGGAACAATAACTATCTGCAACATAGTGAAAACAAAATGGTTTCTTAGACCCATCCACTTGGATATTTATACAAAGATTGAGTGATGAATGGAATCCCCAAGGAGCTCAACAGATTGATCAAACCTGACACCATTAGCCCTCACAACTTGGTATGATGACAGTTCACAATATCTGTTGCACAGTTATAAAATCCAATGAACCATTTATTCTTAGAGCAACGCATCCAGCTAGGGATGGAATGAGCACTGCTGTCAATCATCTCTTACTCTATTACTCTTACTCTATCTGAAGCAAACATCTGTGTGCCTTGACATGGTACTTCCACTCTACCTTGGATGGTCAGATTTACAGACTGCACAAACTGCACAAGTCTGGAGCACAAATGCCCACTACAAACCGTAATTGAAACTTGACTCAATGACACAACCACTGACTCCTGGCCAACATCTTAAAAGGTACACATGATTATGACCAAGCTTATATCACTGATTCCAGTTAAGGATATGAGACCTACAGACATGTACAAAATTCTAACCTCAGTCCGTCTTAAGTATTTGACCAACTCAACAAATCATCCTTATTACAGAGGAAGTGACCCATGAACTACGCAGTAAGTACTCTCTCCACCATGGGCAAAACAGTTGGAGTAGTGTCTTATGCTATAAAGAGTCACCACCTCTGTTAAACTGTGTAGACATACAGTAAAGCTTTAAAAAAAATAATCAACCCACAATGGTATGGCTATGAGACAAGACTATTGTTGTTATATGCAATCACTGTGTAATCTTTAAACTTGTTTTTTATCAAATGTTAGTATCCTACCCATCTTCACGTCAATAAAAAGATATTAAAAACATTATCACATTACTATAAGAAAAATGCCAGAGGCAATTTACTCTTCATAATTTTCTTATCTCAAGCACTCATCTTACTGCTATTTAGCTGTTTACTGAAAACTAAAGATGATCTTCCTCTACACAACAGGAGCAACCGCCTACACGACATAGCCAAGTCCATTACAGCACTGCGGTGCAAACACAGTATGACTTTATTAAATTTATTGTTATGGGTCTCTAACCTTATACTTACAGCTCAGCAATGTGACTAAAGGTAATTCAATATAGATTTTTTACAATCAATTCCACTTTGAAAAAGTGTGTTGCACAGGCAATAATTACATGAAACCATGAATATGTTATAATAATCAATTATGCTAATGTTAACTGTTATAATAAATCCTGAAAATACAGTAACTGAACATTTTGCTAAAAGCACAGATCTAACTACATTTAATCCACAAAATTGTACAAGGTTTGAGGATTTCACAGTTAGAACAGTCTACTCTATTCACTTCCAAGTCTATTTAATATGTATTTAACGATTAAATAATAAAATTATATATTAGTATAGCTTTGAAGATAGATATTAAAGGACCACTGTAGATTGGAAAAAAACGTCACATATTAGCAGGATGGCATATTTGTTTCTTCCACACTTTCTGCTGCCTTGTAGACTGAGTGGGAGTGTTCTCCTATTTGTTATTATCTGCCCAAGATTGGAAAGATGGTGAGGGTGGGGCATTTGTTGATTTATCGGTCAATTCATTGTTGATACAATTTCAGCACAGGACACATTCCCCCCTCCCTCTCATAGTCAAAGCAACCTGCAACTATACATGCAATTCTTGCATGTCCTGCTCTGTAACCGCCCCCTCGAGCCTTCAAAAGGAACTATGACTGTAATGGCAGCTTGCATACTAGTAGTATCTGCTAAAATAGATATATTATCTGAAAATGTTTTTATGCACATGGCTTAAATAGCCACAAATTTGACAGATATGGTAACCTGGAGCATGCTCACTTTGGAGGTGCAGGGGGTTTGAGGGATTGTAGCTATAGCCCTAGGGAATATGTTGGCGCCCTACAAATAAACAATAATAATAATAATAATAATAATAATAATAATAATAGCCCCTTATCCTACAGACCATGCTCCAGGTTAAGAGACATCTGCCTACTTAATGTTTTCTCAGTTAAAAACTTTGTTTATTTTTACAGTAATGCTCTGGACAATGAGAGAGATGGGGCGTGGCATGGCATTGGCCATTAATGAGATATAGTGTGTTTTTATATTATATTTTCTGGTTAAAACTTTGCTATTCTTTGCATATGTATTTTTAATGTTACTTAACAGTGAACTGAAAAAATTGATTTAGCATGAAAAGTGCTTACACTGGCCCTTTAAACCTACATAAACCATGCACAGAAAAGTATTAACTGATTAAACATAGTTATCAAAATATATTAATTTGAATATATAAATATGTGATCTTGCAAATGTTACAATCGCTGAAATCACAAATGAAGATTTAAGTGCAACAATTCCACAAGGCTGCAATTTTCAAATAGGACCCGCAAGTGGGTTAAACACCTGTTCTTAACCCTGCAAAAGCAAATAAACCCACTACTGTACCAAAGACTACTGTACTTTAAAATATGGGGAAAGTAATGAAAGGCATTACAATTAATTATGCAACAATGCCCAAGGAACAAATAGGCCTAAAAAATATATATATTTTTTTAATATTTTGGAATGGTCATGCATATGCCAATATTGTTGGAGGAAGATGCATAAAGCAATTAAAGACACACTACATGACTAGATTGCAACTGCAACAAGATCCCTTACACTCACAGAGGCTCAAATGTGTACCCTACAAATAATAATATATTCATTTATATATGTCACTCATCGGATTCATATTGGAAAAATAAACAGTGGCAAAATTACACCGCCACATGACATATATCAAGTACCAGCTGAACATACACTGCATTAATGTTGTCCAACCCATCAGGAAGGGCCACAAACACACATGGAGGCTGTGCAGAGGCATGTGGAGCTACAGCTAACTCACCTCAATCAGGGCCTCTACTATGCCCATTCTGTAAAGTACCATGCCATTGCTGTTGGCCATGTGGCAAGATGTATACCCATTATAATTTTGTGAAATCATATCAAGTGTTCTTGTATCAATTAATTCATAATATCACCTGTCATTTTGTTATCAGCCCTTCAGGGGAATGTTGTATCATCATTTATATTTCTCATGTGTCTTAACTCACAAACCTCCCCAAGAATGTTCTGCAAGCATGATATCCCAATGCTGAGAATCAAACCTAAAGTAGTCATGACTAATACATTAAACCATGGCTGTGTCGCTGTAATAGGCTGGAATGTTCACAATCTATTGGACAGTAACTAGTGCTCATTAGTTTACATATATATGAATGTGACAGAAATGTGATGTATTTTGATGTCCCAAAACACCAACCATTGAAAACACACAGAAACAGTGATAACGGTATAACAAAACTTTATTTTATACACAGAGAACACTCAGAAATGACTGTGCATTAATATCATGGGTGTGGTGTGTGCAGATCCTGGAAGGACAAGAGGCTGTTTGGTAAAAGGGGATACCTAAAGGGGGAAATGTAATACTGCATAATAATAATGATGATGCATAACATCTACTAGGATCACATATGGTCACTACACCACTGTAACCAGAATCTGATGAAAAATAGATCATCATATATCACTCCTCTTAATAAAAGTAACCAGTAATGAGCATAGCACTTCCATGTGGTCTTCATCTGCTCATTTAAACAGATGCATCAATTAAGAGATTATGTAATCCAATTCAATTCCACACACAGTGTGTTTTCATATATTAAGGAATAATCCCAAGAGGAGGCTGATCAAAAAAATAAATAGCTGTATTTACAGTTCAGTGTTTAATGCTGTTACCAAAATAATAAACCAATTAACATGAACTTCATCTACGAGCAGTGCTAACCAGAGGGAATCTGTCCGGGAAAATCACCGCCCCCCAAAACTATTGAGGATGTGTAATTTCACAAGAAATACTTCACTGTGACCACAATCAGTTAGCAAAGAGTACTATCAATATCTCCATATGGAATTGTTGTGCCACAATGATATCACATTTAATTGGTATACAGGTGGTACCTTGGCTAAACAGATTAGAATGGTCATCCACAATGTTTGTGAATTAAATCACACCCATGAATCTGCTATCAGAATGTTAACAATGACATGCAACAATAATGCATGTATATCTACTGGTTTGGATTAGCAGATTCTAATGGGGCTGTGCAACTCTACAGCCGGGACTGTATTCATTGTGAATTGTGAACACCAGTCATGTTCATTAGTGATGATATATGGAGTCATATATGATATTTCAGAATTATCTGCTGGGGGGGAACGTCACTGATCTAAAGCCTGATAGGCACTGGGTTGAGACTTTACTTACATGATATGATTGCACCGCACAAAGATTATGAACATGCCTTCTTGGTTGTGATATTTGATTATTAAGACCTATAGAGACAAGAACAAGATATCAATCATAACACTATTAAGATTGACTACAACGCTTCATCTCAATGTCAATCTACATTAAACATCAATTGGTGAAATGTTAAACATAACCATATGTGTACACACTCTGTAGCCAGGCAATAGTATGTCAACATTTGTACTAATTAATATTCAGTGAGGAGTGTTGATGAGGAGGACTTAAGGGATGTTCTCGCCAACCTCCTCTTTCTCAGCTCTGTGCCTCGACCTTCCATGCCTGTGTGCCTCATCCCTCTACCACTTGGAGGAGGTTTTGGGGTGAGGGGCGTCCACCTGCCATGGCTGTGTAGCAGCGGGCATTGGCAGTAAGGTGTGAGATGAGGAGGCCACTGGCTCTGGTTGCTATGGTTGTGGAGGCTGTGGAACTAAAGACTGGAGAGATATGAGCTGGTGTTCCGCCAATTCTGTTTGCCGCTCAATTAGTGCTTTCTGGGCTTGTCGGTCCCAATTTGCCTTTTGCTCATACCTCTCCATCCTTCGAATGTGCCTCCTCATCTCACCATATATCAATCTGTTGCTGTCAAATAGGGAGTTTGTGATCTTATTCTGTCTTTCAAGCTGTAGTGCCAGGTCACCCACTAGGGTGTGATTACTTGTGTCCTCCCTCTGAATGCGGAGTAGGCTATCCCTCAAAGGGGCAAGTGGGGGGGTGAAGTCTGTCACTGGACATGCAGGGCCTTTTGAAGGGCTCTGGTGATGACAGTGGTGCCGGTGGGGATGGTAATGACAGAGGTGCTGGGGATGATTGTGTCGCTGTTGGCCATGATGCCGAAGGCTCATTGCAGGCTGCAAATGCAGGCCCTCGCGAAGCGAGGGGCCGCATTTGCGGAGGTGGAGGCTCTACGGCGCCTCACAAGTGGTTACAAACAGCCACAGAAGCGGGACACAATGACTAAATTTGGGCTTACACAAAAAAATACAAGCCGCGGGACTTAGAAAAAAAAAATATGAACTTGCACAGCAGAAAACATTAAAAAAACATAAAATGCACACAAAAATAAAATAAAAACCTTACCCACAGCAAGGAGGGACACCCAGGACGTCTGGAAGTCAGGTTACACCTCAATTTCAGTCCAATTTACAGAGTTTAGACACTCGAAAATCCCCTGAGCAAGAGAAAAAATGGCTGCCGAAAAAAAGGAAACCAAGGCTACACAACCCCAAAAAGCCGCAAACACCGCCAAGCACATACGACTTTTACAAAAAACCCGTACGAGGTACCACATACACTATTAGCAAGGACGCTAAATCATCCACACCCGCATGCCACATACACAATCGTCGCCATTTTACAACACTAACTTACAGAATGCGGAAGTACCCAGCTACACAAACGGCTTCCCCTAGCGCACGCAGCCTATTTACACTACACACTGCACATATTGCTGACACTTACACCTCAGCTCAACAACAGTGCAAATCTACATTGTATGCTGCAGGAACATCAAAACCAATTGTTAGCTCTTCAGCACATTTCTTGCTGCATATATTAATTACAAATAGGTAAAGTATATTAATTTATGATTTCATTAATTAATTAATTATCATTAATAAAAAAATATTCAGAAAACCAAAAAAAAAAGCACACCACAGTATCGCAATAAACGACAAAGACCTTCACCGCCAGCCTCACAAGGAGCGCCAACGGTGCTCATAGGACACAAAGTACACCAGGGGAGAGCCTTGCAATAAGCGCCAAAAGGAGATCAGAGCGGACCTTACAATAAGCGCAAAAGAGCCTCTGATAACAAAAGACCCAACCCAGAGGCTCACAATGAGCGCCAAAGGCGCTCAATGCAAGGCACGCAATGAGCACCAAAGCCGCTCAGCGCGAGGCTCGCAATGAGCGCCAAACAATCTCAGACCACCAAAACACTCTATTGGGCAAACAGCATTACCTGCCTTACAATTGTATTGCCTTCATTTTTTGACGGGCAAGTCGCTAGTAATATATAAAATATATATATGAGAATTAGAACCTTGAAAATATTTTTGACTTGCTATTATCAATAACATATCTGAAAGCGACTCTCTGCCCATTAGTATGACTCTTTTAGAGGGATGGAGAATCTGTTTTAACATTTAATAAGGCACATTAAAATTATCTTGATGTTTCTCATTACCAGTCTGCCCTAAATGAAAACCATAATTTTTATATAATTGATGACATCATAAATAAATGAGGATTTGTTAAATAATGAAGAGTGTCTAGACTGGTGTTAAAATACATGCTGTGTTTTTATTCATTTCTATGGTAAAATCTTATTACAGAACCATTCGATTAGAATAATATCCATGACTTAAAGGGCCACAGTAAAGGTTCAGTTTTCATAACTTCTAAGTAGTAAATATCAGTAAAGGACACAATTTATGGTGATTAAAGAAGTAGCTTGTTTGTGAGAAAGCAGTTTTCAGTGAAATATATTTTTATACTGGCCTTTAAGTTGGAGCTCCTCATATGTCTTTCAGACTGTAGCAGGATGTGCAGTTCATGTCCACAGGCTGTGCCAGTAAAGCTATAATAAGTAGGAAAAAGAGGCAAGACGCTCTAGCTCAAAGAAAATATTGGGAAAAAAAGCTATTTTTAGTGTCAGTTTTCTCATAAAGCATCAAGTTTTTAATCATAATAAACAAAAAAAAGTTGTTTATAATGGTATCCCATAATTCCTGTTTTCTTTTTCATATGCCTTTATATTTCACCATTCTTCCCACCCAGAAACTTATCAAGCTGATGATTTTTGCCTCTTTGCAGATGTCACAAATCTAATTTATGCGCACAGGCAAATCACTGGTTGAATAAGAGAGATTGCACAGCACAGAAATAATTTATGTAGGCATGGTGTTTTATGCATTTAAAAAAGCATGCTTTAAAAATGAACAAAGTTGTGTTTTTATGAAAGAAAAACATTAAGCAAAGCCTATTTAACTTCATTGAATCTAACTGGAAGTGCACAAAGCACATAAGTACATGTGTAAATTCCATTGGCAGACTCATACATCAATATATCAGTGCCCATTGGATGACAAGGACAAGCCCCAGGTCATTTAAACATGTGAATCAGTTTTTTTCAGCCTTGATAAAAAGTGGCTGGCTTCCAAATGATGCCCAAGAGAGAGATCAAGGGGATTGTAAACTTACCAACTTACTCAGTGCCCCTTCCTTCCCTAAGACCCCTTCCCATAACAGCACCCTTTTCCAAGACCCTTTCCATAGCTGCTCCCTTACCATTACCTTCTGCCCGCAGCACAGCTCCAGAAGGCATGTGCTCCTCTTTGCAAGGACATTCTCTATGAGGTATTGTTTAAAAATAAGGCTAGTACTATATGTAGTTTGATATTTTGCAATAATAACCTAGATCCTCACACATGACAATTTCATTTGAAGGAAATTGGAGACATCCATGATACTTTGGTGGAAGATGTGTATGTAAGAGGGGCAATTACCTTTCTGGAGAGCAGTGCTTGCATCTATTGATGCAAGCTGCCAAATATATATGGTCCTGTGGGGGAAGGAGTGTTGATCTCTCCCTCTTTCCTCCTCCATCATCCTTCCCTCAACACACCCATCATGAACACACTCATAGGGCCTCATTCTATTAGCGGCCGTAGGAGATGCAGGGCCGCAAGGACCGTCCGCAAGCTATTCGGCTATTCTATTCCCCTCAGGCTGGGGATTCCGGCAGGCTTGCGGCCGGCGCCTTGTTATCCCTTGCGGCCGCTCGCGCCGGAGGAAAGCCTTTGATCTAAAACGTCTGCAAGAGTTTCGGCCGCAAGAAAAGCCCGGTTGCTATTCTATTACTCCGGGAACCCTCTCTGCAAGGCTAAAAGCGAGCCGCAGCTTACTTGCAGGAAAAAGGTCCCGCTAGCACCAATTAAGCACATTATAAAGCCAAAATAAAGCCATCCTGCACTCTGAGGAGACTATAAAGTGATTGTATGTGTTAGCAAAAATAGCACAACATTCCCCTACACTCAAACCCGTAAAAAAAATATTTTTAATTTATGTCAAAAATCCATGTAAAAAGTCCAGAGTGCTTGGAGCACCTCAGACCCGCCCACGCTGCGGCCGGAAAATAAACAGTTAATGTAAACTCGGATTTGGGCTGATGTGCAAGCTTGAGAGGGGGGTGCTATTAATCCTCATGTCCCCCAATATGATCCCTAGCATTTACAGAGCTTTACAGTGCCGTCTTGAATTTATTTTTGACTTTAAAGATTTCTGAGCTTACGGCCGGTTGCAAGATATACGGCCGGTCGTAAGAGGAGATCCTTGCGGGGCCGTTTAATAGAATTGCAAGGTAACGGAACCCCCACAAGGAATCGCAGCCTTGCGGCTGTTTTAAGGCCAATAATAGAATGAGGGCCTTAGAAAGTAATACAACAAAGACAAAATGGAACCCTGTATTCATAAACAACTCTTCAAAAACGATGGTATTCTCTAAAAAAAGAATTATGTTCAGGACTTACAGAGGTCGTTTAATATAATTATAGCCAATAAATTCCCACATAAAAAAAGACAACTTTTTACGTATCTATTTTTAAAAAAAAATTAATTTTTTTTTATCAAAATAAAACCTGAAAAATTTCTGAAACGTTTATACAGCTTTTAAATAAAATCTTGCATTAAACTTGAAGGTAATACATAAATGTATTATATCTCACTGCGGAAAGACTGCAGCAATAAAACTCATGTTGTTTCAACATCCTCTGCCAGTTCTACTATATACTGCTTTAGATAAATAATTCTATTTCAATTTTAAATCATTCCCTGTATATTTTACTTTGCTGTCTCGTGTGTATCTATTCTACTTTATGTTGCTGTTAATAAACTCCAAAGATGAAGATCTATGCAACAGCATGTAAATTACTTACACATCTTAGCATTTTGCTTTAGAACATGACAGTTCTCCTAACGATTGATTTACCAGCCTCCTGTCACTTCGACATAACATGGAATACATTTGGAAAATCTATTTGTGAATGTTACCGCAACCTGGTCAGATGGCAAAAAATACATTTGCTGTTTTTAGTTAAAAGTTTTTTGGGTTGAATATATACAGCCACTGCAGCTGTTATTTTTCTTAGGAATTGATTTGTTCATAATTATTCTTAGTTCAGGCGACAAGTTATTGTTCATGGAAAAAAGTCAATAATAAAAAATCACAGTAGAAATCTTTATCCATCTTATTACATAAAGTGATATGTAAGTTCACGTCAAGTGTGGAATTAAAATGCATTATTCTGATTCTAAATAGAGCAGATAGAATCTATAGCACCCTGAAAAGTAAGGATTAATGGGCTGCATCTTATCTTACATGCAGAATAATAGCATGTCATATTTAAATAACCACTGTAGTGGTCGTATAATAGGATTTCATTTGTTTATTTGTTAACTGTTAAGCAATAAAGTCAGTATTTGAAGCAAAAAATGTATTAATACAACTTTTAAAACTTACATTTAAACTTTAGCATTGTGGGTAATTCTGCTTCTTTCTACCCCTTATCACATCATTTAATGTTATCTACTAATACATTTTTTCTACCCTAGACACAGTTTGAAGCTCAGTACAACTTAATATAACTGTACTAAATAAAGAGAAGTATATGGAAGCAAACATAGTTCTGCTGTATTTTCATAACATTGTATCTGAGGCCTAGCCAAGCAGAATATTGCAAATTATAAATGGCCCTTATATATGTCATGTGAATCTATGTCGATAGGTTTAGTATAGACAGTGTTTGAGCAGGGAGTATTTTATTGAGATTTACATTTTTGGGGGCAATGGCTTGGCCCTGAGTGGAGGCTGTCTGATTCTGAAGACTTACAGTCTGAAAGTAGGAAAGCTTTCTTCTCTGTTATCTGAAAAGACTCTAGGCACATATTGTATCCATAATATGAACAAATGCTCAATAATGGACCAAATCCCCACACTTAATGGATATACACTATCAAGCAGATATTCTTGAACCAATGAAAATGTAAATATGGTCTTATAGGTGAAATTATTAAATATTAAAAGTTCAAACAAAATCTTTATTATGAGTTGCCTAACCCGGCTTACTCAATGGTGATTAAAAAGAAGTTAAAAATAAAAGTATTAGAGAGAAGCCTTGCTGGTTAATTATATGCGAGGAATACCTAACTAAACTACCAAATGAATATGTGATGCTCTAGAAAATAAACTAGAGTATGCAAAAAAGCTAAAGAGAAACAACTAAGGAATGGGATGAATGTGAATAAAATAGTGTAACTATGTGCATTGGCTGTTGGTTAAACGGTAAAAGATGAATGTTGTGAAGGTGTGAAGGAAGAGGGGGGGGGGGGCGAATGGAGGGCAATCACTACTGTTATCCTAGGACAAGAAATATGTGTAGGCACCTGTGATGGTGTTTGGATTTGGTAGTGGGTGGGCTAATGAAAAAGTGCTAAAAAAGCACTGGTAAATAACAGGTGAAGTGTGTGGAAGGCCATGGTAGTGAAGGGTACACCATCATAGGTGCCTACACATATTTCTTGTCCTAGGATCACAGTAGTGATCACCCTCCATTCCCCCCCCCCCCTTCCTTCACAGCTTCACAACATTCATCTTTTACTGCTTAACCAACGGCCAGTGAGATTCCAGGGCCTTTATATTGTGGCTGAGTCCATTGTACACTGCCTGTTGTTATAATGCTGCATTAGATGTAGACTGCTTCCACGTCTTTGCAGCTCCTGTTGGCCAAGCCTTTCCAAGGGACACAGAAAATGTCTGTCTGCAAACAAGCCTCACCCAAGGGACACAGAAAGTGTCTTTCCCTAATCAAACCACGCCAAGGGTCACAGGAGTGCCATCGCCAAGTTCAGTGTCATTGCCAAGTCCAGAGTCTTTCCAAGGTCAAGCTCCTACAAAGTCTGGTACCTCTGGACCTCTAAGATAAGACTTGAGTACGTCACTCTTGAACATCTCCTAGGTTTCTCCTTGAACTCTCACAAAAATAAACATAAGCCAATAATTGCATGTCTCCAAAGAAAACAGTGTAGGGAATAACTAATAAATAATAATATCTGTCCTGTTCTGCTCCAACAGGTTTTATTGCAACAGATCTTTGATCTGAGGCAGTATTGTAGCAACCTTGCATATTGGATAAAAATGATCTGAAAATAAACTACATAGAAATAGAACAAATAATTGTTATTGGGAATATAGAAAGAATATGCTCTGTATAGAGCAATATATTGGCAAAGCACAACTTACCATTAAAAAACAGAATAGTTTAATTAAATAATCAGTATTACCACATTCTCGTGTTTTCTAGGAGAACATATCACTACATACTGCTCTCTGTCTCATCTGTGATACAATGACTCAGTCAATAGTGTGTCATGGAACAGAAGGCAATATTTTAGGCATATGAAGCTAAGGCAAAGTTATTGGTGATTTATCTTTTGTCTCCAAAGGGCTCAAGGGCTCAGCCTTCTTGGCTTATGCAGCAAACCTTTAGATTAATTATTATGTGCACATAAAGCAAATATTACACTGTTTTGCAGCTGTGATGAGCTTTGATTGGACATAGAAGCAGGAGGATAGATTTAAGGTCCGAGAAATGTGTATCAAGCAGTAATGAGAGTAATAGTTGCAATATCAGACATAGATGGTGTCATAATAGTGCTAGGGTAGTTGTAGGGGTAAACTGGTGACAGAGATAGGGTAAGTCTTTGGTTAGTGAAGTGGTCATAGAGATATGGAAGTATTATTGCACAATTAGGGTAGTCATTGGAACAAAGAGGATGTCACAGTAGAACCATTGAACATATTATGTTGGTGCTGAAGGTAGTGTACGGATTGATGAAGACTAGGTTTAGAAACAGCAAGAGATTTAGACTAGTGTAGGCATTGGGTTATCCTACTGGTAAAAGCAAAAATGTCTAGGAGGTAAGACTATTGTACAGAGACTCTAGCTGATAAACAAGTATTATTGGAGTAACAAAAAGGGCAGTCATATGGATAATGTACAGATGACAACATGAGTATTTTAATGTAAGGTGATTTAATCTAGAGTAGACTAATGAAAACGTAAAATAAATAGTGACAAGTCTTTATAAGGATACTAAACAAAATTGTAAAACTGTTTCTAAATAAAGTGATAAAACCATATCTTAGCACATATACCCTGAAATTTGCTTTTGTAGATGACAAACCAAATCAGCACTGACAAAGCTAACATACATATACATGTACTGCTTTTGTCTACCCTGTTACCTGTATGCTGATGACGACACTAACTCCTAATTGAAAAAATGCTCTGCTGACCCCATCTAGGATCACTTGAAATAGTAAATGACAGTCACCTGCCATGGCTTTGTGACAACATAAAGCTAATTTAAAAAACACATAAACACATTTTGGGGCAATACAATCAAATGTATGTATTAAGCCTTTAGTTAAAAAAAAACATTTACTTGCATTTTATAGACAAACAGAAAAAAAAAACACTGCAGTAAATTTAAGATTTATATTTTAATTGTCACATCACAAAAAAAATACAATTACATAAAGAAAACCACAAAAATATGCTATATGGTATACGTTCCAAATCATAACATATCATCATTATTTTGTCAACCTCCAAGCTTTGTTCCTTTACTCGTTCATATATCTATAACACACCCAAATAACACAACGTTGGCTTCGTTAAGCAATTAGAACATGAAGTGAAAGGTTTATTGGGACATTGGTCGTTAAAATTATAAAGATTTCTTTTATGGAAGGTGTGAATTATTTTATTACAAAAATATAAAATGTAACTTTATTCCTTTCTAGTTTTCATGGGAGTATGAAGGTTGCATGATAATCTCATTAGGTTGTGTGCACCAACATTTTATACAATTTTAACTGCCAAATATTTGGTTGATAAGTTATTTTGGTTGCTATAAAACACTTCAACAAGTCTTATTATCATATACTTATGTGTCAAGGTATACTGCTATAAGTTGTCTATATCTTAAGTTTTAACTAGTATTTCTGATGTCAGATTGAGGAACATAAGGAAACAATGGATGATAAAGCTGAAGAATTAAGAGCCCTTGAATACCTTCAGGAAAGATATGTTTACAATACCTCCTTTTCCACAGTTAGTCATGAACATCTGCTTGAGTTTCCCCAGCTGGATGAGACACAAGATGATCCTCTCAGGATTAATGGTCTATCAGTAGAGCAGTACCGAATGCTATATAACTGCACAGTGGAGCCAATGCTAAGAACCAAATCTGGAACACCAAAAAGATACAGCAGGGAACTTGGAAAGGCAGTGAAGTAAAAGCTATGGGAAGCTTTGTGTTGCCCACAAATCAAAGAAACAACCACTGTAGAAGGAAACTATGAGCTTGTTCAAAAATACTATGTTCCACCTGGCAAAGTTGTTGCACCAGAGTTTAAAATAAACGTAAGTGATGAGCCAAGCCCTAATGATAAATGGCCACGAGTGAAGAAAAGCAGAAGCATATAAAGATCAAAAAATAGAAAAAACAGTGATCTAAATAAACATGGTCCTAAATATAACAGGATTAGCACATTTATTTCTTATACTCGTATGAAAAAAAAGATTATGTCATTGTGACGATCTGGGGGTAGGGGTGATATTTGCCCAGGGCCACCTGCTAAAGACTACAGGTTAACTACCTACAAGGACTGTTTGGGCTTTGGGAAATCTCGGCACCAACACCCTGATATCTGGCTTCTATACCAGTCAGGGTCTCTCCATCAGCAATCAGCACTTCCAGGACTCTCAGTAACCTTCCTGTGGTAGTGACATGGACAAGTTACTTGCAGGGTGGAGATAGGATCAGCATCGCAGCCACCAGGAGCAAATAAGGGACCATAACATTTCTATATGTCTTAGCAGTGAACTGATTTATTTTTGGAAAGTCAACAATATTTATAGAGGTTAGATACAGAGAGGGGTGTATACAACACAACAATGACAGGGAGTGGAAGACAAACACAGGAGATTGACTCCACATGGAGTCTAATAGTCTGGCATCCTAGCATCCTGCCTGGCACCTGTGAATAATAGGCCAACCTCCAAATACACATAATGCTGTCTCCATGTCTAGTGGTCCAGACCTCAAATAGAGTACATTAACTTGATCTGGCAAACAATGGGACAAAACAGATTGCAATACAATGCAGGTGTTTATGCACATAGTCCAGTGGCTGGATCCAAGCAGTCTGTCCTTTATGGTGGCTCAATGGGCTAAGATCCAGGAACTAGAAAAGGGGTCTGTGACAGTCGTAGGACCTCATCCTTTATAATGTAAAATGTGGAAACTTAAAATGTTCACTGTGACGGAGTACCTACTGGTGTCTTAAATGTGAGTGTGGGTTAAAGTGTTAAACCACAAAACAGCTTAATCACGCTGGCAGTCACCTATTATGACTGTAACTTTTACTATCAACTACATCCCAAGACCAATAATATAATGTATATTACCAGCGCAAGGAGCGCCTTTGGCGCTCCTTGCCAGCAACTGCGGCCATCGCTTTGTGAGGGCCGCAGTTGCGGTGGGCTCGCTATGCGAGCCCGCAATCGTTAGCAACAACCCGCATGCTGACAACTATATATGTGACTAGCGACTTGCCCGTCAAAAAATTATGGCAATAAGATTGTAAGGCAAGTAATGTTGTTTGTGTGCAAAATGTATTTTGTTGGTGTTTTAAGATCCTTAGGCGCTGATTGCGAGGCTCTTGGTTGTTTGTGTGCTATGAGCAGCGTTGGTGTTTTTTTTTTGGTGTGGCAATGAATAATTAATAAAATAAGAAATTAATATACTTTACCTACTGTGAAGTAATATATGCAGCATTGTGTTGAAGAGCTGGCAATCTGTTTTCATGTTGCTGCAGCATCAGTGCTGTGTGTCATGAATGTGTGCAGTGTGCAGTGTGAAGTGTGCGTGCGCAAGGCAAATCCGTTAGCTGTGTACTTCCGGCTTGTATAAGTTAGTGTTCTAAAATGGCACCTAATGTGTCCCAATTTTCTGGTGTGTAAACTCTTTTATTTCGAGTTAAATTGAGGTGTAACTTCAGTTTTCGAGGTGCTGGGTGCCCCCCCTTGCTGTAGGTAAGCTTTTTATGTATTTATTGTGTGTATTTATTGTGTTTTTCATGTTTTCAAGTGCGTGAGTTTCGGGCTACGCGAGCCTGCAGCGTTAGCAACAACCCGCATGCTCACGACTATATATGTGATAGTTTCCTGGCCATGGATTTTCAGGAGAAAATTTTGATCAAGCAGTCAACACACTTGTATACTTTGCTGATTCTTCAAGCAAGACAAAGTGTAAGACATTAAAATGTTTTTCTTTGTAGCCTCACGCCATCCATTATTTGACATTGCTTCCCTCACTCTCCTCTATTGTTGTTGCTATCATCCTGGAGCCTGGACATTCACCTAGTTATAAATCATACATGAGAATTGAGTTCACTCAAAGTCTGTAATAATTACTCCCTTCCACCAGCAAACATTCTTTATTCAAATAAGAACAGAAAGAATATGAATTTTATTTTTTTTAAATTAACTATCCAGCTGCAGCAAGTTTTTAACCTCTTTAGATAATATTTTTGACATACATAATTAAAATGTATTCTTTAAAAGTAAAAGAGGAAATACAGTCTATATACTTAGCATGAGCCGAAGCATTACAGGGCCTGTGTCCTGGTCCATTGAGCCACCATAGAGGACAGACTGCCCCATTGGAAAACGGGTAGGGAAACTATATTGCCACATGGGAAATGTGGGCAGGTGAATAGCCCCAAGACATAGTGCTATAGTATACCGCCATGCTTCATGTGGTCTTATGGCATATGTCTCTGCCTACAACTGTATGTAATTCCCCATGTAATATTACTGTATTCTGTGTTATATTTAAACTGTGACTCAGTGATCATGATGGGGTTAAAACAGGTTGTGCTGAGTCTGCATTGAGCAGACACCTCTATTGTACTGTCATATGTTCTGGCCCATTGTTAGTAAATTAAGTTAATCACATCTGCCTTGTACTCGATCTTAGGTCTGGACCACTCAGAGACAGAGACGGCAGGAGGCTTATTAGAAGGTAGCCCTATTGTTCTCAAGTGCCAGGCATCAAGGTACTACTAGACCCCATGTGGGGTCATCTCCTGTAATTGTCTGCCACACCCTCTCATTGTTACATTGTGTACTTACTCTTGTATCTAACCCTATAAATATTATTGAATTTTCAAAATAAATCAGTTGACTGCTGAGACACATAGCAATCGTATGCTCTCTTATTGGATCCTGGTGGCTGTGTGTTATGAACAGAAGGGCCCACTGGACTGTTTGGGGTTAATCAGTTTTTTATATGTATGCTTAGAAGGTACTAACAACACCTTGCTTAACAGTTATATCATGGGTGTAATGATATATCATGGGTGTAATGCATACATGTAGTTATATCATGGATGTAATAAGTGCATATAGTACTGTCATTGATTAACATTAAAATAATGTATCTGTGTTAGAAGTAGGTTAGTAGGCTATGCTTAGATAAAAACAAATACTGCAGTCACTAATGTGATAAAGGGTTACAGATTCTAAAGAATTTATATGGCCCTGCGATTGGCCATGTGTGACTGCTCTGGCTTTAGCCTGGAAGGGGTAAGTTTAGTTTTATAACCCTGTAAGTTGAGATCTGGCAACTAAGAGATGGAGGATGTATCATGGGATAGACATCTCCTAGGTAGTGAGAGTGTAACAAGCTATTGCCCACAAGAGGAGGGGTTAGGCATGTGGGGGAAGTGAGATCTTTCTGTGTTTTGGTATACCTCTGTAACAATAAAGAAGGGCAGTCTGATTTTGGACACACTAAACAAAGGTAGTGTCTGAGTCTGCTTGTACTAATCAAAGGTACAGTACATGGTGTGTGATTCTGAGATCCTAAGAAAAGGGGTCTGATAGTGCCTGCCTCTTCAAAAATGATGCTGTCATCTGAAGTGTCTGCTGGTGTCGAGATCTGAACAAAGAGTTGCGACCCATAGAGAGAGAGAGAGAATTGGGGTGAGGGAAGTCCCCCAAATCTGGTGGGCGTAACAGCTTCTTTTTTTTTTTTGGAAGAAATGTGGACTGTGGGGCAATAACAACTCTATCACTCACACAAGTGAGATCAGTGTGGCTAGAACTTTGTACGGCAGGATGAATTCCTAGGCCACCCTAGGATGGGGGAAACTAGCTGTTATGAACAGAAGGGCCCACTAGACTGTTTGGGGTTTATCGGTATTATATGTATGGTTAGAAGGTACTAACAACTTGCTTAACAGTTATATCATTGGTGTAATGCAAACATGCTGGGGATGAACCCTGAGACCCTGCGGGACAGAGACCAAGCCAGTAAGCTAGACTGGAAAAGCACTCCATATTGTGTGCCCAAGCAAACAGAGCTGGAGCACAGTGCCCTGACTGTGGTTCCAGGCGAGATGAAATACAGCGCACCGACTGTGGTCCAAGGTGAAGGAGAAATTGAGTCCCATGCCCAGACCATTGCTCCAGGTGAGCAGGGGTACTGTGCCCAGACTGCGGTGCAGGGGAAAGTGGAGCCTCCAGTCCAGACAACCATCATGGATGCAGGGTTCAGGATCAGACCGGTATGTTTCTCCCTGGAGGTATTAGTTTATGGGACTCCCAAGGAAAATGTTTCCCCTCAGACATTGAGAGGAGGAGGGCACTGGCCCTGGCTTTTGGGAGGGGGGCTAGCCGTGTCACCTTGGGAACTGTCAACTGGACTGGGTACCACACTGGGACAGGTTGGACTGGGTGAACTAATGGGCCCAAGGACTGTTTTAGATCCAGCTGCCCAAGGAAATTTTTTTCCCCAATGGGTGGGGAGGAAGAGGGCATGTGCCATGGCCTGGGGAAGGCAGTTGGCAATTGAGCCATGGAGGCTATGCCCAAAATTGTGTGCCCATTGGAACTGGAAGAAATGTGGATTTTGAGGCAATTACAACTCTATCACTTGCCAAGTGAGATCAGTGTGGCTAGAAATTTGTCCGTCAGGATGAATTCCTAGGCCACACTAGGATGGGGGAAACTAGCCGTTATGAACAGAAGGGCCCACTGGAGTGTTTGGGGTTAATCAATTATTATATGTGTGGTTAGAAGGTGCTAACAACTTGCTTAACAGTTATATCATGGGTGTAATGCATACACGTAGTTATATCATGGATGTAATAAGTGAATATATTACTGTCATTGATTAACATTAAAATAATGTATCTGTATTCGAAGTGGGATAGTAGGCTATGCTTAGATAATAAAGTTAATGCAGTCATATCTGGGATATACAAAAGGGTTAAAGATTCTAAAGAATGTATATGGCTTTGGGAGGCAGCCATGCACAAATCCTCTGGCTTTAGTCTGGAAGGGGAAGTTTAGATATATAACCCTGTAAGTTAAGATCTGGCAACTAAGAGATGGAGGATGTATCATGCGATAGACATCTCCCAGGTGGTGAGAGTGTAACAAGCTATTGCCCACAAGAGTAGGGGTTAGGCATGTGGGTGGAGTGAGATCTTTATGTGTTTTGATATCTCTGTAACAATAAAGAAGTCCCAGTCTGGTTTTGGACACACTAAAGAAAGGTTGTGTCAGAGTCTGCTTGTACTAATCAAAGGTACATGGTATATGATTCTTAGATCCTAAGAAAAGGGGTCTGATGGTGCATGTCTCTTCAGAAATTATGCTGTCATCTGAAGTGTCTGCTCATGTCGAGATCTGAACAAACAGTTGTGACCCATAGAGAGAGAGAATTGGGATGAGCATAGTCCCCCAAATCTGGCGGGCGTAATAGCTACCATGGAGGCTATTCCCAAAATTCTGTGCCTGTCATGTGGACTGTCAGGCAATTACAACTCTATCACTCGCACAAGTGAGAGCAGTGTGGCTAGAAATTTGTCCGGCAGGACCAATTCCTAGGTCACACTAGGATGGGGTAAACTAGCTGTTATGAACAGAAGGGACTACTGGACTGTTTGGGATTAATCATTTATTATATGTGTGGTTAGAAGGTACTAACAACTTCCTTAACAGTTATACCATGGATGTAATAAGTGCATTTAGTACGGTCATCGATTAACATTAAAATAATGTATCTGTATTAGAAGTAGGATAGTGGGCTATGCTTACATAATAAAGTTAATGCAGTCATATCTAGGGTATACAAAGGGTTAAAGATTCTAAAGAATTTATATGGCTTTGAGAGGCAGCCACGCACAAATCCTCTGGCTGCAGTCTGGAGGGGGGAAGTGTAGTTTTATAACCCTGAAAGTAAAGATCTGGCAACAAAGAGATGGGGGATGTATCATGGGATAGACATCTCCCAGGTGGTGAGAGTGTAACAAGCTATTGCCCACAAGAGGAGGGGTTAGGCATGTCGGGGGGAGTTTGATATCTCCTCAGAAATTATGCTGTCATCTGAAGTGTCTGCTGGTGTCGAGATCTGAACAAACAGTAGTGACCCATAGAGAGAGAGAGAATTGGGGTGAAGGTACTCCCCCAAATCTGGCGGGCGTAACACATACATTTATTATACATTATGTGTGGTTTGAAGGTACTAACAACACCTTGCTTAACAGTTATATCATGGGTGTAATGATATATCATGGGTGTAATGCATACATTTAGTTATATCATGGATGTAATAAGTGCATATAGTACTGTCACTGATTAACATTAAAATAATGTATCTGTATTAGAAGTAGGATAGTAGGCTATGCTTGGATTTAAAAAAAATACTGCAGTCACTTATGTGATAAAGGGTTAAAGATTCTAAAGAATTTATATGGCCCTGCGATCGGCCACATGTGACTGCTCTGGCTTTAGTCTGGAAGGGGGAAGTTTAATTTTATAACCCTGTGGAGATGTTACATATATAGAGATAACAATTAGCCTGTTCTTTCTCATCATTTCATTCTCTGTTTGTAAACATATAGAGCCCGATTCAATTGGGCAATCTTAAGTTATTGGAGCCCGTAAGTGAGGCCGTAAGCTAATTTGCTATTCAATTGGCGTCTTTTTGCGGGCTCCGGACGGTATATGGGTTACGGGTTTGAAAACGTTGCGATGGTTAATCCTGGAAATAACAGCCTCCCGGAGCCTTTGATCTTTCACTCCTGCAAGAGTTACGATCTCTAAAATTGCAAATCGCTATTCAATTGCTTGAATTCCCCAAGGCCACAAATGGTTTCACACCTGTAAATAGCAAATATAGGAGAAAATCCTACGAGTGCTAGAGAGGACCCGCAAGAGGGTTTAACGCCTGTCTGCAGCCCTGTAAATGCAAATAAAAAATCAATACTGCACTTTAAATAACGGGGAAAGCGATGAAAGACAATATAATTAATTGCACAACAGTATCAAGCTCCAAAATCAGGATTAAAGAAATAAAAGTATTTTAATGTTTCATTATCATATCGATCTCGGGAGTCAATAAGTTAATACATATCAGGCCACCCATATGGACTAGAACAGTATTGGCATTCATTTTTATAATTTTGTTTTTTGAGGGTTTGCAAGTGCCATTGCATATCGGACCCCCGAACCTAATTGATTGACATGTAACCTCCATTGTTTACTGTCGTAATGAGGGCAGTCTCATTGTCTATTGGCTGTTTCAAAATGGGAGGTTACAGTCTTGCTTAATTGATCATATTCCGGTGCCTGAACTGCTACGAGCTAGTGCATGGTTTACGGAGTGCGCTTTCGGCCCGCAACACACCCGCAGACATACGTCCTGTATCCCTCGAGATGCGGGCTTGCAATTGAATCGGGCTCATACTTTGTATTCAGTATTGCTTTTAACTTGAACTGCATCTCTTGAAAGCTTGTCTCTCTAAATTGAATGCTTATCTAATCAAAATTGTAACACTTTGTGTGGTACTCTCATTTTTCAAGTTACACATGACAAGCAGTTTTGAAGAGGTACACCTCTCTTTCAAGTATTCCTTCTGACTTGATAAAGAGAGGTGTACCTCTCAAAAGCGTATCACTCTAAATAAAATGATTTTACAACAGCATCACTGTTTACTGTAATACTCTGATTTAATAGATAGGGGCTGGTGCTCATTTAATTAGTTTGTTGCTCCTATTTTTTGTTATCTTGTTTCATGACTACAGCTGATGTGTCCTACACTGTTGTTTGTGCTGGTTCCTGCCTTCAGTCCCCACTCTGCTCCTGAGGACCTCTGTTCCCTGTCTCTGCTGCTGCATAGTCATTATGCTCCTAAGGATCTCTGCTATTGCTGCAATAGTCATCTGCTGCATTGTCAGTCTGCTTCTGAGCCTGTTTGTCACCTACCTGTTTTCTATCAGTGCCTGACTGAGATTCGGCTGTTTTTTGTTTGTTGCTTGTTGCTGGACTTTTTTTTTATTTTTATAATTAACTTTTTTATTTAAAGAGTAAACAAATATAACATCGTAAGTTCAGCAAATCATATAACAAATCTCTCAAGTATCAACAAGATATATCAAAAAGTTTCTTTCAAAGTTTTTCGTTTTTGGTTAGAATAACACATGACCATGTAAAACATATATATAAAGTCACACAAGGTCTTGAACATATATACATTCCTAAAAGCAGACATGTGACAGGAGGTACAGTAAGGTGAATCCATAGATCAAACATCAGGTCAACTTATAAAAGTAGTTCACACGAACCTTATTGTGGACCTCGTAGAGTCCATAAGTCCCAGCAGGAGGTTGCTGGACTTTTTGATTTAGTGATACAGACCAAGATTTGTCTATCATGTATATTGTTTTTGTTATTACATTCTTTACGCATACTCACTCCTGAAGAGTTTAAATTCTGTTCCTGACAATACAACTGGCCTGACATGGACCTGGGCAAGATAGACAAAGCCATTAATTTTCAAGGTTAACTGCTTGGAACCCATAAAAATCATCTGACCCAGATTAGGCAGAGACTGAACCAATTAGCTGACACAGTCCAGACTCAGTTTAACCATTTGCTTTCTCAAGCAACTATTACTCCTCTTTCCCCTCCCAGACATTTTGAGACTTCCAGCTCAGCCTCTTTAATGGAGCTTAGCATGCCAGCTTCAAGATGCTTCTCAGATGTGTAACGATAAGGCTCTGTCTGCTGCCTTTGAGCGAGGCCTGTCTGAGAAAATTAAATATGAGCTGCTCTGCAAGGATGTGCCTGAAAATCTGGAAGGCCTCATATGCGCTTCTGTGAATGGCAAGATGAGAAGGAGTACACTCTAAGTGCTCTCAAACCCTCAAACAAGCACCTAGCTTTGCTTTACCACCCTGTTAGATATTATCCATAAAGCCCCTCACTTCCAAAGTATCCTCCTGGTTTCAGTGTGACAAAAATGGGGAAACCAAGAGATCTTAGCCAATGCATTTATTGATTCTAGGGCTACTAGTAACTTTATAGATAAAAATGTTCCTCTCCGGAATCAGATATCTGCTTGTGCACTCCTTTGATGGCATGCAAAAGTCATCAATTTGTATGTTCAATGCATTGTTTGAAACCAATGTCCATCAGCCATTTCAGAATCCCAGCCCTATCACAGATTTACAACCTTGACCACGACCATACCTTCTAACATTTAAAAATTCAAAACAGGGACACGTATATTTTTACACTAGGAACAGTTTGTAGATATGTACTGTTTAAGTAGTACAGCGTTCTCCCCAGCCTGATTTAGGGTGGTGCCCCACCTAGCTAATTAGAAGTGCCACCTGGCTTGAGAAGGAAATAACGCACAAACACACAGCTACTCCTTCATGCCACTCGGATGGTAAAAATTCCTGGGGAATGATATGTCCTCTATTTTAAATCATGTTACACATTTTTTGCCCATCTCACTAGTCTTGCATATTGTTCTTTTTTATCTTTATTTCATAAACATTAGCTATGAAATGCCCTTATTATTATGAAAGACATCATAATATAAATGATGTAGTGAATAAACTTGTCTTCCTAAATAGGGTTTATTAGCTAGCTTTGGGGCACTTGTAGCCTTCCAGATAGGAGGTCCCCATTTGAGAGATAAAGGGACACAGAGATATACAGTCAGGTCCATAAATATTGGGACATCAACATAATTCTAATCTTTTGGGCTCTATACACCACCACAATGGATTTGAAATGAAACGAACAAGATGTGCTTTAACTACAGACTTTCAGCTTTAATTTGAGGGTATTTACATCCAAATCAGGTGAACGGTGTAGGAATTACAACAGTTTGTATATGTGCCTCCCACTTTTTAAGGGACCAAAAGTAATTTGGACAGATTAACAGTCATAAAACAAACTTTCACTTTTTAATACTTGGTTGCAAATCCTTTGCAGTCAATTACAGCCTGAAGTCATTGGGTTTCATCCCTGGTGATGCTCTGCCAGACCTCTATTGCAACTGTCTTCAGTTCCGGCTTCAGTTCTTGGGGCATTTTCCCTTCAGTTTTGTCTTCAGCAAGTGAAATGCATGCTCAATCGGATTCAGATCAGGTGATTGACTTGGCCATTGCATAACATTCCACTTCTTTCCCTTTTGCAGTATGCTTCGGGTCATTATCCATCTGCACTGTGAAGCGCCGTCCAATGAGTTCTGAAGCATTTGGCTGAATATGAGCAGATAATATTGCCCGAAACACTTCAGAATTCATCCTGCTGCTTTTGTCAGCAGTCACATCATCAATAAATACAAGAGAACCAGTTCCATTGGCAGCCATACATGCCCACGCCATGACACTACCACCACCATGCTTCACTGATGAGGTGGTATGCTTTGGATCATGAGCAGTTCCTTTCCTTCTCCATACTCTTCGCTTCCCATCACTCTGGTACAAGTTGATCTTAGTCTCATCTGTCCATAGGATGTTGTTCCAGAACTGTGAAGGATTTTTTAGGTGTTGTTTGGAAAACTCTAATCTGGCCTTCCTGTTTTTGAGGCTCACCAGTGGTTTACATCTTGTGGTGAACCCTCTGTATTTACTCTGGTGAAGTCTTCTCTTGATTGTTGACTTTGACACACATACACCTACCTCCTGGAGAGTGTTCTTGATCTGGTCAACTGTTGTGAAGGGTGTTTTCTTCACCAGGGTAATAATTTTTCGGTCATCCACCACAGTTGTTTTCCGTGGTCTTCCATGTCTTTTGGTGTTGCTGAGCTCACCGGTGCGTTCTTTCTTTTTAAGTATGTTCCAAACAGTTGATTTGGGCACACCTAATATTTTTGCTATCTCTCTGATGGGTTTGTTTTGTTTTTTCAGCCTAATGATGGCTTGCTTCACTGATAGTGACAGCTCTTTGGATCTCATATTAAGAGTTAACAGCAACAAATGCAAATAGCACACTTGAAATGAACACTGGAGCTTGTATCTGCTCTTTGTAAATAGGATAATGAGGGAATAACACACACCTGGCCATGGAACAGCTGAGCAGCCAATTGTCCCATTACTTTTGGTCCCTTAAAAAGTGGGAGGCACATATACTAACTGTTGTAATTCCTACACCGTTCACCTGATTTGGATGTAAATACCCTCAAATTAAAGCTGAAAGTCTGCAGTTAAAGCACATCTTGTTAGTTTCATTTCAAATCCATTGTGGTGGTGTATAGAGCCCAAAAGATTAGAATTATGTTGATGTCCCAATATTTATGGACCTTACTGTAGTTATAGTGTGTATCTCTTGAAACATCCACTCCATACATCAATCTATGTAGTCATATTAGGTAATTCTAGCACAGATATGAATTGTAAGTTAGAAATACTTATTTTCTGTAATATATTCACAACATCTGACATCTTTAATTGGTATTTCAAGTCAGCCTGTCAAGCAAATTGCAACGGTAGAAATACTCTTGCAATTTTTGATACAGTGGGGGTTTTTTATGCGTTGCTTTTTCATATTTTATTAATTATCAATAACAAGTTCCAATATTCATTTTGTTCTTAATATGTAGTGAAAGTATAAAAGATTTTAGGTTAACCCATTTTTTTTACTTTTAGTCTGTTTTCTTTTGATTTTTTTCTTCATTCTTGCTTCTTATTGTATACCTCTATTTAAACATGAACGTTGGGGTTATTCTTTCTGTCTTTAGATTGGAAGATTGGAAGCTGCTTTGGCAAAATCACCATATATTAAGATTTTAAGCTCAAAGACAGGGCCCTTCATTTTTGCCAAGTGCTAATTTTGTGTTTTTTATATTGTGTTTTTCTTTGTGCTCTATCCCTGTATAGCGCTACGGAATATGATGGCCTGTTCCAAATAAAGGATAGTAAAAATAATAGACCCTTCACTTGTTTGCAGTGTGTTAACTTGTACTTAAACCCTGTACAGCACTGCGGGAATATGTTGGCGCGTTACAAAAAAGGATGGTGCATACTGACTAGGCATTACTCACAAGCAACCCTAAATTCCGGCGATAGTGTATTCGCGGTAGCGATGTGTCTGCTCATGAGAGAGGGAAGGAGAGGGAAGAGAGAGAGAGAGGCAGAGAGAAAGGGGAAAGTGAGAGAGGGGTAAAGAGGTGAGGGAGGGAGAGAGAGTGTGCACAGAGAGAAGCGGAGGAAGAGGGAGAGAGAGGTGAGGGAGGGAGAGAGAGACCGAGGGGGGGGGAGAGAGAGGGGGGAGGGAAAAAGAGAGAACGGGGAGGGAGAGAGCAATGTAGAATGTAGGAGGAGAGGGAGAGAAAGAAAGAGGGAGGGAGAGAGGGAGGGGTGAGAGAGAGAGACATAAGCTATTTTATATATAGCAATGAGAATTACAACTGAGGGAGGGAGAAAGAAAGAGGGGAGAGAGGGAGAGGGAGAAAGAGAGAAAGGGAAAGGAGAGTGCAATGCAGTGGTAGAGGAAGAGTAAGAGGGAGAGAAAGAGGGAGAGAAAGAGGGAGGGAGGGAAAGAGGGAGGGAGAGTGTGGCCTGACTGGTCTGTTTTACACTATGGCCTGGGCCTGACTGGTCAGAGTTACCCTGTTTTATTATTTTGGTTATGTATTTCTTAGAGCTTATGGTTAAAATATGATTACACTGTTATACTATGTATGTTGGTTTATGCTCTGCATAACACATTAGCTATTCTGCAGGCTATTGCATTAGCCAAAACCCAAGACCGTAGTCTAATAGATAATCATTTTACAGGGTTTCCCAGTAAGCAGGAGCAGCCTATTATGTACAGTGTTGTTATCTGGTGAAGACTCCCCCTGCCTACCCGGGGCCTAGTGCAGATAAGGATATAGTCCGAGTGATTAGAACAATTGTTTAAAGTTAATATAATCACAGAATGAGATCTGATCTCCTCAGAGGCACAGGGTTTTCCCAGTAAACATGGGGCTTACTGATTGGCCAGTCCGAGTGCCAGAAAATTGTATAAAATGTGCCAATTAATAAAGGTATGTGAGTGGTATCTGAATTTACATAGACATGGTGTAAGTGTCATTCGGTACATTAATCCTAATTCTAATGGGTTATATGGTGTTCCTGATATTCTGATCTGCTGAAGCAACTTCCTGGGCGTGGTTCCTGTGTATCGTCCAGTATGGGGAGATTGAGATTATGAGACTGTACAGTGCTTCTCTTGGATATTTTGTGGCAGTACGGGTAGCAGCGGGAGCAGTACTCCGCTTACCCACTGCCAAGGGTAATTTGCACTGGGGTGTGGGGTCGGTGGTTGTGGCAGTAGGATTGATGCAGAACTTACCGGCAGATGTACTACTCTGGAATGACTTGGGACAGCTAACTTTCGCATATGTACCCCAAACTTCTACCCAAGACATTTACCCGGTGACCAAACGGCAGCAGGCTCGCACCATGGACCCTCCAGCACACTCTGAGGCTCAGATGCTTCTATGTTTGGATTGGGGGCCGTATTGAGCCAAGTCGGAGCAGATGGCGGCGAAACACCCGGTGGCTTACTTAAGCAGAAAATGATTACCCCGAGAAGTAAGCTAGGCTGCCATCGAAAAAGAATGCCTGGCCATGGTTTGGGCCCTCAAGAAGCTACAGACGTATTTGTAAGGACAAAACAATTGAATTACTCACAGATCACAACCCATTAGTGTAGCTCAACAGGGTGGCAGGAGACAATGCCAGACTGCTTCGCTGGAGTCTAGCGCTGTAGCCCTTTGACTTAACAATACACTACCGCCCTGGAAAGCAAAAGGGCAACACTGACGGCTTATCCAGACAAACTGAACTGGAAAAGTGATCTGTGAGGACTCCCCCGGACATCCCCCAAGCCGATCCGCTGGGATCAGACTGGGTATGCCGGCTTGTGGTCTGGGCCTGACTGGACAGAGTTACCCTGTTTTATTATTTTGGTTATGTATTTCTTAGTGCTTATGGTTAAAATATGATTACACTATTATGTATGTTGGTTTATGCTCTGCATAACACATTAGCTATTCTGCAGGCTATTACATCAGCCAACACCCAAGACCGTAGTCTAATAGATAATCCTTTTACAAGATTTCCCAGTAAGCAGGAGCAGCCTATTATGTACAGTGTTGTTATCTGGTGATGACTCCCCGGCCGCACAGGGGCCCTGAGCAGATAAGCAGATAGTCTGAGTGGTTAGAACAATTGTTTAAAGTTAATATAATTACAGGATGAGATCTGATCTCATCAGAGGTACATGGTTTCCCATGTAAGCAGGGGGCCAGCCTGTGTGCCAGAAAATTGTTTAAAATGTGACAATGAATAAAGGTATGTGAGTGGTATCTGAACTTACATAGACAAGGTGTAATGGTCATTCTGTGTTTTAATCCTAATTCTAAGGGATTGTATGGTGTTCCTGATATTCTGGTCTGCTGAAGCAAGTTCCTGGGGGTAGTTTCTGTGTATTGTCCAGTATGGGAAGATTGAGATTATGAGACTGTACAGTGCTTCTCTGGGATGGAGGGAGGACGAGAGAGAAAGAGGGAGGCAGGGAGGGAGAGAAAGAGAGAGGCAGGGAGGGAGAGAAAGGGGGAGGGAAAGAGAGAGGGAGGGAGGAGGGAGCAGAGAGAGAGACACTAGGGCACAGAGAGAAATAAGATATTTTATATCTAGGAATGAGAACTACATATGATCCTATATAGATGGGATAGACTGAGGCATTTTCATTTTATACAATAATTGCCATGTTATCTTTTCTTCAACAAAGTGTATTTTAAAAAGAAAATTCAGTTTTGCTTCACCTTGAGAAAGTAATTTCCACAAACCCAGTAAAAGATACATCATCCCACATACATAGCTTCACAAGTAGTGGAGTAAATACCATTATAAATATATAAGCACTAAATCTGTATTTATTTTAAAGTTATATCAACCATATTCAATGAGCCGTCACATCACGTGACGTGCACGTATCACTACGCAATTACTAGGAGGGCGGAAATAAACAGACGGCAAGACCCTCACTGCCCATATCCCCCCTTTATGTGACGCTACACTCTGGAAACCTGAAAGCATAGGGTTATGTGCTATATAGTTGTAGTGTTATCTTGAACTATTGGTTCGAATTATACTAATAATTCTGTCAAACAAACAAAATTGACACTCAGCACCCATTTCAAAGATGGCGGCCAATGAACTTCCGCTGTCGCGGTGATGTGATAGCAGCCAATCAGGGGCTGCATGTGGAGCAGTGCGGTTTATTTTGACATGGCTGGATACCTGGGACTGTATGAGGAGCCGGCTGACATTGCCCAGCAGCAGGAGAGGCATTATTACTTACTGTCTGAGCTGCAGACTCTGGTGAAAGACTTGCCCAGGTAATGGCACGTTATGTGCTGGGGTAGAGGACTCATGTACAGGCCTCCGGGGCCCTGTGAGCAATAATAATACTAATAACAACAACATCATCAATTTGTTAACAAGTTCTCTATGTCATATACAAAAGTCTTGTTGTCCATTATTGTGCAAATGTGCTGTGTTTTCTGCATATCATCTGTTGTGTTATCAAGGTTAAACAGTGATGATAATGGAGACATTTATTGTGCATATTAAGGCTTCCTCATATCTGCAAGGCCTATTGTGTGAGGATATGATGCTTTGGGATTTAATTGTGGGACCGAATGTATCCTCTCACAATACAAACTTGCATGTGTTTGTCAAAGACCATAGTTTTGGGTAAAACTAATAACATTTGCAGCTGTGTGAGCCATTAGCGGAATAGTAGAGCTTTTCCTGTTTAGTCCCCACCAGCAGTGGTGTGCAGCAGCTAGTAAGACAAGCAACGGTGGTTCGCCAATACTTTCTTCAGTTTCTTAGGGTTAGGGTTACATTTAGGGGTTAGGGTTAGCACCACTATTATACTATGTAAAACGTATCATTTGCCACTACCCTAAGCCAGACCATGACCCTATCCCCTAAATATAGCATTCTGCAAGCAAAATTTGCACCACCTACTGGCCGCTGCACAACACTGCTGGTGGATTCAAAACAGGAAACATTCAGAATGGCATTTTATAAAAAAAATATTAATTTTAGCAGGCTCTATTTTGGCTCTGGGTTTTAAATATAGGACATTTGTAGCAGTTGTTGCCAATCTTTAATTTTGAGCCATGAACTAACTGGCTGCTACCATCTAACACATGTATGTACCAACTTGAGACCCCAACTGTTATGATTAGGTCTGTTTAAGAGGTGTATTAAAGATTTATCTAAGTTTCCCTGTTTTTACCTTTTTCTAATCTAACACAAGCTGCTTATATCAGACACACACATTACATTGAGTCATTATATACACATACAGACTTATTTAATGTAAAAATAAAACTTGTTTTCCATACCCCCAAAGCTGCTTATATAGGCACAGTGTACCTCCCAATAGAAACACTGCATTTGGGTATGAATTTTACCCGTTGCTAACCTTCAAGCCAACAGCAGCACTTGAATCCAGAGATCTACAGAGCACTGTCTAGCTGTTCTTGCTTCCTTCTGCAGAGGACTACACATCCCATGATTCCTACCTGCACAAACTAACATTACAGATTGTTACAATGTATTAAAAGGTATTCGCTGCCTGTGATTGGCCAAAACAAATTATGCATTTTATGCTAATTTTAGCAGAGATATCCAGGGTTGTTAACTCAAGCAATTTAGCAAACATCAGGTTGAGTTTATTGATGTTTATTTTGGTATTTTTTCATGAAAAAAAAATGTTTTCCTACACTGCTGTCAGATAAATTTGTCAAGTCTTCTGTTAATACCAACTCATTTTTAGTATATTGTTAGGAAAGTCCTTAGGAAATAACACTGGTCCTTAATATGGCAAATTGTTTTGGTTTATAGACAATCATTTAGAGCATGGATTTTCCTAAAATCTGTCCTGTTAGTGGTCTCTGAGAACTGGTGTTGAAAACACTGCTTCTCAGCCTGGAGCTTCAGTGCATGTGGCCTGCCATTATTTTCCACAGGAGTCACAGGGACAGTTTGTGTCCATACTGGAGATTGAATACAACGTTCAGCATTTGGCGCTTACCTCTCTGTATTGCCTCATGCACTAAATAGGAACAATATGATGCAGACACATGATTACTACCACCACCACCCCAGTGGTACTTATATCCAAATGTTGACATGTGAAAACATTTTCTGCAAAGCATAAACACTATATATATACTAGTGACGACAATAAAATTTGAAGACTGGCAATGCTGTTTGATACAGAATGCTAAGCTTCCCCCCCACCCCACCCACTTTAGGGGCCTCTCAATAATCGCCTTTGGCTGCTGCTCATTGCTGGCCCCTTTACAGCCACCATTTTTTTCTCGCATAGCTGTTTTCAGACCCCCCAAAAATGCCAATTGAATAACAAATTAGCTTTCAACCTCACTTACAGTCACCCTGCCTCTCCCCCTGTGCAGGTTGTCAGTTAATTTTGTTATCAATTGGCGTTTTTTGGGGGCTTCCGAACGGCTTCTGAGTTACAGGCTTGAAAAAAATGGCGGCCGTTAAACCCGTAATTTTTTTTTGAAGGCCGTAACACGGAAGCTGTTTGTAGCCTGTCCCCCCTCTCAATTGCGCGCCTCCTGATGAGCGCATTCGGCGCTCTTTGCACCCCGTCAAACCCGTAACTTTCAGGCCTTTGGCGGTCATTGCGCAATCCCGTAATTTTTAACATTGCGTGACAAACACTCGCAATTTTCGACAACTTTTTTTTTTTTTTTTTGTTCTACTTGCCAACAACTCTTTGTGTTTTATATAATATCTTCTTTGCAGCTCCTGCCAGCAACGTCTGTCTCACACCATTCTCAGTGATCTGGCGTTGGCACTTATTGATGGCACAGTTTTTGAAATAGTCCAAGGTTTGCTGGATATCCAACATCTGACTGAGAAGAACCTTTACAACCAACGTGTAAAGCTACACGCCGAACACAGAGGTAATTAATTAGTATTCTCTAGGGAAAAAGTACATTCATTCAAGGGTAAAAAAACACAGATGTTTGCAGTTGCTTTATTTTACGTATTGAATGTCCCTGCAGTCCCATGCCTGCATGCTATAGTGCAATAAAAGTACATTTATACATTACCAAAGTTTATTTTTTTTCATTGTATGAAAATTATTAATATAAGAAAATGAACCCTAAAGAATCGGGTAATAAAAATGTGCTTGTTTACCTTCACATTGCCAGTAAATTGGGGGGGGGGGGGATGTAAGAAACATAGATGCAAATCTAGACAGGAAACCCTATTTCCTACAAAACACTTTGTAATGGTTTAAGGATTATCTCTTAAATTCATGATAGAAAATGTTGCATTCCAGCGGCCCTTCAAAATTTTAGCAGAATTTGGCAGTAGTGACCTTTTCATCATTTGTATTTAGCTTGGGCTCTGCTCTATTAGAGTGTCTGAAGTGGCTACACTGTTATGTGACTGCTTCTACCCACCTGGTATTTTTGGATTACTACATTTTTCACACAGCATTATGGTAATGTCATATCTCCCCTCTCCCTTCTGTCCTCTAAGCTAGACATATTCAGGTCATGCTGTCTTTCCTTGGAAGTGTTTTGTTTTTTAGACCATGCACCGTTTTTTTTGCCCTTTTTTGAATTTTGTTAGTATCCTTTTAGAAGAGACGATCTCCAGAACTGGGCATAGTATATTAAGCTTAGGGTTTACCATAAGTGGTCTTTTATAGGCCAATCATGAGTTGTTGGCAATATCTTCAATTGGGTTGTGATGGAGACAGATTGTCCAATTAATGAGGGGCTGATAGGCCCAGATCATTTGATCAGTCCAATTAGGGCAGGGCATTTCAAGTTTTAGGTTTACAATGGGAGGAAGTTGCAATATTGATAAGATTATATGATACGATTATATAGATGACTGTAGGGGACAATAGAGAAGATTACCGGGGTGCCCTTTTGTCTGTCTGGTACCAAGTGTTGAATAGTTAATTCCAAATGCTATAGCACTTCCTTGAGTAGTTGCCCAATCATTGTCTGCTTTAGTATTTCCATAACACGCTCCTCCTAAGCCTTACAATCCACATTGTGCCTCCTGCTGTAGTTAATTTATTGGCTGCCCTTCAGCCAAGGTAGTAGCCTCTCAGTGCCCAGTTTGAATATCCCCCTCAAGTCCCGGACACCCAATCAGGACCTTGTCTAGGCTGTGGTTTTCCCATTGGTTGTCACTTCTAGGATCTCAGACAGCTTTCTATAGACAACCTCAATAGGTAGAGAGTCTACTGTTTATGTGGAAATATATGGTGGTGTCCATCTGGCAGCTTCCGTAGTTCCAATGCAGGCTAAGGTGGAAACCCAGGCCCCACCAGTAATTTGCTGCTCTAGGAGAGAGTTAGGCCCTGAAGGGCTGTCCTGGCACATAAAGTATGGGGTTGATTTAACCCAGGAGTCAGGCAAAGAGGGGCAACAAAGTGGGCTTCGACAATCATATCAATGTGTATTTTGTCTCATATCATTGAAACAATAATTAATGCAGGCCTCTGGGAAGGTTTTCTCCACTTACCTAAGGGAGTCCTACTTTGCATATACATTTCCAATGCATCACATTTGTTGCCAGGTTTGAGCCCTGGGATCTCTGTGTTGCACGTGTATTCTAGTGAACTAGTTTGCTTTTTACCTTTATTTTTATTTTCCTAATAGTTTGCATGCCTATTTGAAATTGTCTGACATTTACATAATCCTTTTTTATTTTTCTAGCTGAAAAATGGATTGTTCAAGAGAACCTGCATTTGTATCCATGACACTTCCTTTTTTTTTTTTTTACTGTTTTTCAGAGAAATATATATTAAATACAATTTAATATTTATACAAATTCAAGGTTCCAGTGCTTGTTTTGTGTGCAGGTTCAACAGAGTAATACAGGTAGTATCATCACTAATTTTGAACATAATAGTGCCTGGAACGAAGATTATCATTTGCCAAAACTTGGTTCCCAACTCCAAGTGACACCATGGACTTTAAAGGTCCACTGATTAGCAAAAAATCTGCAACAAAATGTTTAAATACTTCTCTGTCAGATATCAAGGGGTTGGAGAGAATCTTCTGTAGGTGTTGTCCTGATAGTAGTCTTTGTGTGCTTCCTTCGAGGCAGTGGCCACTGTAGGTAAACCTTGGTCAGAAAAAATTGATTCTCTCCACTCGCTGGATACGTAATGGGAGGTTGGGCGAATTGGCTAAACTAGTTCCTAAAGCGCTTGATCATCACAGGGGGGCTTTCACACTACTTGTGTGCAATCCTGTTCTGTACCATTAGTATGCCAGTAAGTCGGAGAAGAGGCAGTCCAGTATGTCTGAATACTTGAGTTATATTAGATCCGTGTTTTTTGAGTGCCTCAGTCCACTTCAAGTCCAGTGAAAGTGCAATGTTTCCTGTAGTTTTTCTAGTTTGATAGAAAAATTAGTGTGCAACAGCTGTGCACTTTTTGTAGCCTGATCTAGCAACAGTCTGGTATAATCAAGGACGTCTATTGTACTAATCCATTGTCATAAGGTAAAATGGAAAAATGTTCAAGGCTATGAATTAAGCTGTTGCTTACATTAACTATTTAAACATAAAGCAGCAGTTCTTCTCCCACCCACGCGTTTATTTACATTTCCATTCATTTACATTGTGTTATTTTTTTGTACTCTTTGTACATAACAACATTATTAAATATCAAATTATAGCTTGCTCTGATAAGAAATTCGAACAGGAGCTGTATGTTTTAATTGGACATTCATCATTAATATATATATATATGCAATTATTTAAAAAAAAAAAAAATATTCAGTATATTTACTTTCAGAGATCAAGCTCAGTTGCCTGTGGTCAATGTGGGGATGTATCTTGCCTAGTAGGAAGTGCAAAATTTACATACACAAGTACACATACAATTCCACATACACAGTTCATTAACTGGAGACTTCCCTTGCCAATGAGTTTTGGTTATTGGGACAGTCTATGAATTATTGTCTGATCTCATCAGATTTTTCTTAAAACCCTTTAGGTCTCGCCATCATAACCCAATTTACAAACAACTGTATTAAATACTGTATTAAATAATAATTTTTGCATAACTAAAACAAAAAATTCCTCTTTTTAGGACATTACCATGCTCCTTTTTATCTTTTTGGGATCCATAAATCATAATAGCAGCATTCGTCTCTCCGTTAAATTAGATGCTTAAAACATTGCCATCTAAAAAATTGATTTAAAAAATGTTTATCTCCAGGTAAGCAGCAGTCCTAGTTGCATGAAGCAGAGCTCCAATGGGTTATTTGATGGTTTATCTCCCCATCCCCACCCTATCACAATGCGACAGTAGCCAGTTTGTGCCACAAAGCAGGCCCCCCGTGATGATTCTATTTTTTAGAAAGGCTAATCGCCACCTTTTAAAAAGTCAAAGTTACTTTTCTAAAGACCTATCTAGGCCGCCTCTGAACTCAAAATCAAACACACAAATAGCCAAGAAAAGTTAAAAGAACTGTTCAACGCTCACTGTGCAAGTCCTCATCAACTGCTGCAAAGATGCAAAGCCATACTTTGTGCTGATGCTATGATCCCAGACATAGAGCCTCATTCAATTGAGGCTTCGGGAGATCCGGGCTATGGAAATGGAGCTTGTAAGTTATTTTGCTAGTCAATTGGCGGGCTCCGATCATATTACGGCTCCGGCCTCCAATTCACTGCGATGGTTTACATTGCAAGTTAATGCCCCTCCAAGCCTTTAATCTTTCATGTCCGGAAGAGTTCCTATGGCTAAAATCACAAATCGCTATCCAATTGCTCCAATTTCCCCCTCGATAACCACCCCACCAAGGCCGCAAATGGCAAAAGTTGCTCCAGAAGTTAGGAATTCCAAGGAAAACTCGCAAACGGCTTAAAGACATGTCCGGAGCACTTTAAAAGCACATATACACACACTACTGTACTTTTATTAAAAGGGAAAGTAATGTTAGGTCTTTGAATTAATAGCACTACATTCTCAAGCTCGCAAATCTGCCCAAAAAATACTTTATTTCATGTTTGACTTCCGTGTTATATCGATCCCGGCAATCAATGTGTTAATAAATATAATGGTTAAACTTGCATGTAATAGAATATCATATTTACGGCTTTATCAATATTGCATGATATCTGGAATGTGGGTCAGATCGTATACTCGTTATTCAAGCCCGTAGGACTTTGAAATCCAACCTCCATTTTTCATTGCCATAATGATGACGATCTCTGTTTCCATTGGCTGTTCAAGCTCGCCCATAACTTGTGTGCTTGGCGAATTGAATAGCACTGCAACTCTAGCGCTCTGCAGGCCCGCAGACATACGGCCTATACTCCATAACTTGCGATCTCCGAATTGAATGAGGCTCCTAGTTCTTAGGAGAAACTGGCCAAGATCTGAGCAAGAGACTGCTCTATTAGGAATGCTTCTGTGTTCCTCTCCAGAGACTTACTTTACAGAGTGTTCAGGGAAAGATACATCATTAATCCCCTCCCCTTCCCCAATTCAGCCATCGACAACACTGAGCTATACACTGGGACTGAATGGCTGAACTTGCCCAGCAGACTCTGTACGTCTAGCAATGTCAGCTTCAAGCATATAATCTACACACGGCTGCATGTACTCCTCGCTGTCTTTGCTAGAAAATGCTGGTCCTATGTGCAGGCTCATGTTACCTGATCGAGTATCTCTGATGCACCTTGAACACATGCCATTGACACACCTGAGCTATGAGATTTAAACTCTTATCCAGATTGTATTCTGACCTCTACCCAAATTACTTGATGAGCAGGTCTCATCATTCTACTTTGAGCATCTTTGCACATATACTTTAATATCTTGCTCAATGGTTATTTCTACATTTTATATCATCCACTCGTTATGCAATAGAGACAATACTGATACTTGGATCACTTGCTGCTCTCATTGAAGCTTTCTAACCCATTGATTAGGTATTGATATACTTTTAGAGTGAGACTAACACCGCGAGGACTTATATAAGATATACTGTTACTTATGGCTTGAGATTATTGTGTATGAATACGTTTTGCAATCTGATCTATCCCCCTGGTAAGAAAAAACACTTTGTGACTTGGAATTTAATAAAATATTTTGAAGTTAGCCTTGCAAAAGGGACATAAATCCATACGTTTTCCAAATGTTGAGGCATTTAGCCTTAATTAAATTTATCTGGTACTTGCTGCCAAGTCCTGTATAATTATTTTCACTTTCTTGGCAGACAAAACCAAACCAACATACGACCATGGGGATACAAATATTTTGTGTCCAGTGGTAGCAAACAGTCAGCTCTTCTTATCTGTCATTACCATTGCTACCCCCTGCTTACCCGAGAATTGTGCAAATCTACACAACTGCTGTTATTTGTCACTGTGTATTGACCCATATGATTGCCTTTTTTAGCTCTACATCAATGTAATACATTAAACACTGTCAACTTGTAATCCAAATCTGCATTTTTTCTATTTTTAAAGCCTTGAAACAAGATCTCTTACGGAAGCACAAAGAAGCCCAGCAGTCCTGCAAAGCCCACAACATGCCTGTACTTAAAGCCACGCATCAGAAAGAGGCTGAGGTAAGCTATTGGATATATGACATGGGGCTATCCCAAAAATGTCTTCTTTCTGCATTCATGTGTGATTAGAACCTGCATATTATTCAAGTATGTTTGTGGGCATATGTATTTTAGATCATTTCACAATTTAGATTATTCCCTTCTATGCATTGTGGCTACTCCTCTGTAGAGTGAAGAAATTAGGTAACAGGTGCAGGTTTTATTATGATTGAGTAGCGCTATAAAATCGATCCTATAGATTTTATGTATTAAAACATCCTCTATGTGTATAATGCTTTTACAATAGAAAATTAAGTCTCTAGTAATATTACAGTTTATCCTGTAGAGGGAACTCATGTTTACACTTTATCCATCATCAAATGCTGTTCTGCCCTCCTCCATTGTTACAATTTCATTACAAAGGACCTTGACTTGTTAACTCCTCTCATGTCCGAAACTGATCCTTTTAAGAACGTTTAAATGGAAACTGAAGTTAAAAATTTACTACCGTGCATTTTAACTGAGCAGGTGTTAAACATTATAAAAGTTTGTTTGCATGAAGAAATAGTGTTTCGAAGAGTTTATTTAAATCCCTTTTTGAACAGCATTTGAAACATAGAACCTTCTTCTGATTTATGTATTCAGCTATATTAGGTTCACCCACTAGAGGGAGTGTTTGACTTTACCATAGAGCTTCATAAATCGATTGGAGCAAGTCCCTGGTGCATCCTTAGTCGAGTTAGGCAGCAGGAGACCCTGACTTTGTTCTAAAAGCAAGAGTAATTTAAAACATTTTTTTTTAAACCCTTGCAGCACTCACTTTTTTGCAAAGAAGAACTGTTTCTTTTAAATTCATGTTTGTAACTTCAGTATATTCCTGATTGCCTGGCTGGACAAAATGAAGCTATCATTAAGCAGTGTATTAAATCAATGCAGGAAAACGCACTATATGTGAAGTTGTAAGTTTACTAGACATGGGGCCAAATTAAATTAGAAGCCAGTTTTCGCACCGGTACACCCGCAAGGCCTGCAGGCTTGAAATTCTGCTGCATTACAGAGCTATTACATTCAACCATGCCGATTCAACCAAACGAGCCGGAGACGCAAACCGTAAACCATTCTTGTTGCATGTGTGGCAGTGAACATGATCATTTAGTCAAACCCGTATTTACAGGTTTAGACGGAGCCAATGTCAAACCAGATCATCATCATTACCTCACTGAAAAAATGGAGGTTAGATTTCAAAGCCTTGCAGGTTTTAATTACGAGTTGCGATCGGACCTGCATTCCAGAAATAATGCAATACTAATAAATCACTAAATATAATATTCTAGTCCATGCAAGTTACTTTATATGTATTAACACATTGATTGTCGGTATCGATATAACACGGATATTACACAGAAGCAATTGACTTTCATGGCTGCAGTCTCCATCTGCAGAGATTGTCTGGCCTAGGAAAATAAAATCTGTGACTGCCTCCACTTCCTCTCTCTATTTGCCAGGAACTGAGATTGCTGTTTTCTATGATCTTCGTCTTTTTAATGTAGAGCAGCAGGCCAACATTTGCACTGTCTTTATTCACCCTAATCAATAGACCATTTATTTCCTTCCCACTTTCAGCTATCAGAGTAGAATCATCTGCATATCTGAGGTTATTGACATTTCTCCCGGCAATATGGATTACAGCTTTGGATTCATCCAACTCCGCCTTAAACCATGATATATTAGTTGAATAAATAAGGTGACCATATACAACCTTGTCACACTTTTTTCCTGATCTTGAACTATTCAGTTGTTCCGTGTTCGGTTCTGACAGTGGCTTCTTGGTCCACATACAGATTGCTCAGGAGGCAGATGAGATGGTCTGGTATCCATGTCTCCTTAAGAACTGTGTTATGATCCACATAGACCATTCTAAAGCCTTTGACTATGAAGCAGAGGTAAATGTTTTTCTGGAACTCTCTTGCTTTCTCTAAATTCATATCTTGTGCTTTTGCGAATCCCAGAACGCACATGTAGTAGTTCTCCATTGATATATTGTTGGAGCTGAGCTTACAGGATCTTGAGCATTTTTCTTTTCATTGGCATGTGAAATTAGTCACATTATTCAATCTTTGTCAGTGCCTTGTTGGGACTGATATTTAGACTGACCTTTTCCAGTCTACTGGCCATTGTTGGGTTTTCCAAATTTGTTGGCATAATGCAAGCATCTTGTCGAATTTTGAATAGTTCAGCTGGGATTGCATCAACTTCTGCAGCCTTGTTATCAGCAAGACATCCACTTCACTCTCCAAGATGTCTGGCTCCAGCTCATTGGGCAAACTATTGAGGTTATCAGTGCTATTAAAATCCTTCCTGTATAGATCTTCAATGTATTCCTGCCACCTCTTCTGTTAAGTCCCTACCATTTTTATCTTTTTGTCATGCCTAGTTTCACATGAAAGTGTTCCTTGAGATGCCTAATTTTCTAGAAGAGATCTCTTGACTTTCCCATTCTATTACTTTTCTTGCTATCCTCTGGAACTCTGCATTCAAGTGGGCAAATCGTTTCTCCACTACCTCTCACTTTTTTTTCTTCTTACCTGAGCTACTTTCAAAGCCTAATCAGACAGCCAATTACCCTTCTTATTTTTAGATTTTTTTTCTATTTTCAAGATTCTTTGTTGCTGTTTACTGGACATTATCACAAACTTCTGTCCAAAGTGTTTCAATCATTCACTCCTCCATGTCTAGTCCCTTAAATCTATTCTTTGTCATTTATTTCGTATCAGCTTGGTCTGATGATTTTCAATCTTCTTTTTTTTTTTTTTTTTCTCCTCTGTTTGTTTGATTCTGAAATTTCTAATAAGACGTTCATGATCTAAGTCACAATTGATTTCAGATCTTTTTTTTTTTTGCTGACTGTATAGACCTCCTCGATCTCTGGCTCAATCTGATGTCTATATTGTCTATCCAGTGACGTCCATGCTTAGAGACCTCTCTGAGGCTGCTGCAAGAGGGTTTTTACTATGACCCAAGAATTATATTGAAAGAATTCTACTAATCTCTTAGCTGCTTCATTTTGTACTCCAAGGCCAAACTTCCCAGTTATTCCAGGTATGTTTTGGTTCCCTACTTTAGGATTCCAATCTCATATGATGAGAGTAACATATTTTCTTGGTGTTTCTATCTAGGAGGGGTTGAATATCCTTGGACAACTTCTGTGATTGCTTGCCTTGAATTTGAATTTTAATTATTCTGTCATATTTTGTTGTTAACATACACTGATTTGACCACCCATTTAATTATGAGGGCTACTCCATTTCTTCTGCGAGATCCTGGACCACCGTAGAATATCTGGTGGTTGTCGGATATGAAATATCCCATTCCAGTCCTTTTGAGTTCACCAGTTCCTAGGATATCAATGTTATACTTGTCATCTTATATTTTGACCATGTCCAATTTGCCTTGGTTCATAGTTCTAATGTTACAGCTTCCTATGCTGAATTTTTTTTTTGCAATATCGGACTTGCCCTTCAGTTCCAGACACTGCCACGGGGAGATCCTGTTGACTTCAGCCCAACCTATGGGGTATAGCTCACAGCTTCATTGGGCTACACAAGCCCCTTCACCACGACATGCAAGCTAGCTACACCAATCTAGCTAAAAATCCTGCAAATAAATCTTAAAAGTTAGTAAAGGCCACCCTCACATTATTCTCTCTAACTGTCAACACAATAATACATAAAAACACTATCCGAAACCAAGACCTCAAACTACTACAAAAGTAATTTGCAAATATTTTTAGCCTTCTTTTACTTGAAATCGTGTATAAAAAAAACAGGACCACTGCTTTTTCCTATTCAGTTTTTCCATCATAAAGCTTCAATTCTTAAATGAACTGTTTAAATCTCCCTTTTTTTTTTTACTAGATTTCCTATTCATTGTATTCTGTATTATCATGTCAATGAAACAAATATGAAACCCAGCCTTACACTTAATTTTTCCAAATCACAGTTGTTATAAGACTTCTTCACTGGACAATGAAAACAAGTGTATAAAAAAAAAAAAATAACAGAAAATATGGTGGGTTTTATATGTTGTGAATTTCTTTTGTTTCTTAGAAACTGGAACAGTCTACCAGTGGATAATATGATGCCCCTGAAATAGCAATATGTCTGGTTATTTTCACACTATATTTTTCTCTAATAGGCTTTAGAACAACGCATTAAAGAAGAGCAGCGAATGATGGATGAAAAAATTGTCCTTGAACTAGATCAAAAGGTCATAGATCAGCAGAGCACCTTGGAAAAAGCTGGAGTTTCCGGTTTCTATATCACAACAAATCCCCAGGTACGGTACCTATTAAACTAGATTTTATCCTCCGCTTTCATCTTTTGTGGGTGTGTAAGCCAATAAACATAGCATGCAACCATTATATTAATTAGCATTAGTGCTTTTAAGGAGAGGAGTTGTCCTAATAAGTCTATAAAATATTTTATATTCAATCGCTGCACAGGTTCGTCACAATCGGGAAAAAATGTTGCAGCACACTCGTGACATTTTGCTTCTATTAAGGAATACATGTAATAGGGGTAGGCAACATCAGTCTTGTAGAGCCTCACACAAGCCACCATTTGAGGATGCCCGGGCTGTGCACAGATAAGTCATTGGCAATAGCTTAGACCCTGACTTTCAACTCAAATGCTGGCCTGTGCACTGCTACATAACTGACCTTGCCTGCCCAATATATATAATTTATACACAAGAATGTGTAACAACTTCTGTAAAACCAAAGAAGAAAAAAAAAAAACACTAAAACTATTTAAACTGTTATTTTTTTTTTTTTTAACTTCAGTGGTCCTTTTTAAATCTTTAAAAAAATCTTTATTAAAATAATCAGTTTTTGAAACAATGCAGTAAGATCTGTGGTACAATATATCATTTAATTATATCAACAGTGTACCTATCTAGTAATATGCAATATATAATTGTATTAATATAACTGACGACTGTCAATCGCTGCAGCTCCATGGCTCCTCCGATCAGTCTTTAGAGAATGTGAGGCCAGGAAAACTTCCAGCATCACCACTGTTTTTTTTTTTTCAAAATGCAGGGAGGGTCTAACTGACAGAGCTGTTAGTGACAGCCAGCTACAATGTACCGAGTAAAGTCTATTGGCTACAGCTGCGACACATCACTGCTCATTGCTAAAGTGGGATACTGTAGGATGGGTATAAGGAGCATCAGAAGCTATTATAGACATAAAATGTAAGGGGGAAAGGCATACCTTTAAAAAAAAAAAAAAAAAAAAAACAGTAAGTGCATTTGTACTCTATTTTCACTGCTCTATCTGTATCTGATGAACAGTTTGGATGATTTCAGTGACCCTTCATACCCTATTGCATGGGCTTATATATGTTGAGCATATCAATATATATGCCACAATGGTACATTTGAAAGTACAATTAGGATACCTGTATATACAAAATCATGCGTAAAGTTTTATATTCTAAACATTAACTTGAGTTAAAATGTAATACTTAAATATTACAATTTGTATGTTCTATTCTTTATACAAAATAGCATATGCTTACTGTATTTCACAGTTTAAGACATAGCAACGGATGGATTTTTCACAAACCAGGTCACTTAACCACATACAGTACTGTTTCACGGTTACTGCCGATCCTCAGTATATATATATCTACTTTAAATAAACCAATCAAGAGCATGCAATACATTAGCAGAGCTCTTTTATTGACCCAGGTTATTATAATTCACAAACATGAACTATGGAGATCCACTCATAATTTTATGTATCTCCTATGCTGATATCAAAAGGTAAGAATTTAATAATAGGACATCAGCAAATCGATCCTAAAACAGGTGATTCCTAAAATCTCACTCTAAAGATTTTGGTCTTCAGAGTCCCCGCCCAGGAAGCACAGTACGATGTACTAGACGGGGCTGTTTCCCGTGACGAACGCTATCTGTTCTTTGTACAGCAGCTGAAAGGGTTCTAAGATGCGGAAGTAACCATTAACCAACAGGATTCGGAGAGAAGCAAATGATCCCCCTACCTCAACTGTTGCCAGTCTGGTCGGCACTTCCCACATAGTTCCGGCACAGTACCCCGGCTGGACGTCCCTCAAGCGGCGCCACGGGCTGGCTGAATGCCGGCTACGTGAACCTCGAGAGAGGTAATTGCCCTGAGGGGAAGCGAGGGCCGACGAGAAGGACTTTAGATACCAGCTTGGCGGGGGAGGTTCGGCACAGTTTGGTGGGCTGACGACTGGTTGAGGCTGAGCGAAAGCCTCCCTCTGTAAGAGCCCATACAACAGGGCTTGGAGAGGTGAGAGGGTCTGCCGCGCTTTACCGGTACTGGAATGGCTGACGATCCCTTCATAGCAACGGAGCCTTATTTCAGCTGGATGTCCCCTACTTGGGACCACAGGGGCTGACTAAACGCAGACTACGCGAGCTTTGGTAGAAACAACGGCCCGGGTTGGACGCGGGAGCCGACTTGGAAGTCCTGTGAGACCCGGTTTGTGAAGGACGGTTCTGTACAAGGTGGTGGAGGCTGTGGATGACCGGTTGGAGACCGGGTGAAAGCCCCCCCCCCTGTAAGAACGCCTCTAACAGGTGAATAATTTGGGTGAAAGCCCTGTGAATAAATGGGAGAGAACTTTATGGTCTCTAGTTCTACCCAGGTGGCATTTTGGTACTATAAATCGTTTATCTAGACTATCTCCTACAGAGTTTTTTTTGCTTCTGGACTGTGAATTTTGGACTGTGCATTTGATATTAAGATGTAAAGAAAAGAGAGAGGCAGAAGGAAGAGGAGTAAAGAAGGGGGGAATAAGGGGAAAAAAGGAGAAAGCAGAGGGTAAGAAGGGGGGAGAGGAACAAGAAGAGGGGAGGGGAAGAGAAGGAAAAAAAAAAGAGGGGGGAAAGGAAGAAGGAAAGAGAAAGAGGGGAAAGGAGGTAAAAGAAGGAGAATACAGGAATGTATTACTGAATCCTAAAGTCAACCATCATGAGGGACAAAGAAGCTAATCCAACAAAAGTGAAAAATAAAGTTAAGAAACATACTGGAAATAGTCAAACTGTAAATACAACCTCTTTCTTTTCCCCAAAATGGAACTCTGGAGCATCAAACTCCTCCCAACTTGAATCCTCTATACAAAGCCACTCATGTCCTCTAGTAGAGAAAATAAAACTTTCTACAAATGATGAATCCTCAGAATCAGCTAATTTGCAGGAGTAGGAAGTGTTAACCACTTCCATAATGAAAAGGCTTTTTAATGATTTCCAAACTACATTAAAACTAGATCTTTAACAAGAAATCCAACTAAACAAATACGCTATTACTAGCTTGCTAGAGAGAGTGGAAGAGTTAGAAACAAATCAAGAGTCTTTGATTAAAGAATCTCAAAAAGCTATCAAGTATTCTGTGGATCTGGAATATAAACTAGAACATATAGAAACTAAAATAATTCAACAGGAGGATTTTTCCAGACAGAATAATTTTGAGACTTAGAGAAATTCCGGAAACTCTGAATTTTGAAGAACTTACAGCTTTGTAACAGCCTTTTTTACATATCTAGTTCTGCCTACTAAACCAGTGTTAGAGCGGATCCATAGGATTCCGCTACCAAAAGATCTTAAAGGAGATGATGTCAGAGATGTAATGGTCAAAATATTTTTCTTTTAATCTAAAGAAGCAGTTCTAAAGGCATCATGGCAGAAATTTAAATTTGACCCACCCTTTGAAAAATGTATAATATTCACAGATCTCTCTGGGGATACGCTAGTAAAACGTAGAAGATATCTAGAACTCACTAAAGCAATAAGAAAGGAAAAAATATATAGGTGGGGATTCCCCACTAAATTAATAATCTTCAAAGATAACCAGAAGAAGATTGTTTATTCAGTGGCAGAGGGGGAAGCTTTGCTAAGGGAATTGAAAATACCATTCACAGAATCCGTTAGGGAAAAAATGCCAGATGCCAATCTACAAAAATTTCAATTGATAGAATGGAAAAAGAAGTGATTATAAGACAATAAAAAGTAAAAAGGGAGGCAGTGAGAGAGAGGAGGGAGATGAGAGGGGACAAAGAGGATATGTATGGCATTTGTCGTGAGACAAACTTACATTTTGAGCACTATATTTATTAGTCACCATGTAATTAAAGATTTATAATCCGGAATTGAGGAGTGAAATATTAACTCGCAAAGTTATAAGTTGAGTATACTTTCACAAAATATATATATATATATATATATATATATATATATATATATATATATATATATATATATATATATATATATATATATATATATATCATTATTTTTAAGTAATTTGCAAATATTGATTAGTAGACTAGAAGAGGAACAAAGATAATATAATTACAAAGGATTGGATTAGAAGATAGTTAAAACACGAATAGACTACCGAGGTATAAATGAGAGCAAATAGATCCTAAAACATATTTTGTCTCCCATAGGAATGTAACAAACTTCCATTAAGTATTTAATCATAATGCAGAACATGCAAAACATATAATACATTATGGAGAGGATTATAATTTATGTGAGTGCTTAACCTAAATGTCAATACAGTTAGTAAGATAGGAAGTACCTTCTGACTTTTTCCTACATCAAGCTAAAACCAACTGCTCCATTTAAGTATTGCATCGTAACTCAAGTAATCATTGTTTGGAAAACTTATCTTTTCACAATATTTTGCTTCCACCTGTATTCCAATCGTAATGAATGTAACACTTCTGTAATATATTGATATGTTTAACATAAGTATTCTGACATGAGGAAATTGGTAGATTGAGTCTATTTAAAGGGCCAGTTATCTCCTAAATAGGTGCATGCGACCGAGCATTCTGTTTACAACCTAAAAACTTTGGGGGGGGATTCTACCATCTTAATTAAGGTGTGTGCCTTGCAGCCTATAGCAGCACTGGGTAGTGCTGCTTTAGTAACGGTGTATGGGGGGGACTCTGTTACTCACGGGGCTTCCTCCAGCACAAGCTTCTACATCCAGGCTCTCGGAGTCCATGTGACCAAAGAGCAATGTTGCCTCTGTCCCTCCTACAAGCATAGCAAAGGCACAGGGTAAGAAAAAATAAATAACACTACAATCTCCATCTGTGCTGTGCATATGAGCGCTATGCATGCTATGCTGTGTGTTTGTGTGCATGAGCGCTGTGTGAGAAAGCAACACAGCAGGTGATTCTGTGCTGTGTGTGCCCTGTGCTCTATATCATACCCTGGAGTAATGAGCAGAAAAGTAAGACATTGCATAAAATGTAATCCTTTTTATTAATAAATATAGAACACCAATAAAACAAAAATATCCCACAACTTGCAGTGTCAGTACATCTATCTATCTACAGTAGACTCTCAGTCAACCGACACCCATGGGGATTGGTAGATGCCGGATAAATGTAGTTTCTGGTCGTTTGAGAGATACTATTAAGAGGCCTACATTAGCTGCACATAGGATGCTCTGCTCCGTATAATTGTCTGTGAGGGATGTTCTAGCAGCAGCAGCAGCAGCAACTTTCACTCCTCACTTATACACAGGTTCGTTGAGCTGGAGGGTGGCTGAACCCGGGGAATGTTACGCCAACACTGCACTGGCTCAGTCACTCATGCCTGTCTGCTTCCAGGTAAAACTGAATTGCAGATATGTACAGCGGATGAAGTCGAGGTGCCTGTATGCATTTTGTGGCATGACCACCTTTTTTTTTTTTTTCCTGGTTGCTTGAGTTCTGGTGAACTGAGTCTATTGTATCTGTGTGTATGCATATGTATGTTGATATATACTGTATTAGTGTGTGTGGAGCAGGAAGGCTTCTCTAAAGTGTTTCATAAAGCAGACTGCTGGTTGCTGACATACAGGACAAGAGGTCCAGCCTCTATCCATAATATCACTGCAAAGTCAGAGCTAAAGACCTGCATCACTTCCTGTAGCAACTCCAGAAAAGTGCTAGAACATCAGTAAAGATTGCAACACTGCTACATGTTTCCCACAATGAACATTGCAGTTTACGCACATCAAATTATATATTGATTTCACAAATTATTACATGGTATTGAATGTTCGAGAATTCATGTTGAATTCTACAATAAGATTATTGTTGTGTTTGCTGTGCAGGTGGGCATCCCTGGGGTTTTGTATTAATCAGGTGTGGCTTAGCATTACTTGGGTGTCCAGTGTTTCATAGTGTGAGCAGGTATATGGCATTGGCATTTGATTTAGTTGATTGTTTATTAATGTCGTATAGGGCTTGGGTGACCATTAGAAAGGCCTCTTTTGTGCTTTAGGATGTATATTCTCCATTTTATTTATTTTTTATAGGAAAACTCCTAGTTCTGTAAATGTTCTTTAAGGGGCTTTAACTGCTCTTGCGGAAGGTTATGTTTACTCATAAGATTTGTCTCGATGCAAGCACTCCTAGAGGTTTACAAGAACATGTAGGGTGTTCAGGAACTCTTATAGGAGCAATGTACACAGTCGAGACACAATATTATGACAATCGGCTAATATCCCAAATAACCACCATGTGCAGCGTGGACAGCAGCTTGACTACGTGGTAGTGAGTCAATAAGGTTGGCAAGGGTATCTGGGGCCATGCAGACTGCAGTGCATCTGGCAACTACTGAAGAGTGCTTGGTGGAAGATGGCGAACATGGCTATCGAGATGGTCCCACAGGGGATCGATGGGGTTCAAGTCAAGGGGATTTGGAGGCCAGGGAAGTACTTGGAAGTGTTTGTTGTGCTCTTCCAACCACTCCTAGACAAGTCTGGCCATATGACATGTTGCATTGTCCTGCTGGAAGATCCCATCCACTCCAGGGAATAAAATTGACATTTATACTTGATCTGCAAGGATGGATAGATAATACAATTGGCTGTGCCTTCCAGAGGTATGAGTGGACCCAAGAAAACACTCCCCTGACCAGAACTCTGCCGCCACCAGCTGGTGTTCTTACAGCAATGGTTGCAGAGTGTTTGTTATCGTAGGTTTCGAGCCTGACATGCCAACGTCCGTCTAGTCGATAGAGCAGAAAACATGACTCATCAGAGAAGGCAACCCTAATTACAAGAGGTCCAGTCTCGGTACCGTCGTGCAAATTGAAGCCATTTTTAACGAACCCTTGTGAGCATGGTTGCAGTGAACAGCCGTTTGTTTCAGAGCCCCATATGCAACAGGGTTCACTGTACTGTCATTTTAGACATAGTTATAGTAGCCCCCTGGTTTGTTTGGACGGTTAGTTGCTCAACTGTAGCGTGTCACTTGGCCCTCCCACACCTTTGCAGCCGATGCTCACCTGTGACATTAATGGCAAGTGGTGCTCCGTAGTTTCCACGCCGTTTTATTTGCAATGATGCAGTTTGTCCAGTCACGGTACCCTTTGACCACAGCAGCACGCGAACAGTTCGCAAACTGCGCTGTTTCAGAAATCTTCCACCCTTGGGCCAAAAGTCAATAATTATCCCCGTTTCAAAGTCTGATAAATTGCTAGTTTTACCCATGACTGTGACGGTGGATATGTTTTCCGAATGCCTACATGTCACCTTATATACCCGGTAAGCCAGTTCATGAAGCGTGACATATTTCATTGGCTACCCGCAGCTGAATTAAAAAATAGTCCTAGGTCATAATAATGTGACTCGACCCTGTAATAGCACTTTAGTAAATTCTCCCGTAACAGAAGAGAACAGTTCATACATAGTGATCACTGGTAAGGGATTTCTTACGGCGTAATGTAATGGCTACGTAGCTCCCTATGTGGAAAGTTAATTTCCCATCTAATTGACCCATGTAATCGAGGTCATAGTTAGCAGCACTTGGAAAAGGTCCCAGGTTAATCAGCCTTCCATCAAGTGGTTTCTGCAGAGCTCCAGTGGAATAATTATTAATATGAGGCACAATATGACATGGGAAAAGGCTTCTTTATAAAACTATGTAGAACCAGTATTGGTTCTACATCTTCGGTTTCAAAGATACTCTTGTGTAAATGTGTAATATTGTATTTATCTTATTGTAGCCTACTAGTCCTATCATACTTATGTTTTTTTTAGGAATCTGGCACTTCCTGTCTTCTGTTCTAGAACTAAACCCTCTACTGGATACTTAAAGCAATAGCCAAGAGGAGTCTCATATTACATTGAACCAGGACATTGCAAATATCCACCACTATTATTATACATGTCATGAACAAATATAACCTTTCACCTCTTATTGCATTGCTTGTTTTACACTCTCTTATTGGCTAAAGATGGGCACTCTTGCAACTCATCAGTTGAAATGAATGAAAAATGTAACAAATACGTGCTGTCATTTCTATGTAATGTTTATACTGTATTTCTTCCTTCTTCTGCTCCAACAGGAACTTACATTACAGATGAACTTATTGGAGCTGATCAGGAAGCTGCAGCAAAAGGAATCCCAAACAAACAAAATGTATTCATGATTCCCAATAAGGACAGATGTAAATACTTGTGTCCATTATTTACAAAAGGCACAATCATTTTTTTTCTGTGAAAAAATAGGCAAGTGTTTCTTGTCAAGGTTCTTTATTTGCTATGTGAGCTTTACTTTATTTTTTTGTATTCATTATAAATTTGACAAGTAATCTTTATGTAACCAGAAACTCAAAAATAAAATGTGTAAATAACTTTGTGACAAGTAATATTGTTATTTATTAAATCAAGTTTTGATTACTAAATATTTTATGGTTTATTTCTTCATATTGCTTTAGGCATCAAAATGCGGATTCAAATCTATTGACATCTAAAGACTGGTACACATGGTTAGTAACAACTAATCTGCAGAGCTAAAATTACTTGAAAAGACAAAGCAGTCATGTTTGTATGGTAAAACAAGAGACTGTACACCCATATATGTTGTTGTTGTTATCCTTTATTTGTCACGCACCAACATATTCCATAGTGCTGTACATGGGTTAAGTACAAATCTGAATTATTTTGAACACATTGCAAATAATTGAGGGCCTTGTTATTGAGCTTAAAATCAAAGCTACACTGTGCTTTTCTAAAAGCACCAAAACATTGAAAACTCACCAACTTACAGTCTAAAGCAGGGGTCAGCAACCTTTTAATATCTACCGCCCACTTTTGATGGTAAAAGTTCTTTACTGCCTACTGGTGCCACAGTAACTCAATCTACCCCCTGTCATTTCTGGTTACATAAATCGTATGACCCTTGGTATGTATTGCTCTGTACTTACCAGATAGCAATCCAGTCTTGACTGCTGTACATAGACTCTCTCACCAGCTCTCCAACCAGCTAAGCGTGGTACTGCATGTCTCTGACGTGTGACGTCACTCGTCAGCAATTCCACACAGCAATTGCCCCACAGCTCACCACAAAAGCTTGTATTGCCCACTAGTGGGTAGTAGGGACCGGGTTGACTACCACTGGTTTAAAGGGTACGGTTGATAGATGCATTGTGCATATTAAGGCTGGAGGTGAAAGCTTCTTTAAACAGATGCATTTTTATTGAAGTTTTGAAAGGTTTACTTGTCTAAGTCTAAGAAATAAAGTGATATACTTTGTGAACTCGGTAATGTTAATTTTTTTTTTTTGTTTGTAGGAATATTTAGAAGTAAATAAATAAAAAAATCGGAGACTGTTCATCCGTACAGGAACAAATTTTGTATTTGTTATAATAAACCCTGATAGCTGGATGATGGGGTTGTGTGTTTGTAGGTATCAGTGGATGAAGGAGAGGAGGAAGACTGAACAGGCAGAAATTGACACGCCTTCACCTTCACTGGCCCAGAAGCAGGATATCGCATCCATAGCAGAAATGTAAATGCACCGTAAACACACACAACTTCCACCAATGCATCATGGTTTCTTCCAGGGTCCTGCAAAGCATAATTTTTTTTTTTTTTTCTAACTTCAAAAAAATAGGGGTGTAACTTTTTTCCTCTTTAATTATGTACTTAGACTTTTTTTTTATTCTTCATTGTGCAGTGGACCTCTAAAATAGCATAACAATACCACTACTGCAACTGTTTGCAATCAGCCCTGACCACCTCCATTTGTGTCTTGTAATGCATGGGCCCTATTAAATTCTCTAAAGGAGCCCCACAAAATGTACAGCAATTAAATTGGCCTCTTAGCTACCCGCAAACTTTCTGCAGGTTACAAGTGACCCAGTGATAACTCTGACCCAGCTAAGCCTTTGATCGTTCAATCCGGTAAATGTTACAATCGCTATTAAATTGTTACAAGTCCTCGAGCCCGCAACTGTTTTCACACCCTGTAAATGGCTAATGTAGCCAAAAATCCTACGGGTACTATGGGGAAAGCAATGAAAGGTATTAATATTAATAGCACAACATTTTCAAACTCGCAAATCTGCAATACATTTTTTTATTTTTTTGTTTCATTTCTGTGTTATATCAATCTTGGAAATCAATGTGTTAATACATATAATGGAACTCGCATGGACTAGAATATTTTATTTACGGATTCATTTTCATATTGCATTATTTCTGGAATGTGGATTTGATCGCAACCCGGACTTCAAAACAGTAAGTGATTGAAATGTAACCTCCATGTTTTAGTGATGTAATGATGACGGTCTCTTTTACTATTGGCTCTGTCTAAACCCATAACTACGGGTTTGAATAATTTATCATGTTCACGCCTGAAATGCTACGTGCCGAAACATGGTTTACGGATTTGGATTCCGGCCATGTCCATGCAGGCTTTTCTAATTTAATCACTCTGTAATTCCAATTTCAATCCCGCAGAATTACAGGCTGTACGACGACCGCTGTGGGCTTGGAATTTAATAGGGCCTTATATCTGTAAGTATATGTTCCTTAACAGGTAAGTAGTAACCTTGAAGGCTGAGATTAGCTCAGTGATGCAGCAAATTACATTTTGCATTTTTGTAACGTACAATTAACTTTGTTAATCTACAATTCAAGCACAAAGGAGACTTAGAAGTTAAGACATTACATGTAGGGGGACATCTTTACAAAGTCAGCAATGCCTGCATATAAAAGATGGTAAATTATTAGACTGTTTTTAAAAGGCCATTTACCTCACTGTAAATATTTTTCATGGTGTGAAATACTTTTCATGGCACAAGATTGTACTTTTCATGGCACAAGATTGTATGTTAAAATTATCAATTTATTTTTTAATAAAAAAAAATCTTACATTTTAAGTCTGTTTACAAACATACGGCCTTATTAAATTGCGATTCGGCCATTTGAAAAGGGCTCTATATAAGTACAGAGCATATTTTTTTTTACAGAATATTTTAGTTAGTGAAGACCTTGCTTTTGGATAGAAGGTCACGGACTAAAAACTTCTGTAAAAAGAATATGCTGTGTGCTTAAATAGATCCCTATTCAATTGGCCGAATCACAATTTAATAAGGCTGATAGTCTATCCTGCATACTGACTGTTACATGAGTAATAACAGACAGCTGAGCTGCGTGGTGAGGACACTGCTTTATAGACGTTTTTTCTTAGGACTGCACTGAACAGTTTTCCTATAACTGACCTGTCTAGGTGTTTCCAAGAGATGCATTTTGTTGGTAAGGGTTAACCCCCCCCCACCCCCCTTCTTTTGCTCACTACATGGAGCTGTAGCTGTGGGTCTGGTAGTGGGAATGTCAGTGATTCATGTTAACAGAGATTTTTACTTTGATAAATATATTTGTGATAAATAAGCATAATCCAAAAAGTATCTCAACATGCTTTTTAGAGATCTTTACTACGATATGGTCCAGGGAGTGCTAAATTAAGTGGTCCTTTAAGCTTTTTTTGCCCAATATCTCTTCTAGTTCTTTAAAATAATGTTCATTTTATTAAACATCCAATATATTTTATACATTTATACACAAGAATGAATTTAGAAATTAGTGGCAGTCAGACGGCATCAACTGGTAATAATATACATTACAAAGTCCATGCATCTGTTGGCAGCAATACCTAACTATCTGTCCTGCTGCCATATGTCTCAGTATAATATCCACCAAACTGTCCAAAACACAGTAGTGCATCAGTAATCAAATTATCCAAGCTTCACACAACCAAGGGACATAGGACGGGATTATGGTCAACCACAACTTCTGTTTATGTTTATATTCCTTCATGCTTTTCTTTTTAACAAATAATGAAGTAATTTTATTTACTTTTAAACAATGACTTTTATTCATTAATAAACACATAACTTTTGTGTACACAGTAGAAAAATGATTGTAAATTCAAAGTGTGGTATAAAGCAATCTGCTTTGGCAAATACAAATTCTCTTGAATAATCATAATATGCACCAAAACTGTATACATTTTAGATATAAGAAATGACAGAGGGTAGTAAGAGCCTCATTCAATTATGAGTCCATAATTACCTGTAACCCAACATTTTGGCTGCAGGTTAAAAAAAAAAATTACAACATTTATATGTATTTATTTGTCTCCAACCTGTAATTACAGGATCACAGCTTGCACACACAAACCGTTAACTCATAAGTAGGATTTCAGGACATGATCATGTGTTCTGGTATAATTAAGCAAGTAAGTTACTTTTTAGACTGAGCCAATAGTAAATGAGACAGTCATTGGAGTTTACAATTAACCTGCAACTGTAGGCTAAGCATTAATACATGCAAATAAGTAATGTTTGCCGATCAGGATGCACTCAAGCAATCTTGAAATACATTAAAGCATCTGTTCAAGTCCATGTGGATGGCCTGATATGTATTAACCCCCTGATTTCCAGGATCAATATAACACAGAAATAAAAGTTACAAATAATTATTATTTTATTGCAGATTTGCAAGCTTGAGACTGTTGTGCAATTAATTCTAATGCCTCTAATGGCTTTCCCAGTATTTTAAAGTACAGTAGTGTGTGTTTCTTTGCTTTTGCAGATCTACGAACAGGTATTTATCCCACTTGCGAGTCCTATCTAATACTCATATAATTTGTTGATACTTTTGCCATTTACGGGTTTGTAGGCGATTACGGGCTGGTTGAATTATTGTAATTGAATATGGATTTTGTGTCTTTAGCACTGGTAACATTTGCGGGCTTGAAAAATCAAAGATGAAGATAGGACAGAGTTGCGTTTTTGACAACTGCAGTGCTTTTGAGCCTGTAACTCGCAACTAGAATGTGAGTAGCTAAATGTAGCCAATTGAATATCAGTAACATTTATGGGCTACATTACGGGTTCAAGTAATTGCAATTTGGCCAATTGAATGAGGCTCTAAGTTTGTAAGTATGAACAATTCTATGATGCAGTCCATCAGTTTGTGCCAATTTCTTCCAGTGCGGAGACCATGAGCTGTGAAACATTTGAAACTCTCTCTTCCCTTCCTTCATATTTAAACAAACCTTCAGAAAAAGTTTAGTGCTGGGAGATAAATCATTGTAAAGGTCCATCACTTTCACTCAATCTGAATCCAAGGTGATGCCTCCTATATCCTGTTTCTTGCAGGGTCTTAAATGTAAAAATTGTTACCATATTTTTTTGACAAAAAGAAAATAGAATTTTGCCAAATCTAAACTAAATGTTTTTGAAAAGGATTTAGAATTAGATGAAATCACTGAAACTTTGTAAAACAAATCCATTGGTTGTCTCTCCCAAGCCAGTGATATAACGAATAGAGTGTAGACCAGTTTCGGGAGAGTCACATAAGACTGTTATACAGGCAGGGGCCAGAGGCAATGGCAAAGCAAGACAGAAGCAGTCCTATTGTCAAAGCAGGTAGCATGGTGGTTAAAAATACAAGCCAGAATGCCAGCGAATCCAGGAAACTGAACCATAGTCCGGGATCAGAATGATGAGTAGTCAGACAATGCCAGGGTTAGGAACCAGAAAGAATAGAAATGTATATGCCAAAGGCAGAGGTCAGGAAGAAGCCAAAGCGCATAACAGGTAATCAGAAAAAGGAACAATCAAGAATAACTAGATGTAGCACAATGACAAAACAACTGAGCACTGGTGCACCAGCTGCATCACACAAGAGACATTATGTATACGTTTGAATTGCACACAGGTGGTGCATAGTGTTAAGATAATACCATAGCTATGTAAACCACAGAAGCATGTACAGTTTATAGCAAAAGAAACCAGGCATGGTAACCCCGAGACATCAGACCAAAGTACTAGACATAAGGCTTAGAGATAGAGACTAAGCCCATGGTGTATAAATGACAGGTTTCCTAATAATGCTGCTTTACAAAAAAAAGGTAGTATATTCTATTTCTGGAGCTGCAGCATTTTTGTTGTGCTTCTGTGGGATATTTCAAATGTATTTTCCTATGTGTATATCATAAGCTGAATCAATGACTTTATTTAGATGTTGGTTTATGCTGCAGCTTCTATTTATGCAGCAGTAATGCATATGGCTCCAGTACATGGTCATAGAAACTATTTTAGATCTGAATATAAATTAGAGTAAGTAAATAACACTATAACACAAAACAAACATTTCAAATATCTTTTCTCGTTTTTTTTCCTGTTCATTCGTTCTCCTTTAGAGCTGATCACTTTTCAGTTCCTCTGCCAGCTTCATTCTCCTGCATCCTAGTGTGTTGTAAACTGCTGCACTATTTACTTATGGGGGTGGGCAGTTTTACTTTTGTTCTAGCAAATCTCTTGTAGATCCATCTCCCTATGTCTAGAAATATCCATTGTAAATAAATGTATGATCTATTAATGTGAATGTTAGTTCTGGTCTTATAATAAAAGAATAACAGAAGCCATTGTTTTATATTTATCCAGCTCTGGTCTCGTTCCTTGTTCTTTTAAAAAAAAAATATATTCAAGTATAGACGTTTAGGTTTTGCGTTCTCTAAGGATTGCTCTCCAACTAGACAGCAAACTAATTACAATATTTAGTATCTGCAAAAGCTGGAAGAATCTTCTGTGCAGTTAAAGGCATACTTAAGTTTGCTGGCTTATGAATGCATATGATAGAGGAAAATTTGTAGGGTATGCAAAAAAATTGCATGAACAATCCCAAAAATAAACATTTAAACACTTACATTGAAGTTAGCAAAATGTCTTGTAGTTTCTGATAGTTGCAAATTAGGGTTAACACCCTCCAAACCCAGGCTAAATTAGCTTACAATTTAAACGTATTTGTTTTGGCCAATTAGGTTAGCTAACACTTTTGAATTAACTCTGGTGTTTCTGTTTGTGCTGCAAAGCAGCCTAGGATACATAGTGTATCACTGATATGTGCTATGTATTGCTGCTGACATACAGACAGGAAGCTGCAATGATATGGGCTGAGCAAGCAACAGCAGGTAAATAGTGGGTTAATATTTCTCCACCGATGCTGATTGGGGGGGGGGGGGGGTCAGATGCCTGTGTAGACACCCCATTAAGGTGTCAACATGATCATTGGAGGGATTTTTAGATATTAATAAAAAATACAATGTTGTATGATATGTTCTGCATCCAAATAGACAAAGGTATGCAGAAATGTATTAATCCATGCAACCTGGATATGCCTTTATATGTTCTGGATGGCTACTGTTAGCTCCACTGTTGAGGAGACTTAGGGTCTGGGTCTAGACAGGCTGGTAATGGTCATGTTAGTGTGTTGTTGGTATTTTAATGTTTGGTTTCTAGACTGTCAATGGTAGATGGATTGGGTTGCAGGGCTGGGAAGGAGGTCATACCCACTGGGTTTAGTCCAGCTGTCCCCTGAACCTGCTAGGGCCAATTCTGTAGTGTTGATGCACTGATAGCTGCCCATACAACAGACTGGCCTTGGTGTGATAGTATAGCCCACAATGGACTCTTGATGTAGATGAGAAAACCCTTTTGTACACTACGAGGACTGTAGGCCAGGGCCATATCTTTGACTTCCAAGGCTGCCGGGTTTAAATTATACATGTAGCAGAAATGCATGAGACAGTAGATGTAAATGTTTTACTCTGAGCCAAATCGCAAAGCAATGGAAAGGGGATTCACTTTATGATTTGCATGGCACTACTTCTCTACATCCTCTAATACAGGGGTGGACAAGTTCGATCCTGAAGAGCCTCATACGGCCAGGATTTGAGGATATCTCTGCTGCCTACAGGTCAGTGAATTGCTTCTACAGGAGATCCTCAAATACAGGCCTTTGTGGGACTCTCCAGGACCGGACTTGCCCAAACCTGCCAGAAAACACGAAAGCAAAACAAAAAAACAATAAATTAAAATTAAAATGGACCACAATTCTGTTTTTTGCAGTTAATCCTAAATTGATCTTTTGTCATTTTTATTTCCTAATCCGTATGCCCAGCACTCCTCTTATCTTTAATAAAGTGTCAGCGAGTGTGAAGGACATTTCCCAGTGCCTGGCGGATTGCAAGAAAATGTAACCTCTACCACTAAACCGTGCAGCAATGCAAATGATAATACACAAATGGGAATGTGCCTATACGGCAGCACAAAGCCTAAACACTGCATTCTCTATCCACTTTAACAAGACACAAGATTATTAAAGCAATATGTTTCTGGTTTTTACTAGGTGTATAATATACTTGTGTATCTATGTACTTTATTTTATTAAGAAGTGTTTATAAACAATGTTTTGCACTGCCTAAAATTAAACAAATACTCCCTGTATTGGTCTGCCCACGGCAGTGTATGCTGACACAGACTCTTTAGTGCTGGATCTGCAGTGTAGTGTCCTAGCCTACCAGGGACCACGTCTCAGCAGCATGTTGCTCAGGTGTTCACTTATTAGTTAGTATGACACGCTGCATAGAGTCTGTTTTCATGACAGGGCAGACACATGCAAGGACTATTTATCTGATTTTAGAAAGCTTGTAAGGACTTTTTAATAAAACAAAGTACATAATAGTACGGTACGTTATCAAATATATAGTTGTGGACCAAGAACGCTGTTTGGAACATTTGCGATGTTGGTCACGCAGTTGTGACCTTGCAAAGCGAGGTCGCAACCACAAACGGTGTACTGCGCACAAAAATATATATATATATATATATATATATATATATATATATATATATATAGTACACCCCTCACATTTTGTAAATATTTTATTATATCTGTTTATGTGACAACACTGAAGAAATGACACTCTGCTACAATGTAAAGTAGTAAATGTACAGTCTATATAACCCTCAAAATAACTCAACACACAGCCATTAATGTCTAAACCGTTGGCAACAAAAGTGAGTACACCCCTAAGTGGAAATGTCCAAATTGGGCCCAATTAGTAATTTTCCCTCCCCGGTGTCATATGACTCGTTAGTGTTACCAGGTCTCAGGTGTGAATGGGGAGCAGGTGTGTTAAATTTGGTGTTATCGCTCTCACATTCTCTCATATTGGTTACTGGAAGTTCAACATGGCACCTCATGGCAAAGAACTCTCTGAGGATCTGAAAAAAACAATTGTTGCTCTACATAAAGATGGCCTAGGCTATAAGAAAATTGCCAAGACCCTGAAACTGAACTGCAGCACGGTGGGCAAGACCATACATCGGTTTCATAGGACAGGTTCCACTCAGAACAGGCCTCGCCATGGCCCACCAAAGAAGTTGAGTGCACATGCTCAGCATCATATCCAGAGGTTGTCTTTGGAAAATAGACGTATGAGTGCTGCCAGCATTGCTGCAGAGGTTGAAGGGGTGCGGGGTCAGCCTGTCAGTGCTCAGACCATACGCTGCACACTGCATCAAATTGGTCTGTATGCCCAGAAGGAAGCCTCTTCTAAAGATGATACACAGGAAAGCCTGCAAACAGTTTGCTGAAGACAAGCAGACTAAGGACATGGACTACTGGAACCATGTCCTCTGGTCTGATGAGACCAAGATAAACGTATTTAGTTCAGATGGTGTCAAGAGTGTGTGGCGGCAACCAGGTGAGGAGTACAAAGACAAGTGTGTCTTGCCTACAGTCAAGCATGGTGGTGGGCGTGTCATGGTCTGGGCCTGCATGAGTGCTGCCGGCACTGGGGAGCTACAGTTCATTGAGGGAACCATGAATGCCAACATGTATTGTGACATACTGAAGCAGAGCATGATCCCCTCCCTTCAGAGAGTGGGCCGCAGGGCAATATTCCAACATGATAAGGACCCCAAACACACCTCCAAGATGACCACTGCATTGCTAAAGAAGCTGAAGGTTAAGGTGATGGACTGACGAAGCATGTCTCCAGACCTAAACCCTATTGAGCATCTGTGGGGCATCCTCAAGCAGAAGGTGGGGGAGTGAAAGGCCTCTAACATCCACCAGCTCTGTGATGTCATCACGGAGGAGTGGAAGAGGACTCCAGTGGCAACCTGTGAAGCTCTGGTGAACTCCATGCCCATGAGGGTTAAGGCAGTACTGGAAAATAATGGTGGCCACAGAAAATATTGACACTTTGGGCACAATTTGGATATTTCCACTTTGGGGTGTTCTCACTTTTGTGGCCAATGGTTTAGACATTAATGGCTGTGTGTTGAGTTATTTTGAGGGGACAGCAAATGTACATTGTTATACAGGCTGTACACTTACTACTTTACATTGTAGCAGAGTGTCAGAGTGTGTGTGTATTTATATAATATATATATATATATATATATATATATATATATATATATATATATGTGTGTGTTTTTTGTTTTTTGTATTACTATATTGGGGTGGCAGGGGCATTGATAATTTAAAAAAATAAATTAATAAAATAAAGTTTTTGAGGGGCACTGCAGCAATAGGGCCCCCAAAGAAGGTCCCCAGTGCATTGCACTGGGTGCACCAGAGGTAGATCAGTGACTGCTTCCTGACCCAGGAGTAGAGTTGAATTATCCCCCTGACCCATGTGGATGGTGCCCTTAGATCTGTCAAAGTGGTCCTTCAGCCTACTACAATACAAATACTAATGTGTCACAAACAGTCTTGATGGTGGGCTGATGTTAAAGGGCCACTGTAGTGTTCATACAATAGGGTTTGTTTAGTTAAAATCTGATTAGCAAATGAATCAGTGTGGTTTTTAAAACTTAAATATGAACTACCAGGGTTTAACAGAGCAGTTTCTCTCACTTTTTTATTTCCGGGACAGAGGGGACCGGAGATTATCTGCCCAGGAGGCTGCCTAAAGCCAGTCTAGGCTTGCCTAGACCTCAGCCACCTGGAAAGGATCTAATGGAGTCTAAAATGTTAAAGTTTTCAAATACTGGTTAAATAATCAAATTACTATATAGACACTAGAGATGTCCTTTAAGTTGTGATTTTAATGTTGTTTTTTCATAAGGGATATACAACAACATCTTGCAAAAACACCATCTTCCTATGACTTTTTTTTACAAGGATCCTTTTAAATTGCTCTACAATGAACTAGCGGATAATGAAATTCCACTTTAATACTACAACTTCAGTATTAGGACCACAGAAATACTTACAGTGGCTAAAGAGGGACACCCATTATTGAACACAAATGCACTATAGCGAGTGTTACTGCAATACATTCTTACATCTCTGATACATTATATTCTTATAAACAAAAACATACTACAAAACATATACTGGACTCTCTATTGCTCCTGAAATCTTGGTGAAAATAACCAGAGGATACAGACAAAGACAGAAATACATAGACTAAAACTGAGGGATTTGTCCTTAATGGTGGGGCTGCCCTTCAAAACAGGGACATTTGGGGGCCTGGAACGAACATGGGATTTTATCTTAAAGGGAATCTGTCACCCCAATATCAAGTTGTTGTCTTTTAGGTTATTCTTATAGAGCATGGGAAACTGGCTATATATTGTGTTATCCATATCAATCTTGGGAAATTCCATTTTATTGTTACTGCATTTATACACAAATGAGTTGCTCACAGATATTAATTAATGTGTTAATTAGGATTACTGTCTGCTACTCCCATAATGTTATCTGACATTTAAACGCCTTTTTAAGTTCTCTGAGCTGCATATTAGCATAAAAGAGCTGCATAATCAATTCTAAATATTTCAGGAATTATTTACTGGAGCGAAAAACTGCTAGTACAACTCTCTATGGCCCTCATTCAATTGCGATTTTGCCAATTGAATAGGGCTCTAAATAAGCACATAATATATATTTTTTAAAGAAGTTTTTAGTTAGTGAAAACCTTGCTTTTGGATAGATGCTTAATAACTAAAAACTTCTTAAAAAAATATTTGTGATGTGCTTATTTAGACCCCTATTCAATTGGCAAAATTGCAATTGAATGAGGGCCTATATCATTAGGGAGAATTTCACCCTTGAGCCATTATATATGATTTAATTATAGTACAATGTCTAGCCAGTTTTTATTGCTCTTTAAAAAATGTATTCAACTTTCCGTTGGGACTCCTTTAAAAGAGTGTCTGCAATTGTTCTGTATGCTTAAATAATGTATATATATATATATATATATATATATATATATATATATATATATATATATATATATATACACACACATATATATATATATATATATATATATATATATATATATATATATATACATACACATACATATTTAAAGGGACACTATAGTGGTAAAATGTCATAGTTTAAAAGTATAATTTCATCCAGTATAATGAAAGCAATAATAACCAATTATGTAAAGTTATGAATGATTAACATATATTGTTAATTTCCCTGTAATTGCCTTTTAGGATTGCCCAAACGCTCTCTCTCTCTCTCTCTCTCTCTCTCTCTCTCTCTCTCTCTCTCTCTCTCTCTCTCTCTCTCTCTCTCTCTCTCTCTCACTCTTTCTCTCTTTCTCTCTTTCTCTCTTTTTCTCTTTTTCTCTTTTTCTCTTTCTCTCTTTCTCTCTTTCTCTCTTTCTCTCTTTTTCTCTTTTTCTCTTTTTCTCTGTTTTTCTCTCTCTTTCTTCTTCCCACAGTGCTGTATGCACTGGAAATAAACAGCCTTATTAAATTGCGATTCGGTAAATTTAAAAGGGCTCTAATTAAGCACACATCATTTTTTATTTACAGAAGTTTTTAGTTAGTGAAGACCTTGATTTTGGATAGAAGATCACTAACTAAAAACTTCTGTAAAAAAATATGCTGTGTGCTTATATAGAGCCCTATTAAATTTACTGAATCGCAATTTAATAAGGCTGAAAAGGTGCAATATGGAGATTCACAGCATGCTGTTACCAACCACACAATGTGACACATTCTGAAATGTGAGAACTGAGAGAGAGACTAACATGGCAGCCCCTAGATACAAGCAGAAAAATAGTGACATTTCACTACATTATCTAATTGAACAAATATAGCTTTCATTTTGCTAGATGTAATTTATACTTTCAATAGGCTATGCCTTGTATTACCAATATGTTTAACGTTTAAAATGACACAGGGGAGTTTCCAAACATGAGCCGTCAGTGAGCCTTTCAAATCCACACACAGAGCTACTAATGTTAATAAGTGATTACCTGCCTCTGATTGGTCACAACTAATTATGAATGGTATGCTAATTTAGTTTGGATTTTCAGGGCCGTTCCTTCTCTAAATCCACTGCCTGAAAAAATTTGCAATCTTTAGGGTAAGTTCTTAATGTTTCTTTTTGGGGGAGGGGGTTCATGAACAATACACTACTGATTCTCCTTGGTCAGATGTATTCATAATCCAGGAAACATCCACAAAACTATAAGTAACAATTAGTCCCTGAGGCATTTGGAGCATTGGGTATCAAGGTAAAAATATTTGACTGTAAAATGCATTTTTTTACATTAAATTTGCATATTTGGAACCTCCACTGTGTCACTTTATAACCCTGGAAAAGGCTGCAGAGCAGTGGTAAGGACTGTACAGTGCGCTTTCCTCCCTCCCCTTGAATAATGGATAACCAATGCAGACTATATACAGGTGCATATTCCCATAAGAAAGCAGGCACACAACAATATGCATTTTAAATATTTAAAAATAAGACTAATGGAAAAATAATATTCTTATTAACATGAGCAAAGCACAAAATATAGAGATTTGTATTATTTTTCAAAGCAATGCACAAAAAGAAAAGAAAAACAGACGTGGTTATTAAATTGAATTAAATGAACCAACCCCCACCCGGCTGTCTGTGTTTGTCCTATAAATAACAGCCTTTTCTTTCCTTTTTGTCTGCTTGTTCAAGGTAAAACATCACACAACAATGAAAGAAGATTTTTTGTTTACTTTTACACCTTACCTATTACATGTATTATTATTGTAATTTATATTTTATTATGAATATATATATACATGATATATATATATATATATATATATATATATATATATATATATATATATACGTATATATAAAAATCAGAATAAACTATAAATTACAATATAAATATAATTATCTAGGTGTATTACATAGTGTAGGTCATTAGCAATATTATGTATATCTGGGACATTTAGAAATGATATTTGTATCATGCTGTGATCTCTAACGCCATTCCCAGAATCCTCTAGTAGTTTATGAGGGTTAGAATAGCAGTGTTTCCAGTCTGTTGTATATCTTAGACTTAGGGCATAGGAATTATTGTTTTTTCCCGAAAATTCCCCAAGGTGTGAATGTCAAGGAAGACAAAATACTAAATATAAATACAAATATTTGACAGCAAGTAGTATTACATATTGAAGAACAACATATTACTAATACCTTATTTGTGAATTTTGCTAAATGAGATATATGATGCAATGACTAATAAAATGGAGGTCTTGGTTTGGAGGTCCACGTATTGCCTACCCCTCTCTTTCAGACAAGTTTTATTTTTGACGTATTACAATCACTTAACAGTAAATATGCTACTATTTTATATGTGTAATCACTTGTGTTAATATTATTAGTGTTGTACCAGAGAAGACATTGGGAAAGACTGTGCGAATCATGTACATAACTTGATATGTATATGGCACCCAGAGGGGAAAACAGCTCCTAACCATATACAGAGCACAAAGGCAGGTTGTGTTATCTTTCCTTCACCTTACTGATTAGCAGCCAGTTGTCAGTCTTGTTCTTCTGGATTCTATAGTAATAATTTGCTTTAAGTACATCTCTTGTAGGTAAAAACAGAAATGGGACAAACAACGGTCAACTCCAAAATAGGCTGTTTACATCCTCCATTTTGGTTTATATATATTTATATATATATATATATATATATATATATATATATATATATATATATATATATATAGTGGCAGGTTGCAAGAAGACCAACAACCAACTAATATTGTATTTAATGATATAGGGCCTCATTCTATTATCGGCCGTAAGGCTGCGATTCCTTGCGGGGGTTCTGTTAACTCGCAATTCAATTATACGGCCCCGCATATCTAAGATCTCCTCTTACGGCCGGCCGCATATCTTGGAACCGGCCGTAAGCTCAGAAATCTAAAAACGCAAAAATAAATTCAAGCCTGCACTGTACAGCTCTGTAAATGCTAGAGATCATATTGGGGGACATGAGGATTAAAAGGAACCCACTCTCAAGCTTGCACATCTGCCCAAACCCGAGTTCAAATTAACTGTTTATTTTCCGGCTGCGGCGTGGGTGTGTCTGAGGTGCTCCAAGCACTCTGGACTTTTTACATGGATATTTTACGGATATTAAAAATAAAATATTTTAAGGATTTGAGTGTAGGAGAATGTTGTGCTATTTTTGCTAACACCTACAATCACTTTATAGTCTCCTCAGAGTGCAGGATGGCTTTATTTTGGCTTTATAATGTGCTTAATTGGTGCTAGCGGGACCTCTTTCCTGCAAGTAAGCTGCGGCTCGCTTTTAGCCTTGCAGAGAGGGTTCCCGGAGCAATTGAATTGCAAATAGGAATTTCTTGCGGCCGAAACTCTTGCTGCCGTTTTAGATCAAAGGCTTTCCTCTGGCGCGAGCGGCCGCAAGAGATAGCAAGGCACCGGCCGCAAGCCTGCCGGAGCCTCCGGCCGTAAGGGAATAGAATAGCCGAATAGCTTGCGGCCGGTCCTTGCGGCCCCGCAACGCATGCGGCCGCTAATAGAATGAGGCCCATAGACTTTATGTTACATAGCACTAGATAACATCTTTTTTAACCATCTTTTATCTATACCCATTGCTCCCCCTTCCCAAAAAGGATTATTTAGCTATGGTGTTGGTTCTTTGGTATGTTTTTGGAACTCCTTCATAATAAGGATCTTTATATAGACCAGCCTGGTATTTTATTCCTTGCATTAATATAACTCTGTATGAATTATTCATTGTAATGGTTTATGCCAAAAACAAAGCCCTGCATTAGTGATGACCTTATTTTACTATAGAAAGGAAAATATAAAAAATAGATATAGTTTACATTATGTGAACATTTCTATGCTACATAGTTACACTGTAATTGAGGTTGAAAAAAAAAACAATTAAGTCCATCAAGTTAAACCTATTTAGATCTCCTCCGTTCTTTGTAATATGCAGATTAATTGTTAATTAATTTATAATTGATCTAGAGGAAGGCAAACAGAAAAAAAACTCAAGTGAAACTTTGCCAATTGTCTCAAAAGGGAAAAAAAATAGAATTCCTTCCTGACCCCAGATACTGGCGATCGGATCCCTCCCTGGATCAATACCCCCTCTCTAATTATCCAGGATAACCCTGAATGCCCCTTTTTATTAAAAAATATATCCAACCCGTTTTTAAAGTTATCTATCAAATCCACTGTCACCACCTCCTTTGGTAGAGAATTCCACAGATTAACCACCCTTACTGTGAATAACCACTTTCTTTCTTTAAGGTGAAATCTTTTTGTCTTTTTTTTTCTAACCTCAAAGGATGTCCTCTTGTCAGTTGAAAACCTCTTGGCACAAAAAGCTCCCTTGCCTTATATTGACCCTGGATGTAATTATAAATAAATATATATACCGTATATATATATATATATATATATATATATATATATATATATATATATATATATATATATATATATATATATATATATATATATATCACATATATACTTGTCGTAATTGCAGGGTTGCCAAAAGTTGTTGGTAGCCGAAGGCGCTCATTGCGCTGGTGGAGATGAGCGCCGTAGGCACACATCTCGATGACCCGTGGGACAGACTCAAAATTACAGCCCGTATTACTTAGTACTCGAAGCACGTAGATGGACTGCTGGGCTTGCAAAAATACAACTTTAACCACCGAACTGGAAAGACCGGCAAAAATACACAAATATGACTCAAATTCACTTACGCACTCACACACAGCACAGGGGGAGAGCCAGGGAGCCTGTGAGGGAGGTTGCAAGTAAATTTGAGGCTTATTTTGCCTTTTTTCACAATCGAATATCATAGAAGCGAGAAAAAAAATGGCTGCCGAAAAAATTAAACAAGATGAAAACAAGGCCGAAGGACGTAAATACCAGCCCTAAGCACTAAGACTTAACGCAGACCAGTAACACTTAATACAAGGCAGTAACATGTAACTCAAGCCAGTAACACTTAACCCAAGGCAGTAGGCCCCTAAACTACACAGGCAAATAAAGTACACAGGGGGAGAGGTTTGTAATGAGCGCCGAAAGGGATCATTGAAAGGCAGGAAAGGTTCGGCTTGCCAAAAACAGCAATGAGCGGCAAGTAGACGGGGGAAGAGGCTTGCGATGAGCGCTGAAGGTGCTTATAGGGGCCGTAGCTTTGCATTGTGTGGCAAACAGCATTGCCTGGCTTGAAATGTTATTGCTGTCATTTTTTGATGGGCAAGTCACTAGTCACTAATAAGACACAATTGTTAAGACAATATTATACTGTCATGTTTGAGGGACAAGTGACTAGTATATATATATATATATATATATATATATATATATATATATATATATATATATGTGTGTGTGTGTTACACAGAAATGATTGGCACAATCTATGTTCACTGGTTGGCTAAAATAGTGATTTATAAGAGGACAGTAACACAGGCCATCAGCAAACAAGCTCATGCACCTGGGATAAGTGTAGGAGCACAGTGTCATTTCCATCAGTGTTACTGTGGCAATGTATTGGAGGATGTGAATAGTACATCCACGCAAAGGGTTAAGAGCCAAGACACCGGTGCTACGTCACTGTCACAGCAGATCACAATGCTGTCACTTTAAATGTTCCAGGATCTGTCCGCGCGGCTCCGCCCTGAGCAGCCTCAGCAGCAGCTAGTCTGTCATTACACCGGGAGACCCGGAGCCAGAGAGGCAGCAGGGACTGCGGGGACAGGTGACACAGGGAATAATAATATACTGTGTCATGTATATGTGTAAGGTATATGCATGTGTGTAGAAATATATTATAGACATATATATATATAGGACCTATCCTGTTATATGGGCGATATGTATATATATATATATATATATATATATATATATATATATATATATATGGGTGTGTGTTTACTTATATATATATATATATATATATATATGTATGTATATATATATATAAAATGTATGTTTAATATATATCATAGACACACACACATATATTTATCTGTGTGTGTATATACATAGATATCTCTTTATATAATACTGTATGTAGGTGATTCCCAATATAATATGTTGCTCTGGTTGTCCCTTTCTGAGATCACTTGTTTTGGTTACATATATATATATATATATATATATATATATATATATATATATATATACATGAACATATACATGTGTGTGTTTATGTATGTATATTTATATGTGTATGTATATATATATATATATATATATATATATGTATATATATATATATATATATATATATATATATATATACACACCCACATAAATATTTATTTTCTTCATACATACTGTAATCCCCCCCCACACACACATAGAAATACATAAACATATGCTTGTGCGTCTGTATATACATAGATATTCTTTAATAATAATGCATGTGTGTACCGTAATTCCCAGGGTGATATGTTGCCCTGGCTGTCTCTTCCCGAGATCTCCTGTTTGGTTTTATATAGATATACATATACATGTGTGTGTGTGTATACATAGATATGTCTTTGTATAATACTGTATGTGTGTAACTCCCAGTATGCTACGTCCCTTCCTGAGATCTCCTGTTTGGTTTTATATAGATATACATATACATGTGTGTGTGTGTATACATAGATATGTCTTTGTATAATACTGTATGTGTGTAACTCCCAGTATGCTACGTCCCTTCCTGAGATCTCCTGTTTGGTTTTATATAGATATACATATACATGTGTGTGTGTGTATACATAGATATGTCTTTGTATAATACTGTATATGGGTAACTCCCAGTATGCTACGTCACTCTGGCTGTCCCTTCCTGAGATCTGCTGTTTGGTTTATATATATATATATATATATATATATATATAGATAGATATAGATAGATATATACATGTACATGTGTGTGTATACATAGATATCTCTTTGTATAATACTGTATGTGTGTAACTCCCAGTATACTACGTTGCTCTGGCTGTCACTTCCTGAGATCTCCTGTTTGGTTATATATATATATATACATGTACATGCGTGTGTGTGTGTCTTTGTATACTACTGTATATGGGTAACTCGCAGTATGCTACACATCGTTCTGGCTGTCCCTTCCTGAGATCTCCTGTTTGGTTTTATATAGATATACATATACATGTGTGTGTGTATACATAGATATGTCTTTGTATAATACTGTATGTGTGTAACTCCCAGTATGCCACATCACTCTGGCTGTCCCTTCCTGAGATCTCCTGTTTGGTTATATATATATATACATATACATGTGTGTGTGTGTCTTTGTATAATACTGTATGTGTGTTACTCCCAGTATGCCACATCACTCTGGCTGTCCCTTCCTGAGATCTCCTGTTTGGTTTTATATATATATATATACATGTGTGTGTGTATACATATATATGTCTTTGTATACTACTGTATATAGGTAACTCCCAGTATGCTACATCGCTCTGGCTGTCCCTTCCTGAGATCTCCTGTTTGGTTTTATATATATATATATATATATATATATATATATATACATATACATGTGTCTGTGTATACATATATATGTCTTTGTATAATACTGTATATGGGTAACTCCCAGTATGCTACGTCGCTCTGGCTGTCCCTTCCTGAGATCTGCTGTTTGGTTTTATATAGATATACATATACATGTGTGTGTGTGTATACATAGATATGTCTTTGTATAACACTGTATGGGTGTAATTCCCAGTATGCTACGTCGCTCTGGCTGTCCCTTCCTGAGATCTCCTGTTTGGTTATATATATATATATATACATGTGTGTGTGTGTGTATACATAGATATGTCTTTGTATAATACTGTATATGTGTGTTACTCCCAGTATGCTACGTCGCTCTGGCTGTCCCTTCCTGAGATCTCCTGTTTGGTTTTATATAGATATACATATACATGCGTGTGTGTGTATACATAGATATCTCTTTGTATAATACTGTATATGGGTAACTCCCAGTATGCTACGTCGCTCTGGCTGTCCCTTCCTGAGATCTCCTGTTTGGTTATATATATATATATACATATACATGTGTGTGTGTGTATACATAGATATGTCTTTGTATAATACTGTATATGTGTGTTACTCCCAGTATGCTACGTCGCTCTGGCTGTCCCTTCCTGAGATCTCCTGTTTGGTTATATATATATATATACATGTGTGTGTGTGTGTATACATAGATATCTCTTTGTATAATACTGTATATGTGTGTTACTCCCAGTATGCTACGTCGCTCTGGCTGTCCCTTCCTGAGATCTCCTGTTTGGTTATCTATATATATATATATACATGTACATGTGTGTGTATACATAGATATCTCTTTGTATAATACTGTATGTGTGTAACTCCCAGTATACTACGTCGCTCTGGCTGTCCCTTCCTGAGATCTCCTGTTTGGTTGCCATGTCTGGGGTGCCTTGCTCCCACCCTTTGCAGCCCTACATAATTGATGAAGGCCTCTTATCACAGAGCATCTGGCCTGCGTGCACGGTGCGTGTGTGGGTGAAGCATAATCAGAGAGCATTTTGCAAAGCACAGTTTAGCACTGGATTATGGCTTCTGTTTAATACATTCACGCTTGGCTGGATTTGTTGGAGAGATCGTAAGAAATGTACTTGAAAGATTAGAGGTGTGTAGAGAATATTTTCTCAGATACAGATCACCAGTTCTTTATAAGCCATTTTCTATAGACCACTTGGATAAACAACCTATACCCAATAGCAGCAGTAACAGGGCTTTACCTGTATCCTTCTGATTTTCACAATAAATATACTACCAGATTTCTGATAAATCTCATGTTTATCACATACTGTAATTATCTTTTCTCAGACAAAATCATTATAGAAATATTTCTACTTACACTGAGCGTTCCTAAGCATTTGCAGATGAATTAGAAATAGATAAATAGAGCTATTAGGTGTGGTTTGTGTCCTAATTGTAAGATGTATACTCAATGTATTGGTGAGAAGCACTCATTTTTAAAGTAAAGTTTTGATAAATCTGTTTGCTTTGTCAATTAATTAAAAAATATATAGTGTACAGTAGTACAGTATTACTCCGTCGTCCTTTAGTCATTTTCTTGCAGTAGTTGATCCTGAATATCTGAATACTTGCAGCCTTATTAAATTGTGATTTGGCCAATAGAATAGGGCTCTATATAAGCACATAGCATATGTTTTTTAAGATGTTTTTAGTTAGTGGACTTCTATCCACAAGTAAGGTCTTCACTAACTAAAAACTTCTGTAAAATAAATATGCTTTGTGCTTATATAGAGCCCTATTCAATTGGCCGAATCGCAATTTAATAAGGCCGTAGGTATTTAGTGGATGACTGAACTCATCATGGGCACTATTGTTCCTGCATAATACAAACTGGCACATTTTGATTTATACTCCAAATATTAAGTACAGTCCTAAAAGAATACAATTACACTCTGGCATATTAAGGATGTTACATAGGCCCTCGTGATTAGTTATTTATTTTTGCTTATAATATAAAGAGGTGATTATTGAGCCCTGATATCTGTATTTGGGACCTTGGATATTTGAGAGTTACAATCAATCCCATTGCTACATTGAACTAAAAGAATAGCAGTGTTGGATAAATATGTTATCCTCACATTTATACATGTAACATAAATAGTATATTTATTCAATGTCCTGGCCATAATCATTATTTTATCTAAATGTACATTTGTATGTATACTCTTACTTATGATGAGCAGACATCATGTCATATAAACCCTCCTTGGGCTAGATGTACTAAATGGGGATTTCTTGGACAAATGAGGACTGACTGGCTAAGCAGGCAGAGCAGGTATTACAAGAACCCACCAAACCTTACACAGAGACTTGGAAATGGACAGTGCATCAGAAGATGTCATGTATTTAATCGGTACTGCTTACACAAACAGAGTTATACAAACTTCCTCAGGTTTGTTTCCGTTGTTCTAAACATTACGAGTTTGGGCCAATACGGTACTCAACATGCCACATTATAAATGTTTAATTTTGAAGCCAAAGTATTTTGGAAGTCTAACCAGAATCTGCACAAACATGGGGTGAAATCAAGTAAAGGTGCTTAAAGGTATATGAAAGTGAGCTGGGTTATTAATGCATCTGATAGAGGAGAATTTAAAGTCTCTGAATAAAATTGTTTGCATGAAAAAAATCCAAAGTAAACAGTTAAACCGTTAGCTTGCAGTTTGCTGAATTTCTTGCTTTTGAAAACAGTTTTCTCTCAATGTTGACACCCTAAAATTCCCAGGGATTATTAGCAAAACTTATACAATGTTTCTTTTTTGCCTGGGGATTGTGCAGACATGCTCAGTTAGCACCTGAAGTCTGCCCTAGTGTGGGAAGTCACATGATTTCAGACACTTTCCTTTCCTTTAGCCAATCAGCATGTGCATGTGCTGCATATTGGATATCTCATTAAAAATTAGATATCTAATATGCAAATCTCAGTTGCCGGGGGTGTCTACATCACCCCCAGCAATGTTTTTTCTTTACTGCAAAAAATGTTTGCATTTTTTCATGCAAACATTTTTTGCCAGGTGGGTTATGATGCATTCTACAGGATGCATTCATAACCCACCTCACTTTCATATACCTTTTAATACCTGCTGTGTGACCTGAAGTGTACTGTCATGTTCTGTATAGAAGAGCTCCTCCCACAGAAGGGAGACTACATGAGATCTTTGTGATTTGTTTTGTCCAAACAGGAATTCCCCAGAAAGGGAGGAGATTCATTTCTTAAAAGGACTTTTTCACTCCAAATCAAGTTGTGTTTTAAAGAGCATGCTTATGAAAATTGCAATTCGGTAAATTTAAACGGGCTCTATTTAGGCACACAGCATATTTTTTTACAGAAGTTTTTAGTTAGTGAACTTCTATCCAAAAGCATGGTCTTCACTAAATAAAAATTTCTGTAAATAAGATATGCTGTGTCCTTAAATAGAGCCCTTTTAAATTTACCGAATCGCAATTTAATAAGGCTGTATATGTTCTAAAGAAGAGCAGTCCTGGGAAATTCCATGTTGTTGTTGCTGTATTTACATGCACATTTTCAACTCACATATATTAAAGGTCCATTGAACACATTGTTTTGATCTTTCCTGTTGGTTGGCCGCAATATCGGCCACTAGGTGGTGCGGCCAAGATGTCAGTGAATTTCTTGTCAGTGTAAAGCTTATAATCTGCCAGTACCTAACCCCGAACACAACACCTAACCCCTAACACAACACCTAACCCTAATCCCTAACACTAAACCCTAAGAAATTCACTGAAAAAAATGGTACACCACCTAGTGGTCGAGATTGCTGCCAGCCAATAGCAAAGGTCCCATATGTTCTTTGTTGTATCTGAAAGAAGACATCTGATAATGTTGAACAGTTTGTCCCTTTTTTGAAAATGTAGGTCCTGGATCAGAATATACTGCTTTGAAAGTATAGCTATCTATGGGGGCTTGCCCATGTCCGCCAACATGCAGCAGTGCAGTATGGCATTTTCTGTTAGTTTCTGGTATGTTTATACAAGTTTTATGTTTAGGACAGGCTATTTTAAATGCATGATAGAAAAGCTTACATTCCATGTCCCTTTAATTAGATGTTTTGATGTACTAATTATAATTACAGTGTGCTTGTCTTTCTCTGTAGTGGCCAAAATATAAAGAGCTGCAATGTTATCTGGCAGAAATGATTTACTGTTGAGAGAAATTGCTGGTATAATGCATAGCCAGTTTGTAATGACCTTTAAAATGATATCAACTTCCTAGAGAGTCGCTTTAAGTAAGGTCAGCTTTAAAGTAAAGGTACATAGATATATACCCAAGGTTCTCCTATGTGGTAAAGGACCCACGGTCCCAAAACACATCACATTTGGGTAAAATATCCGGCCAGTTTGCCATATGCCAGACATATTTGTCACAAAGCTGTGTGTTAAACTGATTAATTAATCACTATGTGACAAAGGAGTATGATGTGATAAAGATGACAATATTAAAGGTGTATGTGCTGTTTGAAAACTATGTTTGAAAACTTAAGTCAGACTCATGGCATAACTAAGCAGGAAAAAGTCATCATATATTTAGTTCTTTATTAGAACAAATAAATAAATACATTTTGACCCTGGAGAGATCCATGGTACATTGGTGGACGTTGTGTGTGTATATCTCTGGAGAGCTATTGTAGCAGTGAATGTTGCAAGGGGTCTGCTTCCAGGCCAGTGAGATAAAATGGGTGTTGTGTCTGATTAAATAGTATCCAATTAATGCCTCCTAAGAGTATAAAAAAGTGTTCTTATTGACTTGGCTCCTAAATGTAGTACACAATAAAATTATTTCTGACAAGGGCAAACTATTAATTATTGATACATGTAATGATTGGTAAACCATATTATTTGAATATGTAATAAACAATAATATTAGACTATTAGGTTTATAGCAGTGGTGGGCAGCAGACTAGCACTAGTGCCTTCCATTGTGGCCTGTCCTCTGAAGTCATATTACAATTCTTCTTCCACAGTACATACATTCCACCAACAAACCCCTACATCATTCATATATCACTGTTTGTATCAAACCAGCAACATTAGCAGCTGTGTAAGTAATAATCATCAAACATTTTTTAGAGAAAATCCTAGTTTTTGAAGATTCCGTTGGTTTCCCTCTAGTCTGACTTCCTAAAGGCTTGTGTCTTAGGGCTATTCTTATCTACTTAACAGTGAAGGGAGGGGTGGTGGGATTGTTAAACCATTCAATAATGCCCTAAGCACATGCTCATAAATAGGCAGCTTGCATGGCATGGTCCTCTAGAAATGTGAACACGCCTTTCACACATGCAACGTTCACACGGCCCAGTAAAGAAATCAACATTGATTTTCTTCTCACTAAAACTAGCTTTATCCCATTTTACCTGCCTAATTTTGCTCTTAGAATCATTTTTTTTCCAATACATATATACAATATTTTTCATCATTCATCTGCCCTTTAATCTTCATTGCTTTGAGTCCAATAGAGGGGTTTATGGTAATATAAAATAATGTAAAAAGACTCTCTGCATGCATGCAGGCCCTGTGAATATAAATAGTATGTCAGTCATTGATCTAGGGAGTTGTAATCTAAAAGCAAAGCCCAATTACTCGCAGTGGCAGTAAGTGGTAGGACAGTGCTGGGAAACCTGTTTCACTTGATGGGTCAGATACGTTGTCCCTGATTCGTCACAAGGGACTTAAATTATGTTTACACGGTTTTGTGGTGGAGACCTAGAGTAACTAAAAATCACAAGGCTCACAAAAACAGGGATCACATGCTTTTTTGTGACCTTATAGCCTTTACTTTGAGGCATGTTGTATATAAAACACTATGTACAGTATAATTACTATCTAGGAATACAATAGCTTTTTCCTTTGATAAACTCATCACAAAGCTGATTTCTAACTTGACAGTCAGAAATACCAAGAAGTGCCTACTGTCATAATAATAACTCATTTTGCATGTGTACATTTGTAATACAATTTTCACTAAATGCAATATTACTTTATGCATTGGAGGACTGATGTAAAAATACTTTACACTTGTGATTTATTTTATATTACAAATCAAAACGGCGAAAAACTATGTAAGGAAGTTGTATTAATTTGCTGAACATTATTGTTAGGATAACAATGAATATACAATATTACTGTACCATAAATATTTTAAAATATTAGGCACATTTATTTGAAATGGTTGGTGCATCCAACAGATGTTGCTATAATTATTGTCTTTATCAGTAAATCTGTCATTCACACACCCACACATATACTACACACATCTATCTGTCTGTCTATGTATCTATCAATCTATCTATCTATCTATCTATCTATCTATCTATCTATCTATCTATCTCTCTATCTCTCTATCTATCTATCTATCTGCATAGTTATGGCCATCAAAATAGCCAAATGACAAGCCTCTCAAGTTCTTCAAATGACCAAGATTCCTCCACAATATTTATACACAATATACTATAGCTGCAACATAAAGAAAATAATGAAAATCAATGAATAAATAACAAAATGTACATATAAGCTAAGCTGTGCAATGTGAAGTATATATAAACACATTTTCGGTGATGTCTTGGTACTATCCCTTTAAGCCTATTTTCCCCTTTGTGCAAGAGTACATAGACACAGGATCTCCTGCAGGTGCTTGGATCATGTTACACAGTACAGGTTTTGTCAAATTACAGACTGCAAGTGTGGTGAGAGCAGGTATATATGTTATATCCATATCCTTGTAAAGATAAACAGCCTATGGATAGCGATCATTTTCAGTTATATTTTAAGGTACATGGAATACATTTCTTTTTTTCATGCCTTTAAAAGAGTATGCTTTAAACATTGCCAAACTTTGCTTGACAAAATAACTATTAACTATTAAAAAATTAACTAAGCCCTGTTTAAACTTCATTGAAATTAACATTGTCAGAGAAGTATGACTCATACAACTATATTACTGCTGATTGGCTCACAGAGGCTAGGCAGATTTTTTTTAGATAAGTGTAAATCGTTTTGTGGGACACATAAAATGTGGGTGGATTTAAAAACTCCACTAAATAAGTTGACAACAGTTTTAAGTTTCTTATGTCATTATACAGAGTTTCATAATTTGGTGTCACTTTTGGTTGACTTTGTTAGCAAATGGTGTGCTGCAATGTGCTGTCTCCCGGGTGCTCGGGTTCGGCATGTTGTGGATCGGGTGGATAACTTATTGGGAGGGGCTGGAAATGAACCCGCAGTCTTGGTACATATTGGTACCAATGACAAAGTAAATGGAAGATGGATTTTAAAGAACTAGGGAATAAGCTTAAAGTAAGGACCTCCAAGGTAGTATTTTCTGAGATACTACCAGTGCCACATGCTAGCCCAGGGAGACAGAAGGAGCTTAGGGAGGTTAATGCGTGGCTAAAAAAGTGGTGCAGTGCAGAGGGTTTAGGGTTTTTAGAGCACTGGGCTGACTTCTCACTTGGGTACAATTATAGCAGGGATGGATTACACCTTAATGATGAGGGAGTTTTTGTGCTAGGGGATAGGATGATAGAACGGCTGGGGGAGTTTTTAAACTTGTAGGTGGGGGGGGGACTATATAGAAGTATTGGGGTAAAAAGGGTAGAGAGGGAAAGGGATCAATTATTTACCCATGGGGGAGAGAAGGGGGAGGGTTACAATAGACAATAGGGAGATATTAATAGGGGCCTCAAATACAGTGGCAAGCACTTCACATCAGCAGAGCCATAGCAACATAAAGTGTATGCTTGCTAACGCAAGAAGTTTGCCTGGGAAAATGGGCGAGATAGAATTATTAACAGTACAAGAAAAATGGGACTTAATAGGCATTACTGAAACATGGTGGGATGAATCTCATGACTGGACTGTTAATTTGGATCATTATAACTCTGTCTGTATGTTAAGCCTGAATTTAAGCCTATAGTCAGAGAAGATATTTATGCTGGAACTAGCTGCAACATTGAATCTTTGTGGATTGAGTTAAATAGCGGAGGAGCTAATTCTAAACGCATATTGGTCGGAGTATGCTATAAACCCGCGAATATAATTGAAAGTGAGGAAATACAATTATTGTTACAGATTGTAAATGCAGCTAAGCATGGGCAAGTTCTAATTATGGGAGACTTTAATTACCCTGAAATAAACTGGATAAATGAGACCAGCAGCTCAGCTAAAGGAACAGGTTCTTGAGTACACTCAGGGATCATTATCTGGCCCAGGTAATACAAGAACCTACTAGAAATGGGACCAACTTGGATTTAGTCAACACAAGTAATATTGATATAATATCAAATGTTAAAATAGGGGAACCCTTGGGGAACAGTGATCACAACACAGTCTCGTTTGAGATTGAATACAAAAAACAGAGTTGTAAGGGGCCAACAAAAACTCTAATTTTTAAAAGGGCTAACTTTAATGGGCTACGGGCAGCAATACAACATATAGACTGGGACAAAGAACTTACAGGGAAAAATACTGAAAACAAAGGGACAACATTCAAATCCTTACTAAATAAACATACTCATCGGCATGTACCATGTGGAAATGAAATGAATAGGAGTAAATCACATCCCTTGTAGCTTAACAATGACTTTAAGATCATGATAAGGAAAAAGAAACATGCATTTAAATTATACACGAAGGAGGGAACAGAGGCAGCTTTATGTGACTATAAGGAAATCAACAAGGCTTGTAAAAGGGCTATTAGACTGGCTAAAATAGAAAATGAGAAGTCAGTTGCAAAGGAAAGTAAGACTTACCCTAAAATATTTTTGAAATATATTAATGGGAAGAAGGCGAGGAAGGAAGCTATAGCAACATTACAATGTGACACAGGCCATCTGATAATTAGTGACCAGGAAAAGGCAGATGACCTAAATAGGTTATTTTCGTCGGTATACACAAGGGAGGTACCAGTGGTTGGGACACTGTAACATAATGGGGCTACACTACCATCACTAAATAATTGGTTAACGCGGGAAGAAATCCAAAAGAGATTGGAGAAAATAAATCTTAATAAAGCCCCAGGTCCTGATGGAATACATCCAAGGGTACTGAGGGAGCTGGGTTCTGTAATAGCCAAACCATTATATCTAATCTTTCAAGACTCACTCACCACAGGGTCTCTACCAGATGACTGGAGAAAAGCATAGATGATACCTATATTTAAGAAGGGAGCAAGAGCAAATCCAGGGAATTATAGACCAGTGAGCCTCACATCTGTAGTGGGGAAGCTTTTAGAAGGGTTAATAAGGGACAATACAAGGATATGTCTATTTGAACAAGATCATAGGTAGCAGTCAACGTGGATTTATGAAGGATAGGTCATGCCAGACCAATCTAATTAGTTTCTATGAGGAGGTTAGATTGTTAACTTGGATCAGGGCAACTCAGTGGATGTAGTATTTTTGGATACTTTTGATACAGTGCCACTTGGGAGACTTTTGAGCAAACTAAGGGATACAGGAATTGCAGTAAATATTTGCTCATGGATTGAGAGCTGGCTAAAAGACAGGTAGCAAAGGGTTGTTGTAAATGGAACATACTCCGATTGGACTAATGTGGTAAGTGGGGCACCTCAAGGTTCAGTATTAGGTCCTCTCCTTTTTAACATATTTATTAATTAAGTAGAAGTAGGACTCAAAAGTAGTGTCTCCAATTTTGCTGATGACACTAAGTTGTGCAAGGTAATTAAATCAGCTAATGATGTACTTTCCCTACAAAGGGATTTGCACAATTAGAGAAATGGGCGGCTAATTGGCAGATGAGATTTAATACAAATAGATTTAAGGTTATGCATTTGGGAAGGAAAAATAGCCATGCAATTTATAATCTTAATGGAGCAAATCTAGGGGTATCAGATATTGAAAGGGATTTGGGAGTACTTGTGGACAACCACCTAGGTAGCAGTGCTCAATGCCAAGCAGTAGCTGCAAAGGCAAGTAAAATATTAGCATGCTTTAAGAAGGGTATAGAAGCAAGGGAAGCAAATATCATTCTACCACTATACAAATGCCTAGTACACCCTCATTTGGAATATGGAGTACAAATTTGGGCACCACTTCATAAAAAGGACATTTTAGAGCTGGAAAAAGTACAGAGAAGGGCAACAAAACTAATAAGGGGAATGGAGGGGCTAAGTTATGAAGAAAGACTAACCAAGTTAAACCTATTTTAGCTAGAAAAAAGTTGTCTACGAAGGGATATGATTACCTTATTTAAATAAATCCAGGATCAATATAAGGCTTTGTCAAGTGAACTTTTTGTAGCAAGAAATTTTCAATTGACAAGAGGAAAAAAGATTTCACCTTAAAGAAAGAAAACGGTTCTTCACAGTTAGGGTGGTTAAACTGTGGTAGCGAATTTCATAGATAACTTTAAGAAGGGGTTAGATATATTTTTAAATTCAAGGTTATCCTAGATAACTAGCAAAGGAATATTGATCCAGGGAGAAATTTGATCGCCAGTTTCTGGAGTCAGGAAGAAATGTTGCTTTTTTTCCCCCTTATGAGACAATTGGCAAAGTTTCAATGTTTTTTTTTTCTGTTTGCCTTTCTCTGGATCAATTAACAATTAATAACAAATAGCCAACATATTAAAAAGATCAAGAAAAATCTAAAAAGGTTGAACTTGATGGACTAACAGTCTTTATTCATCCTCAAATACTATACTATTAATAATTAATGAACAACTCATTAATAATAACTAATCTGCATATTGCAGATCAGAGGAGATCTTAAAAGGTTGAACTTGATGGACTGAAAGTCTTTTTTCAACCTTAATTACTATGTAACTATGTAATAATGTATGAGAAATTAGCCCGTCAGGAAGCCATTAAAGTACCACTGTACAGTATCGCTTTTTGACTTGATAAAGAGAGGTATTATCTCTTGAAAGCTTGTCGCTATATTATGAATAGGTTTGTCCAATAAAAAAGGTACCACTATTCCCTGCAATACTCCACTACTCTACTTCACTGTTTATATGCTGTGTGCATATACATGTATATATAACGTTATTCAAAATTCTATTAAAAACAATATGGCAAACATTTTTTATGTTCAATTGATATTTTATGTATAAGATTTGATATTATAAACTGAAAGCTTAGCTCTATCACCCCACAATCAAGTTGCTGGTCATGTAATATGAATGCAATATGACCAATTCAGAATCAATAATGTGGAGGCTCTGTAATACTAATAACTATAACATACTTCAAATTACTACAAAGGGGAATGCAACCCAAAAATATTAATAGAGTTAATTGAATGAATAATTATCCAATAACCATAAATAGTATGGGAACGAGAACATGCCATCTCTCTGATGGTCAAAAGGACATTATTTGTATTGTACTGACATGCCTAAACTAATACATAACTTTTATTGAGCAAAAAAGATAATACCAATCCTATTAGGCAATTAGAAATCGTTAAAATACCACTGCCAAACTGGTGTATATCAATGTTGTACCTTTTAATGTTGCACTGGATGGGATGAAGCTGAATACTGTATTCCACCCTATATAAAAACATTGAAAATTCTTGGCTTACCTTTATATATCAGCAGGGAAATAGTCAATACAATCCCGTACAAAACAGACCTGGACACCGCCTACAATGAAGGAATTCCCTCTGAGTGAGCCCTGTGAGGGGCATCCATAAAGCTGACACCTAAAACTGCATTTGCTACTCTGATCTAACTAGCTACCATATGCAATTCAGTTCAACTAAGCCCTTTTCACTAGTGAGAGTTACAAAATTCAACGATTCCAAATATATAGTATGAATCCCAGTTTCACAAATCATCTGTGTTAAGCAACACCCAATACTGTACTGGTGCAAAAAAGTATTGCGCCATACTTAGAGATAATTGCTGCTTTATATATTATGCCTTAGAATCATACTGCAGTTATGCCTCAATTATAGTAAAAAATTCAGTTATATCTATCAAATCCTCTTGGAGCTTGGTTCTCCTTGATGCATGCCACTTATCTGGCAGCCTTTAAAATCCTGACACACGTTTCTCCGCTGAATAACTCGGATTTGTCAAGAGAGCATTTGTGTGGAGACTTCGCCACCATCTTTTTAAATGTAAAGCTCCGCCCATGTCCTCTTATATGTGTCAAAACCAAGTTGGATCACCCTGGTATAAAAATACAAATATAACATAGAAGGATTGGGCAAAAATAGTCTCTAGGTTGTGTTTTTTTTAAAATGTATTCAAATGCAATACATTCAATATTTCTATATTTTTTAATTTTCTGTGGTAATATTTAATGTATTTTAACCTATTACACGTTGTTATTGATGAAGCTCCATAGTTTATCCCAGACAGAACAGGTTCAGATATTGGAGGGTAACCTGCACTGATGCTAAATATATATATATATATATATATATATATATATATATATATATATATTAGTATGTAGAAGTTGTGCCATCTTTATGTAACAGGTGTTATATTTGTGTGGAATCTAACATAATCTGCACCACAGGGCGGTTTAAAGCAAATAGAGTATGTATGTACTCTGTGCTTCGGCCTCCACCCAGTACAGGTGAATGTTGTGTACACAAAGCAGCCATCACTATTCATGCAGCACTGCCAGCATTAATATACTAAGCTTTATCTAAAGCTTTTTATGTATTTGCAGAACAATGCTGTGATGTGTTGTCATTCATGTACATTATGCTCATTGCAAGTCTGTGGGAGTGGGAGCTGTGAAAACAGTTCCTACTACAGCCCCAACCTCCAAGGACTTAACACCTACCTGAGTAACAAATAGAGTTAAAGTGCCAGTGTAAGCTTGTATCTATTTTTTAGTTCACTATTAACTAACATAAAAATATACAGTGGAACCTCAATATTTGTCAGCCCCTATAGTCGTCAAATTCCATATTTTCTATTTTTTGGGCAAAAAATGCTCTGATGTTCGTTCAAAAATCCAGTATTCTTCCTGAAAAAAACAATATTACTCCAAAAATCCAATATTCGTCCGGAAAATTCTATATTTGTCCGATTCATTTTTCATCCGTCCCTCAGGGAACCGATTAATGATGAATGTGGAGGTTCCACTGTATGTGCAAACAGCAGCAAAGCAAGGTTTTAGCCAAAAAATATAATTTAAAAATAATTTACCCTTTCCCACATGGCATTGTCCTTAGTACGAATAAAAGGAGGTAAACAATTTCAACTGAGATAAGCCTTACCAAGACAGCCTAATCAATTTTGTCACAGTTGAAATTGTTCACCGTCTTTCAGTCCTGCTCAGGGCAATGAGAGAGGTGGGAATGGGTACAGCAGTAGTAATTAAATGTGTTTTTAGATTATATTTTTTATCTAAAGATTTGATTAGCTGGTGTTTGCACATGAATTTTTAATGCTAATTAATGGTGAACTTAAATAGTGTGTACACAGGCCGTTTAAATACAGAGAAGGTTTCAGCTGCTAAAATTTAAATGTGGCAACCATCATGACTTTTATTAGGACTAATGATAATCTTTTATGATTCGAATATACATGAGTCAGTATGGGAGATCTAAACTCCATGAAACTCTGGTAATTGAACACAGCTAACAAAATAACGCGCAGTGAAAGTTGCAGAGCAATACAATGGATTTGTCAATGGTGGAACCACTTCCATGGACAGTATCAGTCCCACCCGTGCAATACATGCCAGGTAAATTCTGTCGCAGAGGCTGGCAATGGAAGATGTTCTGTATCTCAGCTCTGCCACCTGTGCAAGACATGGCCGGTAAATCCTGTCGGAGGCTGGCAATGGAAGATGTTCTGTATCTCAGCTCTGCCACCTGTGCAAGACATGGCCGGTAAATCCTGTCGGAGGCTGGCAATGGAAGATGTTCTGTATCTCAGCTCTGCCACTGCCATCGTGCACAGACGAACATGCCCCTTAATACTGCTGTTGCCACCTGTATTGTGCCACCTTCAGTGCAGAGAGTGATTTTTATGTAGGCTGAATATGTCACTTAAAATCAAGTCACATGTTTCTATTTCATGTGTGCTCTGAGTGTAGAAAATCTATAATTAAACATGACCTAGAAAATGTAATCCTTAGTGGTACTGATGATCTCTGCATGTGAAATTAAAGAGTGGAAAGTGAGTGTTGTATTATCTTTATAAAGAATAAGTTATTTGTTTCAGTCTTAAACATCTCTTAAGGCTTGTCGCCATTTTTCTCTCATACAGCTAAGCTACCAAATCAATTCATGTACATGATGATACATGCTGTTCTATATTTTCTCTCTACCTGTTTAATATATTAATTACTGATATTACTAGTGGGCTTCAAGGGAAACGTTGCCTCTTTGAGGGTGACAAATATATGTAACATGGTAGATATTATAGGAGGTGTAAGTCAAATGCATAATTACTTAATAAAACTAGAGCAATAGTAAAATATGTGGGAGATGCAATGGTAAAATATTTGGAAAATGTACTTAGCCCACAAAAACCCAAAGATAGAATATTAACTTAATGGTAAAAATGATGGCAACTGATTAGGAAAGGGCCTTGGCGGCATGCATGATTAAAAAATAGGAAGGCAATACAACACAGCTACAGGAAAAGCAAGTGGGAATCTTGGATGTATTGGTAGAGGAACTAGTAACAGATAAATAGAGGTACTGATGATACTGTATGATAACTGTGTATACCATATCTTCTAAAGGATATTAACAGATTGGAACCAATCCAGCAACTAAAATGCTGCACAGTCTCTCCCGCATCTGTGTCCCCCCCCATCCCTCCCCTGTGTCTCCTTCCCCCTTCCCTATGTGTCCTTCCCCTCTCTCCCTCCCCTGATTCTCCTTCCCTCCCAGTGTCTCTTGCCCCCTCTCTCCCTCCCCAGTCTCTCTTTCACCCCCTCCCTTCCTCCCCAGTCTCTCTTTGCCCCCTCTCTCCCTCCCCTGTATCTCTTTGTCCCCTCTCTCCCTCCCCTGTCTCTCTTTGCCCCCTCTCTTCCTCCCCTGTCTCTCTTTGCCTCCTCTCTCCCTCACCTGTCTCTCTTTGCCCCCTCTCTCCCAACCCTGTCTCTCTTTGCCCCCTTTCTCCCTCCCCTGTCTCCCTATAATGAGGGACACAGCCATTGAAACCCTACTGACATGAGAATTCCATACACAGATTCTCTAAATGGTGTTATCTACCACAACTAATTAGCATACTCTATGGCTTATAGAGCAATCTGTACTATGATATAATACAATTATATTTAAACTGTTGATTGACTTTTTTGATAATATAATTTACCAGCTTTTCATGCATATATTTTATTTTCCATTGTAGATAAACAGAATTCTTGGAGGATGTGGTGAGTTAGTCTAGTACCCAGTTGACTTATCAAGGAAAATCACCATAAGGCACCATGATGGGGAGTCGATTACCCTCTATGGCAGCTATGGTCCGTTTCTGCCAGAAGCTAAACCGAGTTAAGACCCTGGAGGATGATTTGATGGAAACTTCACTGAAAAGATGCCTTTCAACCATTGACCTTACTCTTTTAGGTGTGGGTGGAATGGTGGGCTCTGGGCTGTATGTACTGACTGGCACAGTTGCAAAAGAGATAGCAGGCCCAGCTGTAGTTATATCATTTCTTTTTGCTGGCTTTGCCTCACTGCTTGCTGCTCTTTGCTATGCCGAGTTTGGTGCCAGAGTGCCAAAGACTGGATCTGCGTATATGTTTACATATGTATCTGTAGGTGAAATCTGGGCCTTTCTGATAGGCTGGAATGTTATCCTAGAGTACATGATAGGTGGGGCTGCAGTGGCAAGAGCCTGGAGTGGATATCTGGACTCCATGTTTGACCACAAAATCAAAAACTTTACCGAAATCCATGTTGGTACTTGGAATGTAAAATTCCTGGCTCATTACCCAGATTTTTTGGCTGCTGGAATCCTGCTAATTGCCACAGCCTTTATTTCTTTTGGAGTCAGAGTATCCTCATGGCTTAACCACATTTTTGCTGGCATTAGTATGGGGGTCATACTTTTTATTCTAATATTTGGATTCATTCTTGCACAACCAAAGCACTGGAGTGCTGAATATGGAGGCTTTGCACCATATGGATTCTCCGGCATCATGTCCGGCACTGCCACATGTTTCTATGCCTTTGTTGGCTTTGATGTCATAGCCGCATCAAGTGAAGAAGCAAGGAATCCTCAAAAAGATATCCCAATTGCAACAGCTGTCTCCTTGGGTCTTGCGACAGGGGCCTACATCTTAGTTTCAATAGTACTTACTCTAATTGTCCCTTGGAATACACTGGTACCAGACTCTGCTCTTTCTGATGCATTTTACAGGCGTGGTTACGCATGGGCAGGATTTATTGTAGCAGCTGGCTCCATCTGTGGTAAGCAGGAATACAGTTTCTAAATTAAATTACTTAATGCTGGTATTTCCATCATCAATCAAACAATTCAGGATTTATAACATCTCTCTGCTTGAGCACTGGTGGCTTAATCAGTATGACAGAAACTGATTAACTCACATTTGTTTAGGCAGAAAGGTCTTTAAACACTTAAGTGGCTTGCATGCAATATGATCTATGAAGAACTACACTTAACAAATGTTAACATGTTTTTTAGAAAATAAAATAAATACTGCACTTAATTTATTAATTACTGTTGCACTGATGCACCCATGTTGAGTTTGTTAACTTAATTTGCCACTGGCAATACAGATAAAGTTGTAGTATTCAGACCACAAATTACATCTTCTTCATTAACATTGGTAAGGTTAATGGTTTACTTTAATATGTAGTCTATTCAAATGTTTTCAATTTTTTTTCTTAGTTTATGGTTTAGACCATCTCTTTCACCATTTAAAATATGAAGAACAACCTTAACAAAATCTGGAAGTGGAGTTATCAGTGTAATATAATTTCAATATTGTAGATTAGGGTTATTGAGTCTATTACACGAGGTGCCAAATCGCACTGGATTGTAAACATATCTAGTTTGAGTACAGGTGCTCCAGTTAATTATTAAATTATTTTATTTTATTAAATATTATTATTATATTATAGTTAATTTATAACGCACCAACATATTCCATAGCGCTGTACATAAATTAAGTTCAGACAAAGATAAATACAAATTAACAAATAGCAAAGGAAGGAGGGCCCTGTATTTGTGCTAGGAATCCAATGTCCATGATGAATTCCCAAAGTACTTAGGATAGAAACTCCCAGACTTACAATCTAAGGGATAGTGAGTGGTAAAAGAGGGAGAGAGAGGTGATAAGCATGTTATGGTGGAAGGTGATACGCTTCTTTAAAGAGATGCATTTTAAGTGAGGTTTTAAATGTTTTGAGGTAAGAGGATAATCTGGTGGAGTGAGGCAAGGAGTTCCAGAGACTAGGGGCAGAACGAGAAAAGTCCTGGAGGCGGGAGTGAGAGGAGGTGACAAGAGTTGTTAGAAAGAAGAAGGTCATTAGCAGAACGAAGAGGGCGGGTGGGGAAGTATTTTGAGATGAGAGCAGAGATGTGTGGGGGAGCGTTATTGTTGAGGGATTTGTAAGTTAGGGTCATGATTTTAAATTTTATTCTTGAGGCTAAGGGAAGCCAGTGGAGTGATTGACAGAGAGGTGATGCCGACACTGAACGTTGTGTACGGAAGATGAGTCTAGAAGAGGCATTCATAATGGATTGAAGTGGAGATAGTCGGGAGGTTGGTAGGCCAACAAGCGAGTTGCAGTAGTCTAGTCGAGAGATGATGAGAGAATGTATAAGGATTTTAGTTGTGTCTTGTGTAAGATAGTGACGAATTCTGGAGATGTTTTTTAGATGGAGAAGACAAGATTTAGTTAGTGATTGTATGTGAAGGATTGTATCCGGTGATTGTATCCTGTGGCTTTTTCAATGATTGAAAATCTCAATAATATGAAATTCAAATGCAGAGTGTATAGCTCAGTGCTTCTCTCTATGAGGCAAAAAACCACTGGATAAAAGTGGCGAAATGCGTCTACACAGTATTTTTCTACCTATTTATTTATTTTTTAATAACATTAGAGTCAATGTATAATTTTCAATTTGTATTTTTATTTTTCACTATTGAACATATTTTATTATATTTCAATATTTTTTTTACAAACATTGAATACATTGAATATTTATAACATTGACCATGTTTGATATAGTATTTTGAATAAACACACCTATAATTTCAAAGGGGATGTATTGAACCCGAGCAAAATATTTATATTTGGGTACCACTATGCATTGATAGTGTTGTAATATTCCCCATGCTCTGAAAAGTACAAATATATATTACCCTAATACGAACACTGTATTGTAAGAATATGAGTTCACGGAGGAAAGAAGTACCAACCTACAAGCCAATACGTGTTGGGAAGTCTATAATATACCTCATAGGCTGTGGTTAGAAAAGGAATTGGTGCACTTTCTTGCCCCACCTCTCCTCTCCTTTTTGCATATCATACAGACACATCAGTGAACTGTTTTCCGAGAGAAGCAGCACACCTAGCTATAACCATCACATTGGACTTGAGAATAAACTAATTTAATTCAGAGACAAACGAAAGCAATCTAAATCTAGATCGAAAAGATTGGATTGCTAACTAATCCCCTAAAAACTAGACCACCAAAACCACCTGAGGAGCGCTACAAATTATTACAGGGTCATACCACCCTGTACTTTTTTTTTATCTTTAACTGTTCTACAATTGCTGGCATTACTAACTGACCCTTGTCTGACTCCAATCATGCCCCTTTGAAGAACTTGACTTGATATTGGCCAACATGTTTTTAGAAAAATAATAACTATTGCCTTTAGTTTGTTAAATATTATAGGCAATTTCCCAAGCGAAACCTTGATGCGGATAAGATTGCCTTTTAATTATTTTGAAAGTGTTTGCACACTGGAGTGGAGGCTTTAATATCCAAGAATTGAAAGTTTATCATTTGTCAAGGTCTCCTCCCCACTGCCAAAATAGATACACTATTACTACCAATTGCACAGCATATAATAGCTTGGAAATAACACTGCAACACTCTAGCATGAAAAGATAGTTTGTCTCAACCCTAATGCTCTCAATAGGGTATGTCGTAGGAGTTGTCTGAGAATCAGATCTAAAAGGTTTTAATACCAGTTACATAAGAATATAAACAATCATTGATAGGCTGCCCTAACAGCAAAACGTTAACGTTTGTTGCCAAGGGAAACCTATTTAATACAACAAGTCACCAGCCAATAAAAATCATTATGTTGGTATACTTTGGGCCAAATTCAGTTCCAAGCCTGTAACTCGATCGCAGACAGCCGCATGTCTGCAGGTGTGGTGCAATGCTATTCAATTGCTCAAGTCAGCAAGTTGCGGGCTTGAAGCAAGAACCGTAAACCATGCACTGTTTCAGAGCAGATGAGGGCGGGAACATGATCAATTAAGCAAGCCTGTAACCTCCCATTTCGATATGGCAGTAAAACATTGAAGTTACATGTTAATCAATTATATTTGGGGGTACGATATGCGATCAGACTCGCAAAGCAACAAAATAAAGAATTATGAAATGTAATGCCAATATTGTTCTAGTCCATGTTGGTGGCCTGATATGTATTAACTCATTGATATCCGAGATCGATTTAATCCCGAAATGAAACATAAAAATAATTTTATTTCCTGCCGATTTGCGAGCTTGAGACTGTTGTGCAATTAATCTAATATCTTTCATCTTTCCCCGTCATTTACAGTGCAGTACTGATCACATATTGGCATTTACAATGCTACGAATTGGCATTTAACCCCTTTGCGGGTCCTCTCTAGCAGATGTAGGATTTCCTCCTCCATTCGCCATTTACGAGTGTGAATACGTTTGGTAACTTGGGGAAATTGAGCAATTGAATAGCAATTTGCGATTTTAGCTTTGCGAAAGTGAAATATCAAAGGCTTCTGAAGGGTGTAAGTTACGGGTTTGATGGACGCAATATTTTCAAGCCTGTTACTCGTAACCCGATCAGAACCCGCAAAAAGACGCCAATTGAAAAGCAAATGTGCCTGCAACCTCACTTACGGGCTCCGGGATCTCAAATTCGGCCAATTGAATGTGGCCCTTTGTGGCTAAAAATTTTGCAGCTGCTAGAAAAGCCACCTATCCAAATTGACCTTAGGGGATGGATACCAGCATCAGCTAAGTCTAAACTTTTAAAATACGTGTAATGTTGAATGTTACTTTTTTTTAATAATTTAATATTACTAACAACCAATTCTTAATTAAAACACTTAGCTCATGTTATTAAGGCATTACAGTGATATTTAAAAGCTGCAACCTTTCTCTTCTTATGCACATTTTTGTCCATTGTCAAGACTAGCCGTTCTTCACTAGAATGTGTTTATGGCCGTGTGCAGAAGTATATCTTTCACTTAACAATCTTGTAATTTTTTTGAAATTAAACTGCAATTATTATTGTTATAACTTACAATTTGTGTCTTCTGTTGGATTTGTCACTAACCAAACCAAGTCCAAATGTAATATTTTGATATGTCTTACAGCTATGAATACCGTTCTCCTGAGCAGCCTTTTCTCCCTGCCAAGGATTATTTACGCCATGGCAGAAGATGGTCTGTTCTTCGAGTTTTTTGCCAGAGTAAACCCTACTACTAAAGTCCCAGTGATTGGCATTGTAGTGTCTGGTTTTCTGATGGCTTTGCTAGCGCTAATCTTTGACTTGGAAGCCCTTGTGCAGTTTTTGTCTATTGGGACACTCTTGGCTTACACCTTTGTAGCAGCGAGCATCATTGTTTTGAGATTTCAACAAGACAAAACAGAAACAAGCAACACAGTTGAATCAGAGCTCAGTCCTCAACCCCCAGACCATTCAATTAACACGGAAAGGATTGCTGGAGAGGAAATGAAGGAATATGAGTCTTTCTCTGATAAACTTCAATTGGTGGAGACAGCTAAAAAAGCCAAAGAGCGCAGAGAAACAGGACAGTTGAAGGCCGCTTTTGAGCCATACCTGAGGTTCCTGAGTGACTTCTACCCTGGCGAGGTGGTAACCGTTGCAGTTATTGCAATGATGGTGTTTGCTATATGTCTGTGCTCCATTCTAGTATTTGGGAACAATCATTTACACCTTCCTCCTTGGAGTTTTTATTTGTTGCTTTCAATTTTTCTGCTTGGATTTTTAATCAGCGTATTTTTAGTTTGGGTCCATGAACAGCAAAAGAAGACAAATACGTTTCAGGTAAGTCCTTTTTAATTACAACAATTAAGAAATGTTAGTTGTGGTATGTTGATATTGCGTAGACACATTTTGGATATGAAGATGTATAAAATCTGTGATAAAAAATTATCTACTATAGTATTATGTTTCTCAAATTCAAAAAGTATCATAGCAGTATAAAAACATCATAGACTATTATACGTCTCATGGACCCCTTTTTGGAGTAACAGTCCTCCCTATAAAATAATATTCTTCTGTCCCTACTAGACTCCAACATTTATGGATAACTGCAAGCTTTTTATGTGTACTGACGTGCAAAATGGCATATTACTTTCATATGAGCTAATTCATTAATGAACCACTGTGGTCCAGCTTTTTCTATATGAATAACAGAACTTGTGCAAAATGTTTTTGGAAAGCAAAATAATAAATAAATAAAATAAACACACTTTTATATGCAATTATTCTTTACTGCAGAATTCCATATTCATTACTGAGCTGATTCTGTCACCTGATGTCTTAAGAGAGTGTGTCCTTGTAAACTAATCTATTAGTCCTGTTGAAGGCACTGTCAGTTTTAGCTGACACTTATATAGATAGAAGTCTCCTCTGTCTGAGGAAGTAGATTATCAGAAACCAAATTGGTAGATTCCACTGTAGTATAATTGCATTTAAATGGCAATAAATTAAAGGCTTTGACATTTTTATGTTTTAAAAATAGATTGTCTATTATCATTTGGAGTGTTCTCAGAGTTCATTGTTATTATACAACTAGCTACTTGCCCACCTTCCTGATTTGCAATGATCACCTTCCGCGCTCATCGCGAGCCCCACGATGAGCGCCTTTGGTGCTCATTGCAAGCCTCTCCCCCCTGTGTAGTTTAGGGGCCTTGCGATTAGTGTTACTGCCTTGGGTTAAATGTTATTGGCTTGGGTTAAGTGTTACTGGCTTGGGTTAAGTGTTACTGGCTTGTGTTAAGTGTTACTGGCTTCGGTTAAGTGTTACTGGCTTCAGTTAAGTATTACAGGCTTGCGTTAAGTGTTCCTGCCTTCAGCCTCGTTTTCATCCTGTTACATTTTTTCAGCTGCCATTTTTTTTCTCGCTCAGGCGATTTTCGATCATGAAAAAACGACAAATATGCCTCAGATTAACTTGCAACCTCACTCACAGGCTCTCTAGTTCTCCCCCTGTGCTGTGTGTGAGTGTGGAAGTGAATTTGAGGCATAATTGTTTTTTTATTGGTGTTCTTTCCACTTGTGTGGTTCGGCCATTTTATGTTCTTCGGTCCTAAGTGCTAGGGGTCTCGCGATTCCAGTTACGTGGTTCGGTCGTTCATTGCAGCCTGACTCCCGTAGGCCTTCGGTGCTCATTGCAGCCTCAGTCCAGCAGGCCTCGCAGTTGCGGGCCTCGCTTCTTGGGGGCCGCAAAGCGTGACAACACCGCGACATGACTAACGTTTTTGGTCCACAAGTATTATATGTGATGGTGGTAGGTAACCTGTTTAATAAACATTATCTAATGTATATATGTTTCCATAATGACAATAAAATATGTTATATTTGCAAAGTCAGTAGCACTGTGGAAGAAATATAGAAAAATAAGATAGATAAGGAAGACAAAGGATGGGTGGCAGAGGAAAATTTCAGTCATCTGTGTCTTATCTGTCCTGGATCTTTCAGTGTATTGGTCAAGGTATCTATATTGTAATAACCACTTATACCGTAATAGACCATTAGAGCTTCTGAATATCTCGTTTTTATGGGGTTGCAGGGTGCTTTTACCAAATAAAACAAGGGGGGGGGGGAGCCCCTGAGGGCCAAATTTCACAGCTCAGCTCTCTTGTATAGGTGTACAGATGACAGGTCATTACTTAAATCACATATGAAAAGTGATATACTACCCCCTTTTTCCATAGCTCCATCGGCGGTTTAATTGGCTCTTGAACATTTGCCCCACTCAGCTCAGCATTCTAAGCATCGGTCACATACGTGAGTCTTCTAATGGCGTCTTCTGCTCTGCACAGCCATGGAGGAGTAACTGGTAAATTAGTTCCATAACTTTTACATAGATGGTTTGTCCCTACAAGTTCCTTTTAATATAAAAGAAACAAACTAAGCCCGGACTTGCCTTTTATCAATCCTGTTTTCTGCACACACAGAGAACTCTTCCAGTCTCGTCTAGCGTCCTTATAGTAGACCACAAGCTAAGCCGCTCAATTTCCTGTCTATGATCAGAGCTCTTTGTGTTTCTAGCAACATTATTGTTTTGAAATTACTGTAACTTATTGTAACCATTTTGTGGTTTGATAAATGAACCAGAATAAAAAAACAAGTAATCCCAAATGAAACAAAAATCTGGATCTTATTTTTTTATCTTTCATATTTATTTATTTAAAAAAAGATTTTATCTAAAGTGCTTTTTAAAATCAAATCCCTGATGAGGATATATATATATTTAATCACAACATAATGGGAGGGTTGATTATCTTCCTAACACTTTACATACACTCATCTGTTAAATTATATATATATATATATATATATATATGTATACAGTCAGGTCCATAAATATTGGGACATCGACATAATTCTAATCTTTTTGGCTCTATACACCACCACAATGGATTTGAAATGAAACGAACAAGATGTGCTTTAACTGCAGACTTTCAGTATTTACATCCAAATCAGGTGAACAGTGTAGGAATTACAACAGTTTGTATATGTGCCTCCCACTTTTTAAGGGACCAAAAGTAATGGGACAGATTAACAGTCATAAAACAAACTTTCACTTTTTAATACTTGGTTGCAAATCCTTTGCAGTCAATTACAGCCTGAAGTCTGGAACGCATAGACATCACCAGACGCTGGGTTTCATCCCTGGTGATGCTCTGCCAGACCTCTATTGCAACTGTCTTCAGTTCCTGCTTGTTCTTGGGGCATTTTCCCTTCAGTTTTGTCTTCAGCAAGTGAAATGCATGCTCAATCGGATTCAGATCAGGTAATTGACTTGGCCATTGCATAACATTCCACTTCTTTCCCTTAAAAAACTCTTTGGTTGCTTTTGCAGTAAGCTTCGGGTCATTGTCCATCTGCACTGTGAAGCGCCGTCCAGTGAGTTCTGAAGCATTTGGCTGAATATGAGCAGATAATATTGCCCGAAACACTTCAGAATTCATCCTGCTGCTTTTGTCAGCAGTCACATCACCAATAAATACAAGAGAACCAGTTCCATTGGCAGCCATACATGCCCACGCCATGACACTACCACCACCATGCTTCACTGATGAGGTGGTATGCTTTGGATCATGAGCAGTTCCTTTCCGTCTCCATACTCTTCCCATCACTCTGGTACAAGTTGATCTTTGTCTCATCTGTCCATAGGATGTTGTTACAGAACTGTGAAGGCTTTTTTAGATGTTGTTTGGCAAACTCTAATCTGGCCTTCCTGTTTTTGAGGCTCACCAATGGTTTACATCTTGTGGTGAACCCTCTGTATTTACTCTGGTGAAGTCTTCTCTTGATTGTTGACTTTGACACACATACACCTACCTCCTGGAGAGTGTTCTTGATCTGGCCAACTGTTGTGAAGGGTGTTTTCTTCACCAGGGAAATAATTATTCGGTCATCCACCACAGTTGTTTTCCTTGGTCTTCCGGGTCTTTTGGTGTTGCTGAGCTCACCGGTGCGTTCTTTCTTTTTAAGTATGTTCCAAATAGTTGATTTGGTCATACCTAATGTTTTTGCTATCTCTCTGATGGTTTTGTTTTGTTTTTTTTCAGCCTAATGATGGCTTGCTTCACTGATAGTGACAGCTCTTTGGATCTCATATTGAGAGTTAAAAGCAACAAATGCAAATAGCACACTTGAAATGAACACTGGAGCTTGTATCTGCTCTTTGTAAATGGGATAATGAGGGAATAACACACACCTAGCCATGGAACAGCTGAGCAGCCAATTGTCCCATTACTTTTGGTCCCTTAAAAAGTGGGAGGCACATATACAAACTGTTGTAATTCCTACACCGTTCACCTGATTTGGATGTAAATACCCTCAAATTAAAGCTGAAAGTCTGCAGTTAAAGCACATCTTGTTAGTTTCATTTCAAATCCATTGTGGTGGTGTATAGAGCCAAAAAGTTTAGAATTGTGTCGATGTCCCAATATTTATGGACCTGACTGTATATATAATTGTTCATTCTGTTGAACTCCATTAAGCTCCAACAAAGAGCCTCAGAGTTTGATCTCACATTAGTTACCTTTAACCTCTCTATTGTAAAAGTATAGATTCTCCACATGAAGATAAAAGGTCACTGCAGTGGTCATACAATAGGGTATTATTTGTTATCAGGAATAAAATCAGTCTGTGAAGACAACGCAATATAGCTTTCAATACTTACATCTGACATTTACTGTTTCAGTGATTAGCAGATCTGCTCGTCTGCTAGGTCCTGCTTCCTGAAATGTATTCTAATGGGTCTAGTTTTTCATGCAATGGCCACTCTCGAGAAGGTGGTAACTAAAGACTCCTATACATAGTACAGCTTTCTATGCAGGTCATCCCCCACCACCTAGATACCTGATAGGGTAGATAAAAGCATATCTGCTGGAGTGTAAACCACTGAAGTCCAAACGTTTTCTTTAAATACTGATTTTATTTCTAATCAGTTATTAATTAAACTATCAGAATTCTTTTTGTATGAGCACTACTGTAGTCCTTTCATTTTATGGAAGTTTTAATTCAATTTAATAATCACTTACATTCCATGTTGTTACCATCCTCCATCTCCAATCTTCCCTTCCTAGAGTTTTGTCGAAGGACATCTTCGATATTTGATTGCGGGGTTTATGGGCTAGAACAGTGTAACCATATGACAATTATGTATAACTAGCAAAATGACGGCAATAAAAATGTGAATCCTGGCAATGCTGTTTGCCACACAATGGGAGCCTCTCCCCCTCTACATATTACAATGTAGAAAAATAGAAATCAAAATAAAATTTGATGGCAGATGAAAAGGAATAAGCATGTCTAGTCTCACAATTGTGTCTATTCATGGTCAGAGTTATAACTAGGTGGACAAGGCAGTTCCCTGGGGGCATCTCCCTGGGAGGGGTGCCTCATTTGCATAACAATGCATTTACATTTCAGTTTGCTTATGTTTCAAGCATAGACCCTGCCTTTCTATGCTATGTGTTACTGCCACAAGGTAATTACAATGAAATGTTAATTAATAAATACATTACAAATTACTTTACAATGTATGTGTGATGTATGTGCCAAGGAATAAAATAGATTATATATATCAAACTATCTATATATCTGTCTCACACATATGTTTATTTCTGCCTTATATTAATAAGCAACCTAATCCTTATATACAAGTACAGTACCTTGCAGAAGCATTCACCCCCTTGGCATTTTTCGTGTTTTGTTGCCTCACAACCCGGAATTAACATGGATTGTTTGAGGATTTGCATCATTTAATTTAAAGAACATGCCCACTACTTTGAAGATGTTTTTTTATTTTATTTTGTATTGTGAAGCAAACAACAAATAGGACAAAATAACAGAAAAAGTCAATGTGCATAACTATTCACCCCCCTAAAGTCAATAATTTGTAGAGCCACATTTTGCGGCAATCACAGCTCCAAGTCGCTTTGGATAAGTCTCTATGAGCTTGCCACATCTTACTACTGGGATTTTTGCCTATTCCTCCTTGCAAAACTGCTCCAGCTCCATCTGATCACAGATTTTCTATTGGATTGAGGTCTGGGCTTTGACTAGGCCATTCCAACACATTTACATGTTTCCCCTTAAACCACTCAAGTGTTGCTTTAGCAGTGTGTTTGGGGTCATTGTCCTGCTGGAAGGTGAACCTCCGTCCTAGCCTCAAATCACGCACAGAGTGGTACAGGTTTTGCTCAAGAAAATCCCTGTATTTAGCACCATCCATCTCTCCCTCAACTCTGACCAGTTTCCCAGTCTTGGCTGCTGAAAAACATCCCCACAGCATGATGGGGATGGTGTTTTTTGCGTGATGTGATGTCATGGGTTTGCTCCAGACATAGCGTTTTCTTTGATGGCCGAAAAGTTCAATTTTAGTCTCATCAGACCAGAGCACCTTCCCCTATACATTTTGGAAGTCTCCCACATGTCTTTTCGCAAACTCAAAACGTGCCATTTTGTTATTCGCTGAAAGTAATGGCTTTCTTCTGGCCACTCTGCCATAAAGCCCAACTCTATGTAGGGTACGGCTTATTGTCGTCCTATGTACAGATACTCCAGTCTCTGCTGTGGAACTCTGCAGCTCCTCCAGGGTTAACTTAGGTCTCTGTGCTGCCCCTCTGATTAATGCTTTCCTTGCTCGGTCAGTGAGTTTTGGTGGGCGGCCATCTCTTGGCAGGTTTGCTGTTGTGCCATGTTCTTTCCATTTGGTTATGATAGATTTGATGGTGCTCCTGGGGATCATCAAATATTTGAATATTTTTTTATAACCTAACCCTGACTTGTACTTTTCAACATCATTGTCCCTTACTTATTTGGAGAGCTCCTTGGTCATCATGGCGGTGTTTGGTTAGTGCTGCCTCTTGCTTAGGTGTTGCAGCCTCTGGGGCCTTTCAAAAAAGTGTGTATATGTAATGACAGATCATGTGACACTTAGATTGCACACAGGTGGACATCATTTCACTAATTATGTGACTTCTGAACGTAATTGGTTGCACCAGAGCTTTTTATGGGCTTCATAACAAAGGGGGTGAATACATACGCACATGCCAATTTTCTGTTTTCTATTTATAAAAAAAATTGTTTTATGTATATATCTTTCACTTCACCTACTTAGACTATTGTGTTCTGATCCATCACATAAAATTCAGATTAACAAAACATTGAACTTAAGGCTGTAATGTAACAAAATAGGTAAAAAGTCAAGGGGGTGAATACTTTTGCAAGGCACTGTATTTTTGAAAAATTATCAATGTATACAAATGGTTTATTTTTTCAAATATATACATAACTCTCTCTATTAAATGCATGTGGGTTAAATAAATGTTCAATGAATATAGAGCTTGTTACGACTCTAAGATTTGAGGGACCATGCTCACCCCAATTCTCTCTCTCTGGGCCGTGTCTTTTTGTGTTCAAGAACTCAGCATCCCCAGCAATGGTTAGGACACAACAACAACACTTGTACTTTTGCAAGCAGACTGTCTCTTTATTTTTCCTTGCATAGAACATACATCACAAAACAGCACCATCCACCCAATTCTATAGGCAAACTCCCCTTGTAACTATGGCTGCCAAGCTCCCAAACCACAACCTGTCCATATGTCGCTGGTTTGTGTGTGGTACCAATCAAGCATCATCTCTAATCCCCAGTAGAAAAAAATGGCTCCCAACCTCCATTTTTATCATTATTCCCCTGTGCCAATTTCAGGGGAGAAATAAATGCCAAGGGCAACCCCTGTGGATCCCCTGCCAGCAGAACAATGCTCCCAACAAAGTCTGATTTGTTAGACCTACAGCAGCTGGTGGAGCATCATGGTGGTATGGAAACAGGAATGCACACGTGCTTGTGCACCCAGGGGGCAGCTAAGGAGATTTTTTTTTTTGCCTAGGAGTGCATGTAAATCCGGCCCTGTGTCTATGAAAAAAAAAAAAAAAAAAAAAAATATATATATATATATATATATATATATATATATATATATACAGGGAGTGCAGAATTATTAGGCAAGTTGTATTTTTGAGGATTAATTTTATTATTGAACAACAACCATGTTCTCAATGAACCCAAAAAACTCATTAATATCAAAGCTGAATATTTTTGGAAGTAGTTTTTAGTTTGTTTTTAGTTTTAGCTATTTTAGGGGGATATCTGTGTGTGCAGGTGACTATTACTGTGCATAATTATTAGGCAACTTAACAAAAAACAAATATATACCCATTTCAATTATTTATTTTTACCAGTGAAACCAATATAACATCTCAACATTCACAAATATACATTTCTGACATTCAAAAACAAAACAAAAACAAATCAGTGACCAATATAGCCACCTTTCTTTGCAAGGACACTCAAAAGCCTGCCATCCATGGATTCTGTCAGTGTTTTGATCTGTTCACCATCAACATTGCGTGCAGCAGCAACCACAGCCTCCCAGACACTGTTCAGAGAGGTGTACTGTTTTCCCTCCTTGTAAATCTCACATTTGATGATGGACCACAGGTTCTCAATGGGGTTCAGATCAGGTGAACAAGGAGGCCATGTCATTAGATTTTCTTCTTTTATACCCTTTCTTGCCAGCCACGCTGTGGAGTACTTGGACGCGTGTGATGGAGCATTGTCCTGCATGAAAATCATGTTTTTCTTGAAGGATGCAGACTTCTTCCTGTACCACTGCTTGAAAAAGGTGTCTTCCAGGAACTGGCAGTAGGACTGGGAGTTGAGCTTGACTCCATCCTCAACCCGAAAAGGCCCCACAAGCTCATCTTTGATGATACCAGCCCAAACCAGTACTCCACCTCCACCTTGCTGGCGTCTGGTCGGACTGGAGCTCTCTGCCCTTTACCAATCCAGCCACGGGCCCATCCATCTGGCCCATCAAGACTCACTCTCATTTCATCAGTCCATAAAACCTTAGAAAAATCAGTCTTGAGATATTTCTTGGCCCAGTCTTGACGTTTCAGCTTGTGTGTCTTGTTCAGTGGTGGTCGTCTTTCAGCCTTTCTTACCTTGGCCATGTCTCTGAGTATTGCACACCTTGTGATTTTGGGCACTCCAGTGATGTTGCAGCTCTGAAATATGGCCAAACTGGTGGCAAGTGGCATCGTGGCAGCTGCACGCTTGACTTTTCTCAGTTCATGGGCAGTTATTTTGCGCCTTGGTTTTTCCACACGCTTCTTGCGACCCTGTTGACTATTTTGAATGAAACGCTTGATTGTTCGATGATCACGCTTCCGAAGCTTTGCAATTTTAAGAGTGCTGCATCCCTCTGCAAGATATCTCACTATTTTTGACTTTTCTGAGCCTGTCAAGTCCTTCTTTTGACCCATTTTGCCAAAGGAAAGGAAGTTGCCTAATAATTATGCACACCTGATATAGGGTGTTGATGTCATTAGACCACACCCCTTCTCATTACAGAGATGCATATCACCTAATATGCTTAATTGGTAGTAGGCTTTCGAGCCTATACAGCTTGGAGTAAGACAACATGCATAAAGAGGATGATGTGGTCAAAATACTCATTTGCCTAATAATTCTGCACTCCCTGTATATATATATATATATATATATATATATATATATATATATATATATATATATATATATATGTACCCCAGGCATGCTTGATTCTTTTTTAATTCTTCTTGATTCTTCTGTTGCTGCAGTTCTACTAGAAGGCCTTTGCAATTATGGAATGTTTTTTTTTTTTTGCCTAGATCTTCTACCTTGTGACATGTTTGAAACATGACCTCTTGTTCTTGCATTTGTTTTTTTGGTAAACATATAGACGTTGTTCATGGTCCGCTACAAAAATGCCCCCCCCCCCAGAAAAATTACAACAATGTAATGTTAAACAATAGAGAAAATGTAAAAAAAATGTATATCACTATGATACTTTCACTTTATGATTAAACTGTATGTTTTTTTCTGTATGTGCTTAATAATGTTTAGTGTGTTTTTACTAAAAAGTGGTTTGTGTTTCCACCCTAGGTCCCATTGGTGCCGATGGTACCTGCTCTAAGTATTCTTTTAAACATATATCTCATGCTTAAACTGAACTACATGACTTGGATACGGTTCTCAGTCTGGCTTGCTGTTGGTAAGTATGTACTACATTGATTTTCTTTATCAGTGGAAATCAAAAGAAGCATTATGTATTTATTATTTATATATATTCTATTTCCCTCTGCTGTGTAATTCGAGGTGGAAAAATACAACCTGAGCCAATTCTGTCTCTCATCTAATTGCAAAGTTAATGATGGTCACAATTTTTTTTGTAATAGTTAGAAAACAAACCGGTACCGGTATATAGCTTTGGAAACCCAAAGGATTTCTCTTCCAGCTATGTGTAATGGAGTGTCTGACGGGCTGACTATACAGTATATGAGATCACTAAGACATTGACAATCGGTTTTAGAACTAACAGACTAGTATAAATCTGAGCATATGCAGACCCCCTATTTGTGGAGGTGGAGATCAGAAAGGCTGACTGACAAAAAATGCAAATAGTTTACTGTAAGAAAATGAAAATTCTTAAATAGCAATAAATTGATATCATACCTGTTGTTATCCGTACTATTAAATAGTACTTTATTTGTAACTTTTTTTTTAAATTATTGTTAGGTTTGTATACTGCGTAATAATAGGGGCATTAATGATTAAAGGGATATGGAAGGTTTCTGGATTTTAACATGTATATAATATAACTACATAGCTATTTACTTTTATGTACTTTATTTTATTAAGAAGTGCTTATAAACTCTGTTATTACTGTTTTTACAAAAATTGTCCCTCTATGAGTCTGCCCGCTGCAGCATATGCAATCACAAACTCTGTAGTCCTGGATGTGCAGTGTAGTATCCTAGCCTATCAGCGACCACTTCTCAGCAGTATTGTGGAGCATGTTGCTGAGAGATGGTCACAGACCCATACAGGGACTATTTGTTTGATTTTAGGCAATACAAATAAAGCTTAGAAGCTTATAAGTAACATTTATGGAATTTTCATATGAAATGAAGCAAACTGGCACTATTTGGAATTCACTGTTATGATTGGGGAAAGCTGGCTCTACCGAATCCTTGTCTAGTTACCACTCCACACCCATTTGGAGATTAGAACTTATCAAGAGCTTACAATGTAGCAAAGATATTTACACAGATCTTTTCCCTTAGGTTTCGTCATTTATTTTGGTTATGGCATCTGGCACAGTAAAGAGAATCTACGTGAACCAAAGAACCATGGGGTCACAGCACGTTATGTGGTGTTTCCGAGCAGCAGCCTGGAAGAGACTGTGCAGCAGATCCAACCTGACCCCCAGGATGCCATGGGAAGGGCCGAGATCACCGACGAGGGAAGCGTAAAGAGATGATACTCTACACACTCTTCTATTCCTAAACCTGCATTGCCATCTGCACTGAGCAGAGACATTTCTGCTCACTTTTAACCACTTTATTCTTTGAGCAGGACAATGCTGAGCATTTGAAATCCCAGATATCAACAGGTTATCATATCAATCTACATGTATGACCTAGTATTGATGCTTTCCCACCTAAAATATCTAATACGTGGAAGGACTGAAAGATATATTCATTTAGGTTGCTGCTGTATTTATATTTTCTTCGATAGAAACGTATTTACATGATATATATTCCTATATTAAGTAAACAAGACCAGTCAGTGTTTACTTGAAGATTATAATGACGTTACAATGTGATATTTCGAAAGTTGTATAATGTCTTATATTCTGGTTTATTTGGAACCTGTGTAGACATATCCATGCTTCATAACTCAGTGAGGAACCTGTGCTTGTTAAAATATGACACATGCAGAGTCTGAACAGTGGGGGGAGATTTACTAAAGCAGTCCCTGTGATACTTAGTAAATATAGCCCAGTCTATGTAACTTTTAAGTTTAACACAGCCCTCTAAAACTTAAGTTCTATCCTACTTCACATAGAGTTAGAGCTGATAACATACACTTGCATATGGGCAAGCTTTACATGTGGCAGGCAGGCTCTAGATATTTACTGCTACAGCTCTCACTTGAATTCTTAAGTCAATAGAATGCATATAAACATTTATAATAAAAAAAACACCTCAAAGCCAAATTTATGAGTTCAAGGCATTTGCAAGTAACTAATAGAATATGGCCCTATTTGCAGAGACATGGAATAAGAAGGACTAGAAAGTAAGCTGTAGTTAGGTAAAGGAGAGGGAGTATGTGTTATGGCTATTATTATACGGGCTCTATGGCTGCAGCGGGCAGAACAGCAGCCATTTTTAGTGCCAGTGAGTGCTATGCAACTTGTAGTCCTTCCTTAGTATAATTGCGCAGCTATGGAAATGTTTTCTGAATAGCACTATCCAATATAGCAGTTATATGTATCTCAGATTACATTTCATGGTACCTTTTGGATATTTACAAAAATAACTTACATATTACAAAAATATGTGGAGAATTATAACTATATTATGAACCAAAATATTTCACAGTTTTTGCTTAACACCTTAATCAGATCCTTATAATGAACTTCTATCTACCAAGTAATGACAACCTCTCTAAAGTTAAAGGAACTCTTTAGACTTTTTGTTTTTGTCTTATATAAATGTTTTAACTTGGTTATTTTATTGACTTTTTTTATAAAATGTTAACTTCCCTTTAAAGAAGACTACACAGGATCAGATTCTCATCATCTGGTACCTACCTTGCTGTTCTCCCTCATTACACACAGTATATCATAATCTGTTTGCTAGCAGCATTGGATATGATAGTGTGAAGCCCCTCCTCATGTGGGTTTGGCTTAAGGCCACAGCTGTACAATATGTCCCCTCTCTTGAGGAAAAATAGGACACGCATGGGAGACTTAGAAGGTAAGAATATGTTGCTCTGGGGAGCTTCTTAGAGGTAAATGAATGTAAAATATTTATCTTAATTACGTACATGAGGATACAATGAATTATGTGAAAACATTGATATGAAAAATGCCTAAAGAATCCCTTTAACCTTTCACAATAATTAAATTAGATGAATCAGCAGGACAGGCATCATTAGTGAATAAACATAATCTTGAAAACAACCATGACTCAAACAGTAGCAGACACATGAATCATATGTTTATACAGTTCACTCTCACAGCAGATGCTTCTTACTTTGATATATTATATTCATCTCAACTTCTAAACCCACCGTCTTCACCCACATTAATATTATTTGGAGATGATACTAAAGAGCACAAGGTTTTATCATTTTACAATGACCTTTTGTACTTTCTAAAGGATAATTGTAGAGCTCTATTTACAATATTCTCTTTGAATTGAATTGAAATTGAATATTTGATTATTTTTTTATCTATTATATGCAGTTATGCAGCAATGGGGGCAACCATTGCCTTGATGTTACTGCTTTGTATTCACACTCAGTAGTCCCATTGAAAGTATTGGCACATTGTATTGCCAAATGTCTATGTAGCAGTTACACATCTCTTTGCATGCAAGGTCTTCCCCTACCTGTAAAAACAGATAAGAAATGAAAATGCTAACAACATAATTGCATATAAGAGTTAATTAAATTCTATATTATTTTCTAAAAACATTTTGCCTTTTCTCAAAGAATCTATTGTAAAAGGGGGATATGGCGGCCCTTTAATTGTTCTACCAATAGTGTACACATAATAATAGTACCAGTTTATTTATACAGTACTCAGTCACAAGATGTCCCAATCCATGACAAAGATGTGTTATATCATTATTGATCAGATTAGGCACCAGATAATAATCGATGGAACTATCCAGATAACCTGCAAATATATCACATATGTTCTTTGTGTCTTCGAGAAAGACAAATGCAAGAACAAGAGGTTGAAAAGTAGAAGATTTAGGGGTAATATAAGTAAGTACTACTTTACAGAAATAGTAGTAGACAAGTAAAACAGCGTTCTAGTTGAAGAGTTAGGGTCAAACACAGTTAATTGAATTAAGCATGCCTGGGATAAGCATAAGGCTATCCTGGTGCTTTATTAAGCCATTTTTATGTAGGTAGAATGGACAGACCAGATGGACCATTTTGGTTCTTATCTGCCATCAAACCTATGTTTCATTCTGTCTGTTTTCTCTAACTGAAAAACATCTTAATAAATCATCAGCTTATTCGATGTATGCCTGAATTCCTTCACTGTGTTTGTCCCTATCACTTCCACTGAAAGTCTGTTCCACTTCTCTACCAACTTTATTATTATTACCATTTATTTGTAAATCACCAACAAATTCTAGAGCACTATGTACGGGGGGAACAGTGAATACATAAGTCAAACATGACAAAAGTTATGTATTGGTACGGCGTTATGTATTGGTAAGGCATAAGAGCTTACGATCTCTGAAGTTAAGGGTAGATACAAAAATAGTGGTGATCGCTTGTTGGTGGTCCAGTGTGGCAGCCGAATCCAAGGCAGTCACCATCTTGTTTAGACTGTAAATTTATGAGTTTTCAATCTTGCCAAGTGCTTTACAGAAAGCGCATTGGACACTAGAGTCAAAGACAGGACCCTCCATTCTTTGCAATGTTTTATTACTGCTATTGCTTTCGCCTTGAACCTAACTCATGTATAGCGCTACGGAATATGTTGGCTTGTTACAAATAAATAATAATAATGATTAGGGAACACCTTGGTGGCTTGTCTGAATGAATGATTGGTAGACTGCCATTCTCTATGACCCACATGTAGAGCCACAGGCCTTTTTGTCTGAGACACCGGCTATTTCTAAGGTGTTATAGCCAGCGTGGTACACTTGTACTTATGTCAGTACACTCAAGGTCCAGGTCACATCACAGCCCATTACTTCACTGCACAGCAAAGCTCGGACAGTGCATAACAAATGTCCATGATTCTTATCCTAGGGACATGACAGTCCCTATATAATGTAACATTTTTAAACATACTTTAAACATATAACTCAACTGTAATAGTGAAACTGTATTTAATTGTAGTGTGTTTATTCATTTAGTATGGATTACATGTATATTCACCTTCTTTTATTCAAGTAAAGGTAACTACATATTAATACTATTATATTTTGACCAAAAATGAGTTTAACAGGAATGTAATACTAAAAAAACTGTTTAAAAAAAATGTCATACTCAACATTTCAGAATTAGTCAGGCTTATTATAGAAAAGCTTTGCATTCACAGTTATGAATAGCGCTTTTTGTAATAATTATCGTATAGTTGAGAAATCCTATTCAGTATTAACTAAACACTTGTACAGCAATCTGAATAAGTACTCTTACACTTTTTCTAAAGTCTGACAATATAATGTATAATAGCTGCACTTTGCAAAGTAACTAATTCTTAATGGATTTGGGTCAGATGGGCCAATTTATAACATTCCAGTTCATTGTATGTGAAACACTTAGCAGAAGTACAAGCTGCTCTTTGGTAATGTCTGTGTTGGTATCTACTATTAGGCAATGTTTAAAGGAAAAACTCCAATTCCACATTTACAATATTTTCTGCCTGAGTGGAACCAATGTAAGCTCATCATCTTATAAGATCCTCCAGACAAAGCAAGCAGACCAGGCAATGGCTGCCCACAGTAAAGAATAATTGCATATAACAGTTAAGAAATTAGGAATATTTTGAACATAAGTTTAGTTATGCAAAAGAGCATATTCTAAATATGGGACTTCAGTGTGCCTTAAATTAAACATCTTAATTACAATATCATGACAGTGATTCAAATATGTACATTTCTAAATCAGATTCAAGGGTCTATTTAAGGTGCGTTTCACAGCCACAGTAGCATCTGGCCTAGCTGACTATATGGTTCACCCAATGTTGTTGTCCTTTTTTGAACGTAGAGAAATCGATTCATAAAAAAAATTATTTGCATAATTTACATTATCAAAATGTGCAACCGCTGGCACAGCAGGACAACTCTCCTAGACTATTCTGAAATGCACCAGTCAAATATAAGTGTTAGGTCTCTGCTGCATCATGTGTGGCTTGAAGCTCTGTGGGAAGATAATCTGCATTGCAGGGAAAACAAACAAGTAGACTATCCTGCTGCACGCATGTAAACTTGTATGCAGCGAAGGAAATGTAAGTTATCTAAATGATTTTATTTAAATCTTGAAGCATTTTGTCAGCTTGCAAAAGGACATTAGATGAGTTTTGAGGCTGAATGCTTTCAAGTTGTAGCATTTTACAGGATTAAGCAGTAGGTATCCACCCCTACCTTATTACTATACAGGCACATAGACCAGTAGTGCTTCCTTTACATTTTCTTATATCGTTTTTATAGATTTTCTCATTATACATTTTATTGCTAGTTGTAAAATAACTAATCTATAGCTTAATCCATCATTCCAACTTTACTGCCTGCATCCTGCTCAGTATCTTTTAATTGAAAACTGCACTTTTTCATCTATCACTGTAAAAGTCATGTACAAATCATACTCTGCTGCACTAAATGAACTAGTGTCACATCAGGGGATTTCAGCCCAAGCATTAGACTATCCACGGGACTCTATTGAATTGTGTAATCAGTGCTTATGGCAATCAAACACTTGTATTTTTGTACCACTTGTTTTCTGTAAATGGCCTCTGAAAAGAACATTGACCCAAAATGCCCTTTTACAGAGGATTTTTTATTTTGTCTGATTGGATTTCAGTGTAAGTGATGTATTTATTTAATGATAATAAAAAAATAGTGAATAAATGTTTAGAAACAGCAAAATCCATTGAGTTTATTTTATCATTTGGTGCTCAGCCTATTGAAACACAGTTGTATTAAATGTATAAAATTAATGAATGCACAACATTTTGTCTTCAGATTTAGATCATTGCAGTGCATAGAAATGTTCCACTTTTATGTAATGTCTAGAAAGTGGCAGAGAATTATGCAATCATGGAGACTTTCAACTGAGACAAAGTACCTGCTACTATCTAGAGTTTCAAATGATATATATATATATATATATATATATATATATATATATACACACACACGCATATATATATATATATATATATATATATATATATATATTATCATATTTAGAATGTCTGCAGAGTCCTTATAACACAGGTATGGCCACATCGTATGTTATTCTGTTTTCTCCATATATAATTAATTGCCTTTCACAGTGATGAGCACCATGCTCCTATTATGTACCTGTGAATTAATTATAAGGTGCCTTGTGGTGTATTGTTGCTCTGCAAATGTAGAGAGAGCAAAACAAATGCCTTAGGTCTACATATGCAAGCAAATAATACACATATTTAATTTGTATGTATACAGTGTATTCATGTACCAGTTTGTGTCTCTTCAAGTTGATAGAGTGTGTTTAGCGCGAGGTAATGAGTGAGACTAAGAATGTGAGTATTCTACAATACATGACCATTTAGGCCCAGATTTATCAAGCTGCGCAATCTCCATCAATAACTATGGGCAATGCGCTACCATATACGCAAAGCAGTATTTATCTAGTAGTGAAAACGTCTCATATCATTCAATATAATAGAAAATGCATGCATCCAATTCAGTACCGTAATGGGTGGCGAAACGCTTAAATATGACTTTTGATAGCCAGCAATGCTATTCTTTTACACATTTACACTATTTTCTTAAGTTGCTGTAATGAAATAGAGCAATATGTATAGGTTAGAAATAGTGATGGGAAATAAATAATTGAAATAATAAAATTAATTCTAATGGTAATAATAGCAATAGATATAATATTTATATAATAAATATACTATGAATGCTAATAAATGTTATAAATAATAATGATCATCTTTAATAGCATAATAATGTATAAATAGCAGGGGGACGAGGGACGGACACATTCAAAAGTAAGAATAAGCTTTACCGGCATACTTGTAAATGCACTACAATGGTCCTTTTATATTATTATTTAATTACATTTATGTTTGTGTGTATATCATTTTCATGTAATGTGCTTCCCATTAAAAACCATTACTAGATAAGCTATGTATCCTATAAAATGGTCACATACCTATTAATTACAACAAAATAAATATGAATCCTCTATTGATAAATTCTCATATTCCACTTGAGAAATTTTGCATTGAGATGAATTGAGGCAATATGTGAAATACGCCAAAGTGTATTTGCCCTTTGATAAATCTGCGCTTTAGAGACAGGTCAGGAGACTGTCCTGCAGTAAATACGCATATACAGCAGTGTGCGCATATTATGTGTATCTATTTTTTTTTCCTTTGCTCAAGTTGCTGCCATCATAGGGAATAATGGTTTCCATAGTAAATTACACATTGATTTCAAGAATTTGTCTTTTGAACACCTGAAATGTGACGGCTTAAAACATTTCCCATTCCAGGCCAATAGGTGCCATAGCATCCAACAATCCTTTTTATTGCCCACAACTGAGTAACCAACTGGTTGTTAACATGGAGCCACAGTCAATTCCAAGTCTGCAACAGACGGACGAATGTCTGCGGGTGTGTTGCGGGTTGCTGTTGGTCTCTGATTGCGATGCTATTCAATTGGTCAAGGCCGCAAGTTACTGGCTCAAAGTAGAAACCCTAAACTATGCACTGGGTCGATCAGACTGGCAAAATGCAGAATATGTTATATACTGCCGATTTGCGGGCTTGATTGTGCAATCAATCCTAATGTCTATCATCACTTTCCCCATTATTTACAGTGCAGTATTGAGCATTTATTTGCATTTACAGTGCTACGAATAGGTGTTTGACCCCCTTGCGGGTCCTCTCTAATACTCGTTGGATTTTCTCTTTCATTTGCCATTTACAGGTGTGAAAACATTTGCGGGCTTAGGGAATTATAGCAATTGAATAGCAATTTGCGATTTTAGCCATCGTAACTCTTGCAAAAGTGAAAGATCAAAGTTTAACCATCACAATTTTTTCTAGGCTGTAACTCAGAACCCGTTTGGAGCCGACAAAAAGACGCCAATTGAATAGCAAATTAACTTGTGGCCTCGCTTACGGGCTACAATAACATGCAAAAGCTCAATTGAATCGGGCTCATAATGTCTACGTTTTATTTATTTTGGAAACATAAAGAGGGGCAGTGGCATGGCCCATTTCGACTGCTCACCATAACTGGACCAACTGACCATTCAGGCACAGTTACCAATGCTTATATCTTTGCAAAAAACATAATGGTAAGTGTTACTTCCAGCCTAATAAAGAAAACACTTGAACGGAAATCAAATCAGCCAAGTAAAAATACTTCTGCAGTTCTTTAAGATTGCTCATTTGTCTGAAAAACACATCAAGATGGGGGGTTGTTGAACAAAGTATTCTTGACTGGCACTTGATTCATTCTTTGAAGGTTTAACAAGACTAAGTGCCAACAACTCAAGATTTACAGCTATCTGCCAACAGTTACAAGGAGGTTATAGGTAATTGAAACTGATGTGCAAACTCAGATGAACAGGGACTTGGAAATGTGTGACAGGTTCTTACCGCTGCTAATTCATGGAAGTTGTTGAACTGCACCACTATAGGTTGGATGGTATGATGGTGACATCACAACATAAGACATGCTACTGAAGGGTATTTGTAATATATCTACATCTATACAAAGTGAATCAGAATTACTCTATACAGGCAATCGAAGATTCACACTTATGAGGCCACAATGATGGGCTGAATTGGTGCAATAAGGCAATCTTTATGCTATATGGCTGTATTCTCTACCAGGAAGCTTTGTGTACAAGGTACGTCCATTTGGACACTTCATGACAATTGATATAACAATAATTAACTTCATACTGCACCTTTGCAACTCTGGCTTTGTAATACTCTGCTGCAAATAGAATATGGTATTATCTTACAGAAGTATAAGGGAGATGCAAATGCAAAGCTTTTGGATGATTTTAAAGGGATTTTAAGCCTTATAAGAATGCATACTAATTAAGTACAAGCTGATTTTGCATACTAATATAGTGTGTCATTGATGAATCAAATAAATATTGTAGATGTCCAAGCCAGATGCAGAGCAAGCACTTTAAGCATGTTAAGTTTAAAGAAACATACATTTGATGGCAGATAAGAACAAAAGGCCAATCTATGTTGTCAATTATATCTACCGAAACGATTGGCTTAGCTTTTTGCTTATCCCAGGCATGATTAAAGGATCCCTGCACAATGAAAACAAATATTTGTTTGAAAACTTTGCCTCTCAAAGCAGGAAAAAAGGCATAAAACTAAATTTTAATTAGAGAAAATATATATGTTGGTGCCTCTGCAGGACACTCGAGAGATTCATTATACATTGGTAGAAATTGTGTGTGTGTGAGATGGGCGTTTATATTTTTGCCAAGAATTGCGACTAAAACCAGGGTCCCAGGAGGCTGCATTGATTGAACCCTTGATCCAACAAGAGCTGGAGCTGGAAATCAGTTACATGAATCTGCTGGTGGAAGCAGCCCGGGCTAGGACCTGGCTCAAGAGAAGGAAGGTGACCTGCCAAGCGGATGGGGATGATGAAGACACATCCTGGCACCAGGAGGCCCTGGGAGCATACAGCTGTTTTGATTATTGTTTGCCCTCAGAGAGCACTGACTGTGTGAGAAGTGCAGCTCTGGAAGGGGGCACAGAGGACTGCAGGCAGAAGTCAGGCCAAGCAGAGAGTCTGGATGGGTTTAGCTATGTTCACTGTGCTCTGGGAATGGACTGTGGGCCTAGCATGGAGCTCCAGCTGATAAAAAATGTCAGAGAGCTATCCACAGACCAGAGGGCAGGGGAGGTTATGATCCCTGAGATCCTGACTAACAGAGACCCAGCAAATTAGTTAAAGAGGGACCACATTCCTTATTGTGTCCCAAAGCAAAGAGAGCTGGAGCACAGTGCCCTGACCGTGGTTCCAGGCAAGATGGAATACAGCGCAACGACTGTGGTCCAAGGAGATGAAGAAATGGAGTCCCATGCCCAGACCATTGCTCCAGGTGAGCAGGGGTACTGTGCCCAGACTGCCGTGCAAGGGAAAGTGGAGCCTCCAGTCCAGACCACCATCATGGATGCTGGGTTCCGGATAAGACTGGTATGTTCCTACCTGGAGGTATTAGTTTATGGGACTCCCAAGGAAAAAATTTCCCCTCAGACGTTGGGAAGAGGGCACTGGCCCTGGCTTTTGGGAGGGGGGCTAGTCAGGTCACTTTGGGAACTGTCACCTGGACTGCGTACCACCCTGGGACCTGTTGGACTAGGTGAACTAATAGGCCCAATGACTGTTTTAGATGCAGCTGCCCAAGGAAATTGTTTTCCCCAATGGGTGGGGAGGGAGGGTTGCCATGTGCCATGGCCTGGGGAAGGCGTTTGGCAATTGAGCCATGGAGGCTATGCCCAAAATTGTGTGTCCATTGGAATTGGAAGAAATGTGGACTGTTAGGCAATTACAACTCTATCACTTGCACCAGTGAGATCAGTGTGGCTAGAAATTTGTCCGGCAGAACGAATTCCTAGGCCACACTAGGATGGGGCAAACTAGCTGTTATGAACAGATGGTCCCACTGGACTGTTTGGGGTTAATCGGTTGTTATATGTGTGGTTGAAGGGTGCTGGCCGACTTGCTTGGCAGTTGTATCATGGGTTTGGTGCATACATGTAGTTGTATCATGGATGTGGTGGGTGCATGTGGTGCTGCCATTGATTAACATTGTAATACTGTATCTGTGTTAGAAATAGGATAGTGGGCTATGCTTAAATAATAAAGTTAATGCAGTCACTTATGTGATAAAGGGTTAAATAATTCTAAATAATTTATATGCCTTTGACGCACAAATCCTCTGGCTTTAGTCTGGAAAGGGAAAGTTTAGTTTTATAACCCTGTAAATTGAGATCTGGCAACTGTATCATGGGATAGACACCTCCCAGGTGGTGGGAGTGTTTGCCCACAAGAGGAGGGGTTAGGCATGTGGGGGGAGTGAGACCTTTGCGTGTTTTTAGATATCTCTGTAACAATAAAGAAGTGGCAGTCTGATTTTGGACACACTAAACAAAGGTGGTGTCGGAGTCTGCTTGTACTAATCAAAGGTACATGGTGTGTGATTCTTAGATCCTACGAAAAGGGGTCTGATGGTGCCTGTCTCTTCAGAAATGATGCTGTCATCTTAAGTGTCTGCTGGTGTCGAGATCTGAACAAAAGGTTGCGACCCGTAGAGAGAGTAAGAATTGGGGTGAGCGTAGTCCCCCAAACTTGCTAGGCGTGACAGATAGCTATTGTTACATTGAATGATACAAGACGTCTGCTTCTGGGCCAGTAAGAGAGAATGGGTATTGTTTTTAATCTTAACTAATTATCTTTACAATGGCTCCAGGGGCGTATAAAATGGGGGGATGGGTCAACAAATCCCACCCAGATTAGATGCAAGAGGGGCACAAAAATAGCAAAATTAAACTTAATCATGCATTTCCAGAGGAGGCCAGTGCTATGGAGTAGTATATATTTTATCATATTGGGGGAGTGCCAGGGACATTGAGAATTTAAACAAATGCACTGCAGCAATGTGGCCCCACAGAGCAGAAACCCAATGCATTGCACCAGGTGCACCGGCGGTAGATCTGCCCTGCTCCCTGTCCTAGGAGTAGAGTTGAATTATCCACCTCCTCCCAGATTAGTTTGGGCTCCTATGTCCATGAATGGCTCTCTGTTTCCTTATTTCCCACCCACACTCATTTTTCAGCTCTGAAATTACAGTGCCTTGCAAAAGTATTCACCCCCTTGGCATTTTTTGTGTTTTGTTGCCTCACAACCTGGAATTAACATGGATTGTTTGAGGATTTGCAACATTTAATTTACAGAACATGCCCACAACTTTGAAGATGTTTTTATTTTTTATTGTGAAACAAACAACAAATAGGACAAAATAACAGAAAAAGTAAATGTGCATAACTATTCACCCCCCAAAAGTCAATACTTTGTGGAGCCACCTTTTGCGGCAATCACAGCTCCAAGTTGCTTTGGATACGTCTCTATGAGCTTGCCACATCTTGCCACATCTGTTGGATGGTTTGTGCTTGTGAACAGCAATCTTTAAGTCTGACCACAGATTTTATATTGGATCAAGGCCTGGCCTGGGACTAAGCCATTCCAACACATTTATATGTTTCCCCTTAAACCACCCAAGTGTTGCTTTAGCAATGTGTTTGGGGTCATTGTCCCGCTGGAAGGTGAACCTCCGTCCGAGCCTCAAATCACGCACAGAGTGGTACAGGTTTTGCTCAAGAATCTCCCTGTATTTAACACCATTCATCTTTCTCTCAACTCTGCTGAAAAACATCCCCACAGTAAAACATGGTGGTGGCATGATTTTCTTTGGGTGATGTGATGTTTTGGGTTTGCGCCAGACATAGCGTTTTCTTTGATGGCCAGAAAAGTAAAATTTTAGTCTCATCAGACCAGAGCACCTTCCTCCATACATTTTGGGAGTCTCCCACATGTCTTTTTGCAAACTCAAAATGTGCCATTTTGTTTTTTGCTGAAAGTAATGGCTTTCTTCTGGCCACTCTGCCATAAAGCCTATGGAGATAAGCTCTATGGAGCGTACGGCTTATTGTCGTCCTATGTACAGATACTCCAGTCTCTGATGTGGAACTCTGCAGCTCCTCCAGGGTTACCTTAGGTCTCTGTGCTGCCTCTCTGATTAATGCCCTCCTTGCCCGGTCCGGTTTGGATATTTTTTTATAACCTAACCCTGACTTGTACTTCTCAACAACATTGTCCCTTACTTGTTTGGAGAGTTCCTTGGTCTTCATGGCATTGTTTAGTTAATGGTGCCAATGACAGATCAATGGTGTAATGACAGATCATGTGCCACTTAGATTGCACACAGGTGGACATCATTTCACTGAAGGTAATTGGTTGCACCAGAGCTTTTTATGGACTTCATAACAAAGGGGGTGAATACATACGCACATGCCAATTTTCTGTTTTCTATTTTTTTTAAATTGTTTTATGTATATATCTTTCTTATTTCACTTCACCAAGTTAGACTATTGTGTTCTGATCCATCACATAAAATTCAGATTAACAAAACATTGAACGTAAGGCTGTAATGTAACAAAATAGGTAAAAAGACAAGGGGGTGAATACTTTTGCAAGGCACTGTATGTAACAAACACCAAATTAAGTTCCTCTACTTATAAACAGTCTTCAAAAATTCAGATTCATCGAAAAATGTTTTATATCCACAGCTTACACAGCTGCTAATATATAATACAAGTGTCTTTTGTTTTTTTAACTGCAGTGCTCCTTCACATTTGATACCTGTGTTTGATGCCATTGAGTGAAGGTGTACATATAAAATCATTTTATAAAATACTGGGTGCATAATACAGACCACTTCTGTTCATTGTATATATTCTAATTTAATTTATATCTCTTAAAATATCTTGACAATTATTTATAGAAAATGTTTAAAAAAAAATTAAATTTGCAGCAGCATTTGCTTACATCATTAATCATAATGAATGTTAATCTTTCTAATTATTTAGAAGCTTAGCATTAGTATTCGGCAAACGTGATACGCACATCTGTATTTTGTAATTATTGTTTATGCGAATCAGGTGCGGCGAATGCGAGAATAAATGGAAAAACATCACAAGCCACATCATTACAGGTACATGTAAATATGGCTGTGGAATAAAACACACACACACACACATTATATATATATACATATATATATATATATATATATATATATATATATATATATATATATATATATATATATATACTACTGATTTCTTCTCTTGTGCTTCTCACATCATATATACACAGATGATACCATGGAAATGTCTCATTTCAATGACCTACAAACCAGATGAATAAAAAGCAGCCACAGCAATTATGCAGAAAAGAAACACAGACTTGTTATGTTGAAACAAGAAGTCATGCTGTGAGGTAAGAGGGTGGCAGTGTAAGTGAAAATGTATAGATGGGCTTCATTGATAGCAGGTATAATCCCGGGTATAATATGCCCCTTATTCAATTGAGCAATTGTTGGTTACTGGAGCCCGTAATGTAGTCCTTAAACTAATTTGTTATTCAATTGGCGACTTTTAGCTGCCCGCAAACGATTTGTGGGTTACAGATTGAAAATCATAACTCCGACCCAGGTAAGTCTTTGATCTTTCAAGCCCATAAATGTTACAATCGCAAATCGCTATTCAATTGCAACAACTCCTCAAGCCCACAATTGTTTTCACACCCATAAATGGCAAATGTAGAAGAAAATTCTACTGGTACCAGATAGGTTTTGCAAGGGGGTTAAACATTGGATTGTAGCACTGTAAATGCAAATAAATGATCAATACTGCACTTAAAATGACAGGGAGAGTGATGTAAGACATTATAATTAATTGCACAACAGTGTCAAGTTTGCAAATCTGCAATAGAAAAATATATTTTTTTTTACGTTTCATCTCTGTGATCTATGAATTTCAGGAATCAATGAGTTAATACATATCAGGCCACCCACATGGACTAGAACATTTCCTTCATTCATTTTTATTATTATGTACATTTCTGAATTGCGAGTCTGATCGTATATAGGACTTCGAAATGCTAATTAATTGACGTTTAACCTCCATATTTTACTGACGCCATGATGACTGTCTCATTTACTATTGGCCTTCTAGATCGATAGTTACGGCCTGGCTTAGCTGATCATGATCATGCTTTCAAATGCTTCTTACGGGTGCAGAGTTTACGGTTTCAGCTTTCGGCCAGGTAGTTGCGGGTTTGTTCAATTGAATCGATCTGTAACTGTTGCAAATTGAATAGGGCCTCAATTCTAGTAGAGGTGATGTGGGCTTAATTTAAAAAAAAATGAAAGCTATATCATAAAGTAAAACTATTTTATCACAAAAGTAAAAAATGTGCAAACAACAAAAAAAGCAGAGAATGCATAAATAATACTTCTGATGACCGATGATGTAGAAACCCCTCCATAACAAATATTGTTTTGTGCTATATCATTGTGGTACTTGTTGTAGGCAGGGATTCTTCCTCCTGAACTGAATATATTAAAATGACATATAACATAAAAAATATTTGAGAAGCACAAAATGGTTATAAAGCACCTACAAAAATGTTTTATCATGTATAGGGGTAAAATGAAAACTGCAACACAGCATTGTTTTGTGGCTAATGCGCAGCAAAGTATGTTAATTCATATCTCACAGCGCTTGCTCATAGGAATGGAAGGGTTCTAACAGAATGACAACATTTGGGGTAATTGTTTTTACCACCACAGGCACAGACAAGCAGACTGTGATTCTAATTAACACAGCAAAGCTATTTAGTATCCGGGAGCTGCTTATTTGGATAAAAAATCAGCACAAATCAATATTATTACCGTCTTTTGTAGCACGCCAACATATTGCGTAGTACAAAATAAATACAATATTAAACATTTGGCAAAAATTAGCAGGCCCTTTCCTTGAGTTTCAAATCTTACATCCATGGTACTTATTTGAAAGCATCTAACAAGACTGAAAACTCACAAACTTACAATCTAAAGGGATATTTGAAACAAAAGGAGAAGTAAATACAAGGAAGAAACAATGGTTTGGCAAGTAATTGAATAGAGAGTTGAGGATTAATTAATGATTATGTTTGTAGGTGTATGAGGTAATAGGGTTAAACCTGCACTATGAATTAACACAAATCATAGGTGTGTGGCAGGGCATGTTATATGAGTTCAGAGGCAGAGTCGTGTGAGGGTCTAGGTCTGGAGGCAAAAGAAACCAAGGTCAATGGAACTGAGAAAAATATCAGTTGGAGAGTGTCTCTGGTGAGTGAATGGTCAGTGACATTGGCTGAGAAATGACTGCTCAGTCCTGATGGTAGATGTAACTGGGAAATAGACCATTGGAGAGTGACTCTGGTGAGTGGATGGTATGAGGCCCAGTCACATTGGCTGAGCCTCTGAAGAAATGACTGCTCAGTCCTGATGGTAGATGTAACTGGAAAATAGACCATTGGAGAGTGACTCTGGTGAGTTGATGGTATGAGGCCCAGTCACATTGGCTGAGCCTCTGAAGAAATGACTGCTCAGTCCTGATGGTAGATGTAACTGGGAAATAGACCATTGGAGAGTGACTCTGGTGAGTGGATGGTATGAGGTCCAGTCACATTGGCCGAGCCTCTGAAGAAATGACTGCTCAGTCCTGATGGTAGATGTAACTGGGAAATAGACCATTGGAGAGTGACTCTGGTGAGTGGATGGTATGAGGCCCAGTCACATTGGCCGAGCCTCTGAAGAAATGACTGCTCAGTCCTGATGGTAGATGTAACTGGGAAATAGACCATTGGAGAGTGACTCTGGTGAGTGGATGGTATGAGGTCCAGTCACATTGGCCGGGCCTCTGAAGAAATGACTGCTCAGTCCTGATGGTAGATGTAACTGGGAAATAGACCATTGGAGAGTGACTCTGGTGAGTGGATGGTATGAGGCCCAGTCACATTGGCTGAGCCTCTGAAGAAATGACTGTTCAGTCCTGATGGTAGATGTAACTGGAAAATAGACCATTGGAGAGTGACTCTGGTGAGTTGATGGTATGAGGCCCAGTCACATTGGCTGAGCCTCTGAAGAAATGACTGCTCAGTCCTGATGGTAGATGTAACTGGGAAATAGACCATTGGAGAGTGACTCTGGTGAGTGGATGGTATGAGGTCCAGTCACATTGGCCGAGCCTCTGAAGAAATGACTGCTCAGTCCTGATGGTAGATGTAACTGGGAAATAGACCATTGGAGAGTGACTCTGGTGAGTGGATGGTATGAGGTCCAGTCACATTGGCTGAGCCTCTGAAGAAATGACTGCTCAGTCCTGATGGTAAATGTAACTGGGAAATAGACCATTGGAGAGTGACTCTGGTGAGTGGATGGTATGAGGTCCAGTCACATTGGCTGACCCTCTGAAGAAATGACTGCTCAGTCCTGATGGTAGATGCAACTGGGAAACTGACCATTGGAGAGTGACTCTGGTGAGTGGATGGTATGTTCACTAAGAATAACCTAAAACAATAGAACTTGATTTTGGGATGATAGAGTTCCTTTTAAGGTCATATTAGTATTATTATCCATATGATTTGTCTCTATTAACAAGATACTGGCATATACAAACATGACACACCAACTGTCCCTATTTCAAATCCCTTTGTTCCAGCCTGACCATGTTCCATGTTTTGTTTTTCTCCTGATGTTTCTCCAATAGTCTGTAGGTACAAGAAGTACAGGAGTGTGTCTTCAGAAGTTTATTGGGTTTGGAACAGTATGTACTTGGTAAGTAAATATATCTATCTAATGTTTGGACACTGTGATCAAGTTGCTTCTATTGTTAGTGAACAGCGTTAACATTAGCCAACAGTGCATTAGTTTTTAAATATAAAATACACCAAAACATGGATAGCTCTGCCTATGCAAAATAATGAATATCCCATCAGCAATGTGCTGCTTACCATAAAGTGCTGATATCTTACAACAGATAACAGCTACTGCCAGTAGTTAGTTGGAAAATACATTTCATGGACACAAATGTGAATTTTAATCGTGCCCCTTATTTGAATACAGTCTTCAGTGTTAGGCATCAGTATCAATTCTAAAGCAGTCTCCAGTTCACTACTTGATAGACAAAATCATGTAGATCTGTTCTCATTTGTGGGGAATAAATCCAGTAACATTTCTAATCAGGGTGAGATCATATGAGTGTAATGCTGTAAATAAAGCAAAATAATATAATAAAGGATACAGAGAATATTATTTCCCACAAACTTTTGAGCCTTTGGCAAATCCAGCAGAGATCATGTGGCCAGCATAAAGTTTATGTAGATGTTTACTGCAGGATATGACTGGGTTTCAACATTTTGTATATCTGATCCTGACAAATAACTTCTTTTAACCACTTATTTAAGTGTGTAATAATAAATATTTGCAAAATAAATGTTATTTGTATTTAATAAGAAATTACGCACTGAACGGTTTGGCCCTATCAAATGTGCCAAATTGTAGTTCCTGTAGCCCGTAAAGGAGCCCACAAAAGTTACGGCTATTAAATTGGCCTCTTTTAGCTACCAGCAAATGATCTGCGGGTTACAGGCTAAAAAACAACTCTGGTTGCCAAAATCATAAGCCTTTGATCTTTCAAGCCCGTAAATGTTGCAATCACATGGACTAGAATGTTATATTTATTGATTTATTCATATTGCATTACTTCTGGAAAGCGGGCCCGATCGCAACTCGGACTTCAAAACCGTAAATGATTGAAATGTAACCTCCATGTTTTTGTGACGTAATGATGACGCTCTCTTTTACTATTGGCTCCGTCTAAACTCGGGTTTGAATAATTTATTACGCCAGGGAATGCTATGTGCCAAAGATTTGAATTTCACCCATTTCATTGAGGCTTTTTCTAATCTAATCACTCTGTAATTCCACGAAATGTCAATGTCAATGGAATTTAGTGGGCTCTTTATCACTGATTACTCCTGTACTGCCCTTCTGGATCGCTACCTTGTCGTAGTGAAGGGGCTTGTGTATTAAGCTGTGAGCTATACCATGTAGGGTCACCCAAGATGCGCAGGTCAAAGCAGAGAGATCAGACAAATTGCAGTACATTGGAGAAGAAACTGGCAACCCACTCCAGTATCTTTGCCATAAATATCTTATGGATTGGCACAACCAGACACAAGATGTGCCTGGAGTGCTGCGGTGCATAGAATCATGGACAGTTGAACATGACTGAACGACTAAACAACAACAACCAGTGTAGTGGTCAATCAATACGTTTTAATTTATTTTTTAACTGCTAACAATATTTGAAGAAAATAAATTTGCTGGAGCTTTAAAATATATATTTGAACTTAGTATTGTAGCTTCCAGTAGGTGAGCTTTCTCCACCCCTGTTACAGTGCCTTGCAAATGTATTCACCCCCCTTGGCATTTTTGGTCTTTTGTTGCCTCACAACCTGGAATTAACATGGATTGTTTGAGGATTTGCATCATTTAATTTACAGAACATGCCCACAACTTTGAAGATGTTTTTTATTTTATTTATTGTGAAGCAAACAACAAATAAGACAAAATAACAGCAAAAGTCAATGTGCATAACTATTCACCCCCCCATTAAAGTCAATACTTTGTGGAGCCACCTTTTGCGGCAATCACAGCTCCAAGTCATTTTGGATAAGTCTCTATGAGCTTGGGATTTTTGCCAATTCCTCCTTGCAAAACTGCTCCAGCTCCTTCAAGTTGGATGGTTTGTGCTTGTGAACAGCAATCTTTAAGTCTGACCATAGATTTTCTATTGGATTGAGGTCTGGGCTTTGACTAGGCCATTCCAACACATTTACATGTTTCCCCTTAAACCACTCAAGTGTTGCTTTAGCAGTGTGTTTGGGGTCATTGTCCTGCTGGAAGGTGAACCTCCATCCTAGCCTCAAATCACCAACAGAGTGGTACAGGTTTTGCTCAAGAATATCCCTGTATTTAGCACCATCCATCTTTCCCTCAACTCTGACCAGTTTCCCAGTCCCGTCTGCTGCAAAACATCACCACAGCATGATGCTGCCACCACCATGTTTCACTGTGGGGATGGTGTTCTTTGCGTGATGTGATGGGTTTGCGCCAGACATAGAGTTTTCTTTGGTCTCATCAGACCAGAGCACCTTCCTCCATACATTTTGGGAGTCTCCCATATGCCTTTTACGTCCCATTTTGTTTTTTTGCTGAAAGTAATGGCTTTCTTCTGGCCACTCTATGTACCGTACAGCTTATTGTCGCCCTATGTACAGATACTCCAGTCTCTGCTGTGGAAGTCTGCAGCTCCTCCACAGTTACCTTAGGTCTATGTGCTGCCTCTCTGATTAATGCCCTCCTTGCCCGGTCCGTGAGTTTTGGTGGGCGGCCGTCTCTTGGCAGGTTTGCTGTTGTGCCATGTTCTTTCCATTTGGTTATGATACATTTTATGGCGCTCCTGGGGATCATCAAAGATTTGGATATTTTTTTATAAACTAACCCTGACTTGTGCTTTACTTGTTTGGAGAGTTCCTTGGTCTTCATGGCAGTGATTTGTTAGTGGTGCCTCTTGCTTAGGTGTTGCAGCCTCTGGGGCCTTTCAAGAAAGGTGTGTATATGTAATGACAGATTATGTGACACTTAGATTGCACACAGGTGGACATTATTTCACTAATTATGTGACTTCTGAAGGTAATAGGCTTCATAACAAAGGTGGTGAACACATACGCACATGCCAATTTTATGTTTTCTTTTTCTAAAAAAATGTTTTATGTATATATCTTTCTCATTTCACTTCACCAATTTAGACTATTGTGTTCTGATCCATCACATAAAATTCAGATTAACAAATATTGAACTTAAGGCTGTGATGTAACAAAATAGGTAAAAAGTCAGGGGAATACTTTTGCAAGGCACTGTAGATGTCCAGGAAATGAAAAAGGGTCTGACTGGTTTAAGTTTGCCTGAAACAGACTCTGCAAGAAGTCAGATCATACTGTTATCAGGGCAACAGATAAAGACTCCTATTATAGGGCAACCACCTTAGGCAGATCCCCATGAGCACTACAGTGGCCCTTTAAGATTAGAGATATAACTAAGTAAACACATTAAATGTGCTATGAGTCACCTTCCCTCTGCAAGAGCGTTGTCATGGAAACATGGAAGTCCGTGATGCATCTAATAGACAGGATGATTTCTATCTAATGGGTGTCAAAAACAATGATGTATAAAACAAGGAAAATGTACAACAATATTGTGATGAAAGAAATAAAGTCTCTAGAGGCTCCAGAAGAGTGAGTAGTGCTGTAATACTATCTCAGATATTAGAGTGAGTATTACATCAAAAGTATTGTTTGAAATAAAGAAACAATAAATAAAAACAATGTGGAATAAATATTTGTGTATCCTAAAATTAATCTAAGTTTGAAAAACATAACATGGAGATGATCACACAGGTTTTTTTCATTATCTACATACATAATGACGGAGATCCATCAATACAAATTATACTGTTTAATGATATTTAGGTCCAGGAGTAATAATAGTAATACAGAGGAATCCTGGGAGAAAGGTGCTACAGGACCTAGTTATTCTTCCTTGGTGGTGCAGACCCTTCTTTTCCCAGAACTGGAAAATCTTCTACAGTACACAGTTCCTTTTTATTCATTAAAAGGACCAGGGTTCCCTAAAGTATATTTATGTAGGGATTGCTAAAAACATTTTTTTAATTTATTATTTACTGTGCATTTAAACAATTACTTTTTTTTTAAATCATGCACCAGGCTGTATAAGGTTGCTACACCCTTGAATGACTTATTGTCTCTGGAGTAGGAGCCGCCCAAAGGGAAGTATCAAATTGAAAATCTTTTGATTGTGTAAACCACACATTAGTAGCAGGCAGTAATGTAACATGAGCTGCTAGTAATGTACATAAATACACTTTCTAGTCTTACTGTTTGGAGGTCATTCCCAACTGGGTGGCTCCTACTACAGAGACAATACATCATTCAGGCGCTGGAGGTATAAGTACCTCATACTGCCCAGGGGCGTGATTAAAAAGTATTTATTAATTACCATATATACTCGAGTATAAGCCGACCCGAGTATAAGCCGAGGCACCTATTTTACCACAAAATACTGGGAAAAATGAGTGACTCAAGTATAAGCCGAGGGTGGGAAATGTGCTGCCCCGTGTCTCTTCTCCCCTCTCCCTCCCCTGTGTCTCTTCACCCCACTCCCTTCTCTGTGTCTTTTCCCCAACCTCATTCTCAACCTCCCTCCTCAACCCCCCTCCTCACTTTACCCCTCTAAATACCTCCCCCTCTCCCTTTCCCCTCACTTACCTCCATCTGCAGCTTCTGTTCCGGCCTCCGTTCCTTCCGGCGTCTTGACCCGGCCAATGCTAATGACGTGGCGTGCATGTGACGTCACGTCATTAGCATATACCGGGTCAAGACGCCGGAAGGAGAGGAGGCCGGAGCAGAAGCTGCAGATGGAGGTAAGTGAGGGGAAAGGGAGAGGGGGAGGTATTTAGAGGGGTAAAGTGAGGAGGGGGGTTTAGAATGAGGAGGGGGGGTTGAGGATGAGGAGGGGGGAGGGAAAGAGACATGGGGGGTTAGAGAGACACAGGGGGTAGAGAGACACAGGGGGGTTAGAGAGACACGGGGGGTATGAGGGAAACGGGGGAGTTAGAGAGACACAGGGGGGTTAGAGAGACACAGGGGGGTATGAGGGACACGGGGGAGTTAGAGAGACACGGGGGAGTTAGAGAGACACAGGGGGAGAGTGACTCGAGTATAAGCCGAGGGAGCACTTTTCAGCCTTAAAAAAAGGGCTGAAAAACTCGGCTTATACTCGAGTATATACAGTAATTAATTGTTTAACTGCACAGTATATGTTTTGTTAAGAGTTTTTCATTTCACACCAAAACTATTCTTTATAGAGCCCTTTTTAAAAAAACACTGATGTGATCCTTTAAATTCTGGATATCATTATCTGTTGCCCCACATAACACTTCCCATTATTCATTATTAACACTGGGGATGTCGGACCCCTGTACAATGAAAAAATGCATACATTGGAAAACTCTGAATATGATTAAGAGCATAAAGATCCTACTATGTAACAGATCTCACCAAACTTCAACCTGTCAGGAATTGTTGAAAGGAAACAACAGTTTACAAAAAGCCTTTTTTCTCTAGGAATGTTTTTGAAAGGCCCCTTAATTCAGCACAATTTGGAGCACACCTCTGTAAAGATCTCCTAAATGCATGTTGAAATACTTTTTTAATTTTTTAAATAAGTGAATTTTTCACTCTGATATTAATGAATGAAATCTCTTTTTACATGTGTCACTGGCTGCCCCCAGGTAGACCCACAGCAACAGCCCTGTGTAGTGAGGATAAGCAAAAAAAAATACTTCAGCCTTTACAAGTTCATCTGTGTAGAGAAAGATGATGAATGAAATCAACTAAATTGGACAGTTGTGGGTTAACTGATCACTGAATTCCTGAGTTGAGATAAAAACTACCATAGATCTTTGTTTTCATGGTGCCTTCACCACTACGGTTCAACATATGTTATTAATCATGGGACAGTCAGTGGCAGGACACAGTTTGTTTGTAAACAGACCTTTCTTTGTGTGTTATCAGTGTAATTAAAAGCAATAGATCATTTTAACATACAATAGTGTGCTCTTTCACACCATGAAGAGCACTTACAGTGAGGTAAATAGCCCTTTGCTCATAGCTCACACAGAAGCAAATGTTTTTAGTTTGCTCCATTCTTTGCAGAATTTTTTTTAAACAGTGGTTGTTTATTTTTTACTATTTTGTATGCACCCATCCAAAATGTAAACATTTTTGTACAGCCCTTTCAATGATCCAGTGGCCTCAATTATAGGCCTTCAACTTAATTAAGTTGCCCATCACTGGTTAACCGACTAGCTCTGTTCCATAACAATCATTATCAAAAAATGCTATAACAATTAGAAAAGTAAGGTATTGCATAAACGCACAATATTGTTCTGTAATACCATACTGTTCGGTCTATTGATCATCTGAAATAGATGTTTCAAACTGTGCAGGTCACACCTTGTTCTGTACTATAATTTGCTTTGCTTGAAATTTCAACAAAATGTATTTAATACAAAGTCAATCAAAAGTATAAACACATTTGTTCCCAGCAACAATACATCATTCAAACCATCTATAATATGTATAAGACAATATTACAGTAAGACTTTAATAAGTTAATTATATGGCCATAAGAAGAAGAGAATGGGGGAATATTGAAGAAATGACTGAAGCAGCATCATGGCTACAGATTTAGATCAGATGATGGCTGGCGTGTACTCCTGTCTTGTCCATGTCAAGAGAAAAGTGCTTTCTGAAAGACACTAAAAAGAAAAATACAAACATTTAATATGGTAAAGCAACTTCAATCACTGCTCAGTGGCAGCTTCATCTCTGGATAGTTGAAGTTGTGCTGAGATACAAGACACCAGCATCAACATGTCAAATATGTTTATATGTAAAATATGTACTTTTTAAGAGGGTAATACTAGAAAAGTGCTTAGGAAAATGGAGAACAAATAGGATGTGTAACAGTTACATGTCCCAACATTATTATCTATGCAGATTCTTGTGGGAGGACTTCATGGGCTATACAAACAATAACTAAAATCATAAATCAATGATCAATTTTATAAATATAAACAACTTTTCCGGCTGATGGCACAGAGCACACATGGTAACTTCAGTGGTACTTTAAAGAATGTATTTTCTTAAAATAAACAGACTAAAATATATAATTTGTATCTCTCGGCTGATCCATCCACTGGTCTGGTATTTCATTTCAGGGTGATGACTGCTCATAATTGCGAACAGTGCCATCAAGATCTAGATTCTGCATGTGCTCATTCTTCTTAATGTCAGATGGCTTTAGACTGAAAACTATGGAGCTATGGTATGCAAATAGAACAGTCATTATTGAGCAGAATTCATAGTACAGTTTGGTGTAAAGAAAGGGAATTATGGATTTGTGAGGAAGAATGTTTGTAAAGTAATGAGGAATAATTTGGGGTCTTGTGTTTTATCTTGGGTATAAACGTAATTGCATAATTGCCAGTGCCAGTGATATTTTTAAAATGTGACTGGCAGGCAGAATAATAACACCGTCCTAGTCACATTTATACTCAAAGCTTTCAGTTCATATGGTTAACTGCAATTATTCTATCAATTACTTATATGTCTCCTTGTCTCACCCATTGGAATAGCTTTAAAAGTTGTTATTGCCAAAAAACAAATTGATGAAAAATACACACACAAGCTGTGAAAGTTGTGTGTTAGAGAGGGGTGTTTACATTTCTGGAGACCAGAGTTTGTATGTACGGATACAAACTATCTGGGCATGTGAGTGGGAGGGGGTAGGTGTCAAATTCTAATTGATCCAACTATTAAAGAAATCCACATCACTCTTCCCTCCTCACCACCCTCCCTCCTCTAGCTATATAGCATGATCTTATCTTAATCTACTAAAGATAAACAACAGTTGGTTGAAAGATGAATATTTCCCCCTTGACCTACACACAAATGCCTTGTGTGCGATTACACAATGGCGATTACAGTAAATAAACTAAACTTTAATCACTTTAATAGGAAAATATCATTGTTTGTGCAAAACAATTTGAAATAATTATTGTTTACCTGAACTCAATGGTGCCTTGTTTATCCTTATCCAGAACATCTACTAGTTGTTGTAATTCATCTGTTGTCAAACTAATTCCAGAGCTCTGCAATGGTAAATAATGGTATATTATTATACATGTGCATCAGAATGCCTAGTCTGGAATATTTCCAGATTTTAGTATGAATATGTTTCTTTTACTCAACCCTGCATTTTGTTTTAAAAATATATGCTAATTAATATGGCAAGCATTCCCTCTATAATTATGTTTTACCTGTATAAGTACATAATTCAATGACTATGAAGTATACCAAATAATATACATGTTTAGAACAGAAAAGGGCCACTATAATGATCCATCTTTTATAAAAAAAATATAGTTTAGTATATAAAAAAAACTTTGCAATGTATTGTTAGTTTAAAAATGCTCCTCCTATTGTTTTCAGGCTGTTTTAAGATGAACTTTCAGTAACGCTGTGCAGTAAACAGGCAGCTGCAAGCTGTGCCACAAAAAAGATGGGAGGAGCTCCATCCTAAGAGCTATTTTTTAATTACAATAAATTTAAATGTAGAAACGTATACTGATCTTTAACACTTAAACCTCATACAAGCTGGATCATTTTTATTGGCTCTTTAATTGCTGCTGTGAAGAGAAATTTACAGTGCTTTGCAAAAGTATTCTCCCCGCTTGACTTTTTACCTATTTTGTTACATTACAGCCTTAAGTTCAATGTTTTGTTAATCTGAATTTTATGTGATGGATCAGAACACAATAGTCTAAGTTGGTGAAGTGAAATGAGAAAAATATATACATAAAACTATTTTTTATGAAGCCCATAAAAAGCTCTGGTGCAACCAATTACCTTCAGGAGTCACATAATTAGTGAAATGATGTCCACCTGTGTGCAATCTAAGTGTCACATGATCTGTCATTACATATACACACCTTTTCTGAAAGGCTCCAAAGGCTGCAACACCTAAGCAAGAGGCACCACTAACCAAACACTGCCATGAAGACCAAGCAACTCTCCAGACAAGTAAGGGGCAATATTCTTCGTAAGTATAAGTCAGGGTTAGGTTATAAAAAATATCCAAATCTTTGTTGATCCGCAGGAGCACCATCAAATCTATCATAACCAAATGGAAAGAACATGGCACAATAGCAAACCTGCCAAGAGACGGCCGCCCACCAAAACTCATGGACCGGGCAAGGAGGACATTAATCAGAGAGGCAGCACAGAGACCTAAGGTAACCCCGGAGGAGCTGCAGAGTTCCACAGCAGAGACTGGAGTATCTGTACATAGGACGACAATAAGACGTACGGTACATAGAGTTGGGCTTTATGGCAGAGTGGCCAGAAGAAAGCCATTACTTTCAGCTCATACAGACTTATCCAAAATGACTTGGAGTTGTGATTGCTGTGATTTATTCATGTAAATATACTGTTGGAATAATATTTTATGTTACACCTTGGTGAGATTACGAACTGAACCTTTTTAGATGTAATATTTGAAGCACATTGTGAACGCCTGAAGGTAGTCATTGTTTATGGACAAAAACACACATTAATAGCACTTTAATGACTTGCCGTTAGATACTGTGCAAACTCCTCGTGCATCATGGGGATACTTTTATCTTTTTCCATCTTCTCAAACAGCACAGTCAGTTGAATGTTATTTTCCTTAAGGTATTGCTGGAATTTTTTGATTGGATCTGGCTGATGGAAAAAATAAATCATTGAAACAGCACCAACTAGCAGGAACGCTATATAGCTTCTATTCTTGGGTGTGAGATTGTACATGGTAAAAAAAATGACACAGTGATCATAAACACTATCTATACTATCTTTACTATCTTTACTATCTTTTTAACTACTATATAGCATTATGCTGTATTAGAGGTGAAATTATTACGTTTGTTAACCTGTTATGCATATATAGGTGACTAGTAACCGAAGGATTTCAGTTGAATGTGGGTATACTAAATTGCTGCAGTTTTTTGGCATTTAATTGTATATTTTTTTTAGGTTTCATTTCTCTATAACTGTATAAATGTGTGTTCTACTCATGTTGATTTATACAAAAAGCTAGTCCAGTTTAGTTTTTAACTTTGGCATGCATCCATATGCATGTAGTTCTATATTAGAAGGTGAACAGATTTAGGATTTTTTTTATTTATTTTTTGTAAAGGGGCAGGAAATTCCAATTTTTTTTTGCAGGAATTTCACCAAAATATATTAAGATTAGTTTCCAACAAAATAATATGTGCTGAATTTTCATATAAAAAGCAATAAAACATTAACTATGGTGACATTCTTCATTTTATATTTTCATGCAGAACAAGGAGAACAGAGAACATAATACAATGCACAAGCAAATGTGTAATTAAATATTCTTATTATATTTAACAAGGAAATTGCCCCTCAAAAATGACGGTATCATTTTACATTTTTCTCTCCCTCCCCCCTCAAGTCTCTCCCCCCTCCCATCCCTTGTCTCTCCCCCCTCCCATCCCTTGTCTCTCCCCCTTCCCTTCTCTGTGTCTCTCCCCCTTCCCTCCCCTGTGTCTCTCCCCCTTCCCTCCCCTGTGTCTTTCCCCCTTCCCTCCCCTGTGTCTCTTTCTCCCTCTCCCCTGTGTCTCTACCCCTTTCCTCCCCTGTGTCTCTTCCTTCTTCCCCCTTCCCCCATGTGTCTCCCCTCCCTTCCATCCCCTGTGTCTCTTCCCCCTCTCCCCTCCTGTGTCTCTTTCTCCCTCTCCCCTCCCCTTTGTCTCTTTCTCCCTCTCCTCTCCCCTGTGTCTCTTTCTCCCTCTCCCCTGTGTCTCTTCACCCCTCTCCCCTGTGTCTCTTCCCCCCTCTCCCCTGTGTCTCTTCCCCTTCCCTCTCCTGTGTCCCTTCCCTCTCCCCCCATGTGTCTCTTCCCCTTCCCTCCCCTGTGTCTCTTCCCTCTTCCCCCTTCCCTCCCCGGTGTCTCTTTCTCCCTCTCCCCTGTGTCTCTTTCTTCCCCCCCTCCCCATGTCTATTCGCCTCTCTACCCTCCCATGTCTCTCTCTCCCCTCCCCTGTGTCTCTTCCCCCCTCCCCTGTGTCTTTTCCCCCTCCCCTGTGTCTCTTTCTCCCACTCCCATGTCTCTTTCCGCCTGTGTCTCCCCTCCCTCCCCTTTGTCTCTTTCCCCCTCTCCCTTCCCCTGTGTCTCACCCCCTCCCTGGTGTCTTGTCCCCTGTATCCCCACCCTTGTGTCTTATTATATTTAACTAGTAAATTGCCCATCAAAAATGACGGTATCGTTTTTAATTTTTCTCTCCCTCCCCCCACAAGTCTCTCCACCGATATGTGTCCCCCCTTCCCATCCCGTGTCTCCCCCTTCCGTCCCCTGTGTCTCTTTCTCCCTCTCCCCTGTGTCCCTTCCCTCCTCTGTGTCCTTTCCCTCATCTGTGTCTCTCCCACCCTTCCCTCCCATGTGTCTCTTCCCATTCCCTCCCCTGTGTCACTCCTCCCTTCCCTCCCCTGTGTCTCATTATCCCCTGTGTCTCTTGACCCCTTCCCTCCCCTGTGTCTCTTCCCTCCCCTGTGTCTCTTCCCCACTCCCCCATGTCTCTTTGACTCTCTCCCCTCCCGTGTCTCTCTCCCCCCCCCCTCCCCTGTGTCTGTTCCCCCTCTCCTGTGTCTCTTTCCCCCACTCCCCTCTCCTGTGTCTTCCTCCCCCCTCCCCTGTGTCTCTTCCCCATGTGTCTTCCCCCCCCTCTCCCCTCCCCTGTGCCCCCCCATGTCTCCCCCCTCCCCGGTGTCTCATCCCCCGTATCCCCTCCCTTGTGTCCCCCCCCTCTCTCCTCCCCTGTATATTCCCCCCTGTGTCTTTTGCTCCCACTCCTCTGTATATATCCCCCCGTGTCTTCCTCACCTTCTAATCTTATAATTTTTGGCAGTAAAAACAATGATTTTATATTCTTCTATAGTATAGTAAACTCCAGAAATCTTACTGCCATGTCCCTTTAAAGAGAGTAATGCAAGGACACGCTAGTGAGGGTGGCGTGAACCGAATGGTACACAATACCTGGAGCCAGGTGCATACACTTGAACATCTTGGATAGGTACATATTATAGTAAAGTGGTACGTTGTCTAAATGACAATACATGAAAGAAAGAACAGAAAAAGCCTTTTGACCTTTATGTATAGTTTAGAAGAGAGAATTTAGAGCAGTGATATATCAGAAAACTTAATTTTTTTTGTTCCTGCGCCTTTTGTGGAAGTTTGTTCACTTCATACACTAAAGGGCCACTGTAGTAACAAATGATTTATTGTGCATCTGAAAGAGCATGTTTTATACATTGCACAAGTGTTTTCCTAAAATATTTTCAGAAGATTAACACTGAAAGTGATAATGAACAAAGTGTTTGATCTGGATTAGCCTTACCAGTATTACAGGTGCCGTATAATCTCATGTCTCCTACCTGTATTCATTTAGCCCACCATTGACCAGGACACTATTTAAATAGTTTATAGAATAACTAACTTAGAAGAACTATACAATGGAACCGAATGGGTACAAAGTTTACGTTTGATCAAATAAATTCCTCTACTGCAGTTTATCTCTGGTAGTTTATGTAAATATTTCACTATATATTTATCATAAATATATGACAGTTACAATTGTGTTATAGATTTAAAATATAGGTCAACCTAATACATTTTTGCAATTGCTTTTTTTTTTTTTTTTAAGTTTACAAGCAAATTAGGATTTTTTTGAGTTGTCGTTTTTTTCACTGTTTTCCCTCCATCTCTGTGTTATCTATTCTTGTTAATTGCTTCTAATCTACGGGGGGGAAGTGGAGACTGGCATTAGTGCTCTTTCTCTCTTGCTTATTTTACCGGTGGGTTCTAGCTTTTTGGTAGGCCATTGAGGATTTGAACATGTGCAAACTCACTGACTAATTAGCAGGAACAGATAACAGTGGTGTGAAACTATAATCAGAATAATACACATAAAATTCTACATTAAATCTGGCAAATGTAAAATTATTTTGATGTACACTTTACAAATAACAAAACTTTGCCCTTTCCAGGGTCCCTTTAAATAAACTGTGTGCTGATACTTTTCCAGCTTCCAACACAATCAGAATATCAAACTATAAAACTAATTAGTATCCTATATCACTTATTAAAGACTGTATATGTCAGGACAATTGACTACTATCTTTTAATGCTGTCAAAATGAGAGTTTCACTTTAGATAACTTACATTTGTAAATCCCCATAAAAGCCTACTAAAAGTACTACTATTTTCTACCTATAGAAACTAGACACTACAGAATGCCCAACTCCAGTCTCCCAGAGTCCAAGGCATGCCATGTATCTAAAGTATTCAGTGTGTTGTGTACACAAGTAAAAACTAAATCAAAATGTTTGAATGACTGAGCAGCCAACCTATCCTCTAACATAAATCTAGCAGAGGTTTGTGATTGGATGAAAACCTTCAGACTACATTTAAAAAGTCCCAATAGGATGTCCATCTGTGAAACAGCCAGGCTGAATTGTTATTGACAACATATATAAGGTTTCTCTCATGGGATGTTTTCTATCATGACCCTAAAACAACTTTAACCCATGGGTACGTATCTTTGGAGAGCTACAGCATCCCTTATTGACATATACATCCATTTTTCTCATGTTTGAGTCCTAAGGCATTTTTATTTTCATTAATGCCTGTGTAGGGAAATGAGCAACAATACTTTTTTGTGAAATTTGGCATTGACCTTACCTTTATAGACTGTTTTTTGAAAATCTCTGAATTTCCTCCATGTGTAACAGACAAATGTGGCATAGTGGCTTTCACTGTGTCATACAAAGCATCAAATTCTTTATTTACAAAGATACCCTAGGATAATAAAAAAAAGAGAGCTTTATTATTATTTACCCAAATATGCCTGTCAGTATTTTAATTCAAAAAGTCAGCTATTTCACAATTTTTGTTTATTTCAACGTGCAACAATTTTAACTTGACATATGCAAAGTATTTTTGTATTCACAATTTAACTTCATACCTTTCATTTTCAGACAAATATATTTAGCTCCTAAAAGTCTTGGTTTGAGAAAGCCAGAATGCTCTTCACAAATGTCAGTGTGTCTATAGAGTTGTGTATCTGAAACTTTTTGTCAGATAGGATAAATTATTAATTTACTAATACCAATGGTAGTTTAAGATTAGAAAACCATTAGAAGACTATGCTTTAAAGGTTACAATACTCCAACACTCTACAGCAGGGGCGGAGAAGGTCAGACCTCAAGTGCTGAACACAGGCTGCTGTGCACAGGACAGTCAATTGATGCCTAACTCTTTCTGCCCAACTCATCAATGGTACTGAAATCCTGGTCAGTGTTCTGCACTCTAAGACTGATCTATAGTAAGATAAGTATTTTTAAACAAAGTAATTTTCTTAGTGAAATCTTCATGGCAAAATTCTATTTTTAGACTTTTATGCATTTTTTTTCTGTTTCCAAGAAGAGTAGCCTTTATCAAGACTGTAGCCTTTTTATCAATATATCCACTTATATTTCTAGATTATAAGCTCTTGTGATAGCAGGACTCCCAATTCCTTTTGTATCAGTGGGTATTTGCAATGTGCTTTCTTGTCTTATTTACAGTTTCTTCAAAATGTATGTACAGTGGATATAAAAAGTCTACACACCCCTGTTAAAATATAAGGTTTCTGTGCTGTAAAAAAAATGAGACAAAGATAAATCATTTCAGAACTTTTTCCAACTTTAATGTGACCTATAAACTGTACAACTCAATTGAAAAACAAACTGAAATCTTTTAGGTGGAGAAAAAAAAGAGAAAAATAATGTGGTTGCATAAGTCTGCACACCCTCTTATAACTGGGGATGTAGCTGTGTTCAGAATTAAGCAATCACATTCCAAATCGTGTTAAATAGGAGTCAGCATACATCTGCCATCATTTAAAGTGCCTCTGATTAACCCCAAATAAAGTTCAGCTGCTCTAGTTGGTCTTTCCTGAAATGTTCTTAGTCGCATCCCACAGCAAAATCCATGGTCCACAGAGAGCTTTCAAAGCATCAGAGGGATCTCATTGTTAAAAGGTATTAGTCAGGAGAAGGCTACAGTTTATAGGTCACATTAAAGGTGGAAAAAGTTCTGAAATGATTTATCTTTGTCTCATTTTTTTACAGCACAGAAACCTGACATTTTAACAGGGGTGTGTAGACTTTTTATATCCACTGTACATGTTTTATACATTTGTTAATAGTCCCCTAGCTATAAAACTATGCTGATGCTCTACAAATAAAATATGACCCTATATAGGGTCATCTTATTAACAGCTTCGTGAGTATCCTGTCTTTGGGCCTCATTCAATTGCAAGCCCGTAATTACATGGAACGCAGCATTTTAGCTGCGAGTTACCATTTTTCGACATATCTAGATGTGCTCAATTGTCACTTACCTGTAATTACAGGCTCACAGCCACCACACGCAAACCATTAACCCGTAAGAAACATTTTACGGCATGATCAGCATCAAATAAGCAAGCCCCTAAGTTACATTTTAGACAGAGCCAATAGTAAATGAGACATCATGACGTCAGTAAAACATGGAGTTTAAACTACAATTAATTAGTGTTTAGAAGTACTATTCGCGAAATGTAGAAATAACTACAAATCAATAAAGCAACTGTTCTAGTCCATGCGGGTTCCATGATATGTATTAACTCCTTGATTCTCTGGATCTATATAACACTGAAATAATCGTTAAAAATAATATTTTTTATTGATTTTTTTTATTGCCTTTCATTGCTTTCCCAGTATTTTAAAGTACAGTAGTGTGTGTTTATTTTCTTTTGCAGTTCTAATAACAGGTGTTTAACCCTGCGAGTCCTATCTAGTACTTGTATATTTTTTTTATACATTTGCCATTTACGGGTTTGAAGGCAATTGCTGGCTTGTTGAATTGTTGTAATTGAATATGGATTTTGCGTCTTTAGCATTTGCGGCCTTGAAACATCGAAGGAGGAGATAGGACGGAGTTACGTTTTTGACAACCGCAGGGATTTAGAGCCTGTAACTCGTAAATGGGATACAAGTAGCTAAATGTAGCCAATTGAATATCAGTAACATTTACAGGCTCCATTACAGGGTCATGTAATTGCGATTTGGCCAATTGAATGACGCCCTTTGTTTGGAATTCTTTATTAAAATGCTATTACTAGAGCTAAAAGATAATGATTACCTTGGATAAATTAGAGTATTTTACAAACAGACCACCATGGTTTGTATGGCACTATGCTACTAGATTTCTATTCTGAAACCTCTGGAGGGAAAAGAATCCTCTTTGATCAGAGCACAGAAAAATGCAGTATTACAAAAGAAAAATGCATTAAAACATATATTGCAAAGATGTAACATTGACTACATTGATCATATTGAAGAGTGTTGGGGCATTGTAGTGTCTCTTTAATGACCAACACCAGAATACTGACAAAATGATTAACGACTTAATGTATTCTTAATTAAACTGAATTCTTCCAGAGGAAGCCGGTTTTCCCAAATGTCAATAAATAATCCTATAAAATCTTCATTAGTATGCACTATCAGCTGTTGTTTAAATATAATGTATTACTAAGTACATTCTAAAAAACAGTAACGCATGGAAACTAGCCATTCATTCTCACAAACTCCCTCATTATGTGATTTATTTAAAATCATTCTGCCTGTAAACAGAAAAGAATTGCAACATAATTATTAGTAAATTATTTCATTATTAACATATTCACTACCTACAATGAAACAATTAAAGATTCCATAGTTTATTATGGTATTATGGTTTATATATTACAAAACAACAAAGTCAGAGGTGCTCATCTGAGAACGAACCAAACAAGGTTAGTTCTATAGCCATGATAAGCCACTCTGAGAGCAACCTATTTTAGCTCACTTGTGTCCTTCACAGGGAGAAATATCCGGGAATATATCAGTCTGGTCCCACTCACTAGAGTAACCCAGCCCCGAAATACCAGGCATTTTATTTTTTTTGTTTATATATTACAAACACTAATTATTATTTACATATCATGGGCCTCATTCAATTGCGATTTGGCCAGATGAATAGGGCTCTATATAAGCACATAGCATATTTATTTTACAGAAGTTTTTAGTTAGTGAAGACCTTGCTTTTGGATAGAAGTTCACTAACTGAAAACTTCTGTAAAAAAAATATGCTGTGTGCTTATATAGAGCCCTATTAAATTGGCCAAATCGGATTGGAATGAGGCCCCATATATTTATGCTTTTTATTTTGGAAAATATTTCCCTTTGCTTCTATTTAGACTATTTTTGTAGTATAATATAAAAATAAAATGTAATATGATTTCATATGGATAGGATACTCTAGATAAGACAATATATATTTTGTTTCAGTGCTAGGAAAATTAAATCAGAGGCCTAAGAGCACTAATGCTTAACCTCTTTAGTGTACCTTTACCTACCTGTCAAATCCTAAGTGACTTCAATGGCTGCATGGCATGATGCAATGATTACATTAGTGACTAAATGTAAACACTTACAGGAGATATGAGCCAAATCTTCTTCTTAGGAGTGTAAATTTAATGAGAAGTTAAAAAACCTTTTCTCCTGCTGCTGGGACTACAACTCCAAAAAGACCATGAGCCTCATTCAATTCAGAGGCCGTAACTTATGGAATGTAGTCCGTATGTCTGCGGGCTTCCTCTGGGCCTGCAGGGTGCTCCAGTTATGGTGCTATTCAATTGGGTAAGAACGCAAGTTATGGGCCGATAGCAAAATTCGGAAACCATGCCATCGTATGTAGCATTTGTGAGCGTAAACATGAAGTCCATAACTCCTGAGTTAAAAACAGCCAATGAAAAAGTTTTGATCTCAAGGTCCTAGTTACAATCGAGTTACGATGGGGCATATATTCCTGAAATATTGCATTATTGATAAAACCATAAATATGATATTCTATTACATGCAAGTTCCATTATATGTATTAACACATTGATTGCCGGGATCGATAAAACCCGGAAATTAAACAGAATTTTTTTTATTTTATATTGCAGATTTGTGAGCTTGAGAATGTTGTGCTATTAATTCTAAGACATAACATCACTTTCCATTTTATTAAAAGTACAATAGTGTGTGTATATGTGCATTTAAAGTGCTCAGGACATGTCATTAAGCCCTTTGCGAGTCCTCCTTGGTACCCGTGACTTGTGGTTCGACTTTTGCCATTTGCAGGCTTCACGACTTGCTTTGTGAGGGGGAATCGGCGCAATTGAATAGAGATTTGTGATTTTAGCGTTCACAACTCAAAGGCTTGGAGGGGCATTAACTTGCGATGGTCACCATCGCAGTGAATCAGAGTCCGGAGCCCATAACCCGATCGGAGCCCACAAAAAGATGCCAATTGAATAGCAAAATAACTTGCGGGCTACATTTCTGAGGCCTGGATCTCCCGAAAGCTCAATTGAATGAGGCTCCATATGTTTGCATTGAAATCCTGTATTTACAAGGAGACTCTCTCAATCTGACTTTCAGACTCAGGGCCTCAGTTGAACTTTCTGGATCTCAGGGTAGGTAGGTAAATCTCTAGAGATTGGCATACAACTTAAACAATAACCAGATTGTTTTCATTGGCTGTTCATTAATTACTATGAGCTATTCTCAGGAAGGAAACTCCAAAATTGAACGTTTTCGCAAAACATTCTCATCACTTAAATATATTATTAGTTTTTTATGTACTTTACAAATATATGACATTTTTCGAAACCATTGTAGTCATTTAATCATGAGTAATATGATCTGCAATTTTTTTACAATCATTTTTTAACCACATCTATTGAATAGATAAGTACTGTGTATCTTTTCAAAACTTACAGAGAAATCCAAGACTTCTATAGCAGACTCTGGGTTTGCCTGTATAGCCTTCAGAATTGCAAAGCAGCCATCACTTAGCATCGGATTCCTTGTCATCTAGAAATCAAAATGTTCATATAAGAAAATAGAGCATGGGCTTGATTACATGTAAGACATTTTAAGGGTGAAAACCTCACATACGCCCTAACGTAGCTATTACATTCCTCCCGCAACAAACCCTTACAAATAATCACGTATGATTGAACTATTATCTGCTGCTATGGGAAATCATACATACAGGGCTATTACATGGCTCCTGTAAGAGTTAACGACATCCTAATTGTTCTTGTAAGGCTCTGCGAGTGTTTGCAGTGAGACAAAAGCTTAAGTATAAACTCAGCCTCCCTCAAGGGCAGATAAACTTCTTACAAGAAAACATAAGGAGCTATGAGTGTCCCAGAAGAAGAAGAAAAAATAAACCTAAAGAAGCATTTTCAGGACACTAGTGATATAAAATTGCAAGCAACATATCTAAAGCACAAAAGAAGCCTTTCTAATATGTAACCCAACCCTGTACAAACAAACCAAAAAAACAAAAACTACATACCGGTAATAATGTCAATTACAAATACCTGCTCAACCAATTAAGCACAGTCACCCAAATAATGCTAAATCACACCTCATTAATGCAGAGCCCCAGGGGTTAACACATACTCACTTGCTACTGAACCACATACTTGAGTATCACCTGCCATTTACTATTGTGTAATAAATTAGAAAATAACCTAATATGATGTCTGACATCATCAGACTGCGCAGCTACTGGATAGGTCCCTAGGTCTCAGAAGAAGCCAGTGACACGAAATGTGCGCGTCAGACGTATCCAGTAGCTGCGCAGTCTGATGATGTCAGAAGCTCCATGAGAGGAAGCAGATGAGACATGCAGCACTTTCCTCGCATTTTGATCTGACTTGCTGACTCTCTTAATTTAGACAGCACTTCAAAAGGTAAGTGGAAATTAGTCCTAGCGGCAGTTAGGCTAGATTTTTGGATCTGTACTTTTACAATTACCAGTAGTGTTTTTCTCTCTTCTTTATATTTTGCTAAACATTCCTATCCCACTCTATATAGAGTCTACCATTATAGTTCATGATATCAAAATTCCTGTGATATTCATTTATTTTATTTAGACTCTACCCCTGATGATTGAATATCACCACTCACTCATTATATAAATTGGAACCCACAAGAGAGGTATGGGTGAAAAGATAAAAAGTGCTGTAGTGTTGAAATGAGAAGGGTTGTAGTATTTTGACAAAGTAATAAAATGGGAGACAAGAAAAGAAGAAACACTTGACATAAAACAATGCAGCAGACATCCAGTGCTCCTATCAGAAGATCTAATGCATTATAGAAATGCAATGCAGTAGTTCAGTATTGGGGTCACAACACCTCACCCAAAAAGAAAATAATGCACAGCATGTCACTGTCTGCTTATTAGCAACATTGATAGCATGAAGCCCCTCTATTGCTGTCACAGATGTGCAAAACGACAGCTTTCCTGTTAAAGAACAATAACAAAAGGAGATTCCAGAAGGGGAAACTTGATTAATCTGGGTAAGTAATTGAATTATACATTTATATTATAATTTGTTGAGGACAAAAATAATTAATCTAGTTGAACATGTATATAGAATAAAGATTTTGTGTAAAGGGTATGTTCATCAACCAAAATTACTGAAACACTGGTTGAAAAAAACTCTGTACTCAAGAAGAAAGAACCTTAAAATCTGAACAGTTACCATATTAATATGTTTTTTTTATGGATATTCCTGTGTTTTCTTGTTGTATGCAAGTACACTTGTAACAAACAAAACTTACCCTGAGAATTCTCAAAGTCTTGTTTTCTTTCAGGCATAATGAAAAACGCACAACTCCTTGAAGAGAAATGCGATTATTGCTAAAAATAAAAACATATATTAAAAGAGAAATAGGCCATCATTCTTAGCTTTTCAAATGCACATACCCACATGACTCCAAATAAGACACTGTTATATTTCTTAAAAACACTGAACAATGAAAGAAATAACAAAAACAAACAACAAAGAGTATAATTAAGACATACAGCTAGTTAATAATTAGGAGGGGGGGGGTGCATATACTGGTGCATATAATTAACACTGACGTGTCATAAATATATAATCTTTTGAATAACCTTACTTGATGATGCATTTTAATTGTTTTTTTTCAACTAATGACAACATTTTGTTTCTAACATGATAAGTCACCTGGTCTTCCGCTAATTTCTAAGATTTTCTCTGTTTATACTTCAGATTGTGATGTTAGTTTATTCAATAATTTAATTTTATTATAAAGTACCGACATCAGAACAACTAGCTGAGTTACAAGATTGGAAATAAAGTTGAATACTTTTAGCACACACACATGTTCTGCTACCTACATACTTGCCATACACAGCATACAGTAAATTATATATTAACATAAGCTTTTTTACCCGATATTTAATTCTTCTAACACATTGTTAACTTTCAGAGCTTCTCCCAAGGCGGCTGCTCCATCGTTGCTAAATCCATTATATGAGAGATCAAGCACTTTGAGAAAAATGTTAGCCTAGAATAAAAAAATACATAGAAATGTTTAGTTTCTGCAAATCTTTTGTTGTATTTGGAATGTTTTTGAATATAAGTTATATGTAAGGATGAGATGATATAATGACCTTGTCCCTTAATCAGAGTATGTGACAGCAACAGAACTTATAACAGGAGATCCCAAACTTATTTTCTAAATGGACCACTTGATGATTTCTGTGTGTTGTATACTAATTTATACTGGAGTATAGTACATACAAGAAATAGAAAGAAATTGCGAGGAAATACACTTCTATAGTACTGTGTGCAAATTGTATATGTTTCAGGTCTCTTTATTAATGTTTTGTTTTCCTAATATTTAAAAATACTTTGTATTTCGGAATATTTATAAAAATTATATTATGCGTGTAAAAAATGTTGTATAGAAATGTTTGTTAATGTATATCGTTTTAAAAGTAAGAAGGGTAAAATGATAATGATGATGTTATGTTAAAACAAAAGTGGTGAACACAAGGTTTACAAAAAGTATGTGTTGCTATACTGCTTCTTACCCCTAAGCCTTTTGCCACAGCAATGGCCGACTTCCCACGAATGTGGTTCCAGCTGAGATTTAGTTCCAAAAGTCCAGCATTTTCTGCAATTGCATGCCCCAGAATCTCCCCTGGATAAAATAGAGTCTTGTAAGAAAATACATAGTATTGCACCGCTGCCTGGGACATAGCGAGAATAATTTTAATGACCAGCAAAACACTTTGAGAAGTAACCAACATGCTTATAATGAACAACTACATATTTGGACTCATAAATGACTTTCTCTGGGTTTTTAACATGCAGGTGATTGGTTAAGTAACCTATTGATCTATGTGATTTTAAAATGGATATATTTGAGAATTACCAATACATACACTTTTGTCTTGATTACCTCTGTGGTCATATTTTTAAATTTTATTACGAAGAACTACACATCTATTTTTAAAATGTAGAGAAATATAATACAGACTGTAGATTATTATATACATCTATACTGCGAAACATGCGTCGGGTATTGATGATGTCACAGTTAAGCACCTAAACACTGCACATGGAATTTAGTTCTACTCCAATTGAAAAACAGTTAAGCAACTTAATAGCCCAAAACTGAAAAAGAAGTGTTATTGGAAATAGTAATGGCTGAGTTATTTCAGCTATGAGGTAATAGATACTCTAGCAATAAATATAAGGAATTGTTCCAATATATTTACAACATAGATTGTCTTTTCAACTTATTATCAGCAGTCAATTAATATATTATTAACAACTGAGCACCAGCACTTTATCATAACAAAGTATAATAGGGTAATATAATTTTGGTTTATAGTAGTGGATGCAAAAATGCATCATGATGTATTTATTTATTATTTAAGCAGATGTATAGCACTTTGGCACTAGCTCTTAGAAGTGTGAATTGACATATCACAGTAGCACTAGGACTTTAAAGTATAAATATATAAATCATAAGTAGTAGTTGTATCCAAAGTGGAAGCACAGTAGAGAAGGTAATGCATCAACATATACCTTAAATAAGTTATCACTATATAGCACATAAGCACTTTTTGTGAATTTGACTCAAGAGAGAAAAGCAGTTGATCTTCTAGCAGTAGTCCAAAAAAGAAGAAAAGGACTTAAAGAAAAAGTTAAAATTTTAAATAATTTCTACTTAAGCATTTGTATAAGGAATTTTAAGCAACCAGGAGCAATAACAATTCAATAATATAAATTGGGCTGAATAGTAGTTTCTATAGTATATATTACAAACAAGAATTTCACAATAAAGTGTTATATAATAAACTATATAAAGGAGTCATACAATTTTGGCTAGCTTAACTGTGACGTGTGAGAATTGAGTATAATATCTCTCATTTTTAACCGCTCAAATTTTTAAAATATATCAAGTTTTTAATGTTTATAATAAAGATGAATTTTATTGTCAGTTGTAACACAATTAAATACCAAAATTAAGGTGTTCCTTTTGTCATTTAGATGAGCGGACTCAGTAAATCTAAAGAGAATTGTAAATATTAATTTGTGGTGCAGATTTAAAGACCGCAAAAAGGTGTTCTTGTTTTTGTTTTCTTATGTCCCATTGAGGGCTAACAGGAGTAACAAAGAAAATCCAATTACTAAATGTCACCTTAGGTCCAAGAAATATTTGGGAAAAAAAGGTCAAAATCATTATAGAGTATTTCGAAGAACTACACTTGAAAATACACATTTATTTTTAAAATGTACAGAAAAATAATAGAGACTGTAGATTATTACTTTTGATATGGATATATGCTGCTGTGGAATCAGGCATTTTGCTTTCAGTAGCACATCTTCCTGAGATGGGAGGAGAGTTGGAATACACAGGAAAGTGGCAGCAACTCCAAGCAGCACTAATGTGAAGCTTATTGGTTTACAAGGACACACCCACCTCAGGAAGTAACAGGCACAAGAACAAAATGAATGTCAAGATTCAATAAACTACAATGTAATGGAGAGGTCTGACAGTCTATGCTGTATGAAGGTTAGGAGAGCAAAACGGTACTAACTAATCTGTTTTGGTAATTACCCTGTATCCTACACCTCACACCACGACGTATTATATATGCTATGTGCGCCTCGTATATTGAAACCATCCCCAGGAAAATCATACACGAGATTCATGGCTTACACAGCTATTGCCATTTTTCTTGATCTACAGTGGTCCTTTAATAGCCGTGATCTAAAAACTTTAAACACATTTCCATCGAAAGAACTCTTTAGGAATCAGCAAAGAGCATCTAAAAAAACTTCAACTGCACCTTCTCCATTTGCATTTTTTTTCCTTTACATTGAGAATCCCATGTCATTTTGTAAGATGTTCTTTCTCTAAGACACCTTGGGATTGGATGAAAACTGAAACATGAAGTTCTTACTCTAAACAGGAACTGGCGGGTATGGAGCGAGGATTTGGACTCTCGTCCTTGTGTGTAAGCTTTATAATGAACCTATTTAATCTTCTTCTTATTATTATTATATTTAGGAGGATTCTCAAATATAGAGGATGTCCTTTTGTGAATATTGTCCAAAATATGCAAAATAATAGTGTTTGAAATACCTGATCCATCCCCAAACATATTGTGGCTGAGGTCCAAGTGTTGCACCTTTTGGTTGTTCAGTAGGGCATCAGAAATATAATGAGCTGCCTCATCATTAAACTGATTTCCTGAGAGGTTCAACTTTCGAATTGTGGTATTCTCTGGAAGCATCTGGCACATGACTTTGGCACCCTTCAGTCCAAGTTTGTTATTTGCTAAATGGAGGTCTACAAAGAAAAATAATGTTTTAGAATGCAAAATATGAGCAAATAAGTTTATTTTTTTTCACATTCATTTTTCTGTATTATTGCTGATTTGGATCTTGGCAATCAGATTCACTAGTAACATATTCTAATCAATGCATTGTGCCTTTCTATAATATTATATTCTCATCCTTTTTCTACTTTTACTAGATATGACAATGTGTACAATAAACTCACAACAAGCTTTTATTCACTTACTGGTGTACACTGTACATTGTACCACAATACATAGGCTGGGGATCCAGTAAATGATGAGTAACCTACCTGGTAGTATGAATTATATCCATGTAATGCAGGGAATCCCATCACTACAAAGACTAAACTAAATTGTAACTGAGAAATACACAATATACACTATTCTTTCTGTGAGGTTCAATGTGTTATTGGGCAAATTAATTTGCTAATTCGAGTCAAGGTGTAACAATGTGTTTCTAATGTGGAAATGAAGGCCTCGATTCCATGGGTCTGGTAGGTAAGTCTTTGCGAGTACTCTGATTTTGCAAGAAGCCTCCCGATACTTTCAACCACTCGTAATGGCATAAAAAAGGCCTCTGACAAGCCTGGATTGCAATCTAAAGAACCAGTACCGACATAAATCAGGTTTTAAAGAGGAATAAAGTAAAGTATGCATAATGCAGAAAACAGGACTTCCAATATTTTAATAAACCCAGCTCTTCTGTGTACTCGCAAACTATTTATCCTACGAGTGAAAAGCCCTGTAACTGAACTCACAGATATTTGCAAGTAAAATGTTCTGGGACTGATGTGATCACATATAATAGTTGTGGTAATTGCGAGTTTGTCGGTAACGCTATGTTAAAAGTTACAGGCTTGCGCATGCGCAATGAGAACCAAAGTCTCCTTGCGAGGCCCGAAAGTTACGTTTTGACAGGGGCTGCAATGAGCACCGAAGGCTTGCAATGACTTTAAAAAAGGCGCTCATGGCGATGCCCGCGATCAGCGCCGAAGGCTATAGGAAGACTGCCAAAAGACTCCAATTAATTAAAAAGTTAACTTACAATGCAAGCTAATTTGATGTTTATTTGGCATTTTTGGGAGGTCTGAAATCGACCAAGCGAGGAAAAAAATGGCGGCCATAAAGACAAAATTTATAAAAAAAAGATCAAAACCAGACCGAAGCCCGTTGCAAGGCCCGCAAAACTTTGAAAAAAGCCAGATCGGCATTCATCACGAGGCACGCAAGACTTGAAGACTGAAAGAGAGGATAAAAGACACAAGGGGAGGAGAGGGTGCAAAGAGTCACAGGGGTGTGAGGTAGGGGAAAGAGATGCAGGGGAGGGAAATAAGGGGGGGGGAAAAATCAAAGGGCAGGGACAGGGGGCAATGAGACAGCGGGAGGGAGAGGGGGGAAACAGACACAGAGGTCAGAGAGTGGGGAAAAGGCTTGCAATGAGCACCGACGGCACAAAAGTGGTGATAGACGACGCCTGCAATGTGGGCCGTAAAGTAGAGGGGGGTAGAGGCTCGCAATAAGCGCTGAAGGTGCTCATTGCGAGGCATGAAAGTGGCCGGTTGGCCGAGGCCTGCAATGAGCGGCGAAGGACTTGATCAGAAAGTTTTTGGTAGATTTAATGGTGCTAGAATTTATTAAACCTTTTGCATGTACGGGATTAACATCCTTAACATTTGTAACTATGGATGATGCTTCCTTATTATATTATTACATATTTATTTTTTTATATTTTTTTTATATGTGTATTGCAGTTGATATCAGGAATTGCTATTATTTTTAATGGGAAGAAGACCAGCAACTTACTTATTTCTGTGTATGTCAAACTGATTTAAACTTTATCTTTATATACTTTTATGGTTTGCATTATACTTAGGATAAAGGGATTTTTTCATTTTATCTTGTGGTTTTCAGTTAGAAAGGGGGAAACCTGCAGAGACAGTATTTTATGTAGGCTGTCAAAGGAGATAAAAGTGTTTTCATTACTCTGTTTCTGTTCTTATATCATGACAGCTTACTATGGGTATGTGAACATGACGCATGGACTGTAGATGCTATACCAAATTTAAACCTGGCCAACAAGTAGCACCTAAATAATGATTCACTAATAATTAATGAATACATTTAGGGTAAATATCACACCAGCAACCAACAATGGCCCCTATTCAAGTGTCCAAATCGCAATTACTGGAGCCCGTAATGGAGCTTGTAAAAGTTACAGATATTTAATTGGCTACAGTTTCCTACTCACAATCCATTTGCGAGTTACAGACTCAAAAATCACTGCGGTTGTCAAAAAACATAACTTTATCCTATCTCCGCCTTTGATGTTTCAAGGAGCGCAAATGTTATCAGTGCTATAGACGCAAAAAAACATATTTAATTGCAACAATACAACAAGCCCGCAATTGCCTTCAAACCCATGAATGCCAAATATCTAAAAAAATTCTACGAGTACTAGATGGAACTTGCAAGTGGGTTAAACGCCTGTTCGTAACAATGTAAAAGCAAATATAAACACACTACTGTACTTTACAATACTGGTAAAGCAATGAAAGGCATTAGAATTAATTGTACAACAGTCTCAAGCTCGCAAATCTCCAATAAAAAAATATTTTATTCCCATGTTATTTTTGAGTCAAGGAGTTAATACATATCAGGCCACCCACATGGACTAGAATAGATGATTTATTAATTATTATGGATTTCTACATTTCTGGATTGCGAGTCTGATTGCAAATCAGACTTCTAAACACTATTTATTTTAGTCTAAACTCTGTGTTTTATTGACGTCATGATGACAGTGTCATTTACTAATGCTACGCATGGTATCATAGATTGCGTGATGGGGCTGTGAGCATTTAATTCTGGGGTTGAGTCAATTAAATACATCTGTAAGTGTAACAAAAATTTTAACCCGCAGATATACGGGCCGTGTAAAGGTAATCACAGGCTTGGAATTAAATGGGGGCCACTATCTATAGGACAATATACCATTACACAAAATGCAACACTCTTAAAATAAATACTTGAAAAAGACTCTTTTTAAAACACTTTGACTAAATATACCTCTTAGTTCAAAAATCACAGTGCTGCTATGTTGAGCTTGCCCCTCTGCAAGGTCTAGGGCATCCACTACCTACCTAACGTTGTATTGAGCTTTTGATATATACAGGATACATGAAATGTTCTGGATCAGTTGATGAAATAACCAAACCTGAAATATAGCAGTTTTCCTTCAGCATGTCTGCTAGAGCTGAAGCGGAGTCCCCATCCAGCGAGTTATCATTAAGACTTAGCTTCAATATGGAGGTATTTGTCATTAGAGAAACAGCCAAAGCTTTGGTAGCCTAAAACAGAAAGGTAAATAATACATATTAAGTCTTGATAGTTAGGATTCCATGTGGGTCTTAGATCGGTGAAGGTTTACAATAATCTTGAATCTGATGATCTACTGATAACATTTGTACTGACAATTTAGCAGGGGCAGCTGTAACATTTCAGACGAGCAATGCTAAAGGCAGAGACTTGGATGAAAAAAATCAAGCACGTCCAAAGGATTATTTAAGCCACTACAAAAGCAAATAGAAATAGAAAATCAGCATAATATAATACTATCATAATTAGATACAAGAGGAAAAATTGATTAGATATATTAAACTTATTTGACCACAACCAATTTAACCTTGTTTGATCACAACCAATTGTGAGACCACTTCGTAGTCGTTTGCCCAACTTACATTATAGATGTTAATTGAAATTGAAACTCTCCCAACTGGACTGAAGGGTACAAACATTTTGGAGAAAGCGCTGAGAATGGAGACTGTCCCACCAACACCTTACCTGTTCTGTGGCTCTAAGAAGTCCATAGACAGTGGTCAAGATCAAGCCTGTCCATATAGAGGCCACAAATTCTGAGTGTAGTACTAATAGGTGTATTATATTATGTTTGTAACTGGAAATAAGTGATGGTACATTAGGATCTTGTGGTGAGCTGTGCTTCTTCTTGTATTCTACAGATATTTTGTGTCAGTGGATCTCAACCTTTTTGGTGACCATCCGGTGGTCATTGGGACTGGCTTTTAGATCCAGAACATACAGAATTTTTTTCTAGCTTTGCACTGATTTGAACAGAGTGCAGTTTAAGTTCACATTTAATCTATCTATAACTGTGACTAATGGTGATATGTATAAAGTGTTAGGCTCTCCTCATCCCTGAGGAACGGCAGATAAACAGCATTATTAAATTATGATTCAGCAAATTGAATAGGGCTCTATATAAGCACAGAGCATATTTTTTTACAGAAGTTTTTAGTTAGTGAAGACCTTGCTTTTGGATAGAAGTTCACTAACTAAAAACTTCTGTAAAAAGCATATGCTATGTGATTATATAGAGCCCTATTCAATTGGTAGAGTCACAATTTAATAAGGCTGAAAGTGTCTGGGACTGGCTGTTGAGAACCACTGGTCTATGTGGTGTGAGTGAACACACTGTCAGGATATCCAGCACCCCATTATCTCCCTGGCTACTTCTGCTGGAACTGTTGATTTTAAAAGCTCCTTCCAGAAATCTCAGTACTGGAGTGCTTAACTTTAACTTTAAGTTTGCAATGAAAATTGAGCTGCTGTTTATCCTTTGAATTTTTGTCACCTTAGGTTTAGGTATTACTACTCATTTTAAAAATGAACAGAAAAGTACATAGTAATATTAAGGATGTGAATATGAACAATATCAAGGCTTTAATTGTTATTTATGAAAATAATCGTATATGCTTGTCCATTGTTGTTCTCATGATTCACTTAGTAAGAATGTTGCCATAAAAAACACAGAACCTCGTCTAATTGTATACATAGAAAAAATACCCGTAAATTATCAAAGCACTGTATTTAAAAATGATGGTAATATTCAAGATATAAAATATAATATTTAAAAGGAATATATACATTTGTGAAACTGTAATCATCTTAATTTTAGTGGTTGTGGACAAGTATATAGAGAATTTAGGAACCAGCTACATTCATGGATAGCTAGACAGAGGTTTTAGGAGCTAGGGAGAGAGTACACGGATAGATAAATACAGAATTTATAATAAAATATTATGAAGTGATGAGTAACATTTTAGTATCACAGTCTCCTAGGATTTTTCCACCTCTGAGTCAATACAGCTCCCTAAATTTGTTTCAAAAGTGAGATCTGAAATCATTAAGCAGCAACTTCATGAACTACTTAGACACAAACTGATAGCAAGTCACAAATGAGGGCCTTGTGAATCCTAAATCTGCCTCATATCACATGCTAGAAGTGTTGTGAAGTATGTGATTATGTCTTGCACACGTTGTTTCCTTACCTGTATACCTAGTCCGCGGTGATCCAATATAAACTCAGGATCTTGCATATGGTGCAAGTAATATGAAATGGGTACCACCCCATACGACTCACATGCTGATAAATATTTGGCTTTTCCTGTGACATCGTATGATTCCTTGGATTCTACAATGAAACATATTCGCTGAGTTAATTAAGAACATTGCAGGTGAAGACAAACATTGCTTGTCATTACATCTATTACATTTACAGTGATATTGTATTATCATAATATACTACAGCGCTGCTGTTACTGCTTCAGTGTTCAAGCACATGTCATTTTAATGACAGGTGCGGATTGCTATTGAATTTGTAAATATAGGGTACTGTTCATGACATAGATAATGATTAATGCTGTGTTATCTGAGGGAGTGATTAACAAATAATCATCCATATACCACTTCGCAGTAATATTTTATCTCAGGATAAATATTGTTATTTGAGAGATAGATATAATTAGCATTTCTCAGTAAATCCCACATACACGTTGAAATAAAAAAAAAAAGTCCATACAAGTTGGAAGTACAGATTACATTTTATAGAATGAACACATTCTCAAATAATATTTAGTATTAGAGAACATAATTTGTAACAGCTTAATTTAAAAAAAAAACATTTATTTTCTAATGTATTAGAATGAGGGTATCTGGTAGTGGGGGTTGCATAAAGTTCTCAGACCACAAAAACATATTCAGAGGTTTAACTGCTCCTGGGGGCTTACCCTGCGCCAGCCAAATACATTTACTAACTAAATTATGCTCCCTGCATTTCCTGTTGGTTTCAATGAGGTTTAAACAGGTTTTATTTACTATTTTTCAAAATTATATAATGGAGATACTTTATTGGCACGTGCTCTCAAAAATACACCGCTATTAAAATAAAAGAACTCCAATTATTTATATATTTGGGCTTGTATTATATTTCATCAGGGCACAATACTCTAGCGTATAACTAAATGTATTTCTCATTCAGTACCTTAACTGGTATTTGCTTTTGTGTACCATCCACTTTATACAACCCCATTAAAAGGAAATCACAGGGGATAAATATAAAGATGTATAATTACTTATGAGATACTTGAACATAAATTATTATCCCAGACGTTATCAATACAGAGGGTTAAATTATTTTTGATTTTCTATATCATTTAATTTGATGAACTTAGTGCTTGTGCAGACTTCATTCATTAAATGGAAGGCCAGTATAGTGATACATAGAAGTTATTAGACTCAATTATTTGATGGCCATCTGTATTGACTTGATCCAGTGAGAAATCGTCCTAAATTTTCTTCATTAGAACCCAATTTATTACAACTGGGACTGTAATACTTCACACATATTCTTGATGAAAATTAAAAACTTTAAAAAACAATGATGCTAGTTAATAAAAGGGAGGTATTGTCAATTGACTATTCATTTCCAAGATATCTATTGAAAGTCACTTCTCACATAAGCAGCTAGTGTCCTTAGACAGAATATCAGTTTGTTTCTAAGGAGCACTATGCTTTCCTATAGTCTTAAATACTAAAGCAACACTCCAAAGTCATAGAGCCCCATTCAAATTCATTTAGCGAATTTTAGATCCGTAGCCCCGTAAGTGAGGTTGCAAGCAATTGGCCTCTTTTTGCAGGCTCCTATCAACTTCCGAGTTACGGCTTTAGAAAATGGTGCAGATCAAACTTGTAACTTACAGCCTCCAGATGCCTTTGATCTTACACTTTCGCAAGGCTAAAATGCAAATTGCTATTCAATTGCTCAATTTCCCCAAGCCCACAAATGTGCTAGAGAGGACCCGCAAGGGGTTAAACACCTATTTGTAGCACTGTAAATGCAAATATAAAATCAGTACTGCACTGTAAATAACGGGGAAAGCGATGATAGACATTAGAATTAATTGCACAACAGTCTCAAGCTCGCAAATCGGCCGGAAATTTATTTTTTATGTTTCATTTTGGGGTTAAATCGATCTCGGGTATCAATGAGTTAATACATATAAGGCCACCAACATGGACTAGAACAGTATTGGCATTCATTTTCATAATTCTTTATTTTGCGGGTTTGCGAGTCTGATTGCACATGGGACTCCAGAACCTAATTGATTGACATGTAACCTCCATGTTTTACTGCCGTAACTCTGACAGTCTCATTTTCTATTGTCGAAATGGGAGGTTACGGGTTTGCTTAATTGATCATGTTCCCGCCCTGAACTGCTCCGAAACAGTGCATGGTTTACAGTTTTGGCTTCAGGCCCGCAACTTTCGAACTTGAGCAATTGAATAGCATCGCCATCGGAAGTAAATGGGAGCCCGAAACACACCCGCAGACAGTCGCCTGTCTGCGATTGAGTTGCGAGTCCATAGCCTGTATCACAGTTTCCAATCAACATGGAAAACCAGTTACCCCTTAACTCAGTAGTTGTCACTATATTATAACAATTTTATCAAGTTAAATGATATGGGATATAAACAATAATTTAACCCTGAATATTGATAAGTTCTGGGATAAGAATATATATCCAAGTATCTCATAAATAATTATACATCTTTACATTTTTCCTTTTAATGGGGTAGTATAAAGTGTATCGTACAAGTTAAGGTACTGAATGAGAAATACATTTAGTTATATGCTAGAGTATTGTCACTTGATGAAATACAAACCAAGCCCAAATATATAAGTAATTGGACCCTAGAATTTATACATTACACAAGTTCTTTTATTTTAATAGAAGCGTATTTTTTAAATTTTTTAAAATAATTTTGTTATCAATGTGGTGTAAGGCACCGGGGAAAGTTCTCTTGTAATTAAATATACTATTTTTCAAGCATAAAACAACTTTTGTAATGTTGATAATGTGCTCTTTTAAAAAAAACTGTGGATTATAATCAGCTCTAAACTTCTCCTGGAAATCATTTTGTTCACCACTAGATGGCAGGAGAAAAATAAACGTACTCACCGCAGTTCTTTTTCTGTCCCATTCATCCTCCGGACACTACTTTGCCCCTCTATACCCTCCACATCACAACTCTTATTTACTTCCCAGTCAATACTCCATAATGTTTAATACAATAGGGGAGTTTAGCTAATCTTGATAGTTTTAATAATAATTCCAGAACCTCAAATGGTTTTTATTCTGTGCTGGTGAACAATTTGAGGACATAGGGGGACATTGGTCAAAATCTATAAAATGTTGTCAGCAACACCAAAACACACCAATAACTAGATAATGAACAAATGTATTCATGAAGTTAAAAAACTGAAAGCGCTTTTTATATGTATTCAGCGTGTCCACATACGGCACGTTCACAGATTGATCAAAACCTTTTACATGCCTTTTTATATCTCTCACAACATATTTTATTGTCTTATATGTTGATGTTTAAAATGGGAATAATAAGTAAATCATAAATCTACCAAATGTAAAATGTTCACTGAATAAAAACAATATAAATATGAATTAATACATGCTATAATAAGTTGTATTGCCCAACCTTCTACTTCTAAGTCTGTGTCCCAGTCTTCATCTCTAGTCTCAAAGATGTTATCACTGTTATCTTTAGAGGAGCTTTGTTTTTCTTCGGACTCTTCTTTAGATTCCTGAACCTCTGGTTCTTCAGATGCGGGGTCATCTTCATTCCTGGATCTTGCTCTGGCTGATCGAGGTACAATCTACAAAAAAAATGTTTGTCAGTAGTTTGTTCTACAACTGTTTTGTTTTCTTGAGAAAATTTGATGTTGCCTAAGTGAAACAATAACACCATCCCCTACTGTCGGATTCTCATGCAAAATGTACAAGGCCTAAAGCCTGTTGTCGACCAATGGGCGTGGGGGTCTCTTCTTTGTGTGTGCATTAGTGATGTCGCGAACATCACAACACCTCACAGTTTTCGTTAGTACATTGTGAGGGTAGGACCATTTTTGTTTCTACATTTTATTTTACGTTACTACTACTAAAACTATAATTATATGAGAACTCAAAGGACAGAACATTTTAAAGGGCCACTGAATGCATTAAAACTGCTTTGTATCATCAAGCAGAGCCGTGCAAAAAAACATAAAAACATTTAATTTGAAGTTTTATAGCGGTTTAAAAAACCTGCCTTGTTAGCATTTACAGTGTTGATTTAATACCCTAACCTTCAAGACACATTGAGTTTATAGACACATTCCTTCAGGTCCGCAAAGCACCAACAATTAATTACAAGCTGTGGATTTTTCCTGTTATCTCCCTGCCAGCAGCGATTAGCTGGCGCAATGGCTGCTCTCTGAGATTTTGTTCTATTTCTTCTTAGTGTGAGTGTTAGATTAAGGGATTATGGTTTAGGGTTAGGGTAGTGGCAGATGATAAACTTTACATAGCAAAATAGCGGCACTACTTTACTATGTAAAGCTTATTATCTGCCACTACCCTAACCCTATGAACAAATTAAAGAAATTATAGGCGAGTAGTTGTTGTACCACCCGCTGGCAGGGAGATAACAGGAAAGTTCCCATGCTCTCTCAGAATAACAATATCCATTTTTACTGCAATAATAAGTTCCAAAATGTTTCCTTTGCAATTAGAACCCATGTGACTAGGCGTAAATATTGTTAGTTGCAGCAATGAGAGCTCTATTGCCATTTGCAGGATGCTTGTGTTTGTTGGTCCCTACAGAGAGGCTGGGAGTTAAAGGAATAACTAGGCTGGATAACTATGTCTTAGAAAAGATCTTACAAAACACAGAAATAGACATAAATATTTGCAATGTTCCTGCACTTGATTTCTCACGCTATGTGTCATTATGTAGCGCAGTATTGGTGAATCCCATGTCCCATAATCTGCCATTACAAATACTGGTAAACCCCCCAATCATAAAGGAGTCATATAGACATGGCTTAGACAATTCCAAAATGTAGCCATTTATTGCTTGGTGTGTACAAAGTCAATTATAAATGACTCACCTTATCATTAACACCCCCCCTGCTTAGGTTGGGCAGGGGTCTGCTGGGTGGTCTGCTGGAGATCCCCCCTAGGTTGGTCTGCTTGGCCTCCTCCTGCTCCTCCTCCAGTTCTCCATCCTTAGCCTCCTCTACTGATGGGAGCACAGAGCTGATATCCTTAGAGAACCTCTTGCTCAGCACCATGTTAGATCCCCCTTATCACAATGTGTATAAATGAGATACTACACTGGCATCAGTATATAAGTATATATTTATAGTCAGAAAGTTAACAATTGTAACCTTACAAGTAAAGTATTAAATAGCCCTGCAATGCAAACAAAGCACACTTCCCTGCACAGATTTATACTAACTCTACTGTGCAGCCAAACTTGCTGAAGTATCTGCTAGGATGACATTACTATTGACCAATTAAAACACCCAATGAATTCGCTAAGCCAATCATACATGGAGTAGGGCGGGGCAAAATTCAAGCAGGTTAGATTTAACTAGCTTGTTGTAGGGTTGCCAAGGAGACCTTACTGTTGTACAGGAGAGAAATAAAAACAAATCTCCTAACACATGGTGCCTGAGTGTCACTGTAATGAGAGGCACTGCAATGATCTGATTGTATAGGTTATTAAAAACACATAAAAGCAACACTTCACAGTAATTATATACTTTTGTTTGCATTTCAATATGTAGTTATATTAATAAATATACATGTAATTGTAAAATAAGTGTATTTTAAATATATGTTGTCCTTTACTGTTTCGCCCACTTAATAAGTATATGAAGTAGTAAAGTTATACATTTGTGTTGTTCAAAGCAAGAGTTTCTATCCTGTAAAGTTTATGGTTTACATTAGTAATAATCAGATAAAATGTTTTCCGCTTACTTCATGAATGCTCTATTCATTAAAATTGTATATTATCAATCTTTGAAAGAGTGTATGTAATAGAGAGTGAAAGTAATGTAAGAAAATAAACACTATGCAATATTGTAGCTGGGATTTATTTATTTTATATTGATCACCACTGCTGAATACAGAAGAAACTCAATTTTATAGTGTGTATATATATATATATATATATATATATATATATATATATATATATATATTTATATATGGATTTAGATTGTAAACTTGCAAGTTCTCAATCTTGTAAGGTGCTTTGGGAAGAAGCACCATATACCAGAGCTCAAAGACATGGCCTTACACTTTTATCATGTGTTTATTGTATTATCTTTGCACTTAACCACTGTATAGCGTCATGGAATATGTTGGTGTATTACAAATAAAAGGATAATAATATTGTATGGATTAAGTAATTTTTTTTATATACAGGTATCTGTGTTCTTATAATGAACAACTGACAGATTCCCCAAATCACCTCAATAGCTTATAATAGCTTGGTGTCTTTTACTCAAACACTCACATCATTTCAATAGAAAGTTAATGTGGGTGATTGTAGTATAATAATATGATATGCACACCAACTTAATGATCATAATGTACCACTAATTAGATTATTATTAGCCACATTTACAAATAAGTATAATATTGTAACCCACAGGTTATATGATACTAGCGAAATGCCCGTCAAAAAATGGCGGCAATGAAATTGTAAGTGAGCTAATGCTGTTTGGTGTATAATAATCAAATAAATAATACATTAATAAATGAATATACTTTACCTATTTTGAAGTAATATATGCAGGAAGCATTCTGTTGAAGAGCTGGCAATCTGTTTTGATGTTGCTGAAGCATTAGTGGTGTGGTGTAAGCGTGACGAATGTGTGGAGTGTAATTGTGTTCGTATGCAAGGCAAATCCGTTAGCGTAGCTGTGTACTTCCGCATTGTTCTAAAATGGCGGCTAATGTGTGTTATGCGTCTGTAGCGGAATATCCGTAGGTGTTTTGTGTGTTTCTCCTGGTGTTTTGCGTGTTTAGAGTGCTGTAGCCTCGTTTTCATTTTGTTCGGCGACCATTTTTTCTCTCGCTCAGAGAATTTTTTAGTGTCTAAACTTTTTTATTTTGAGTTAAATGAAGGTGTAACTTCATTTTTTGAGATCCTGGATGCTTCCTCTTGCTCTAGGTAAGCTTTTTATGTATGTGTTGTGTGTATTTATTGTGTTTTTCATTTTTTCATGTCTAAGCCAGCAACTGAGGCCCTCACTTAGCGAGGGCCGCGGCTCCCTGCGCGAGCCCGCAAGCATGAGCAACGGCTCGTATGCTCACAACTATATATGTGATTATAAGTAACTATCATAAATGTGTATTAACAGAGAAAATAAGTACTGGACAGTAATTTCCATTACTGTGCAGTGGGAGATGAACTTGAGATGCTGACAAGAACCTACTGCTTCATAGAGCTAATTAATATGAGTAAACCATAGAGAATCTGACAATATCCTCCAGGACCTTGTGCCCCTCAAGTGCCTGGTCTCTTGCCCTCAATAATTATAACAGTACCAACAAAAGCAGATTTTACTCATTTCTGATAAATTAAAGGTCCATTGTGGTCAAATATTTCCATATATGGGGCCTCATTCAATTGTGATTTGGCCAACTGAATAGGCCTCTAAATAAGCACATAACATATTTTTTTTAAAGAAGTTTTTGGTTAGTAAGAATCTATCCAAAAGCAAGGTTTTCACTAACTAAAAACTTATTTAAAAAAAATATGCTATGTGCTTATTTAGGGCCCTATTAAATTGGCCAAATCGCAATTGAATGAGGGCCATGGTCTTTTGAATTATAAAATTTAATGTGCAAAATGTTATTAGAAAAGAAAAATAATCACACTACTTACATTATTCACTTTCATTTTTCTTTAATGCAGGCTTCCATTTTCTTTACTAAACCTGCATCTCACAGCTTATGCTCAGCAGCATATGTCCTTATAAATTAATGAACTGTCCTTTAGAGCCAATGAATGCACTGGCAGATATACCTGCAACCTTCCTCTTGTGGAGATACAATCTTCCTGTGTGTTCCATCTCAGGACGTTAATCACTGGAACCTAACATTGCAGATCCCACAGCAGCATACTGTAATTCAATGTTCTTCCCAGTAATGTTTAGTTGCCAGGGGGTATGAAGAGGCAGGGTGGCATGAAGGAGTAGCCAGGTGAGTATATAGTTAAACAATGTGTGTTATTTGCTTCTTAAGGTGGGCGTCTCTTCAAATGGGTGGGTGGAGCACCATCCCAAATCAGGGTGGGTAGAACATTTACAGAAAAAAAATTAGAAATTTGAGATCTGTATTTAATTTTTTTACATACAAGTGTAGTATTAGTAGTAGGGGCTATTGTTTTTGTTTGACCCTAGTGGTCCTATAATCCAGCTTCCCGAAATGACCATGGGCAACAAGATCAGATAGGATAACAGAGAACAGAGTTTGATGGATCCTTTACACAAATATATCCCGCTCATTCTACCTACAATAGCTGGCTTAATAAATGTTTAAGGTAGTTTCAAATCATGCTTGACTTCCCTTCCTGTATTTATATGATTTGGGTTGTCAATGATTTAGGATTTAAAAAAATATATATATAATTATTTTTGCAATTCCTTTTACTGCATATTCCCAACAAAAGGACTACATCTTCACTTTATGACTTTTCAATAAAATAAAATAAATCACTTCTTGACAAATTGATTGCTACTACCCATATGTAATATAGTGCAGGAAAAACCTTAATGTTCCCAGATGTCCCACCATATTTATTATTTAGCATCCTGGGAAACCATTTGTTTTATCATATATCATTATCCAAATAATAACTATGATATTACCAAGGTTGTTTGGCTGTTTGTAAGCAATGCAGGTTAGTTTAAAAAGTAGCCTAAAGCAAACTTCTGCATTTATAAATATATAGTATGACAGCAGGATGTGTTAACACATTTTATTTCCACTTTCCATGTGAAAATATACTGCAGTAGTTTATTTTAATACTGCTCCACATTCCCAGCTGAGTTAGAAGAATAATTATTTATTAATGCACACATGCTTTGCAATTTTATTTGATAAAACCAAAGGGGCAGACCAAAAGTAAATCATTATTAAAAATGTGAATCCTGCTGCTTGTGGGTGCCAGGATTAAACATTTTTTAAAACTAATCACATTCACCCTTAAACCCCTATTTCCTTCAATAAACATCAACAAAATGCATAGAAAAAAAAAAAGTTGTTCAAGTCCAACCTTCCACTCATGCAAATGCTTAAAATGATGCAATGGCCATGTACAAGAAAGAGACCACTCTATGCACAATATATTTTAAAATATTTTAATAATATATTAGTGAACTATGAAACACAAAATAGTAAAACAGAATACATATTGCTTAACCATTTACTCATGTCTGCACCAGTTTACAAATTTAATTTTATTTGGAGGTTTAGCTTTTGGAGAGTTTTTTTTCCAGTGAGAACACAAGCTATTTATAGTATTTTTACCACTTTGCTAACATTTGATATTTGCTAGGAGGTAAAATCCTTGGAATAATGTCCAAACAGACAAGTTGCAACAACATAACACCAGCACAGGTTGTGAGACCAAATGCAAAAATGAACACACTCTGCTCAGACACACGCACACCGCAACCAGCTTAAAAATAATAAAATTATATAATAATAATAAATGGAATTTTAATGTGACTGAGCAGTCCTATCTAGGGTGAGTAGCCATATTTCCCCCCAACAATAAAATGAATCAAGTGCAAATTATCAACACTGTCTGAATGGAGAGATATGTCAAAAAATTTAACAAAAACATAAACAACTGGCCTACAAAGATATATATAAATGCTTATGCTAGATAACGTTTATCTTAAGGACATAAGCGTCCCATAAAAGTTTAATGTGTCTAGCGCACTTAGGTTATGTGTTTTTTCCTCACTGTAATAATTTGTACATTGTTGGTTAAAAATATGGCAGAAGGCTCAGGGGATGAGCTGAGTTAACAACATTGAGCTCAGTGTGCAGCATGTTGATATTAAAGGGACACAAAAAAAGTCACATTTATTGAAAAAATGAAAAGCACACAAAAAATAAACATATTTGCAACTGGAAGTGCTTTCAAATTTAAGTTCAGACTTATTTGATAGAAAAATCCACCTCGTAAGGTGACCGTTTTATCATGTGTAGTTAATTAAGATTAGTAATGTGCGGTGGATAAAGATGAGCATGTCTTTTTATCAACCCCCTGCTGCTAATTTTAATTAATTGCTGTTGACAAATCCATTAAAAACAGCACATAAAATTTCTTACACCATTACCTCAGACAGTGAATGTTTTAATTAAAGGACTACTAATGCCATTTTGAAAAACTCCTCTTGGTAATGTTTTTAAACAGTTTAAAAATAAGTGATATAATTACAGCATTACTTTTTAACTATTGTGTTCATCTCGGAAACAGGCATTGAGGGTTTGTCCCTGTCGGCCAATGTGCAGCAGTATAGCTATACGAGTCACAAGTGTCTTCCAATGAGATCTAGCACCTTGTATACGGTCTTCTCACACACAGGTATTTCCTGTGGCATTTCCAGTTTAAACAAGTTTTACTAAATATATTTTCATAAATAATGAAACTTGTGTAATGTTTAAAAAAAACGATCTTTTAAATACATTTTTTTTTAGTTCTGCTGAAAATATCTTCTCCAAATAGTTCATGTAACAACAGAGTTCATCGGCAATGTTAAGGCCCCTTAGGATAAACGCCCCCCTCAAGCTAGAGACAAACTAGCAGTCTAAGATTTTCTCTAAAAAATATTTCATGATCCTGTGCTGCATAAATTCTGATGTTATTACCGTACTTTGTTATATACTTCACAAAGATGACATGTTTTTACCAAACTACAGTGGTCCTTAAATGTATACATAAGAAAAATCTAACTTCTACAGAATTGTTAATTTTTAATTACAACCAATTGCAATTAGTTTTATTTTTATGTGTACTTTTCATTTATTTAAAACATTGAACATTTTCTGTGTAACTAAGAAGACAGTTACACTTATGGTAATATTTTCTTTTTAACTTGATCTTGTATATTTGAAAAGTATTTCATCTTCTCCAACAGTATTTTGGCTTCTCGTAGATCACCTTAAAAAGGAGAAGGGCATTGAGAGAAAAAGTGTAAATGAAATAAAATGGACTTGGTCAACATAAGTAGAGATTAACACAACTTCTTTGTTGCAACTTTATGAGTTCATGCCTCTTGAATTTTTGAGGCTTGAGGATGCATTTATATGGTACAAGAAAATAGAACCATTACAGTTGCTGGTAGACACCACTGACAGGTAAATGATTAATAAAACAGATCTTTTGTCTAGCTTTTAATTGCTTTATAATGACATCTGTTCTGCACCCAGATATTAACTAGTATTAGTGGGACACATAGCACCATCATATACTTGCTCCTCCCTTCCCCCCCAACAAAATCCTATGTTATGTCTGTGCCATATTATTATGCCAGTCGTTTCGTCGTCATAAATGTCGGGATAATATTTGTTTACCCCACCCCTTTCCCCCGAGTCCCTTTTACCCCTCCCTCCAAAGTGTCCTTTCCCTGTGTCCCTTTCCCCCACTGTCCCTTTTACCACCTCCCGTGTCCCTTTCCCCCTTTGTCTGCTTCCCCCTCCATCCCGTGTCCCTCTCCCCCCTCCGCCATCCCCTGTGTCTCTTTCCCCCTTTCCCCTGTGTCAGTTTCCCCCGCTGTCTCTTTAGAAACTATATTAGTGATTATGAAATATTACTGCACTAGACCAGAGCCTTGTTGGCCCAACTTCACTGCCTAAATATTCAAAATTATCCAGTTAAAGACAGAAAAAAAAAATTACCTTGTTGAAATACATTTCTGGCATCTTCAGTCAATGACTCAAATTTGTCTGTGATAAAATAGCAATACATATAAGAAAAAAAGAGACTATATTTTAGAGAATATGAATGTCTCCAATAGATAAATATATTATTATAAAATCATTTGTAATGAAGAGTGGCACTATTAAAAAAATAAATGATGGCATTCAATAGTACCTTGACTCAAGTTTGCACTTACTGATGTAGAATGACTATATATATATATAAAATCCTTACTAAATAATTTAAACAAAATGGGTATAACATCTTTCACATTACATTTCTATACTGCCAATTTTAGATTAACCCTAAAATACTTATACCTAATATGCCATTTAATAATAATAATAATAATAATAATAATATAGGAGTGTGATCATTAATGTAGTGGTAAAATGCTATACCAAGTGACACAATAAATAAACTGCAGAATATTTAGCCATATGTCAACTACTGGATTATGCTTGAGCAATATATTTGTACTCTCTATTCTTAGAATACAGTAAGCCCACATTACCTTGTACATAGTTTCCAATTTCTTCAATTTCATCATTCGTGTTTGCTTCATTTAAGTCTTCGCTGATTTCCAAGATTTCAAACAGGAAATCAGGGTCTACATCACCACCTTCAGCTCCATCTTTAAAAGTAATGCCATGTAGACTCAGCTGAAACGGGTCAAAAATACACATTTATAAAAATGTACACCAGACATAAATGAAATGCTGCATATTAATGATAGCATAATGATTTTTTTTTTCATATTACATGAGTCAGATTCTTAGCATTCAAAATGTATTTTCTAAACACTTCTAACAAACGCAGATTGAGTGAAGTTGCTGTGATCGTGTGTTCATCTAGATCTTTGCAACACTGCAGCAATGTGTGTCAGTTTGCTGAGCGATGTGCTATTCTGGTGCTACACTCTTCTGGATAGACACATTTGTTTTGTTAAAGAAAAAAGTAAAACCTCAATTACTCTTGGGGAGATGAAAAAGTCTTCACTTAAAAAAAAACAAGATTCTTTTGTTAAAAATTTTCAGTAAAGAAGATATTATACATAAAACTCTGGTAGGCAAAAACGTAACACATTTTAACAGACAACGGTGTTTTTAAGAGTTCACTTTTATAGGGAACACAGCACACCTTTAACATATGTACTGTGACTCCATTTACACAAGTCACGTCAGTGGTGCTATCTACCCTTAGGCTTCAGTCTGAGCAAACACTGCAAATAAAAGTAAAAATCATAGCACAAGAACAGCAGCCTCCAATCCTGTATGCATATATGTTGGTTTGTGCAGCCTCTGATTTCCATGTTAACAATGCATGCACAGCAGCTTGGAAGTGATTTAACATAACATCAAAGCAATCTTAGTGATATAAAAGAAAGTTTATAATTGTTTAAAGAAAAAGAAAATGATATTACCAGAATATATGTGACTTTTTTATTTACTACAGAGCATCTCACCCTCCAAGATCACTCTAGTCCCAGCACAGGGCATAATGAGCTCAGTAGTCTCGTTCATGGGCCGGTGTAGTCTATCATCAATGTATGGCTTTATATTGCTGGTGGGGTCCTTTATCTCCAGATACTGGAACCCTGATCTTTACTGGGAGATCACGCTTACCTTTCCTGTTCAGACAGAGTGTATGGTAGGTAGAGAATGGGCAGGATTGTACAGAGTGAACAATTTACATAGAACGTATCATGCTAGTATTGTACATAACACATCAAGCTATTGTCCTTCCCTGGCTTTGACACTTCTTTCTGCTGGAGCAATGGCGATGAGTGGAAATTCATACAAAAAAAAGACGTACCAAATATATTCCTCTGCTTAAAGGAGACAGGAGTGTGTTGTAGGCTTTGTTAACTATAGAAGACTGTTGTTCTGACACATCTCGTTCACTCTAAAGAAAATAAAAATATTTAATTGAAATAAAGAGCATATTAAACAATAAATAGAACACTGCTTTGTTTAAACTGGTACCGAAACAATGTATGTACACTGTATTTGAAGTGATAAAATAAACATTTGGCTAAATTGTTTGTGTAAAGACACCTTAAAGAAAAACATGACTGGAGTAAAAAAAAAAAAAAAAAGGGGGATCCAAAATAAAACCAGGCAGGGTCATGCAAATGAGCTACAATGCATTTTCACTTAATCCAATACCATTTTAAATATGGCTCCTTTACAGCATATGCCTACCATTTTAACACAGCTGTTAAGCAGAGGATGGATCCGGCCCCACACTGTTGAGATCCAAAGATCGGAATAGTACAGTCTGTATTTAGGTTTAACCACCCTAGAGGTAATCCCGAGCGTGGCTCTGGGCTAGTGACGTCACACGCACTTCACGTCAAAACCGATTTCCGGCCACGGCCAGAAGACGTGCCACAGGGGAAGGATGAGAGCATAACACAATAAGAGGATGGGGGAAGAGAAGGGAGAGGGGGCAGTGGAGGAAAGGAGAAGGGAGGGAAAGGAAAAGGGTGATGGGTAAGGGGAGGAGTGCTGCAGGGGCTGGGGGCACTACACTAAAGAAAAATGTTAAATGTAGAGGCAGGGGGGGGCGGAACAAGGCGGTCTAATAAATGACTTGCCTGAGACTTTTGACTAAAATAATCTGGATGAAGTAAACGCTGAAGATCTCTGTACTTTTTCTGCAGCTCTTGTATATCAATATCAAATGATTTGACACTGGAATGACAAAGAGAGCACATAAATGTTTTATACAGTACAAAAAAAACAAAAAAAACATTTGAACATTTTAAATGTCAAGAAATGGCTCCGTCAGAACACTTTGACAATACTAAAACAGATTCTGATGCCATCACTTTTACATATCTGAAAAAGAGAAGTAAATAAAGAACTTTTTTTTTTTTTTTTTTACTTTTCCTCATCTTGGTGGTTCAAAAATCAAGTTGCTAATTTAGGTAATTCTTAAAGATCATGAACAAAATGGCTATTTGTGGTGTTATCCAATGTTTTTCTAAAGTTAATCAATCCTGGGAAATGATCTAGAAATGTTGCTATGGTTTTATGCAAACGAAGGGCGCACAAATATTAATTAGCCAATTTGATGAGCTAAGAAGGATTACAGTTTGTCTGCCTCTCCAGTCGCTAAAATAATGCCCCCCCCCCCCGCAAGATATCAGTTTTAACTCTCTCTCCCACTATTATGAAGCGCTCTGAGCTGCACATTAACAGCAAAATCAATTCTAAATATTTCAGAAATTATTTCCTTTAGAGAAAAAACTGCTATTACAGCTAACAGTTAATTTTTAATGCTCTTTATAAATAAATCAATTTCCTCTCTGGATAACGATGTCCCTTATAAAAGGTGAGAAGGCGGAGTACAGATTATTTTAACTAGGGCTAGCCTGACCAGCCTGTAAATCTAGCCAATCGCCAATATATTAAACAAGCGACTTGCCCGTCAAAAAATGACGGCAATACAATTGTAAGCCAGACAATGTTGTTTGCCACACAATGTGAGGCTTTTGCTTCTCTGAGCACCTTCGGCGCCCATTGCAAACCTTTCCTCCCGCCTACTGTATGGGCCGCTCATGGCAGGGATCATTAACCTGCAAGTTTTGTTCTCGGGAATGCCATCTGTCTTTTTCCAGTATGTCCCCATGTCCCTTCCCTGTGTGTTTCTCCTCTGTGTGTCTGCTGACTGTTTGTGTGGCGCACAGTGACTGCCGTTAGTTTTATTTTCAAAGTCCTGCGTGCCTGGCGTTGTTCAGCCTCGCTTTCATTCAGTTTCAGATTTTGTTACGAGTCCTGCATTCCTCAACTGCTTGCAGCCTGAGTAAGTCCTGCGTTCCTCAACTGCTTGCAAATCACAGTTTGACAACTATTATATGTGATAGTATCTTAGCTGAGCAATTCTAAGACAAAAAAAAATCCATGATGAAAAAGAAAGTTATATCAAAATGAGCCCTGCATCAGTATCACCACTGTATCCGCCCACCTAAAGACAGGAGATAGTGGACTACATAAATGATAGTATCTAATCTACCCTCTGCCCCATTCTGAAGTGAACAAATGCATTAAAACTTAACTTTTCTTCACAAAGCAAACAACTCCTGGTATCCCTATGTGCTTTCCCCATCCAAGTACTGACCAGGCCCAACCCTGCATCACATCCGGGTAGTGTGACCTCTTGGTTCCCTGACAAGAATCGAACCCAGGTCGCAGGCGTGAAAGCACCGAATCCTAACCACTAGACCACCAGGGAACCCATAAGGTTAAAAAAATATATATATAAATAGCCACACAGGTAGCACTGTCCCAAACGCTTCATGCCCTGCAAAAATTGTTAAAGTGGAGGTTCAGGTCCCTATTTTTGTCTTCTTTTCCTTGGACAAGAAATGTCCACAAAAGTAATCTGCACTCACACTCCTAAATCTGTAACTGTTGGATAAAATAAGAAGCTGTAATTCATGTCCTGCATTATAATAGATAATAACGAAGAATTCCAACCAACAAGAAATATCAAGTGCCTTTAATAAGAACCCTGCTTTTTATAGTAACTGTGTCCAGTTATGCCATATCTTCTCACCAGTCTAGTATCTGGAAATAGTCCTTGGTGTCATCAGGTGGCTGCAAGGAGGTGCAGGATGGGCAGAAGAGCTCGGCCTGGGGTAGTACAGCCTGACAGCTCCAGCACAGCCTGCTCTGGGCTGACACACACACTGTCCTGGTGTGATTCGGCTCAGCAACCGGTGCCCTTGTGTAACCCGGCACACTGTATAATGTCCTTGTATAATAACAACCAGACCCCAAGCTCTGTGTCCGGATCCCCGCACAGGGCCCTCTATTGGCCGGGCTGCAGGTCCCTCCCCGGTGCGGTGTGACCCATCTCCCGGCTCCGCCCGGTATATCTCGGTATATCCTCGCCCACAGTCTGGAGCAGCTCCTAAGCACACCCCCGGCCACTCTCAGGGGCTCCATCACACTACAGTATGCCCTGCCGCCGCTCCCCACACACACCCATAGCACGCTGGTGTGCTGTAAGGGCACCGCTCTGCCAGTATCTAGTGCTTCACTGTGCCAAGCTGGGCAGCGCCATGTTTCCTGCAGTCAAAGGTCACCAAATGACATCAGGGCCGCTGATTGGTTGCTGCATCTTGACTGTGGATGGCGCCAAAAGAGAGTTGCTAATCTTCCTGTTTTTCTGCTGGTGCAGCACAGAGGTGAGGGGGTGATTATATACTGAGATAGATGTGTCTGCTGGGGTAGATAGTGAGGAGCTGGGTGCACAGGGACAAAGTCTGCTGGCACATGGCCTGGCATGGTGCTGGAGGGAGGGGCAGCAAGCACAGCCTCTTGGGATTGTTATTATTATACATTCCCTATTATGTACCCTTATATAGAATAAACATGTACATAATACTGGTACAGACAGATGTGTGGGGCCTATGCACTACAGGTAGTCATGTACTAGGAGAAGGTGTGCACACTGGGTATTGTAAACATGGCACTTGGAATATGTGGAGAGAACTGATGCTATGATGTCTCTGTGGTGTAGGCTATGGACAATATGGGGATATATGGAGAGCACAGATTCTATGATGCCTCTGTGGTGTAGGCTATGGACATATGTGGAGAGCACTGATGCTATGATGCCTCTGGTGTAGGTTATGGACATATGTGGAGAGCACTGATGCTATGATGCCTCTGGTGTAGGTTATGGACAGTATGGGGATATGTGGAGAGCACTGAGGCTATGATGCCTCTGGTGTAGGTTATGGACATATGTGGAGAGCACTGAGGCTATGATGCCTCTGGTGTAGGTTATGGACATATGTGGAGATCACTGATGCTATGATGCCTCTGGTGTAGGTTATGGACATATGTGGAGAGCACTGATGCTATGATGCCTCTGGTGTAGGTTATGGACATATGTGGAGAGCACTGATGCTATGATGCCTCTGGTGTAGGTTATGGACATATGTGGAGAGCACTGATGCTATGATGCCTCTGGTGTAGGTTATGGACATATGTGGAGAGCACTGATGCTATGATGCCTCTGGTGTAGGTTATGGACATATGTGGAGAGCACTGATGCTGTGATGCCTCTGGTGTAGGTTATGGACATATGTGGAGAGCACTGAGGCTGTGATGCCTCTGGTGTAGGTTATGGACATATGTGGAGAGCACTGAGGCTGTGATGCCTCTGGTGTAGGTTATGGACATATGTGGAGAGCACTGATGCTGTGATGCCTCTGGTATAGGTTATGGACATATGTGGAGAGCACTGAGGCTGTGATGCCTCTGGTGTAGGTTATGGACATATGTGGAGAGCACTGATGCTGTGATGCCTCTGTTGTAGGTTATGGACATATGTGGAGAGCACTGATGCTGTGATGCCTCTGGTGTAGGTTATGGACATATGTGGAGAGCACTGATGCTGTGATGCCTCTGGTGTAGGTTATGGACATATGTGGAGAGCACTGATGCTGTGATGCCTCTGGTGTAGGTTATGGACATATGTGGAGAGCACTGAGGCTATGATGCCTCTGGTGTAGGTTATGGACATATGTGGAGAGCACTGAGGCTGTGATGCCTCTGGTGTAGGTTATGGACATATGTGGAGAGCACTGATGCTATGATGCCTCTGGTGTAGGTTATGGACATATGTGGAGAGCACTGATGCTATGATGCCTCTGGTGTAGGTTATGGACATATGTGGAGACCACTGATGCTATGATGCCTCTGGTGTAGTTTATGGACATATGTGGAGACCACTGATGCTATGATGCCTCTGGTGTAGGTTATGGACACATGTGGAGAGCACTGATGCTATGATGCCTCTGGTGTAGGTTATGGACACATGTGGAGAGCACTGATGCTATGATGCCTCTGGTGTAGGTTATGGACATATGTGGAGAGCACTGATGCTATGATGCCTCTGGTGTAGGTTATGGACATATGTGGAGACCACTGATGCTATGATGCCTCTGGTGTAGGTTATGGACATATGTGGAGAGCACTGAGGCTATGATGCCTCTTGTGTAGGTTATGGACAGTATGGGGATATGTGGAGAGCACTGATGCTATGATGCCTCTGTGGTGTAGGTTATGGACAGTATGGGCATATGTGGAGAGCACTGATGCTATGACGCCTCTGTGGTGTAGGTTATGGACAGTATGGGCATATGTGGAGAGCACTGATGCTATGACGCCTCTGTGGTGTAGGCTATGGACAGTATGGGTATATGTGGAGAGCACTGATGCTATGATGCCTCTTGTGTAGGCTATGGACAGTATGGGGGATTTATAATCTGGACACTACATGTAAATAGATGTTTTATTAAAGGATTAGCTGAAACAAGCCACAGTCTTTAGAAATCAAATTCAGGTGACAAGTATTACTGGATATACAGTGATATTTGTTACTGTTTAGTTGTGTCCGACTCTCAGTGACCATATGGACCGCAGCACGCCAGGCACATTTGTCTGTGTCTCTGTTTGTTTCTAATCCTTATGGTTATCTTGGTGGAGTGGGTTGCCAGTTCCTTCTCCAGTGGACCAAGATTTATCTGACCTCTATGCTATGACCTGCCCATCTTGGGTGACCTGACATGGTGTAGCTCACAGCTTCATTAAGGCACACAACCCCCTTCACCACAACAAGGTGGTGATAATTACTAGTATTTATATTTCTTAGAGGTACGAGCTTTCTACAGATACAGATCTCTTTTTCAAGTCAGTAGCCAATGAGATGGTCCAGGTGATGATTTTACACCCTTATTTATCAGTGTGATAATAGTTAGATTAATGTCATGTATTCATATGTAGATGTTATTTCTCGGTCTATCACTATCTTTCTGCCCTTGCGCTTCCACCACAAACTATTCACATAATTTCTGTGTGTTTTGATGTTATTTACAAATTCTCAATACCCGGTATCTTCTGTCCCAACTGTGTCTGTTACTTCACAACATATGTTTTTTTTTTTTTTAAGGATGTATCATCTACCAGGAATCTTTTTTGATTTGATTTGATTCTGAATGATGGGTATAGTAGCCAGTTGTTGACTCATATTAGTAGAGAGGGTGTATGATTGATGAAGGTAGAATAATTTTGATATAATTAGCACAATAATTAGCACTGTCAAGAGTGGGGAAAAAAGAATGAAGACGGGGGTGGGGGAGACAACAGTTCAGAATAAATTGAGATACTATAGAACTAATTAGTGGTGACGTGGGCCATCAGAGAGCTATGTCACAGATATCATATATGTCAAAACAAAAAGATAGACATTTGTATTTGAAGGGGCTCTTAGTTCCAAGTAAAGATGCCAAATGTTTCTACAAAAAAGAATCTCTTTTGCTCTGCCTAAAATCATGCAATTTTTCCTGTTTTGGGTTGCTCATGAATACACACACTGCAGTGTTTCAATTTAACCTGTCAGTGACCACTCTCAAGCAGAATGGTGCCACTGATTGGTTACTATGTGACACTGCACATTAGTGTATTTAATAGTACACTGGGACCTATCCTATTATATGTACACACGGGAAGCTCGCTGCCGACGTCCCGATCTAGCAGTGTCTTTTCAGGTTAGGGCCGGTAAGGGATCTATGGGGTTATGGGCTTAGGGTTAGGAATTGAGGCTTAGGGTAAGAGGATTAGGGGCTTAGGGTTTGGGTTTGGAATGGAGGTTTAGGGGGATAAGGTAAGAGGGTTAGGAAGTGGGGTTTAGGGTAAGAGGGTCAGAGGGTTAGGAACTGAGGTTTAGGTAGTTAGGGGATCATGGTTAGTGGGCTGTGGTGTACTAGTACATTGGAGCGCGAGCGCGCCCAGCACCAGGAGGCTTCCTGTGCGTACATATAACAGGATAGATCCGTACACTGTCTTCATGAGCTACAGAGGGGAGAAACCAGTTAGGAACTAATTGTAAGATTTTTAGGCAGAAAAAAACACCACTTTTAAGCACTTCTTAATAAACTAAAGTACACAAAAGTAAAGAGATACACAGTCATATTATATTCCTAGTGAAATCCATATCCGTTTAATCAGCTTTGTTTAGGGGCGGACCAACATATTATTTGGTTAATAGTCTGAGACCTATATATGTGTCCCACACAAAATAAACCAGTTTCTTCCATTATATTAGTTTGTCAACATATCCAAATACATAATGCATATTCTAATGTACAATGTTATGACAAACAGATTGCTTGTGTATCATCTCATTCTAATTCTATTGAACTTAGTTGAATAATGTCCCGTGAGACAAAAGGTGAATCCCAACAATCTCAAGGCACCTCCAGCTCCTCATCGAGTGCTCCTCAGTCATACAGCCAGTCATCATCTTCTGGTTCTGGCACCCTGAGCTCTTTGGACACAGTACCAGTGCAGGACCTGGCATCCATTCCTGAAGATACAGAAATTGAAGATCAAGTTCCTCAGCCATGGGGACGTCTCTGGGCTCTTGGAAAGGGCTTCCTAAATCATGGTATGCATTTTTTGTTTTGAGACAAATTTTACAAAAAAAAGGATTTAAGTCCTGATAGTGTGAATGGTCGTCAGAAGAGATCAATGTACAGCCAAGGTATAAATGCACAAGGTAAAATGGCCATAATTATGTTCAGCTCCGTGTTTGTGTAAATCTCATTGCCAACTGAATAAATAATGCGATTTGTGTAAAGACCTTTGAATTAATAGTGTAAAGTACATTGTTATCAAATATATTCTCATATAGCTAATAAGGAATCCCAATGAGAGGACAAACATTAAGAACAAATAATTATTTGAAAGACTTGATGATTTTTCCAGTGTGTTATAATTTTGTAATATTAACCACTGTTGTATTATGAAGATTTTATTCTGACATGTTTGTTTTTTTTACCTTCTCAGACTGTATTAATGATGAATATGTATTTGGAAGAGATAAACAATGCGACTATACTTTTGATAAACCTATCATAAATAAGACTGAGAGATATAAAACATACAGCAAAAAACATTTTCGTATTTTTAGGGTAAGTATTTTTTTTTTCTTGTTTTTTAATTTTTTGTTTAGAGTTGATTGTGGTTGTCAATACCTGTTTAAACACAGCAAAATAAAAGTACTTTTTGTAATAATTGAATTTCCCATGAAATTAGAAAATGACTATAAAGAAATAGATGAACCAGTGTATTTATACAATTCCCTAGCAAGAATATCTGATTTTAATTATGCATTTATCATTAAATTATTTTTCAAAGATTAGAGTATCTGCATCCAGTTGAGCGATTGCTTCCACCCTGGTAAAGTCATGGACGGTTGGGAATTTGGCTTAGAGACAGGTCTAAATGGGGGTTTTAACGACAACCATATTTGATAAGAGAATATGGGCACTATTACCCTTTCATGTCACTTTAATCTGGCACCTGACATTAACAGTTTTAGACACACAAAAAGGCTGTACCTGTCTGGTAACTTGCACAGTAAGAGATATGTGACCTGCTCATTTGCAAAAAATGTGGTGACTGGACATCTGCACTACAACTTTGTCTAAATTAAAATCTTTTTGCTGTATGTACTTTTGGATATTCATGATTCAGCTTTGTGAAAAATGTCCTATTTTGTACACTCCACCCCCCCCCCCCCTCTTTTTTACTTAGCAATATGCACTGTAGAAATATATTTATATGTAATGTTACACTCTCCTGTCTAGGAAGTTGGCTCGGGACACTCTCCGGTTGCATACATAGAGGATATGAGTGGTAATGGAACGTTCCTAAATAAAGAGATCATTGGGCGAGGGAGACGGCTGCCTTTAACAAACAATGCTGAAATTGCACTTTCATTGCCATCTAATAAAGGTACAGTGTCATTTCATATTTTTTATGTATTCCTCCCGACTCTCAACAACACAGCTAGTTTAAGAAAAACTTCACACTGTGTATAACATTTTTTAGAGAGAGCTACATTTATCAGGCTTTGCTTGTGTATAGAATGTTCCATGTTGTCAGTCTGCTACACTCTTCTAACCTGGAGCCTTCTATATTGAGCAGAGGAGCAAGGAGGGAAATGTGTTTTGTGTCTAGATTTTTTATGAAACCCAACCTTTCCCCTGAACATGCTCATAAGCAGCTAGCCGCAACATAAATTGCAAGCCTTGCTCCTGTGGAAATGTAAACACCCCTGTCACATACAACCTTCACTAAAGTATTATAGATGCCTCTAGGGACCAGCATAAATATTTTCTAATTAAGCGCTTTAGAAATTATTACTAGTAACTTGCCCGTCATAAATGACAATATCAAATAGTATCTTCAATTGTCTGTGCTCTCTCTCTGCCATAGGCGCTCAAATGCAAGGCCTATAAAGTACACGGGGGAGAGCTTTGCAATGAGCACCAATGGTGCTCAGAGGGGCAAAATCCTCACACTGTGTGGCAAACTGTATTGCCAGATTTACAATTTTATTCCTTTAATTTTTGACGGGCAATTTCCTAGTAGAAGATAAGAGTTATCACTGTCTGACTGGATTAATATATTTGGAATAAGATATGTGGAAGATATGCATGTGTGTGTGCCAGAGATTATAGCTGCCCTGCTCCTGTACAACTACTGAAGTGGATGTTATGATGCCGTGCATATGAAACATGGTCAATGACTGTGAGTCTTCTGGGTTTTGTATAAATTGCTAATACAGACAAAACTTGAGCTGATAACATTCTGCAATAAATATACATCTATTAGACCTGCTATGAATATCAACAGGAATAAAAGCAGTTCCCAAGTTTTATAATGCTGAGCCTGCTGTCATATTTTTAAATGCTGTATAAAGAGTAAGGGCCCAAAGAGACATCAGCTGTCTTGGCAAAGGGATCAAAAGAATCTGAAAGATCTGCTGGGTAGGTTTGGCCACAACAGCCTTATCAAGCCCGACTGAAGACAGCAGATCACCTTATAAACTCTTCAACCCACACCAACCTCCCAAGTGATCGCTGATTTCATGTTCAGTATCACAGCTAACATGATTATTTTGGCCACTGTACTTTTTTTTTTGCTCTAAAATGCTTAATATAAAGGAAGAAAGTATGCTGCTGATTAGATTTCCCTAATGAAAAGAGCCAAGTCTTCATAGATCATTATGCATAAAGGAGTTGCATCATGTTTACTGGGAGCCTTAACTGATGCACATGCTATAAAATGTCTTGATATGCTACGGAGACTTACTAATGTTTAGTAAGATTTCTTGATACCATTGGTCAGTTCCTGCCACATAGGTGATTTAATATGTCCCCTTTAAATTGAGGCCTCCTGCATTTGGTGCAGGCCTAACCTTATTACACATTATGAAAAAGCACTCAGAATATAAATATACCTTTTTAATGTTTAATATGAAGTAGAAATAAAAATATAGGGAACAGAACAAGGTCATAAATTATGAATACATGCATTTTCATAAAAAGTACTCTATGCACAAGTCCTAAAGCCGTATGCATATGTTAGCAGTTTTTTGCTTAAATGTATTTAGAGTATCCGTTCTCTAGGGCTGTTGATGACCATTACGTACTGAACAGGCAATCAATCAATACATTATTTACTAAAGAATCCATTTAATCGCAGGCATAAAATAAGGAGTCTGAATTTGTAAACCCATATACTGTATTTATGTAGTGTGCGGATTTGTTTTATTTTTTCACCACTAGATGGCAACCTCATTCAATGTTGCATAAAAACCATTATTGTTTTGCATTTAACATTTTTAATTACTCCACATCTACACAAAAATATTTGAACCGAATAATATTAAAGAAATTTAAGGAATAGTGCCATCACTTAATTTGTATTATATAAATTGTTCTTGTGTACTTATCTCTACAGGCATAAACTTGCACTTATGTTACCATAACCGCTAAACCATCAACACTGCTCTCTTTCAGAGGATTGCACAGTCTAAGAAATATTGTAAAGCAAGGGGAATGTTTCTTGCTTATTAAAAAATGGTTCTTGAGAGTTTTAAAGGGCCTAGACCAGGAAGCAAGAATTGAAGTTTTAAAATGTAAATCGCCACACAATGAAAAAAAGTATTGTCGAAATCTTTACCTCAGAGCATAATTAAGCAGGAAAAAAAAAAGTAATTAAGTTTTTAATTAGAAAAATAAATCTTGATGCCTCTGCAAGACCCTGGGAAGATCCATGATACATTGGTGGACGTTGTGTGAAGAGCATTTACATTTCTGGAGAGATATATTTTTGCAGTGAATGATGCAAGGGGTCTGCTACTGGACCAGTGAGAGGGCATGGGTAGTGTGTCCAATTATCTTTACAATGTCTCTGTGTTCCCTTCTCCCCTCCTTCTTTTCACTTATAGCCTAAACAGACTCTGAGGACGAGATGTAACAAACACAAAATGGATTCTTGGACTTATAAACTGTCTTCACATATTGCGACTTTCCTAAAAAAAAATGTTTGTCTATGGCTTACACAGCTAATAATATTGTTAGTTTAGTCTTTTTCCTGAACTGCAATGGTCCTTTTAATATAAATTCTCCTGAGTTAGCAATCAGATTCCTTTAGACATACATAAAGTGTTTTAATGCAGCTTCCCTATCAAAAGGGCTTGTTTTGCCTTGGAGACCTGAGAATTGCAAGTCTTCTGAATTTTACTAGATATATAATGTATGTATTCACTTTTATGTACTTTGTTTGTTTTGTTAAGGAAGTGCTTACAAGCTCTGAGCCCTATTCTATTCTCTATATTGTAAAGTTACACAGGAAAATGTGACAAAGGCGCTCATTGCCAGGCACATGATGAGCGCGAGGCACACAACACTTTGAAAAAATACAACTTTAACGGTCGCCATTTTTTTCAACCCCGTAACTCTAAAGCCGTCGGAAAAAAAAATTCAATTAAAAAATGTACTTACAGCCTGTGAGTGAGGTTGCAAGCTAATTTGAGCTTTAATGGGTGTTTTCAGGAGATCGAAAATTGGCTACGCTAGGGAAAAAAAATGGCAGCCGTAAACCCATAATTGTTTGAAAAAAGGCTCAAAACCAGTCCGAAGGCAGTACAACTTAGCTGTTCATCGCGAGTCCTGCAAGACTTTGAAGGCATGCAAGACTAAAAAGGATAGATAGGCGCTCAACGGAAGCCACTCAAGACTTGATCAGGGAGAGAGAGGAGAAAGAGACAAAGGGGAGGGAAATAAGGGGGGGGGGACACAGGACAGGGAGAGAGGGAGAATTAGACACATGGAAGGGAAAAGGGGGAAACGGACACAGGGTCAGAGAGGGGGTAGAGGCTTGCGATGAGCGCCAAAGGAGCCCAGAGCGAGGGACAGATGTGTCAGGTTGGACAACATCTGCAATTAGCGCAAAGTCGTGCGAGACTTCCGATAAGCACCTTTGGCCTGAAAGAGCTCATCGCGAGGCCCGCAAGTTAGAGGGGAGAGAGCCTTGCATTGTGGGGCACACAGCATTGCCAGCCTTCAAATCTTATTGCCGTCATTTTGGACGAGCAAGTCGCTAGTACTATATATACACTTGAGCTTTAAAAATTCCCTATGTAATCTTCCTTCATGTGTCCTTGTAATGCAATTATATTAAAATATTTGTATGTGTATGCTTAAAATATGTCTGGACCCCTGACTTGTCATTATGTGATGTAGATGGGCAGCAAAGAGTGCATTTCCATATGGCAGCTTCTAATGCATACATCCTGACCAGTCTATTTGCCTGCGCTTGATCTATTTTATACTTCTAAAGCTTCATGACTTCTTACAACTGCAGTGACCCTTTAAGACATCCATCTCACTTCTCTCTTCCAAGTTATACAAAAGTGTATGTAATGAACATAAAAATAAGTGCTGTCACTTTTCATGGTCTGATCCAGTTGTTATTCAAGTGCTGAATCATATCTCTATCCCCACCATTCAGACGACAGGTTCATGGAGGGCTATTCATCTCACATTACATACTCCTCGTGCCGTGTAATCCTATGAACTGATTTATAAAACAGTGAGACGTTATCAGTGCTTGATGAATCCGTCCTCTACAATAACATGATGTGAGATCAATATCAGCCTCTGATGAATTTACTGTACCTTTGTGATTTAGATATGTTTTGTATGTATCTATCTTGCTGATAGACACAGTTTGGCTTTTCTACTTTCAAAAGACCACTTGCTGCTTCAGATTGATTATTGCTGGGGGGTTGTGCAGTGAGTGATAAAGGACTTACCTGTGTTATATTTTATGCACGGACACATAATACTTGCAATAAGTCACATTCACACATGGGTAAGTTGTGTGAGGTTTATATCGAGACCAATGCATAGCTATTGATTTTCTTTTTTTGTATATAAATGAGGAGTTTGGCCTATTGTTGGTTCCAGAATTTCATTACAGCGTAGCTTATTTAGTCTTTTTTAATTTGCACCTGAGTTTTTGTTAGGTGTTTCTTAGATATACTAAGAATATGCCATTATTGTATTTACTTTACTTTATAGGAGAGCAGCACATACACATTGTATGATCACTAAATATGATGATATCTTTTACACTTTGTTTTAAATCTCATTATAAAGACATAAGATAACTAATACAAACCTGCATTTGTAGTTTTTGTGTTTTCAGATTTGCTAGTGGACGATCAGTCAATATATCCAAAAGAGTTTGGAGACAAATTCATCATGTCAAGAACAATTGGAAGGCAAGCAAAGTTTTAGATCTGTTTTTCTAAGGTTTCTATTATTTTGTTGATCGCACTGGCACTAAGGAATGACATATTTTCATAGAATCAAGAGTACTTATCAGCATCCAAGATCCAGTTCTCCTTGTTACGTAATCAAAGCAAGTATCATTACAAATGAGTCATTTTTGGGAAAATGCAAGTGTTTCTACAATAACTTTTCACCCTAATATATAATAGGCTAAGTGTTTATATTAAGTTTAAAAAGGAGTGTTGGTCAACTCTGCCTTCATTGGACCCTTTAAATGTTAGTAAGTGCACCATCCCTAGTCAAGTTTTTTCTCTGCTCATACAGAGCTGTCATGGACTGTACATTTGCCCTGCTGTTGTTCCCCAAAATAATTTTAAAAGGAGCTTTAACCATTGGTTTTATCACCCATGTGTGTTGATAAAAACCATGCCAGGGATAGCAATTTTGCCTGTAGGCTTTAGTAATTTGGTACCATGGAGAAATGTGAGATTCTTGTTTATAGTACTTGTGCTTGGCCATTTGTTGCCCCCCCCCCCCCTTGGGTTCCCCCTGATTAACCAGACTCATTGGGGATTGGAGAGACTTTTGTTGACAATAAATCTGCATCTATAGGAAGGGACGTGCAAGCAGCCGGCTGGTGTAAGAGAGAATCGTGGTGTTCGTTTAGAGTCGAACTAGCAGTTTTCTGTTCTGCTCCACAAATGTTTGTCAGCATTTAAAAAAAAAAAAAAACAGTTTACCTTTTACTTGGGGGTGTCAAACCCCAGTCCTCGAGGGTCAAAGCAGTCCAAGATTTCAGGATCTTCGTGCTTGGTCACAGGGAGCTTATTTACTGCCTTAGTCATTTTGATTGCGCCAACAGCACCTGAATAAAGAGGATATGAAAATCTGGAAGGTTTGTGCTTCCTGAGTACTGCAGTTCAGCACTTGTACTGTTACCTGACATACAAAAGTACAGTTTTCCACTATTGGTGCATTAAAGACTGTGAATTCCTGCAGAGTTTTGTAACCGTTTTACTACTTGCAGTTTTCCACTTAAAAGGTGTGTGTATATATACATTTCCTGGGTTTCAAATGTTTGGTAAGAAACAGGCAGTGATTATAAAAAAAAAAAAAAATAGGTGTTATATAGAAAAGTTTAGCGTACTTACAAAGTTAAATACAGGAAAGTAAAATCCAGCTTTGCACACCCACAGGGAGCTTACATAACCAAAAATGCATAGGAAGGGCTGCCAGATACAGAGTTTGGCCTCTCTAGTAGAGACCACAGGAAGTATATGCTCCAGGGTGGAATCACGTGGTTGGGTGGGGTCTGATCTCACAGCTGAATCAAAGGACAAGGAGAGAGAGAGAGAGAGAGAGAGAGAGACTACATATCCCAGGCTGCTTTGCAACACAGGAACCCAGAGTTTAAAACAAATGTATCAGCTACCTCTGCTTTCTCCTCATTAGCCAAATTATGAATGTAATGCTAATCTTAGCAGGGATTTTCAGGGGTGTCAACTAACAATAGCTGCAGCTTGCAAACTGAAAAGATTTAGCAAACATCAGGGTGAGTTTGTAAATGTTTTTTTGGTATTTTTTAATGCAAAAAATTGTTTGCATGCGCTACTGATTCTCCTCTATCAGATGCATTCATAATCCAGGAGACTTAGATATGCCTTTTAACAGTTTGTATAGCACAATGTGTGTGTGGGAGGAGACATACAACAGGGTGTTTGTGTGTTTTGCTTTAGTACAGACTGCTCCAGCTCTTTTTGGATTCCTAAATAATTTTCTACAAAATCTTTCTTTTACCAATTTCTTTATTCATGGCTTTCCAATAGCATGAAAAAATGGCGGTGTTTCTGCAATAACGTTTCACACTGAAAACAAATATGCAGATCAAATTTTGCTATCGCCCACAGTTTTTTTTATTTTTTTTTTTTTGTGGTGACGCTTTTTATTAATAAATATATTGAAAGATCTATTTTGTCATAATTTAAATAACTTTTTTTTTTTTAAAGAATGCTATTTTATGTATATATATATAGGCAGTTGGTAGGCAGCACGGTGCAGATAGTCTGTCTGGTTGCTGCCTATCAGACATGTAATGTATCCTATCATATGTTATGTCATGAACACCGCACTAGTCCAAGAAACCTCTGCCAGTAGTAAGCTAACATTCACTGTGCACATTGCGCTTGCTTTGGTTTCTATTTTGTCTAGTGATTACATTAATGTGCAACTATTTTGTGGCTGATACTGTGTCATTATGCCAATGATGTTTTTTTTTAAGGGTTTTGGAAGTTTTTTCTGAATTTTACTGTTATCTAATGTTATATATAATATATCTATGTATCTGTTTACTTTTATGTTCTTTAATTTTAGGCAGTGAAAACAGATCCTATAAGCACTTCTTAATAAAATAAACAACTATTACCTGCTTGGGATTGCCCTTTGCAGCTCATGACGTCACAGACTCTGCTGTACTTGCTATGCAGTGTCTCATGCTATCCAGTCAGTGACCATCTCTCGGCATCCTTCTGCAACGTTCTGCTGAGACAGGTCCCTGATAGGCTAGAACACTACACTGCATATTCATCACTACAGAGTCTGTCTACATACCTCAGTGGGCAGACCCATATAGGCGCTATTTTTTAAATAATTTTAGGCAGTAAAAACAGAGCTTACTAGATGCATAGGTATATTATATACCTCGTAAAATGCATTTTTCTTCAAGATGCGTTTAAAACCTTTTATTCACAAGAAAATGATTTTGTTTGCTGCAACAATATTTACTCTGTGATGGACGCTCTTGAACAAAAACAGTATGTTGACTATTTATTGACTCCTCTAAAACTAGTTTGAAAGGCTTCCTTTTGCGCAATGGAAACGTCCTTCTGTGCCATAATATGAAAGAATCGTACGGAAATAGGATCTTCAGTACGCCAAATAGAATTGGTACTTCTGTGGTGATTTGAAGGACATTGCTCAGTTTGCAGCTCGGCCATACTAATTTTTGTGCAAGTGGGACAGAAGTCATTACATCAAGAGCTAGCCAGAGTGTCAGTCACTTACTACGAGAGATAATTTCATTTTTTTTACCTCATTTTCATATAAAATTTGAGATTTTTAGAAAACTTTAAGACCAGGAATAAAAATTGTGCTGGGTTTATTGAGTTCCCTAGAATAAATTAAGCAAAAATAATTGCATTTTTGTGGGCCCTCAAAGAAGCAAATTGATTTGAGATGGAAACCAAGTTGAGAAAATGGTGTGGAGAGATCAAACGTGTTATCGAAAGTTTATTTTTTATTTTTTTGGAACATTTAAAAAAAACACAGAATTATTGTGGCTGAACGCCTACATGCATTGAAAGTTATGGGGTGTGATATGTCCTTTAAAATAATTTCTTGGACCCTCATTTGGATTTTATCTCTGAGAAATGTAATGCTATCAGTGAGGAAAGTGGCACGTGAATTCACCAACACATCTATTGCATGTAAAACAAGTAGCCGTGCAAGGGGAGTCCTAGTATGCTTACTGATTACTGATGGAAACACTTGAGATGGATGTTACAGATGCTAACAACTTAAGAAAAGCATAAACTGTTACTTTTAACATGCAAATGTACATAAATATATAATTTTTTTAAACGTAACCTGTGTTTTATTTAAATCCACGCGTGGTGGAGACAAACTAGTAACATTTGAATTCAGTATACAAAGTTCTGTTCGTATCAAAGAGTTTTCCATGTGCGACAAAAAAAATACATTTTTATTTTGTAAACCAGTGTAATTATAGTTTATTCAGTAGCTTCAGTAGGTTTCTTACAGCATATAATACTGTTAACCAAGAATATGTTTCTGTTTATTCAATAGCGGGGCATGTGGTGAAGTTAAATTGGCTTTTGAAAAGTCAACATGCAGGAAAGTGGCTGTGAAAATCATCAGTAAAAAGAAATTTAGAATGAGCTCCTCCACGGTAAGCAACCGCCATATTAGCAGATTATTGTGTTTAGTTTGTTTATAAATGTTGGTGCTTGGGGGGATTTAAATGTCTCTCTTCAATTTTACAACTTCATGTTCAGTAAATGGTTAAAGAGAAACGTTAGATCAGTAACTAGAAACATGGCCATAAAAGGCCTGCTGACAAACGCTTAATTCTATTCAAAAGAAGTGATTCATAAAGAGACATTGTGTAACAGGGAACTTATATAAACTATTATCAAAGCCTTTTTTTAATGAAAAGTAGTTGCAGTAGATATTTTTGTATTTGTAGAATATCTCATATAGACTTCCTTTTTTAAAGGGACTCAAAAAAGGGAGTTCAATAAAAACAGCATTTCTTTGTCAAGAATGTACAAAACTAACAACATTAGCAAGTGTGAAGGCATGGCCATAAAAACATATATATTTTTTTAAATAGAACATTTTTAACACCGTTTTTGAGTACAACAATCTATTTAGAGAAATCATGAGGATATAGGAGAATGGAAGAGGGAAAGGGGGGGGGAGAATGGAGGAGGGAAAGGGGGGGGGGGAGAATGGAGGAGGGAAGGGGGGGGGGAGAATGGAGGAGGGAAAGGGGGGGGGGAGAATGGAGGAGGGAAAGGGGGGGGGGGAGAATGGAGGAGGGAAAGGGGGGGGGGGAGAATGGAGGAGGGAAAGGGGGGGGGGAGAATGGAGGAGGGAAAGGGGGGGGGGAGAATGGAGGAGGGAAAGGGGGGGGGAGAATGGAGGAGGGAAAGGGGGGGGGAGAATGGAGGAGGGAAAGGGGGGGGGAGAATGGAGGAGGGAAAGGGGGGGGGGAGAATGGAGGAGGGAAAGGGGGGGGGGGAGAATGGAGGAGGGAAAGGGGGGGGAGAGAATGGAGGAGGGAAAGGGGGGGGGGAGAATGGAGGAGGGAAAGGGGGGGGGGGAGAATGGAGGAGGGAAAGGGGGGGGGAGAATGGAGGAGGGAAAGGGGGGGGGGAGAATGGAGGAGGGAAAGGGGGGGGGGAGAATGGAGGAGGGAAAGGGGGGGGGGAGAATGGAGGAGGGAAAGGGGGGGGGGAGAATGGAGGAGGGAAAGGGGGGGGGAGAATGGAGGAGGGAAGGGGGGGGGGGGAAGGGAGGGGGGAAGGGGGGGGGAGAATGGAGGAGGGAAGGGGGGGGGAGAATGGAGGAGGGAAGGGGGGGGGAGAATGGAGGAGGGAAGGGGGGGGGAGAATGGAGGAGGGAAGGGGGGGGGGAGAATGGAGGAGGGAAGGGGGGGGGGAGAATGGAGGAGGGAAGGGGGGGGGAGAATGGAGGAGGGAAGGGGGGGGGAGAATGGAGGAGGGAAGGGGGGGGGGGAGAATGGAGGAGGGAAGGGGGGGGAGAATGGAGGAGGGAAGGGGGGGGGGAGAATGGAGGAGGGAAGGGGGGGGGGAGAATGGAGGAGGGAAGGGGGGGGGAGAATGGAGGAGGGAAAGGGGGGGGAGAATGGAGGAGGGAAAGGGGGGGGAGAATGGAGGAGGGAAAGGGGGGGGGAATGGAGGAGAGAGAGAATTGCAAGTTGCGCATTGAACGGCAAAGGGAGAGATAGGAGGAGGGAGAGGGCACGGAGAGAAAGCGCGAAGAGAGAGGAGGCACAAACCGACAGACACAATTTTTAAGACCATATTATACCATCATTTTTCACGGGCAAGTAACTATAACACACACAGTGGATATAACAAGTCTACACAGCTCTGTTAAAATGTCAGGTTTCTGTGCTGTAAAAAAAACTAGACAAAGATAAATCATTTCAGAACTTTATCCACCTTTAATGTGACCTATAAACTGTACAACTCAATTGAAAAACAAACTGAAATCTTTTAGGTAGATGGAAGAAAAAAAATAAAAATAAAATAATATGGTTGCATAAGTATGCACACCCTTAAACTAATACTTTGTTGAAGCACCTTTTTGATTTTATTACAGCACTCAGTCTTTTTGGGTATGAGTCTATCAGCATGGCACATTTTGTTGATTTGGATGTATGCTTTTGGTCGTTGTCATGCTGAAAGATGTAGTTCCTCTTCATGTTCAGCTTTCTAGCAGAAGCCTGAAGGTTTTGTGCCAATATTGACTGGTATTTGGAACTGTTCATAATTCCCTCTATCTTAACTAAGGCCCCAGTTCCAGCTGAAGAAAAACAGCCCCAAAGCATGATGCTGCCACCACCATGCTTCACTGAGGGTATGGTGTTCTTTTGGTGATGTGCAGTGTTGTTTTTGCGCCAAACATATCTTTTGGTATTATGGCCAAAAAGTTCAACCTTGGTTTCATCAGACCATAACACATTTTCCCACATGCTTTTGGGAGACTTCAGATGTGTTTTTGCAAAATGTAGCCTGGCTTGGATGTTTTTCTTCGTAAGAAAAGGCTTTCGTCTTTCCACTCTACCCCATAGCCCAGACATATGAAGAATACGGGAGATTGTTGTCACAGTACCACACAGCCAGTACTTGCCAAATATTCCTGCAGCTCCTTTAATGTTGCTGTAGGCCTCTTTGTAGCCTCCCAGACCAGTTTTCTTCTCGTCTTTTCATCAATTTTGGAGGGAGCTCCAGTTCTTGGTAATGTCGCTGTTGTGCCATATTTTCTCCACTTGATGATGACTGTCTTCACGGTGTTCCATGGTATATCTAATGCCTTGGAAATTCTTTTGTACCCTTCTCCTGACTGATACCTTTTAACAATGAGATCCCTCTGATGCTTTGGAAGCTCTCTGTGGACCATGGCTTTTGCTGTGGAATGCGACTAAGAAAATTTCAGGAAACGCCAACTAGAGCAGCTGAACTTTATTTGGTGTTAATCAGAGGCACTTTAAATGATGGCAGGTGTATGCTGACTCATATTTAACACGATTTGGAATGTGATTGCTTAATTCTGAACACAGTTACATCCCCAGTTATAAGAGAGTGTGCAGACTTATGCAACCACATTATTTTTATTTTCTATTTTTCTTCCCTCCACCTAAAAGAGTTCAGTTTGTTTTTCAATTGAGTTGTACAGTTTATAGGTCACATTAAAGGTGGAAAAAGTTCTGAAATTATTTATCTTTGTCTAATTTTTTTTACAGCACAGAAACCTGACATTTTAACAGGGGTGTGTAGACTTGTTATATCCACTGTGTGTGTATATGTGTATGTTTGTGTATGTATATATGTATATGTGTGTATATATATATATATATATATATATATATATATATATATTGTAAATGGGTGCTATCAGATAAGGGCAATTTTTATGGTTTTAAAATCTTAAAAGAAAAAAATATTATTGTGGGAAAAAAAATGAGCGGTTAAACTACAGTTCTTAAATTAAAGTATTTTTCCCACTGTGCCACATCTCTGCAGGTTACACAAGGAGAGTAGATCAATAAAGCTGAAACAGAATCTGTGTGATCGTTACAGCCCAAACCTCAATATATATGGGAGGACTTCAGGGCTAGGCAATAATAACTTAATAATATCTAAGTCAATACCTCATCAATTTGAAAAAACCTTTCCTTCCAGTGTCTGATGATGCAGTGTGTGTAGTATGGTGACTTCAGTGATCCATTAAGACTGCAAAACTAATAATCAGATGTTGTATGGTATCTAATTTCTTTTCTCTTGCAGGAACAACCTATATTAGTTGATACAGAAATTGAAATATTAAAAAGACTTCATCATGTAAGTTATGACATTCTCACATAGAAACTTGATACATGAAATAAGTTAATTGGTTTGTAATGTAATATGGCTGGTGATTTTATTTTTTTTTCAAAGCAAAAACAAACATTGCATACATTTATTTTTCCGAGAATTCGATTTTTGTCATCTGTGGAAAGAAGCAAAACTGTTAGTTATCAGAGTGGTTAAATTGTTCAAAAGGAAGAATGTAAATTTTTATTAATCGGTTGAATACATTATAATACAAATATTACTCTGCCCAGGTATGCTGTCTGGAGGTTATATTTACAATAAGTTGAACAGTGTTCATTTGTAGTTGCTGATGAAAAACAATATGCACCTTTTACATATAATCATTACTAGTAAATTGCCCATCAAAAATGACGGGAATAAAATTGTAAGTCTGGCAATGCTGTTTGCCACACAATGTGAGCACCATTAGCGTGGCGCTCACTGACTGCCGTTGGTTTTATTTTCAAGGTCCCGCGTGCCTGGCCTTGTTTGTGTAAGTTTTACTGTCTTCGCCGTTGTATATTTTCTAGGTCCCGCGTGCTTGCCATTGTTCGTGTAAGTGTTACTGTCTTCGCTGTTGTGTTCTGTGTGCCTGGCATTGCTCAGCCTCGTTTACATCCTGTTTCTGAATTTGTACGTTTTTTCGGCCACCATTTTTTCCCTTGTTTAGGCGATTTTCGAGCATCGTATATTTGTGTTTTCGAGTTGCGCGTTTGAACCAACTGCATTTCTCGCGATCATTGCAGCCTAATCCCTCGTGCCTTAACTGCTTGCCCCGTTTTGCGTGAGGGACGCAAAAGAGTGACCAATGTTGCAAACATTCCCAACACCGACAACTATATATGTGATTGTATGACCGTGCATTTAAAAGTGATAATGTTGCTATGGGTAGAGTTAACAAATCAAAAGGTAAACATAGGTGAAGAAACCTCCTGCCACCAATATAAAATGTAACATTTATTTAAACCGCTAAAAAACAAGAAAGAAAACATATTCAAATCCTTTTCATAGCAATTCATATTTGTATTATTATGTTCTGTAAATAAATTGTACCAGTCATATTACTGTATCTTGTATCTTTGGGTGAAGTTGATTCATACAGTTCTATTACTGCTCATTGGTTGATTAGAACAAGCCTTCTTAGGTGTCATATGTTTACCCTCTCATGTGTAACACTGAAGCCAAAGTGTTATTGCTTGTTGGTTTTAGTTTCATTTTCAGGTTGTGTAAAAATATTTGCATCCCTTTAACTGTATCCCTCGTTAATTAGAAAATTTAGTAAAGCAAGTTGCTGGTTCTTCACTTCTTAGATATTTAAAACAAATAAATATATATTTAATCTTTCCATTATAAAAATGCTAGGTTATTTGTAATCACATTGGCTTCTAAATGTCATATACATTTGTTAATAATAATAAGATCACTTGGCGTTCATTGGTAACAAAGATGGAATATTGTAGAAAATAAATCTCACCCAATTGTATCACATATATAGTTGTGAGCATACGAGGTGCTCCTTGCCAGCAACTGCGACCCTCGCAAACTGTACGTAGTAACGCAAACAACATACGAGACACGTTACCACCCATTACGACCTCAAAATCGTCCCCAACCCGTGGAGATGAAAAACACAATAAATACACACAACACATACATAAAAGGTGTAACTTCATTTTTTGAGGTCCTGGATGCTCCTTCTTGCTGTAGGTAAGATTTTTATGTATGTGGTGTGTGTATTTATTGTGTTTTTCATTTTTTCCTGTCCGCGGGTTGCGGACGATTTTTGCGAGGTCTTAATGAGTGGTAACGTCTCGTATGTTGTTTGTGTTGCGACGTAAAGTTTGCGAGGGTCGCAGTTGCTGTGTCGTGTTGTTTGCGTTACAACGTAAAGTTTGCGAGGGCCGCAGTTGCTGGCAAGGAACGCCTTCGGCGCTCCATGCCAGCAACTGAGGCCCTCGCTTTGCAAAGGCCGCGGGCTCGCTATGCGTTAGCAACAACTCGTACGCTCACAGCTATATATGTGATCATATTGATGCCTTTATACATCGGTTTGTTACACCGCTATAAAAGATTGCTATGGATAAAGCCATCAGAATATTGTTTCAACACATCACACATAACGTTTATACCCAGTGTAAAGTTTATCTTTATTTCAAAGATCCTTTTCTGTGTTTCAAGTGTTTGCTTTTAATGTGTATCGTTATCATAGTAGTTTATTCAGATTTCTATAGCTTTTCCCAGATAATAGGAGCAGGAATAGGCTACAGTTAAGTCTGTGACATTGGCACTGCATGGTTGAGGTGTTATGGCACCCACTTGTGATTCCTTTGCTTTCTGCTCTTTCTTGCTGTTCTAAAAACATGAGGAATAAGAAGGAAATCATAAAACTTCTTCTCATGTTCTGTTCTTTTTCAAGATTGATTCTAGGATGAGTAATTCTACAGGGTGACACATCCAAGATGGTCTCCAAATGATTGAAGACAAGACTAGATAGGTCTATGAGTCATCTAACATGAGACTTATTTTGTATTGACCCGTTCATGTAGCCATTCATTTTACTTTACCTATTTTTTTTATTTACTTTATTTTTTTAGCCCTGCATAATTCAGATCAAAGACTTTTTCGACTCTGAAGATTATTATTACATTGTGTTAGAACTGTGAGTATCCTTTGTCTTCTTTTATTTACTTTTGTTACACAAAATGAGCACTCTTACTAAATTATGGCATTTGGATTTGTTTTAAGTTGCCTTTCATCTTTCAAATACTAAGAAACCATGTTGTCTTTATTTGTTTAACCTTTTATGTATAGGACTCTGTATCCAACATATGACATTGATTTTTTTAATTTTTTTTTATATCAAACAATGTTGTTTAGGGGACATAACATTTTTTTGAAGTATGTAAATAACAATATTAGCAGCTATGTAAATCATGAACATAAAAGCATTTCTGGAGAAAATGTGCTTTTTTATGGGCTGAAAATGATTAATTCTTCCCATTCATGCAAGATGGCAGTGGGTATCACAAGGTCCGCTCCCTGCTTCTGAGCATGTGCATGAAAGGAGGTCACATAAAAGTTGTATGCCTAAGGTCATAAAGCCCTCAACCCTCAATTTGACAATTTATGATATCTGGGCAATTTAATATGTTGACAAATGGCTATTATTTATTCTGAAGAGAGTTTGTCTATTTCTGGCATACACTAGCTCGGTATCAGCCAATATGATAAAAGGATCTATGTTCTGTGAATTTCATTCATTGATATTGTGAAAATAGATTGAAATGTCAGTATTTTTCAGAAAAGATCAAACACATCTTAAAGGACCATTATGGACAAATTGTTTCTATATCCTCTTTTGAATAACGAAACGTGATCACTGGCTTAATGTTTCTAGTTAAAATATAAATGCTGCCTGATCCCTATAATGTTGTATTGTCTTCTAGGATGGAAGGAGGTGAGCTATTTGACAGAGTGGTGACATCGACCAGGCTTAAGGAATCTACAGCAAAACTGTATTTCTATCAAATGCTGCTAGCTGTTCAGGTAATTGGTGCTAAGATGGACATTACAAAGGCAGGACCATTGCTATGTTTGCCATTTTGTACATTGCCTTTATGTTATATAGAACAATATCATAGTTAAGCCTGACTTTCTCATTCCAGACATTTTTTTTGTTGTTTGTATCAATGGGTTAGAAATAACACAAACAATAATAGGATATTGATAATCTACAGTACTGTATTTAAATTGTGTATATTTAAAAATCTGATATTTATATAGATAAGTAAAATTTCCTACTAAGAAGTTTACTGCTCTTGCACTGATTCTGACCTGAGTCTCATTAAATAAGGGCTGGTTAATGCTGGCACAGAAGTAATATATACATTATAGACAAAAAAAAGGGGAGTGGAAAGAACTTCCTTTAGTCACCAACATATACCTTACAGACAATTCTATCAATGTAATAAATCCCTCTATAATCAAGAAGGATGTCGTAATATATGATATAAAACTTAACTTTTATTAAAACAATAATAAGAAAAAATATCTTAACAAACGTCACTTAAAAAAAAAGCTGCCTCTTAAATATCCAAACCAACAACTTAAATAGTAATATGTTTGGACATATATATCATACAGTGATAATGTTAGTACAATATATCCTCACTAATCGGATCAATTAATAGATAAGTGCGAAGTGCAAACAATACCATAAATAAGGAATAATTAATACAAACAAATAGGAACAATAATGAGCTAAAGGGACGAGTGCAAATGATCCTACTACTCGAACGCCCTATATATGTGGCAGTACTGGCAACCTGCCACTCATCCCCTAATATACAGAAAACCTACTCTACTCTCCTAAACATTTGAATGAAAAAATCCTTGAGTTCTAAGAGCCCGAAAATACTGTGGTGGCTGTGGGGATCGCCACTTACCCCTCTTCCTAGAGACTGAAACTAACCTATACTGCACTCCTATCTCTAGTGTAAGTACTATAAATAAACACAAAAAATAACACCCCAAAATTAAATTGTCCAACAAAGGTAAAGTAACAAACTAACAATATCACTCTTTATTCTCTGTCAAGAGAATCTTGTATATTTGTAATAAATACATATAATGAAGTGGATGCTGATCCTTAAAGACCATGGAATATACAAACTCCTAGAATTACTCTGTGTTGCTCCTACAAAATTATCCTGCCTCCTAAGTATTATATATTTTTGTCCATCCCTATATGTAGTCATATGCACAATTTTATTAATTATGAACAATGCCGCCCTTAAAAATCTGCATGTGCATAAGTGAATGTCCTCAAATGATCCACAAAACATTCCTCTTATCTGGAAGGTGCAGATTTTTAGTTGTTTTCATAAAAATCCATAATATATATAGTAGCCAAAAAATGGTAAGATATAATATGTAGTAGCAAAAGAATGGGAAGGTATATAATTGGTCCTTAAGATCGGAAGTATATAGCAAACAGCTGCTTCCTTCAATCAAACCTAAATGCACTAAGAAGATGGCCAATGAAGCTAAATTTGATGATATCGGTATAAAACATATATGGAACAGTGTACAAAAAGTATTATTTATTATACTTCAAAATTGATATTATCAATATAGTATCAATAACTACATGATCTCCCTCGTGGCAAAAAATATATAGACCAGATTTATATTATTGAATTCCAAATTAATATATAGAAGGGACACAAATTATATATTATAGAAAGGTAACAATATAAAGCAGTACAGATATACTCGGATGAAGCATTTCTGGGAAACGCCCATAATTTTTTGGTAGGAGGCTGTGTAGTGACGTCGCTGATGAGCGACATTGCACACTGAGCAAGCTGTGGCATACACGCAGAGCCATTGGAAGCTGGAGTGTAGCCGGGAGGTTGTAAGTAGACAATTGCTTTACTATGTTCTTGCTGCCTGTATTACACTCTCCAACCATCACAATTGTTATACTTTGGATATTCAGTGCCTTGCAAAAGTTTTCACCCCCTTTACTTTTTACCTATTTTGTTACATTACAGCCTTAAGTTCAATGTTTTGTTAATCTGAATTGTATGTGATGGATCAGAACACAATAGTCTAAGTTGGTGACGTGAAATGAGAAAAATATATACATAAAACTATTTTTTAGAAATAGAAAACAGAAAATTGGCATGTGCGTATGTATTCACCCCCTTTGTTATGAAGCCCATAAAAAGCTCTGGTGCAACCAAATACCTTTAGAAGTCACATAATTAGTGAAATGATGTCCACCTGTGTGCAATCTGAGTGTCACATGATCTGTCATTACATATACACACTTTTTTGAAAGGCCCCAGAGGCTGCAACACCTAAGCAGGCACCACTAACCAAACACTGCCATGAAGACCAAGGAACTCTCCAAACAAGTAAGGGGCAAGTCAGGGTTAGTTTATAAAAAAATATCCAAATTTTTGATGATCCCCAGGAGCGCCATAAAATGTATCATAACCAAATGGAAAGAACATGGCACAACAGCAAACCTGCCAAGAGACGGCCGCCCACCAAAACTTATGGACCAGGCAAGGAGGACATTAATCAGAGAGGCAGCATAGAGACCTAAGGTAACCCTGGAGGATATGGAGTTCCACAGCAGAGACTGGAGTATCTGTACATAGGACGACAATAAGCCATACGCTCCATAGAGTTGGTCTTTATGGCAGAGTGGCCAGAAGAAAGACATTACTTTCAGAAAAAAACAAAATGGCACGTTTTGAGTTTGCGAATTGGCATGTGGGAGACTCCCAAAATGTATGGAGGAAGGTGCTCTGGTCTGATGAGACTAAAATTGAACTTTTCGGCCATAAAAGAAAATGCTATGTCTGGGGCAAACCCAGCACATCACATCACCCAAAGAACACCATCCCCACAGTGAAACATGGTGGTGGCAGCATCATGCTGTGGGGATGTTTTTCAGCAGCCGGGACTGGAAAACTGGTCAGAGTTGAGGGAAAGATGGATGGTGCTAAATACACGGATATTCTTGAGCAAAACCTGTACCACTCTGTGCGTGACTTAAAGCTAGGACGGAGGTTCACCTTCCAGCAATGACCCCAAACACACCGCTAAAGCAACACTTGAGTGGTTTAAGGGGAAACATGTAAATGTGTTGGAATGGCCTAGTTAAAGCCCAGACCTCAATCCAATAGTAGAAAATCTGTGATCAGACTTAAAGATTGCTGTTCACAAGCTCAAACCATCCAACTTGAAGGAACTGGAGCAGTTTTGCAAGGTGGAATGGGCAAAAAACCCAGTGGTAAGATGTGGCAAGCTCGTAGAGACTTCTCCAAAGTGACTTGGAGCTGTGATTTCCGCAAAAGGTGACTCTACAAAGTATTGACTTTAGGGGGGTGAATAGTTATGCACATTGACTTTTTCTGTTATTTTGTCCTATTTGTTGTTTGCTTCACAGATGCAAATCTTCAAACAATCCATGTTAATTCCAGGTTGTAAGGCAACAAAACACAAAAAATGCCAAGGGGTGAATACTTTTGCAAGGCACTGTATATTCTTGTTAGTCTCCCTTTATTATTGTATAAGGGAAATTTACAGAACATGTTTCTATGCTGTATTTGAGATCTGGTATTATTGCCCTACGGCAAGCCACTGGATATGTGTAGCATCTATCCCTAACTTGTTTGACATCCACCATTTGGGTTATACTGGTAGTTTAAATTTTGCACACATAATTTCCTGATTGTAAATTTTGTATTGGCCTTGTGGTACGTGGATCTGCGGCTCGCTCGGTGATCATCAGCCTCAGTTATATTTTGTCATTAGTTTTATTTTTTAGAGGTCTATTAAAAGCTAAGTTTTATTATGTTCTATATCTTCACCCACTATATTAACTAGACCTGATAACTGAATATATGCAGTTTGGGGTATGTCTCCAGATTTTATCAGGAGTGGGGATCTGAATGCAATTTATTTAAACACTTTTATATACATATATGATTTTCATTTCCCCTTATATTGGTATGGTAGTAAATTTGAATCTGATTTATCGTTGCCTTTTATTTTCTCTTCTTTTGGTGTGTGGTTTTGCCAACATATATCATTTTAGTGCACAATATCACAAATATTACCCCTGCGGATCTACATTTGAGAAACACACACATATATATATATATATATATATATATATATATATATATATATATATATATATATATATATATATATATATATATATATATATATATATATATATATATATATACTGTATATTAAAGGTTTCTCCTGTAATAGGGTGTTTAAAGTCCTTTGTGGGTGTAAGGGTGTAATATATTTACATGCTTTACAATGACCATCACAATATATATTTTTAGCCAAATGTAATTCAAGTTATCTTTACTGATATATTTATCTATATTTGATTGTTATAGTAAACATTTGTATACTCTCCAGCAGGAGGATATGGTTCAGGTTCTATTTCATATTTTGATTTTTAGTACCTCCATGAAAACGGAGTAATACACAGAGATCTAAAGCCAGAAAATGTTCTGTTATCATCATCTACTGAAGAATGCTGTATAAAGGTTTGTAATAAACTTTACTCTTGCGTTAAAGTATTTATTATTGTATAGGTTGGAACATATCTTGTCCGATTGCCAGAACTATTACACAATCACATACTTTTACCATTGTCATTTTTTTATTTTGCTATGAAAAGGCTTTTTGAATCCAGCTTTTGTTCATTATATTACTGCATGACTCTGAGGTTATCACTCACAATCCCTACTGGAGCAGGAACATGTATATGCTGTCTTTTGGCCAAAGCCCCACTTTCGTCTCATATGACTTGTCTACATCCTGATAGCTGGAGGATAGACACTTTCTATCAACAAACTTTTAAAGACACAGAAACACAATAACGTCCTCAGTCACCGTTTTATTGAGTGTGTACATTTTGTATTATCCTAACAGTTACTCATGCAATCATTGTCATTAATGTATTGTTTCTTGTGCATTAAATACTTGTGGTAAATTTCTTTACAAAACAGGAAATTATAATATACAGACATGATATCCACTATTTTGAAGCTTGATTGTTTCAGATAACAGACTTTGGCCAGTCTAAAATTCTTGGCGAAGCCTCTTTAATGAGGACGTTGTGTGGAACTCCTACCTACCTTGCTCCAGAAGTTTTGAGCTCTGCAGGCACAGCTGGGTACAGCAGTGCAGTGGATTGCTGGAGTTTAGGAGTCATTCTTTTTGTATGGTAAGAATAATTTCACAAAAGTATGCTTCCTCTTGACTTGCTTCTGTCATCTGTTTTTCTTTTTTTTGACAGTGCTCCAAAGCAAGTTGAAATATATATATATATATATATATATATATATATATATATATATATATATATATATATATATATATTGCCCGTCGGCAAGATGACGGCAATACACTTGTAAGCCAGGCAATGCTGTTTGCCACATAATGTGATGCTTTTGCTTCTCTGAGCACCTTCGGCGCTCATCACAAACCTTACCTCCCGCCTGCTGTACAGTCTGCTCATTGCAGGGTTTATTAACCTGCAAGTTTTGTGCTTGGGAATGCCATGTGTCTCTTTCCAGCATCTCCCCCCTGTCCCTTCCCTGTGTGTTTCTACTCTGTGTGTCTGCTGAATGTTTGTGTCTGTTTTATTTTCAAAGTCCAGCGTCCCTGGCGTTGTTTGTGTAAGTGTTACTGTCTTTGCGGTCATGTATTTTCTAAGTCCCGCGTGCCTGGCTTTGCTCAGCTTCGTTTTCATCCAGTTTCAGATTTTTTTTTTTTACGTTTTTCGTCCCCCATTTTTTTTTTTCGATTTTTGAGTGACAAAACACTGTAAATAAGGCTCAAAATCGCTTGCAACCTCACTCCCCCTGTGCTGTGTGTGAGTGTGCTGTAATATATTTGTTATTATTTTTCTTGTTTTTTTCGATTTCCGCAGTTTGGCCGTTAACTTTGTATTTTTCCAAGGTCGGATTTTTTTCCCCAAGTCCCGCGTTCCTCAACTGCTTGCAACGTCTTTGCCATTGTGTATTTTCCTGCGTGCCTGGCGTTGTTTGTGTAAGTGTTACTATCTTTGCCTCGTGTATTTTCTAAGTCCCGCGTGCCTGGCTTTGCTCAGCCTTGTTTTCATGCAGTTTCAGATTTTTTCCGCCATTTTTTCTCATGCCTAGCCGATTTTCGAGTGACAAAACACGGCAAATAAGGTTTAAAATCGCTTGCAATCCCCCTACCATGCTTCACGGCTCTCCATCTGTGCTGTGTGTTGTAATTAATTTTTTGTTATTTTTCTTGTTTTTTTGAATTTTTTCGATTTCTACGGTTCGGTCGTTAACGTCGTATTTTTCCGATGTCCCGTGAGGCTTGCAGGAGCACTTTTGGCGCTCATTTCAGCCGAAGTCCCGCGTGCTTCAATGCCTCAACTGCTCGCCTCGCAGGGTAATGAGCACCTTTGGCGAGCTTGGAAGGCTTCAATGCCTCAACGGCTCGCCTCGTGTGTGTATGTGTGTGTATATATACACCCTTGCAAGGCGTTTGTGGAGTGATTTCCCCCCCCCCCCCCCCCCCCCATTATTTATGACTATTATAGTAGTTACTGTAACCTTTCAAAACATGCTTTGCACTGACTGGCCATTGGAGCTTATGCCATTTAATTATAACACATCCCTATGTGGTGAGACTGCTCTGCCAAAAAGTCTGTCCCTAGGTTGCATTTAAAATCCTATGGGATGCAAAGGGTTAGTCAAAGTTCAAAATTAACTTTATAAAATATGATGCTAATAATATTGCTTTTAATCTATAATTTAATGTGTTTTCCTCCTTTTTTTATTTTTTTTTATTTTTTTTTATTTTTAGTCTTAGTGGTTATCCACCGTTTTCAGAGCAGGCATCTAAAATACCACTCAAAGATCAGATTGGGGGTGGACAATACACCTTTATTGCTGCTGCTTGGGAGCACGTGTCTCAACCCGGTATGGATTATTTATACGTTTATATATATAAATGATAGTATTATTCTTGACCTTTTTTTGTAACGCACCAACATATTCTGTATCGCTGTACAGGGGATAAGAACAAGGAAAAATACAATAATAATAAACTGCAGTAAATGGAGGGCCCTGTTTTGAGCATAGAATCTTTGTCAAAAGTGCTTTTTCCAAAGCACCCTACAAGATTGGAAACTCGCTACTTACAGTCTGGAGAAATAATGATATGCTATCCGTTAATTTCAATGGCACATGACTTATAGCACTCATAATACACACAAGCCAATCATATACTAGTGATGCCAACAAAGCCAGATGTTTCCTGGTATCCCCCTTACTCTGCTACAATTCTGTGACAAACTGTTGAGTAGAACATCTTGTTACTTAAGTGATCAAACACTGTGCTCCTATTACTGGACTTTTCATTACTTTATGAAAGCCTGAATGGCAATCTGGTTTGGTTAACAAAAAGAGTAATCGACTTGTATTCTTGCATATAGTTGAATTTAACAACTCGTTATATTGTAATTATAATATGAATGTTAATGGCATGTTGGTGGCTGTGCTCCAAAGTAGAGTGGTGCCCTTCATATAGTAGACACTAGATACCATACCATACCCTTCAGAGCTAATCGGCTACTAGAAATATTGTAATGGGAATTGAAATATAAGTTTGGTGGTATCATTGCTGTGTCTGTTTTGTGATCCCAAAGGACCACTGTTGTTCTTGAAAAACTTCTCATTTGTGAAATATTTAATTAATGGAAATTAGCAGTTATGTAAGCCATAAGTATAAAGACTTTCTTAGAGAAAATCTTAATTTTTGCAAACTGTCTATAGACATTTTTTTTTTTATTCCGATGTCTTTCATCCCATTTCAAGGCAATTCTGTAAAATTTGGGAAATTACATTAAAATAAACCTTTTGTGCACTTTTAATTAAGGCTACTGTAATATCAGCATTAACTTTTCAGGTTTGCCTGCCATCTTTAGCTTTTTTAGACTGTGGCACATTGTGCAGTAGACTTTCCTGCAGCTGCATATTTATTGCAATAATTTACTACCACAGTCTGGGGGAAATGTCCTGCACCTAGTGTTAAAGCCTGAAAAAGATAGAAGTTCCAGCCTAAATGTTTTGAAAAAACAGCAGATTTCAGTGTAAGTTTTCTTTAAAAAAAATAAAAGCAGCTTTTTTTTTTTTTTAAAGTAAAATAATTAGGACAGTTATTTATACTGAGTGTAAATACCCAGCTTTATTAGAAGGGCTTGCTTGAATAACATTTTGAGGCATTGCTTGAGGTAAAAGCTGTATTTCTATGAATACAGAATGTGCTATAGATCAGTGACTCTCAACCTTTGTGGTCTGAGATATTCTACATGTGACACACTAAATGATACTGCTATGTTAGGCTCTCTCTATGTCCAAGCTGTTGGAATACCTTTTTATCGATAGTTTTACATATATATGTTCCTCTATTAAGCTTTAGATCTTGTTAAGAAGATGTTGGTGGTTGATCCAAATAAAAGACTTACAACTAAACAAGCTCTGCAGCATCCCTGGCTTCAGGTATGATTTCAATCTCACATATACAATAGCAAATAGCATCTATCCATCTATCCATCTATCTGTCCATCCATCCCTACTTGCATATATATCTGCATACGTTATGCATGTGTATAGATCGACTGTGTGGTAGAGCATTGGTATTGCCTAACACACATTTAGTCGCACAGTGATGATCCTATTACCCAGTAGCTTCTGCTCTACTTTCATAGAGAATTTAAAACTAAATAAAACATGTTTTACTTCAATGAACAATCACAAGTTGAAATCTTCAAGAAACCAGCTTATAAAAGTGTCCTTTAAAAGGACATAAACTGGGAAATGATCATAAACCTTTAAACCTAATACCTATTCCATAACATACATAACATGCAAGTCTCACTGAAGAGTACAGGGCTGCAAATGAGAAAGACAAGTCAACTGAATATATATAATTAATATATATTTTGATATATGTCTAAAGATTATATCCGTGTCATGACACTCTTAATTGAAGTTAAACAAACATAATTTATAACAGAAGAACACTATATTACATTGCTAAATATTGTAAAATCATAAGAGTACATGTTTACATGCCATACTCTTTTTAGTTGTACATTTGTTGGGTCATACTAAATAGCTAAAGCAGGGGTGTCCAAACTCTATCCTGGAGAGCCGCGCCCAGGCCTGGATTTGAATATATCCTTTCTGTGCACAGGTGAGTCGAACAGGATGACTGAAGAAGTAGTGGACACATCTGTGCGCCGCAGGGATATCATCAAATCCAGGCATGTGTGTGGCCCTCCAGGACAGAGTTTGGACGCCCCTGAGCTAAAGTGATGGTTATGGCATAGCTGGTACAAGCTACCACAATCCATACACATTCATAACCACCAGTTTAGTATTAGGAAGCATAAGGATATACTTTGTCACACTGTTTACAATCTGTCTAATTATAAGAGATCCGTGGATTCCAAAGTTCAAAATAAAATGTACTTGTGTCTCTTTATAGGGTATTAAATACATAAACTCTTACATAACATTTTTGTTGTTTTTTCTTAGGACCCCGATATGAAGAGTGTTGCTGAAAGGTTAATGCATGATGTTGTTGATTCAATGCCTCCGCCTCCTCAGGTAAATACTTCTTTTAAAAGTGCTCTCCTTTATGTTTTAGCATGATCTATCTGATCTATGGTTTATTTTGGATCAAAGATGTTATTTAGCTTGAGCCACAATAAATCATAGTTTATCTATGATTTTTTTAGTATACGTATAGCATATGAAATTGTAGACTTATTTTCAGTGTTTTTATGGTATTATGTACTTATATTCACATTTGCTACATTCTTTCCTTACTGTATATATTACCCAATAAAAATGAATTATTGCCATATTCTTATGCAGATCAGTAACTTCGTTGCCTTTCCAGAGCAGTGCATCTTATATTTGAGGAACTCTTGCCATATTCCAGAAGTGGGACAATCTAGTACTCGAGACCAATATAGATATTGATGTCAAATTATTTATTTTTTAAAGGAGAAGTTCCACCTACATAAAAGCTCTTATATGGGTACACTTGATGTTAATATATGAATGTACAACTTCCTCCCCACTGCTACAGAAAGTCTGTACTTCAGAGGCGCCAGATCATCTGAGTTGTAGAAGACAGAAAATCACATTTAAGTGGCAAAATTTAGCATTGCAGCAGCAAACTTTCTCTTGTGTGTCTTATTTGGAGCTATTCAGTCTATACAGCTGAGAATTGTAAGTGTCATTGAGTCAAATGGAACATATTTTCTTCTAATGGCAGCTCCTGGTCTCCTCAACATAAAGTAGAAACTTGGAAGCTAGACAGATCATCGTTTCTAAGGGAAATCTTTCATATAAAGGATACAGTTTTAGGTAGAATGTCCTAGGTTATGTAAAATCTACTTGTAGATATTACTACATATCTTGTTTCAAAATATTTAAACTCTTGTTTTTTAGTTGAATCAAAATTAATCTTTTATACTTTTTTATAAACCTTTTAGTGAAGTATTTTATTTTTTGTGTTGTCATTTCCGACTCTCCGTGACCTTATGGACTATATAGCACACCAGAACATCTTTTTATGTCCATGGTCATGCTGATCCACTTGGTATTCATGGCAGAGATACTCAAGTGGACCACCGCATATTCCTAGGTAGTCTTTCATCCCAGGCCCCACCCTGCTCCGCCTTAAGGGTGGTGTGACCTCTTGGTTCCCTGACTTGGAATCAAACCCAGGTTGACAGCTCTGGAAGCACCGAGTCCTAACCACTGGACCACCAGGGAACTCACTAGTGAGCTATAGGGGCTGCTCTTTTCCTCCTCACATTCTCACTCAGAGGTCCTCCTCTACACTGAGCAATATGAGTGGCAAAATAAAGCAAGTAAGCCCCAAATATATAATATATTTCACTAAAATATTTTAGTGAAATATATCAAGTTAGTTTTGTGTCTCAGTATCAAGTGGGCTACATATATACAAATATACCAATTTACATCATTGATAAGACAATGTTGCATATAACCCATTGAAAGCCTTTATTATTTTTTTTATCTGCAGAAAGCCATAATTCGGAAACGTCCACATGAAGATCAAGAAGCTTCGACATCTAAATATACAGAGAGATTAACATCTTCCTCTGAAAAGAGAGCTAAAAAATGACAATTATGTATTAACCTGTTTTGTAGGAAAACTTTTTTGTACTTTTTTATTTATGACAAATTGGCCTGTTGATTGTAGCTGTCATACCTGAGACAATAGGTGACAATTAGGGTTTACACTTATGTGCCAGGGGGTCATGATCAGGACTTCACAGAAGCTTGACCACCGTCTGAAGAGAGCCACACCTCCATTTTAGGAGGCAGATATTCGGATCATGACTTCTTAGAGGAACCCTCTCCAGTTGTTCCTAAATAGTTAACCATTAGAATTATAAGGAATTATTAATATATGTGTAGCTAAGTTATCATGTATCAAAATGGAGTACTGTAATGTGATCAGTGATATTAATAGGAGTTATGAAAATGGTATTTTGTGCTGCTAAGTAAAATTATCAAGACAAGATTGTACATTAATCTAAAATTGGCATTATTTTTTATTTTATTTCACCCAGCACCTTTTCAAGTTCAGTCTTACTGATTTCTCTGTGTGTTCTTTTTGATGCATGGTGGTCCCCAGCACTTTACCTAGTTTTGCAAAATGTGCACTCAGGTCAGGTTTTCAAAGTCAATGAGTTGATCCTGGTGATCTTAAGAGGACTCTGTCATCCCAAAGTCAAGCTGTTGTTTAGGTTGTTCTTAAAGAGCATTCTAAAGATAATCAATCCTGGGAAACTCCATGCTGTTGCTGTTTGTATAGACAAATAAGTGGCTCATCATATTAATTAGCTGGTTTCATGTGCTAATTAGGATCACAGTTTGCTTGTCTTTCTTACTACTGGGCAAAATAAAGACCTGCAATGATGTATTGCAATTAGACCCCTCTTCCACCTAAATCTGAGCTATTATCAGGTACTCTGAGCAACAAAATCAATTATAAATATTACAAAAATTATTTGTTTTAAAGAAAAACTCCTAGAACAATATATTGCCAGATTGTAATGGTTTGTAATATGAAAAAAACTAGCTACTGGGGTGGCAGAGTCCCTTTTTAAGTTTTAGTCTAAGCAACAAATGCATCTTATATTTGCTGTATCAAATATCTGAATTCTGTTTTATGGACAACTAGTTGAGAAATACCATATAAAAACTATTCTGATGGATCATCATTCCCTACAATTGTGTGAAAAATATAATATAAATGTTTAACCTTCTTCATGTAGCTCTGGTAAGATGCCTCTTTTTGTATCTAATTTTTGTCTAGAAAACTGCTATTTGTTCTCCCTCTTGTAGCAACGAATTGTCAGTAGATTGTTTTTCTTAATTAAATAGGACTAACTTGTCAAATTTGACTGATGTCAATTTGCTGGGTTCTGGCCTGACTCCTATCAGGGCCCATAATGTCTGAACAAAGAATGGCCTTCAATCATCACTTCACATACACATTGCTCTGTTGCCCCAGATTACTGCTGTTAATTCAAAACCATGTCCTTTTGTTGCCTTTCTTCAGAAATATAATGCAACTTGCATACGTTATACCTATTTAAACAAATGTAATTTACCAGTTATATATTCCAACCATGCAAGTAATCCTTCTTATATGCTGGCTTTCTTTTGCCGCTTGCCCCCTGATCTATTTCATATGACCAAATTCAACCCATTGTCAGAATAGGCCTATAATTGTAGTATCTGTACATATTAAACACTGTCATTTGTTACCCCCATGAGTGCGTTTTCAGAATATACATTGCAATATAGGGTTTGATATTACTGATGGGCGTGTATTTAAAGGGATATGGAAGTTTCATGGATTAATACATTTCTGCACTCTGTAGGCAAAAAGTAGCCTATGTGTATGTAGCACATGTCATAAAACATTTTTTTTTAATATCTAAAAACCCCTCTAATGGTTATGTTGAGACCTGCAGGGGGTGACTAAACAGGCATCTCTCCTCCCCCCCCCCCCCCCCCCATCAGCATGCAGCATCAGTGAGCAACATTAACCCACTATTCTACCTGCTCTTGCTTGCTCAGCCAATCTCCTTGGAGCTCCCTGCCACATATCAGTGCTACACTACATTTCCCAGGCTGCAAATAGGAACCCAAAGCTAATTTCAGCTAACCTAATTGGCCAAAACAAATCATTTTAAATTTGAGGCTAATTTAGCCTGGGTTTGGAGGGTGTTAATCTTGATTTCCAACTGTCAGAAATTACTAAAACCAGAAATTACTATTATTGCTAAACACTTACTCTGTATGCACAGGAAGGAAATTATGAAAAGGAAGTGTATGAAAACATGTTACTTCCCACAATAGGGCAGAATTCATATCTGCATCATTCCAAAACAAAATGGATACAATGTCTGTGAATGGTCTAACTGAATATGACTGTTATGCTAATTTTAGAAGAGATTGGTTGGGGGTGTCAACTTTGAAAGCCAACTGTTTGCAAATGCAAGAATTTCAGCTGACTTCAAGGTGAGTGTTTATATCTATATTTTGATATTTTTTCATGCAAACTTTTTTTTCCCATACACTACTGATTCTCCTCCATCAGATGCATTCATAATACAACAAATTTAGATACCCCTTTAACAAATATGTTTCCATAAGCATTCCTCTCACATTGCAACTTCTTGAAACACTGTTGATAAATTTATTTCAGCTGGGTTGTAGATTGTGTCAGAGCACTGTGTAGCTTGTCCGGAGACCATATCAAATTCTATGCTAACATGGAGCAGGATGTGTACAAAGATATACTGTATGCATGGTACAATATTACATTAACTAAGCTAAAGTAGCATGGGTATGGTAGGAATCTGCCAAGCTTATCCAGTAAGTTTCATGTTCTGAGGCATCATTATAGATGCATATAACATACTAATGCTGCTGCAAAATCACTACAAATAGTAGTTTTTGGTACATAGCAAATTAAATTCTAGTTCACAAATACCACAGGTTTTTGACTAGCATCTCATAAATAGTTAATAGTAACCTATTGTATCCAATGTGGAAATATATATCTTTGTAAATGGAGCCAAGGCCCACAAGCCATGTTTATTTATGGATACAGCTATAGCTTAAGGTTTTGAAAAAATTCTACTATCCATGCCATAAGCATCATTCCCTAATTCATTCCCTCAACTTGTCTAACTACTTTGTCTAAAACCTTCAAACTTCAGACATAAGGGTTACATCATGTGGTATTACGATAACCCAATTTATTAAAAAAAGATATAGGTATCATCATTGTATATCCTATAAACACACATACATTCATCTTTACAGTTTGGAATTAGCCTGTTAACCAAAAATAAGCTGCCAACATACTTTTTACTAGTAGCCACCTTTTATAAAAAACAAAGTAGGAGGTGCTAAGTCCAGAGAATGAACTAACCTTAATATGTTGGTTCTATGGACATGATAACCTGCTGAGAGCAACCTCTTTTAGCTCACCTGTGCCCTTCACAGGGAGAAATATTCTGTAGTATATCAGTCTGGTCCCACTCCCTGGCCACCTTTTTTTGTAGCTTCTTCCCTAGACCAGTTTTGGTTTGTTGTTGCACAATTGCCTAAAGGACCATTGACACTTGTCCCATGCACATGTCACTCCTTCCTGTCTAAATATACACAGTTTAGGACCAGAGGCTTACCAGTTACACATGCCACAATAAAGTTGATGCCGCCTACGTGTAAGAACACTTATTGGAAGCAAGTTCTGGGAACACATTTTTGCTACAAATGCTTGGGTATTTACAGGAGGAAGAGAACAAGTTGCCGTCATATACAGAGCATCAAACTCTCCCTGGAGATTCTTCTATTACCTGCCATATCTGTCTTTACAGACTTATTTGCACTGTAACATGCTACCTTGACCATAAAACACAGTCACTCAAATGTTATCATCATTGCCTTTTGTTATCTAAAGGAACAGTCAAACTGTTACCCATTCTGTTTAATGGAGGCAAACACTGAAATATGCCATGGATGGATGTGGTTCAGTTGATCCATCCACATATACAGTGGATATAAATAGTCTACACACCCCTGTTAAAATGTCCGGTTTCTGTGCTGTAAAAAAATGAGACAAAGATAAATCATTTCAGAACTTTTTCCACCTTTAATGTGACCTATATACTGTACAACTCAATTGAAAAATAAACTGAAATCTTAGGTGGAGGGAAGAAAAAGAAAAATAATGTGGTTGCATAAGTCGGCACACCCTCTTATAACTGGCGATGTAGCTGTGTTCAGAATTAAGCAATCACATTCCAAATCATGTTAAATAGGAGCCAGCATACACCTGCCATCATTTAAAGTGCCTCTGATTAACCCCAAATAAAGTTCAGCTGCTCTAGTTGGTCTTTCCTGAAATTTTCTTAGTTGCATCCCCCTGCAAAAGCCATGGTCCACAGAAAGCTTCCAAAGCATCAGAGGGATCTCATTGTTAAAGGGTATTAGTCAGGAGAAGGGTACAAAAGAATTTACAAGGCATTAGATATACCATGGAACACAGTGAAGACAGTCATCATCAAGTGGAGAAAATATGGCACAACAGTGACATTAAAAAGAACTGCAGCTCCCTCCAAAATTGATGAAAATACCAGAAGAAAACTGGTCTGGGAGGCTACCAAGAGGCCTACAGCAACATTAAAGGAGCTGCAGGACTGGCTGTGTGGTACATGTGACAACAATCTCCTGCATTCTTTATATGTCTGGGCTATGGGGTAGAGTGGGAAGACGAAAGCCTTTTCTTACGAAGAAAAACATCAAAGCCAGACTACATTTTGCATATACACATCTGAAGTCTCCCAAATGCATGTGGGAAAAGGTGTTATGGTCTGATGAAACCAAGGTTGAACTTTTTGGCCATAATTCCAAAAGATATGTTTGGCGCAAAAACAACACTGCACATAACCAAAAGAATACCATACCCACAGTGAAGCATGGTGATGGCAGCATCATGCTTTGCGGCTTCAGCTGGTACTGGAGCCTTAGTTAAGATAGGGGGAATTATGAACAGTTCCAAATACCAGTCAATATTGGCACAAAACCTTCAGGCTTCTGCTAGAAAGCTGAACACAAAGAGGAACTTCATCTTTCAGCATGACAACGACCCAAAGCATACATCCAAATCAACAAAGGAATGGCTTCACCAGAAGAAGATTAAAGTTTTGGAATGGCCCAGCCAGAGCCCAGACCTGAATCCAATTGAAAATTTGTGGGGTGATCTGAAGAGGGCTGTGCACAGGAGATGCCCTCGCAATCTGACAGATTTGGAGTGTTTTTGCAAAGAAGAGTGGGCAAATCTTGCCAAGTCAAAATGTGCCATGCTGATAGACTCATACCCAAAAAGACTGAGTGCTGTAATAAAATCAAAAGGTGCTTCAACAAAGTATTAGTTTAAGGGTGTGCATACTTATGCAACCATATTATTTTATATTTATATTTTTTCTTCCCTCTACCTAAAAGATTTCAGTTTGTTTTTCAATTGAGTTGTACAGTTTATATGTCACATTAAAGGTGGAAAAAGTTCTGAAATGATTTATCTTTGTCTCATTTTTTTACAGCACAGAAACCTGACCTTTTAACAGGGGTGTGTAGACTTTTTATATCCACTGTAGCTTTAGCCTATGAGAGGACAGTGGACTTGAGCACCCTGCTGATTTGTCCATTGTTTTTATGTTTTGCTATGTCAACACATTAGTAAGCTTGAATTAAATTATACATGTATATATTGTTGTTAAGTCATTCAGCTGTGTCTGACTCTTGGTGACCCTATGGACTGCAGCACACCAAGCACATCTGTCAGCCATTGTCTGAAGCAATGAACATGAGCTTGATGATCTCAATTACCCCATCTATCACTCTCTGCCACCCTCTTCTATGTGTTCCTTTAATATTTCCCAGCATTAGAGTCTTCTCAAGGGAATCCTGTCTTCTCATAATAACCAAAATATTAGCTTTAAAATCGCAATCACTTCTTCCAGTGAACAGTTTGGCGTGATTTCTTGTAGTATGGATTTATTGGATCTTCTTGAAGCAATTTTCTCCAACACCACAATTCAAAGGTGTCAATTCTGTGGTGCTCAGTCTTCTTTATGGTCCAGCTCTCCCATCCAAATATTACAAGTGAGAATACCATAGTTCTAACTATGTGGACCTTTGTTGATAGTTATATATCATTGTTTGTTAATAGCTTATTCAGACTTGAAGCCAAGGAGCATAAATCTTTATAAGGCTGGTATTGTGTCCTAAGTATGGTCGCACTCTCCTACTTTGTTTTGGTATACAGCTCTGCATTCAAAGTAAGCAAGGTATTCAACACAGGCATGATGGGTGTTACAGATGTAGCAGCTTCACATCATTTGGGGAGATATGTTTTCCCCTGAACTATTTTGACCAAAATATATAGGCATGGGCTCCGACCTGTGAAACTTAAATATTATTTATCAATTGCACCCTTCACAATTTGTGTCTGTTCAAATATGTGTGAATATCTGTCAATGTGAGTCTGTGTCTAGATACATCCTCTGTTCTAAGTGTGCTGAGGTATGCTAGAACAAGAGCCAGGGACTTAAAGGGAAGGGTGACATGGGTTCAGCTGCTCTAGTTGGTCTTTCCTGAAATTTTCTTAGTTGCATCCCCCTGCAAAAGCCATGGTCCACAGAAAGCTTCCAAAGCATCAGAGGGATCTCATTGTTAAAGGGTATTAGTCAGGAGAAGGGTACAAAAGAATTTACAAGGCATTAGATATACCATGGAACACAGTGAAGACAGTCATCATCAAGTGGAGAAAATATGGCACAACAGTGACATTAAAAAGAACTAGAACAAGCTAGAACAAGAGCCAGGGACTTAAAGGGAAGGGTGACATGGGACAGGTTTGAGGGAATCCACCCCCTGAAGGACAGTTGGTGATAGAAAAAGTGGTTGCTCACTGGGGATAAAAGGGGCATTGCTGAAGAATGAAGATTGAACAGAATCCTGCTGTGAAGATCTTTAACATTTCACTGACCTAGTTTTGCTTCTGTGGGATTGAATAGTGCCTCTCACCTGCTGGGTTCTCTAGCTCCCATAGAAGAGGAAGAATTATCTGGGCAAGACCCAAAGAAAATGATCATGTTGGAGCGCCTTACCCTGAAGAACTGGTCCAAGTGGTGACCAGGGATGCAGAGCCGCTTTTTGACTAACTGATGTTTAGTTTTGTGGGGTCTTGTAAGACATGACCCGATTCAGGTAATTTGCCTGGTGACAGAGGAAATGTGGATGATTGTGCAATTTTAATAGGCATAATGTGTTAGCCTAGCATTACTTTGCTGGTGGCTGTCTGTTTATGGGACAACTTGGTGGCAAACAGAAGTAGTTTTCTGCTATGGTAACATTTGCCATGTGGAAGTGGTCAAAAGATACATATTTATCTCCACCGGTGTCACTTAATAATGCAGATTTGTTCTCTACTTCCTTGATCATAATAAGCTGGTTTAGGGCAGGCCAGCTGAGCGGATGAACAAGTGGCTTACAGATACTCTTTCTCCATCTATTATTTGTAGGGTTTCAGGTTTGTGATTTTGCCATGACACACCCAACAAATTCGGGAGAGAGCCGATTGCTTTACCACTGCAGTGTCTGGGTAGTAAGGCTAAGTCTGGCAGTCTTGCTATAAGACTTGCCTGTTTAATTTATTGTGTGTGGTGGCCATTTTCAGAGAGCTTAATATAGTATCCATCAATTATGGCAGCCACCAATTATACCAGTCCCAAGTACCCTATACAGTCCCTCAATTATTGTGAGGGAAATATTGTGGGCTGAACCTGGCCATCTGGACATGTCTCTGTGTCTCGCTTATGTTTAGTCTTTAAAGATACCTCACAAAGTTTATATTTTTAGAAAGGGTACAGATTGGCATACAGAGGGGTTTATTGAGGATGTCCTCACTCGCATCACATGCTTGATCAAGGTTCATGGACATGAACTGCATGGGGGAGATTTTATTGGTGAGACAATGTTGAGTTTGTTATTTATGCATTAGGAATATTTCTGCCATGCTTCAAGCTGTGCAAGATTTTTAGGAGATGTGTGATAACTGTTTATTTGTCCACGACAACACCAGAGTAGTGATTGTGAGCTGGGCCTCTGCACATTATAAGTTCACATCTGGCTGTAGCTATTAATCTGATGCTATTGGCATTTTTAAAGGTATGGCTACACTTGCCTTATTCTTGTGTTAGATTATTTTAATGAGTTGCACTTGCTGATCTAGATCTCAGCATTTGTTTGGTCACTATGGCAAGTGGATATCAGCCAGGGGCTGGAGAAGGGTATTGGTTAGGCAATAGATGTGTGATGATCAGGCATATATCCAAACTTTGATATATCTTACATGTAGGGGGTAATAACGTGACATTGTCTACTTGACAACCGTTTAGCAATTTGGTTGGAGGTAGAACAGAGTGTTATGAAGGGAGGTCAGCCATTTGAGGGTCATAAAGATTAGGGGATGTCTGAATCATGCTAAAGTATAGGGGAACTTGTGGTCACACTGTATTTGAAAGTGATCACACTGTATTTTACTAGGGAGATGGAGTTCACCTGAGTAACATTGACTTGGATGTTTTCAGTTGGGTGTTGCGGGAAGCTTTGGAAAATGCAGTCCCCCAATCGCCAGCAAAAATGTCAGTTTAGGGCGTTAAATGCCTCTCTTGTGTTTCGATGATGACTTTAGATCAGATGCCTAATAAGATCATGTTAGTAATGTCTGGGAATAAATACATATTTTGCTTAATATGTTGATCAAATATAGGCAAAATTAGAATCTTTGTTTCTTATTTTTATGAACTAGCCGTGTTCTGTTGTTTTTGCTATATAAAAGTTGCTTTTGTTGATTCATGTTTGACGCATCATTCCTGTTTATATTACTGTAGGCATTTCTCTCTTATTTCCACACCATTTATCAAAACAAAATATGCCTTAGTGATATGATGGAAGTGAAATAACTGATAAAATGCTGCAGAATGTTCACAGTGTGTAAATGGTGTGTGTATAGAACTACCCATTAGAACTTGGTACATTGTTTGCAGCTCTATATATCAGTGAGATGGTACATTGTATGCCATCATTTCATTTTAGCTTATGCGCTCACCATTAAAATAAATGGTGCTAAAATAAAATCCTACCTAGTATGCTCAATATTATATGCTCCCTACTCTTTTTCTCTCTAATACTTTTTCCATTTCCCTTCTTTTTCTATCTAATTCTTTCTTTGAAATCTTTCTCTTTAATATATTTTACCTTTTTTTTTTCCATTTGCTCTTCCCCATTAATATTTTTCTCTGTGCTCTTCTGTCTAACATATTAACTGTTAGGAAACTCAAGAACTCAGCTGGCTAATTAATAGCAACAGGTATCTTGAAGAGATCTCTTGACTTTCTTCCTTTTTTCTTTCTAATTTTTCTGTCCATTTAATCTCTCTCCGATAATCATCAAAGCCTCAATTAGCTGCCCATTTCCTCTATTATTTTTCATGAATCCTCTGTTAAATTGTTACATAGTAATTGAGGTTGAAAAAAGATGTTTAGTCCATCAAGTTAAACGTTTTAAGATCTCTGATCTGCAGTATGCAGATTAATTGTTAATTGATCCAGAGGAAGGCAAACGGAAAAAGAAACCCAAGTGAAACTTTGCCAATTGTCTCAAAAGGAAAAAAAATGAATTCCTTCCTGACCCCAGATACTGGCGATCGGACTCCTTCCTGGATCAATACTCCCTCTCTAATTAACTAGGATAACCCTGAATGCCCTTTTTATTTAAAAATATATCCAACACCCTTGATTGATAAAGTTATCTATCGAATCCACTGTCACCACCTCCTTGGGTAGAGAATTCCACAGATTAACCACCCATACTGTAAAGAACCCTTTTCTTTCTTTAAGGTGAAATCTTTTTACTTCTAACGTCAAATTATGTCCTCTTGTCAGTTAAAAAACACTTGGCACAAAAAGTTCACTTGACAAAGCTTTATATTGCCCCTGGATGTACTTATATTGGGTAATCGTGATGCCTTTTTTTCTAGAGAAAATATGTTTAATTTGATTGGTCTTTCTTAGCCCTTCCATTCCCCTTGTTAGTTTTTTTTTTTTTTTTTTTTTTGCCTTTTTCCGTACTTTTTTCCAGCTCTAAAATGTCCTTTTTATGAAGTGGGGCCCAAAACTGTACTCTGTATTCCAAATGAGGGCGTACTAGAGATTTGTATAGTGGCAGAATTATATTTGCTTCCCTTGCTTCTATACCCTTTTTAATGCATTCTAATATTTTATTTGCAGCTGCTGCTTGGCATTGAGCACTGTTACCTAGGTGGTTGTCCACAAGTACTCTCAAATCTCTTTCTATAGCTGATACCCCTATATTTGTTCCATTAAGATTATAAATTTCATGGGTATTTTTCCTTCCCAGATGCATAACTTTACATTTATTCATATTAAATCTCATCTGCCATTTAATTGCCCATTTCTCTAATTTATGCAAATCCCTTTGGAAGGAAAGTACATCATTATCTGATTTAATTACCTTTCACAACAATAAAAATTTTTAAAAAGGAGAGGACCTAATACTGAACCCTGAGGAATCCAACTACATTAGTCCAATCTGAGTGTGTTCCATTTACAACAACCCTTTGCTTCCTGTCTTTTAGTCGTCTCTCAATCCATGAGCACATATGTACTGCAATTCCTGCATCACTTAGTTTGCACAATAGTCTTCCATGTGGCAATATATCAAAATGATTCTGGCTTGCCTGAACAGTAGAGGGTGTAGCCTGCGCCATGTTCCTGAAAGCTTCCTTCCTCTGGGAGGCGAACTTCCCTGATGTCGATAGCCAGCCTTGATAGTTCATGGTCAACTAGAGCAGAGCGCCATTCTGGGCAACCACTGTCTGCTCTGTCAAGCATAGGTCTGATGTTCCAACATGCAAGTTTCAGTCCAAGCACACCTTGTGAGGCAGGTGTGAACCTTTTCTTCTTTTCAACCTCATTTGGAGATGCCCATTGACCGCGGCTAGCCAACTGGGTGAAGTAGAGACGAGATTTCTTTAGGTCACCTTTTCAAGGCCTCGCTCCATGTGGAGCAAGAAGTGCTGTCCCTAGAGAGGGCTGCTTGGTCGTTTAGGGAGCTGCAGAATGATGCTGTAGTCTCCTGGGTCAGCAGGAACCACCTGCATGCAGGATTGAGACTGCGGCTTACAGTGACATCTTCCACCTGCCGTTTCGTACCTTTCCTATCGCTGCAGGGATTGAAAATGCTGTTTGTCTAGATGTAGACATATCACTTTGACCTGCTCAATGAAGTTTTTATGTGAGATGCAGTATGCGCAGTACTGGTCCCACTCTTTACACCTAGGGTTCATATGTCATGGCCTAGCAAGCTGGGATGGTGACAGTGAGGTTCTCGAGTCGTTAGTGTTATATTGGAGTGTCCTCCTAGAGCTAACAAGCTGCATCTGCCCGGTTTTGAAATCAGAGTTTTCCTTCTCTTGGGCTGGCTGCCAACCAAGGCTAAAGAGCCCAGCCTAACATCCGGTTATGCCGCCGGACACCCAGTTGCATCATAACGTAGATAGCTCTGTGAAAACAGGATTAATATGTTCCAAATGTAGCTAAATGCATGCAGTATGTATGATTACCTTTTGTAAGTTGTTTCTCTTTGTTGCTTTGTTTACCCTTTTATGATTGAAGGTCAATTATTCTTCTCCTACTATTATTTTCCTTTGCTATCCTTCTACTATCCTTCTCCTTTGCTGTGTTTTACTTTATACAGGGGCATATAATAGGTCTGAGTAATGGAATCCTTCTAGACAATGTTGGGCCCTCTGGATGCGGCTGCATGTTGCAAAGACCTTTTCTATGTGTTTGTACCTCAGTTGTTTCACCCAATTTAGGCATATTAGTGGAGGGTCCAGTGATGGAATAAGGCTGTTGGGGGTGTCTAGAGGACATGAATAGGCTTTCCCCATTTAGACACTGATGTTATGTGAATACCATGTGCTAGTGTCTGAAATGGAAAGTCAGAACTATGACCAGGAGTGGCATAACAGGTGCTCCTCTTACTCCATGATATGGTTTTACCAACTTCCCATGATATGATCTTGCTTAACTCTCGAACCCATGTCTTGGGTGAGTTGGAGCAGCCATAACCATCTTAATGATGTTTTAACATGGAAGACTGTCTCCTATTGATAATCCTAATGTTATATAGCTTTTACATAGCCAGTTCACTTCTTTTTCACATTAAATCCAACTGAGTTTTTAAATTACTGTCATTTTCTTAGCAAAATCTTACTTAAAACTTTTTTTACACACTTCTACCAATAATAAAAGGTGTGGAGAAGCACTCTCAAAACGCAAGGAAAATTAGCAATTTTAATGTAAGTGTTTAGCAATAAATGTTATTTAAATTATAGTGAATGTAAAAAGTTTTCACTTATTTTTGGTAACAAAGGACCATATTCTATTAGCAGCTCGCAAATGCCCTGAACCTTTTGGCTGCGGATGTTTTTTTTTTTTTTATAGATGTATTCTATTGACCGAAGCCTGCAGTTTTAAGTCTTTAAGCCTCCACCCTGCGTTTTTAAGTCTGATTTCAGGGAGCGTGATCATATGATCTGACCATATATGAGCAAGCCAGTAATTTACTTCTTAGACATAGCCAATAGTAAATGAGACCAACTTGTAGGCCTTGCGATAAGTGCCTTTGGAGCTCATTGCCAACATTGCAAAGAGCGCCTTTGGTGCTCATCCCGGGCTTCGCAAAGAGTGCCTCACGATGAGCGCCTTCAGAGCTCATTGCAGACCTCAGCAAACCCACAAAAACACACCTACACCTGGATGGCTGTAGGAAATCTCCCAAATGACTCTTTAGTTGTGGCCCTCATACAATGTCCCCTATTATACATATGCCACTTTATTGATGCACTAGTTGATAGATAGTACCATATTTATCGTTTTACAAATATTTTCAATTTGCTATCAATATATCACAATCGTACATGCATCGAATGTTTATATTATAAATAATTTTTTTGTTTAATCAGTATATATATATATATATATATATATATATATATATAATTAGGTTTATTGGAGACAGGCTGTATAAAACTTTATGGAAATGGAGTCCTAAGGGTTATTGAATCTGTGTATATATAGCCTTCACACAATGAAGTTGATTCAACTTGACAGCTCACATATTACCAATGAGTGAGGTATTCATTCATAGGGCTAGGCGGTAAATAATAATTTAGTAATCAACTGTAAAGCATCATATATACTAGAACTCAATGTATATAGCTTGGAAAAGGCCTAATCTGTAGTAAATCATCTACTTTATTTTTTGTGATTCTTTATGTGGGTAAAAAAGGGTTAAGTATTCTATAAATATTTACAGTATGTATTCAAATTACCATAATAATGGTGCAAATTTATGATTTGGAATCTATCCTTTGGGGACATTTTAAAATAATAACCAATTGATTAGCAGGCTAGATATCCACTCTGCATCAGCTCCATAAGTTATATATCTCCATCTATGTGGAAGGTCTTCTCTAGTGGTAAGGGTTACAGCAGACAGCTGGATATCCGCATCAAGTTGGTGAGGTACAGATGGGACTGTGGAGTATTTAGCTGTAGATGCTTATGGTATACATAAAAACCATCATACATCTCTTTGTTAATCTTTAGTGACCAGGTGAGTAGCCACAGGCTTCCTAATGCTAAAACAAATTTGCTTCCGATAAAGTGAAGAATAGTCTTTTAAAAACTCTCCACACCATGGCTTTTCTGTCCTCAGTGCCTCCTTACATCTCTCCACTAAGCCTGCTTATAATAGTCTCTCTGCCTTGAAAGGCTCCTCACAGCTCCATTCAGTTCTGAAGTTCCTTCTTGTATAAACCCTTTCTGACCGATAACCCCGGGCTTCTGCAATGGTCTGCTGTACAATGTCAGAGAAATAACAACTACTTTCAAGTCTCAGCTTAAAAATCACATCTTCAAAGTAGCTTTTCAATATCTTCCTTAGCAGAAGCACTTGCCAACAATAGTATTACTTGCTATTGCACACAAAATCTTACAATAATAAATCTTTACCCATTTTCCCCCGCCTAAGTAGATTGTAAGCTCTTTTGGGCAGGAATTCTGTAACCCACTGGTTAGGCGATGAGCGCCAAACGCATTTTACATAAGTGCTGCGAGTTAACATTATGTTTTCAAAATACCATAATAATGGTGCAAATTCATTTTATGTGTGAGCAGAGTGAGACAGACTAGAAGAAGTGCCAGGTTACAGCAGCTGACTTAGGCTTTCATTACTTGACCCAAGCTAATTTTTTTATGAGGGAAAATCAAAAGTTAAAAATAAGAGATCTCACATGCATGGATAAGACTATGTTGTGCAAGTGTTTCTAACAACTATTTATCAACGACCTTGAGAATGTGTCATGGTGTTAGTAGAGCCAATAATCTGTAATATCAGATAAAGGGGTTAGTATTTATGTTAATTAATAAATGCAAGCATGTAAACATTGAACAGGCTTATTAAACACAAAAATAGTTTTTACAATCCGGCAACGGCCGTTTCATGTAACCTTCTTCTCAGATGGGTGGTAGTCACAAGTCCATTAAGAATCTGTGCTATAGGCCATCAGCATATGAGAGACCCTTAACTGATGTACTCCATCCTACCATTAATTCTCCTCCTCCTTTTTGCTTACACTACTAGCACAGAAAAAGTAACTCCAGGGCACAAATGACCCTTGTAAATGGCTCCACTCCTCTGATGACATGATTCAGTACAGACAGGCCTAGATCTCTTACACATTGTAAGATTAATATATATTGGGAGGATGTCACTATAATCTGCTTTTTAGTTATCTGAGTATCCCAGTTTCCATATTAACTCGTGACACACACTGTATATACAAAGAATGGTCTAGGTTTATTGTATAAGCTGTGAATGAGAAAGCTGGCTATACATCCCAATGTTTATACCACAAAGCATCGTCCAGTATATTATAGCAAGGTAATACATGTACAGAATAATACACTATAATGATGGTCACACGGCCACGTCAAATGTATTACTGTCCTCTTTATCTTCTTCTGAACTTGTATTACTCTGATCAAAGTTAAGTTTTTGGAAATCCTCCTTAATATCTATAAAAGACTTGTTTTTGGTCTCTGGAACGATGAAGAATATAAAAGCTGCTACAAAGACACATTCCACAAAGAAAAAAAGGAAAGAGTACTGATTTAGGCCATTCTGAAAGAGAAAAAAGAAATACATATTGTTTACATGGCAATGTAGATCATGTAGTAACAAAGCAATGACAACTACACACAATTCACAGCTAAACTTTCCGTTACACAGAATTAAACTTGTGTGACCTGCCCAAACCATTGTGTACCCACCAGCAAATTTAAACATAAAATTAGGGAGAGATAGTTAAGTCATCTTAGCAGCATCTTATGTTTATTCCATATTTGACTCTTAACTAATGCATACTGCTTTGCGTCATCTAAGTTTTATTTTAAACTTTGTTTTTATATGCTGTAATTTTAGCTTTTACAGCACAATATTTATTATCTTGTGCCTTATCAGTAGTTCAGCTGCACAAACAGATATATGGAGCTTATGAGGACAAGCTCTCATGTCCTGTAGGGACCAAACGGTACAACATTCATGTAAATGCGGGTATATATATATATATATATATTTTATTTTCTTCTTTTTGGTTAGTATGTCGGAAGAAACATAAGGAAAATGCAGACAATTTCTTGCTGTACTAAGTGGAGTGTCTTGGCAGTTGAAGGGAGCTTTTGATTTTTGATCTTTTCAGAACCTGCAAAGTCAAGGAAGCTACCTAAATGGACCACCTAACTATACAACTATAAAATCTGAGCTCATCATGCCCACTATAACCCATATAACATACATACACCACTAAATGTTATAAAACACCACTGTTTCACAGAGTCCAGGTTTCCCTGGTGGTCCAGTGGTTGGGATTTGGTGCTTTCACTGCAGCAATCTGGGTTTGATTCCAGTCAGGGAACCAAGAGGTCACATCACCGTGAAGCCATGCAGTGTTGGGCTGGGTCAGTACTTGGATGGGAGACCACCTAGGAATACAAGGAGCTGTATGCTGTGGCCCACTGGAGAATGAACTGACAACCCACTGCAGTATCTCTGCCATGAATACCAAGTGGATCAACAACTGAACAATGCCAACACAATACTGTCCAGGCTTGACACCTATGTGCCCTTATAGTGGATATAAAAATATATGTATGTACAATATATACATTATAACGCCCTTTCCTTTCTTAATTGTTTTTTGTATTTAAATTGTAGATACACGTGCTCCCTCATAAATAGGAGGTAATGTGAGAAAATAAGGGTGGTGCTTTTTGTATAAATATTTCTTTACAGTATATACACACACAACATATACAATTCATATATGTAGCATGATCTGCTTAAAACTACACATATGCATTTTGTATTTATTGTCATCATACATTACCTACCACTATAAATGGGAAAATCATTCCTATGGTAAAGAAACTCAGCCAGTTAACCGATCCTCCTATCATGTAGGCTCCAGACCGTGCAGACTGTGTGAATAACTCTGCCGTTAATGTATTTGTAACACCACCTACAGATTCAAGGGCAGAACAAAATAAGGGGAATAGCATATTTATAAAAGCAACAGTAAACATATTGTTTCAAGTAATTTTGCACACTTGTATACTAACAACCATAATTATAGTAATTCAGAAGCATGTTCAAATTATCACGTTCACCATGGAGCATCTCTTCCACCAGCTCTGTGCAGAGTTGTTCTGTACTGATTAAGTTTTGGCAATATACTGTATGTATATATATATATATATATATATATATATATATATATATATATATTTTTTTTTTTCTTATTGATGTTTGCAAACTTACCTGGTCCTAATCCAAAACTTAATATGAATGCAAGTATAGCTGCTATACTTAGATATGGAACCCATGAAAATAATTCCTGAAACACAAAGGGAAATACCGTAATATTATTTAGCTTGTGATAAAGAGTTTTCTTATGGTTCAAGGATTCAACTGTGGCAAAATATGTACAAGTAAACATCATAGATATATTATTATTATTATTAATATTATATAGCCAATAGATTTCCTAAAACTGTAAAAAAAAAAAAAAAGACATTTTTTAGACAAAAAAACAGCATGGAAGAATATTGTGTTACTCCTCCCACACAAAAGTGGCCACAGTCCATAATATTCAAACTTTTACACCATAGTTTATGGTTGCCCTGTAGTTTTGTCATGGTATGGCAGAAATGAGACACTCCTCCATGTTATTTAGACCAGTGGCTTTCAATCTTTTGGATCTGAGAACCAGCCGGTTACTTTACAGAGCTCATACGGACCACCTTTGAGATCCAGAACATTGTTAACAGGTGATAACTTGAGACTTTAAAAATGCCCTTTGCAGTAATACATAGGATCTAATGAAAATTACTTATATTGCCTAAAATACATATAAAAATAGTTTACCATAGATAAAATGATCACTATATTTATATTATTATTCATACCTGATATGTTAATGTCAGGGTTAACATTATGCACCAAAACGCCATCAATGCGTATCCTCCAATAATAAGAACTCGTCTTCCAGCACTATCTATAAGCAAACCCTAAAAAATATATATACACACATAAATCAAAAACAACTTCTATCTATCTATTTATCTATCTATCTATCTATCTATCTATCTATCTATCTATCTATTGTTCTCTATGTATCTTCCTGAAAATAAGGCTGTTCAACTTATCATTCTTGCCTTTTTTCTTTTCTACCCTATAATATGATATTGTGCTTTTTCTCCATCCATCCCATAGTGTCCTATTACCTTGTTCCATTTTCTCTCTTGTATTTAACAAAATACAGTAAACTCATGATTATCTGGCACCTAACCTACCAGCCCTCTCAAGCAACCGGCACCGGCATTAATTCCCCATTTTAAATTTACTCCCACTAAACCGGCACTATCCAGAGTTCGAGACTGCAAAAAAATTGCTAACTTATTTTCTAATTATTTTTTTCTGGGCCTAAATGGCCAAGTTTAGGTGCTAATGGTTTTGGGGTGTTTCAGGGTCTTTTAGACCCTTAAATTCAGGGACTCCCGATTAACTGGAAACTACACGTATCCGTCAATAGGGAGTCCCCGTAGGTGCTGGATAATGGGGAGTTTACTGTAATTGTCTTCTGTCAAAAACGTTGGTCTTTATTAAATTGGATTCCATCAAAAAATGGATATAGGTTTATTTGAAACATTTCCTTGGTTCTATAAAAAGGGGTATTAAGGCATAGAACAGTATGTCTGTAAGTCTAATCTCTCTAAATGTTAAACCGACTTATGGTGCTTTAGGTGACAAGTCTTCCCTATTTTCTTACATTCACAAGACTCAATCTGATCCAAACATTGCTCCTGATCCATTTCTGTGTTTATTTGGTGTTCATATTCTTCACTTTATTTTTATGTAAAAAAAACACATATATTATGTATCAAAATTTGTTCTTTAAATGACTAAAACTTTGGGACTATAGGGTCCGTTTGATTAAACTTACAGTTGGAAAAACAAACAAGACTTACACAGGTTATAGCGGTAATACATTCACATATACCAGTGCCCAGTGTGACATAAGGAATATTAAGAGCAGGAATCCCAGCTTTTGTAAACACATATTCTGCATAGAAATATATCTGCAATACAAAAGTGATGTAGAGATGGTAAAGTCCTGCACAAGTTATAGACGACATATATAAAAGCCAACTAGATCAAACATTGTGACATTAATATTATTATATTGTATACACACAAAACACATGCCCAGTGCTGAATTGTAAACATACATTATGAAATATTTAGCATTCTTCTCAGGGAAGATATATATGGCCGATAGTCTAGTTTCAGTTTAACAAATAGCTGGTTTTATTTCTCTTACACTCCCTCATGATCCCTCATGCATCCCTATCAGGTTCCCTGGTGGTCCAGTGGTTAGGATTTGGGGCTTTCACCACTGCGACCTGGGTTTGATTCTAGTCTGGGAACCAAGAGCTTACACCACACTGAAGCCATGCAGGTTTGGGCCTGGTGAGTACCTGGATGGGAGACCACCTAGGAAAACTAGGAGCTGTATGCTGTGGCCCAGTGGAGAAGGAGGTCACGGAGAGTCACATGTCCAACCCTCTTTACTGCTTAGGATAGCCCATATCATCCTGTGTTTTTACTTATATTTCATTTTTTGAGACATGATCATAGCATACACAACATAGTCACAAACATGACACATATGACATACACTACTTATGACACAATAACATTTTTATAAAACACCATATTTTTTTATATTCTCTTTTTCACTACATACCAACACCCACAGGGTATTCTTACTAGGCTAAAATCTGCCAGATCTATGTTAATCATTGATAAAAAAAATCTCCCATTATAAAAGCCCTGATTCCGGTCACACGGGTCCAAAATAAAGTCATATATTGTCCCTCTCAACATACAGAGATGTATTTTCTTTTGGGGGGTTGCCCTCTCAGCTGTTTAAATTGACACAAAAAAGGCAAATTTAAAAAAATGAAAAGTACACCTAAAAATAAACATAATTTCAATTGATTGTAATTAGACACTCCAAGCGGAAATGGCTCCCATGTTCTGGAAGGAAACAGAGATGGATTGTGAACCTAGAATGGAGTTCCTGTGGATAACTACGGTCCAGGAACCAGCCATGGATCCAGGGGCAAACAGAGTATAACCTTGAAACTGTGCCAGACCAAAGGGGGCAGCCATACCCAGATGGCTGGGGCACAATTGCTTATCACAAGGCAGCGGGGAAGACAGAGAATGTCTATCAAATTCATTGCCCAAGGAGAAGTCTGGATGAAAATATATAATTGAGACTTATTTTGTGTATACATTAAGTGCATGAACTACTTACTATCTGAGGTATTTGCTTTATCAGCAGCAATTCATTAAGAAGGGCAGGGGTGTGATAAAGGCATAGATGATTAAATGTTAAGTCTGTGTCATTATACATTTTTCAATGATATTACACATAACACAAGTCTAACCTCTACATACATTTTAAAGGACCAGTGTTATTTAGCAAAATCTTATGAAACATTTATGAAGTGTGAAACAAACTAACAAGAGCATCTACATAAACCATGGGCATAAAAGCATATATAGAGAAAATATTTGTATTAGCAGACTCTGCCGGTGCATGTAACCTGCCATGATAGTCATTGTTCATTTTCAGTGCATAAGGGGACGGTTAGAGAGCATGATAAGCCTCTACTCAGCCTATGGGAGGGAGGGGAAAGGTGTCCAGTGCTAAAATCTAAATTTATCAGTCAACACATCTTCCTTGCTCCTTCTTTAATCTTTTGAAAATATATTAAAATTAGCATAACACACCCACACAGTCACCAAGCCAACAGGAAATGTAGAAGACACAGACATGGCATCCTCCAGGCACAAGCAGTGTGTACTAAAATAAACATTTTACCAAAAAACTGTTATATCCGGTTTGAACAACTGATAATGTTGTGAGTTTTGTTACAAATAAACAACCATCTGAATTTTTTTTCCAGTGGTTTTTAAAACCGATGGTTGTAAAAAGTGTACAATCATTGCCGTTATGTTATATTTTTATCTTTATTTACAATTTTTAACTACAACCATTTGCTGTTATGTCATTTTTTTGTGTTGTTTTGATTTCAACAATAAATGGGATATTTTCTGTATCACTTTAAGAGCTTGTAAATCTGTCTACCATCCATAAAGTAAATAAGGTAGCATATCAATATATATGTGAAGTGGCAAGAACTGTTTATATTGTATAATGTGAAACTAATATGCATCATGTAAATGGTTAGGTAGACACCCATGGAAGTGAAGATCTTCTAGGCAAGCTGCCTAATGAGTTCAGCGGCCCGGACCTGATCAAGTTAAACTGCTGTCATGTTATGTATTTATCATAGACATATCATGTGTATCTTCTACTTACTGCATTAATCCCACAGAGTTGCTGTCCCATATTGGTTATAATTACAGTAATTAGCTGCCATTTTATGGTTCGGTCCGAGAACAATTCCATCCATGACTTTGGTTTCTCACCATTTAAGGCATGCAATTCTTTCTCTATATCTTCCATTTCAGTCTGGTAGTGGTGAGTCCCATAAAATGTTTTCAGTGCTAGAACAAAATCAAAGTAATTATCTTTGTAATATATCAGTTACATAGGACTCAATGTGCCAGAAAAGCTACTCATTCATTTTGTTGTAGATGTAGAAAGGTTACATTTTTTATGTTTGTTTCCCAGACACCTTTCCAACATTTTTAATGAGATGTAAAGAGAGCTAATGGAACATTAGAAGGTGTATTATGATCCATCAATGCATTTAGCACTTCTTTAAACATTCACTGCAGATTTGTATTTTAAAGGTCAATTTGGTACAATGTGAAACAGAAGATAAACTAAAGTACTGTTCATGGTCACTAATTTGTCAGAGGAAGTTTTTAATGTCCTTTATGCTAAGTAAAATGGAGTATTCTAGGGTGCAAAGTGGAGTATAGCAATCTGAGCATCTTCCAAAATACCACGCCATGCATCATGTAATGCCACAAAAAATGTTTCCCTCTACTATGCGCCCAATGGATCATAGGAAGTGTCAGTACAAAAGGGAAGTGGAGGAAGACATTTTCTTTGACTTCCTATAATACATAGTACACATGGCACACTCAATTGCAGGGGGGCAGATGTGCTACACAATCTATGAATAACTTTCGGGAGCGTTGAGAAATTAAGCACTTTATACTTAAGAAATGTCTTGACATTTTAATTTATTTTCATACCAATCTTATAGATGTCTTTAGAGTTTGTGGATTTTATCCTGCTTGTATTTGTTTCTGGAAAGTTGGGTGTGAATATTTATAGTCCTTTGTAAGTATATTATTTTTTAATGTTTTTTAATAAAACTAATATACTACATTATTGCGACTCTTTTTGCGTTCCCTGTTCCTTTCATCTACAGTCTAAAAGTTACATTTACATGAAGATGTGTTTTGAATGTCAAGGGAGATTGTACAGTGAGGTTTGCACTGATGAACAATGGAGAACATGATGTGAGAAAATGGAGGAAAATGGGGTTTTAGGAGTGCGTGAAAGACGGATATTTTTAGGACATTTTTTGTATGGTGTGATGGTGGGAGAATAGTTGGATTGACAGGAGAGTAGATTTTAAATAAGATTTGGGAAAACATTTGAACACAAGAAAAAATGATATGAGGAGAGAGATGTCATACTAAGTATATACTCAGTATGTGCCATTTCTACAACACTGTTGATTATGTTTTGCAGCATTTATATACAGAATACTAATATTAATAGTTTCTCATTTTCTGAAAATAGGTATGCATTTAATTCACATTGAAGTGCTAAACAAAGATTGAACCACCCCACTGGATCAAAAGAGGAACCAGACCACTCCATTTACAATAATGTAGCAACATAAAAAGTAACTCATTTAAACCTCCATAAAAAAGAATTTAAAACATCATAAAATATAAATATAGCGGGACTGGTTAACTTTTCCTCAGAAAAAGGCACAATAACATGGCCATAATTCTATATCTGTGGCAGAATCTATCAATACGAAAAAAATATGATAGTTGAATGAAGTAACTAGAATGTGTCAGTAAATTAGCACCCATGCCATACAATGTTGCAATGATTTGACATACCCTTTATATTTCATGGGTAACACTCAGATAGCTACAGGGCCAAGTCATATTATTAGGTCCACCACCTACTTTTGACGTCAGCAGCGAGAAGCCAATAAAATATGGCCGGCGTCGTGAGCTGGCTTGGTGCCGATAAAAGGTGACATGTAGGCATTCTGCACACATATCAACCATCGCTGTCATGGGTAAAATGTGCAGTTTATTCTTCTTTAAAAGGGGATGATCATTGGCTTTTAGGGCAAGTGTGGCAGTATTTCTGAACAGCGCAGTTTGTGAACTGTTCACGTGCTGCTGTGGTTAAAGTGTACCCTGACTGGACAAATGTCACCATTGTGAATAAATGGCATCAACAGTGCGCAGCACCATGTGCCATTGATATCAAAGGTGAACGTTGGTTGCAAATGTGTTTGAGGGCCAACCGACATGCTACAGTTGAGCAACGCACCATCCAAATGAACCAGGGTCTAAAAGACGTGTGTCTAAAACGACAGTACAGCCAATCCTGTTGCGTATGGGCCCCCAAAGCAAATGGCTGGTCACTGCACTCATGCTGACGAGAGTTCATCGGCAGAAACTGCTTTAACTTGCATGACAGTACTGAAATTGGACCTCTGCTGATTGGCAAATGGTTACCTTCTCTGATGAGTCATGACTTCGGCTCCATCGACAAGATGGATGTTGGCGTGTCAGGCGCAAAACCTCCGAGAACAAGCACTCTGAATCCATTGTTGGAAGAACACAAGCTGGTGGCGGCAGCGTTATGGTCTGGGGAATGTTTTCTTGGCATTGTCTGGGTCCACTAATACCTCTGGAAGGCACTCTTAACCAATTGGGTTATCTATCCATCTGTTTAGATCAAGTACAACCATACATCTTGCTTGGAGCGTGTGGGATCTTCCAGCAGTACAATGCAACATGTTATATGGCCAGAATTGTCCGGAAGTGGTTGAGGAGCATGGCAAAAGCCTTCAAGTGCTTTCCAGGCCTCCAAATTCACCTAGATTTGAACCCCATCGAGCACCTCTGGGACATCCTTGATTGCCATGTTCATTATAAGGATCCTCCACCATGCACTCTTCAGCAGCTGTCGGATGCACTGCAGTCTGTATGGCTCCAGATACCCTTGCCAGTCTTATTGACTCACTACCACGCCGTCTAGCTGCTCTCCGTGCTGCACACATCGGTTTCTTTGGATATTAGCTGGTGGTCATAATAATGTGCCCGACCTTGTATATCATACCGGGGGCCCTTAGATATGCTACGGGCTTCAGTTAGTAAGATATTTGAAGATCAGTGCACAAATTATTAATCAGCTTGGTAACTGAGTAAATCAAACAGAGGCAACACAAATAAATATCACTAAAATGCTGTTTAGAAATATAGTATCAAATTTTTCACTCTAATTAATAGAGATACAATATTAAATATTATTATTACCCATGAGATATAAAGTGTACATCAAACTATTGCAACATTGTATAGAATGTGTGGTAATTTACTCTAGTTACTCCTTTTATCTATCATATTTTTGTTTTAGTAACAGATTCTACCACAGAAATAAAATTATGGCAATGCTGTTGTGCCATTTTCTCAGAAGAAGTTAACTAGTCCCTATATATATATATATATATATATATATATATATATATATTATGATGTTTTAAATTCCCCCTTTTTTGAGCGTCGAAAGTGCTCAGAGGGGGCAGAACATCGCATTGTGTGGCAAACAGCATTGCCAGGCTTTAAATTTTATTGCCGTCATTTTTCACGGGCATTTTCCTAGTTATCATATATTTATCATCATCTTACCTTTCTGACATTGATATGTATCCATCTTTTCAATAAGTAGGTACCTAGGACTTTCTGGAAACCATGGTAATGTAAATAATTGTATGATAGCGGGTACACAACACGTTGGCAATAAGTATGGCCAAGTGTTATCTCCACCCAACAACTCCCTATGGAGAATAAACAGAAAAAAAAAATATAAAGAATATTATCATACAAATTGGTCTTCAATCACAATTTGGTTTTCAGTTCTCTGGTAATTACTAGGTTAATTTATGCACATATATTGTGGGGCAATGCCTCTCATTGATGAATACAGACAGAAATAGATTTTCATTACAAGTCAAATATTGTGCAAAACAAGCTGCAAATTTTAGAAAATTCCACAGTATTCTACATAAATATACCATTGGTTACTATGTAGTTTTATGACCATACCGCAAACCAACTATTTGCCCTGCCAGGATTCCAACAGTCAAAAAAATGTTAATGCCCACAGATGTCAAGCCTCTTATGTGTCTTGGGGCAATTTCTCCAAGATACAATGGCTGGACACAAATGCCAATACCTGCCAAGAAAGAATAAAAAAAAAATAATAAAACGATTATGTAAAAATGTCAGCTTCAGTCCTCGGAACAACCCAACAAGCTGGAACTGAAAACCTGCTTGTGTTGGGCAATTCAAATGACTGAAGCCCTGATTATCCAACTAAATCTTAAATAGTGGCATTTTATTCTTATTTTGCTGAGGATTCAAGAAGAGAATCATTGCATTGTACTAATACACAGTTGGTATTTCTATGCATATACACAATGTACATTTTACCTATTTTAACAAATTAAATATGAACATTTCTCATTTTTTCTTATGTGAATTTGCAATTTATCACCTGCCATGCCATTTATTGCTAATTGAAGAACAAGTGCAAGATTGAGGGCAAACTGAAAACTTTCCTGAGATGGCTGTTTATGTAAAAACTCAAGTTACAGTAATAACACAAAAAACTATACTGAGTATGATCTTTTGTTGTATATGTTAAATAATTAATTTTAACTAATAAGAGAATAGTAGTGTTACTAATGAGTTTAAGCCCTCAATGTCTTGCAGCATAACTTTATTCCCCAAAAGTTTTTGTCAGTGAATTTCTGGATCACTATAGAACAGTAGAATAACATGGATTTGACTAACAGCTTAGTTTCTGGCAACTAAAATGTCAGTTTTACATTAGAGAAAATACTATTTTTGTTGTTTACAGTGTATAACTTTCACAGGAGGGTTGGAAGTTTCCTTTTGCAATGATTACGTTAATCAAGTGGACATAAGATTAGAAGAGAAGCAAAACATACCTGCATTAATTCCTATAAAGAATCTACCAGCTATCAAAAATTCATAAAATCCTGTTGGATACGCCATTCCCATTAAAATAGCAGCAAGAATTGCAAATAGATTGTTTGCAAGTAAAGTTCGTTTTCTGGAATATGTACAAGAAAAGCCATTGTGAGCTAGTCAGGGGAACAGAAAACATTAGGTCAATTTTTAAAATACTAAACTTTTACAGCCAATAAGTTACATGTCAAGGAATAAATAATACACAAGGAATATGTTGCATTTGTTCACTGAGAAAATTAAATTTAATAATTTAACTATAAAACAAAAAAATTGCTTCTAAAACAATAAAAGATTGGTAAGCCTCAAATATACAAAATATTCTGTGCACTCGATAATGTGTGTTGAGGTTCAGTATTACGATATCATTTTTATTTATAAAACACTAAAAAATAATCTGACCAAATGAAAAGATTCATGTCACTGACAGTAATTGGCAACTGGGATTTACTTCTTGCAAGTGAAGTGTGATTATTTGCTGTGTGCACTCATTTTGTCCAGGTGAGAGGGGAGTGGTTGTGACTTGTCTGGGGCTGTTTGCAACTGGGATTTACTTCTTGCAAGTAAAGTGTGTTTATTTTTGTGTGCAGTGATTTGGTACAGGTGAGTAGTCAGAATTTCATTTAAATAGGGGAAAGGGCAAACTTGTGAGCTTGCGAATATTTCTAGCATTAAGTGCAGTTCTAGTATAAGTGTAGTTTAAATAAAAGAAGGGAGTTCAAAGGAAAGTAAAATAAAAGTTGTGTTTTTGGTTATTATAAAGCTTTACACAAATATATTGTTTTTATTATTGTTTATTTATTTTTCCCACTGAATTTTTGTATACAATAATTATCAGTCAGTCCAGTGGCAACCTCACTCAGTGTACATCCTGTCATATGTATGCACTACTGGAACAGATGATCCATGGTCCATACCTCTGTGAAATGTGTTAGCATGTTGCCTCTCTGGAAGCTCAAATTGGAGAACTGAAGAGGAGAATTGCAGCACTTACTGATAATCCACTGGAAAGCGAGTTGGTGCTCACAGAGCACAGTTTAGCTGGGCCTAGCATGGAGGGTGGAGATGGGGCTAGCGAGGATGTCGAGGGAGGTAGCTGGGTTACAGTTACAAGGGGAAGCTGGTGCATCAGAAGGAGGAGACAGGCCAGTTCTGAGTTGGCCAACAGCAACAGATTTGCTGGCAATGACAATGCAAGATAGAGTGGTTCCCTCTAACAGCCGGGAGAACAGTTCGACTGGAGGAATGGGAGGGCAGAATAGGGGACGCTATTATTAGGAAGGTAGACAGGCTGATTTGTCACCCAGATCCCAGCAAGTAAATCGTATGCTGTCTCCTGGGTGCTCTGGTTCAGCATGTTGTGGATCGTGTAGATAAATTATTGGGAGGGGCTGGACATGAGGAACTTGGATCAAGACAACTCAGTGGATGTAGTATTTTTGGATTTTGCAAAGGCTTTTGATACAGCGTCCCATGGAAGACTATTGTGCAAACTAAGGGATACAGGAATTGCAGTAAATATCTGCTCATGGATTGATAGCTGAATAAAAGACAGGAAGCAAAGAGTTGTGGTAAAGGAAACATACTCCGATTAGACCAATGTGGTAAGTGGGGTTTCTCATTGTTCAGTATTAGGTCCTCTCCTTTTTAACATATGTATTATTGGCTTAGAGGTGGGACTGGAAAGTAGTGTCTCCATTTTTGCTGATGACATGAAGTTGTGTAAGGTAATTAAATTAGATAATGATGTACTTTCCCTACAAAGGGATTTGCATAAATTAGAGGAAAGGGCATATAAATGGCAGATGAGATTTAATATGAATAAATGTAAAGTTATGAACCTGGGAAGGAAAAATAGCCCTGCAATTTATAATCTTAATGGAGCAAATCTAGGGGTATCAGATATTGAAAGGTATTTGGGAATAACAGTGCTCAATGCCAAGCAGCAGCTGCAAAGGCAAATTAAATATTAGCATGTATTAAGAAGGGTATAGAAGCCATGGAAGCAAATATAATGCTGGGCTATAAACAACAACCAACAGCAAATATTGGAAGGTTTTCTGAAATGTAACTAGTACGCATAATACAAAAATGGCTACTTATACTTGAGTTATTTTATATATATATATATATATATATATATATATATATATATATATATATATATATATATTTGTAAAACAATTTATACTTTAGTATATCACATGTATTCATTCTGTCTACTAATACTTTGGTTATTATTATTTAGATACTGGTATAAATTGTGAATAGATGCAATTTCAGGGGAGGACCAATTAGGAGCGAGTTGATTAACAATGTTTTTTAGATATATAGTACTTTATTACTTTTATTGTACTTTAGTTTCATAATTTAGTTTTATGTCGCTTCATTTTTAGCATAAATGTAAAATAAAACTGGAGCTCAATATATATTTCATATTGTTTATACCATTCATTTGAATGCAATCTATGTATTGAATACGGTGGACACCAAAGTCATGCAGTTCACGTCTTGGCAAGATCTCTCAGCAACTATGCACTTTGTGTCTGCCATTATTCTGTTATCAAGTAAACATCTTCCATTAATTGAAGCCAAGTTCCTTAAGGGAACGATCTAGTCTGCATTACAGAATGTTTCAGTTTCTCTTCCTACAGTCAATACCAAACTTCAAAAACACTGAATGAACAACACGTGTAAAATGTTTTGTAATTAGAAACAATAATGTCTTCAGTACTTCTTCCCTGTATTGAAATTCTTTGTACTGATACATTTTTGTGAATAGTGTAACTGCTGTGAGTCTCCATAAAGTATATCATAGTTCATGATCTGTTCTGGTCATAATGTTTATAGATTGTATTTTACCATTAAATATAATGTCTAAAATGCATTTGGGAGCATACAATAATAACATGTTCCAGTTTCATATTATTTGTTTCTTTGCAGTGATTGTATAAAATGGTGGGTCAACTTAACTAAGGTGGTGAAAGGGGTTTCAATTGCGGTGTTCTAGGGAAAAGCCAATAGCATATCCCCTATGTCTTAAACTGTATCTGTTAAATTAAATCTATCTCTTGTTCATTCATATGGTTCTACTAAAAATACAAAGAAAATATGAAGTTGTGTAGACTTAACTTACCTGCCCAGTTTAGCAGCCATATTTCCTCCAATATAGGTGCCAATTAAACCACCAAGTGTAAACACTGAAGCAATTATCGACCAGATTAGTGTCAACAAACCTTCATCTAGTCTAGATTGATAACGAATATTCCATGTTTCATTAATGAATCTGTGTATTTGCTAGAAAGAAAAATAAGGAAAATGAGCAAGATATGAAATTCAAAAGAAAGTAAAACATATTCTAAATTGGTACACTGGAATTTATGGCAATGTACCAGATTCACTGAAGTATGAGCCTAATTCAGGTATTAATGCTGATCTCTGCAGCAAGCTTCACTAAAATATATTTAATATAAGACAATCTTGGACAATATTTGAAAATAATACAACGTTGAGATCTGCATAATGTATTTATATTAATGTATATCTTTTCACAAACATATAGAACAAGTATACTACATATCTCACATGCACACATATTCACTGCTTGCAATATCTTCAAAGACTTATTGTCATAGATGGACAGAACCAACCTCACACTGATGAGCGTGCTTATATATATGTGAGTGGCTTCTGGCACTGTACCCTAATCCATAGCTATACTGAAGCCTGTCTGAGAGCAAAGAATTGCCATGTTAACTGGACTAGAGACAAAAAAGTGGTACATTAGCATCATTTGCATGTCACTACCCAGAATCCCTAGAAGCGTGTTAATATTGTTTAATGAGACGTTCTAGGGGTAAAATAAAGGTGTCTTGGTCTACTTGAAACATCTAAATGTACTCAGAATGATCTTTTCTCTCCATATTGGTTATATACTGGAGGATATTTCAATCATCTTTTGACCGACCATAAAATATTTAGTGTCTGGTCATGGATAGATTAGTATTAAAAGTCAGATTTTCAGGTTGTTTGAGTTGTCCACACATCAGTGATCTCTGCTTTCACTAGGATCTTGTCCAACAGACCAATGAATCAGAAATTATTCTGGATTTTATACAAATATCGTGAATATTGTCATTCAGGAAAGTTGTAGATTATTTGTCAGCACTAATCATAATAATAAGAACAGTGAAGCCAAATAATTTACAGTATGCATTTTTTTAACAACTAAACATGTTAATGGGCAAAATGTTTTCAGAAACAGAAGTATATACATTTTATATGTGACTATAGTGGTTCCCAGCACAGCACAATTAAATCTAATACATCATAAACAAAAGGGTATTATTTATTGTTGTCTAAAAACATTTGGTCCATTATTAAATTTAGTTTTTCAAAACTATATACAGAGAAAATAGTACTAAAACGTATTTATCATCATTCTAACAAAGCAAAAACAAACAAACAACAAAACAAACCTGCCATATCAATGCTAATTTGCATTTATACTAACCTCGCATCCGCTCATAACTATTGGTTATTCACCATATAACAGAATATCATGATTGCTTTAAAGAGTAACCCAACAAAAGAAACACAGGTCTTACTTACTGTTGTAGGAGCATTGATAATTGAAAGGTTATATCCATATTGAAAAGTCCCTCCAATTCCTATTGCACAGACAGCCCAAAACAGTTTGCTGAGTGGAGGCTATGGAAATTAAATACACAAATTAACATAAATATTTTAAAAATAGCATGCACATATACAGCCTTAATAAATTGTGATTCGGCCAATTGAATAGGGCTCTATATAAGCACAGAGCATATTTTTTTACAGAAGTTTTTAGTTAGTGAAGACCTTGCTTTTAGATAGAAGTTCACTAACTAAAAACTTCTGCAAAAAAAATATGCTCTGTGCTTATATAGAGCCCTATTTAATTGCCAAATCGCAATTTAATAAGGCTGATAATTCATTAGCCCAAGTTACTAACCATTTCATCATTCATATGCAGTGATTTTTAACTGTTGTGAATTATATTATATATTATTGTTGTATTATGATACCCTATGGCACTCTGATTTGTTACATTAGCAGGAGTCCCCTAGTCGAGGGATTAAAATGCTGAACGTCTTCTTTTAATTTATTCTAATTTATATTAACATATTAAAATGTTATTGTATCAGAAATATGTATGTGTCTTTTTTTCCTTGCTGAGGATTTTAAGACAGTTTGAGGTAGATAAAATAGATAGACAACATGTCCTTTTGTTTATAAATGTTAATTTACTGGAACATCATCAGTTATGTAGGGGTTGACGGGCACCCACCCAAATGCACAAGGGCATAGGTGGAAGGGAGGCCCTATGGTTACCTAGGCTTATAAAAGGTAGCAGAGCATAGGTGGAGGGTATGTTAATCCCCTGTTCATTTTTATCATTATTTAACACCTTCCCTGCCATGGGAAATATATAGACAGATATATTCTTATGGGAGCCTTGTAATCAAGCCCAAGTTCCCTAACATACATGCATATTTAAACATTTCTAAGTATGCTATTTAAAACGGTTTAGTTATATATGGAACTTGATGCTTAAGAGAAGTTTATCACAAATAATACATTGGAGCCTAGTCTCTAGTGGGAACCCAACTTGACTCAGTAATTGAGAAAAGCTGTCAGACTCACAGAGTGTATTCAATTGCTTTTTTATAGAACACTGAGGATGGCAGACATTCATTCACTGTGTGTCTGTGTTAGTACAGAGACAGATATCTGCTATGTGTGTATTGTATCCTGTGATTATCACATGCTTTGAGTGAGCAACTTCTAAATGACTCATCAGAGATACTGTATGCACCAGATCAACAACTACATATTTGTGTTTCCTTCCACAGGTTAGTTCTGAGGTCATTCATACCTGCATCATAGATCACCCAAGTTCACTTTATAGTATATGTAAATGATTAACTAGGAATTTGCCCGTCAAAAATTAAGGGATTAAAATTGTAAGGCTGGTAATGCTGTTTGCCACACAATGTTAGACTTTTTCTCCTCTGAGCGTCTTTGGCGCTCATTGCGAACCTTTCCCCAGTGTACTTCAACTTTCCTGGTTTTTACTGATCAGCTTCGGCGCTCATTGCGAGCCCCACGCTGAGCGCCTCCTCCCACCTAATATACGGGCAACTCATTTCATATTTCGTTAACCTGCAAGTTTTGTGCTTGGGAATGCCATGTGTCTCTTTCCACTATCTCCCCCTGTCCCTTCCCTGTGTTTGTCCTTTGTGTGTCTGCGTGGCTGGCATTGTTGGTGTAAGTGTTACTATCTTTGCCGTCGTGGATTTTCTGGATTTTTTTGGAAGTCCCGCCTGCCTGGCTTTGCTCAGCCTCATTTTCATGCAGTTTCAGATTTTTTTATGTTTTTTGGCTGCCATTTATTTCCTCGCTTAGCCAATTTTGGATTGTCAAAATCGCTTGTAAACTCACTCCTAGGCTTCCTGGCTTCCTGGTTTTTAGAGTTTTTTTAAACGCTGCGAGGCTCGCATGTGTGAAGGCGCCGCATGCTGCAATGAGAACTTTGGTCCTGCACTTTGGTTCTTTCAGGCACAGGCTGCACCTTGATTCTTTCAGGCATAGACTACATAGACGAAAATCCCCAATTATTGCTCAAAATCCCTTGTAACCTAACTCCCAGGCTTCCTGGCTCTCCCCCTGTCCTGTCTGTGAGTGTGTTATTATATTTGTAAATTTGTTTTTAGGGCTTTTACAGTTTCGCGCTTGGCTTTCGGTTGCGCCTCTCACAATGCAGCCTAAGTCCTGCGTGGTTCAATAGCTCGCCTCGCTTTGCAAGGCTTCGCAGATGCGCTCCTAAGTCCTGCGCCATACATGGCTCGCTTTGCGAGGCTTCGCAGATGAGCGCTGTATTAGGCTCGCCTCGCTTCGCAAGGCTTAGCAGATGATCGCCTAAGTCCTGCGCAGTACACTGCTCGCCTCGATATGCGAGGCTTTGCAAATGAGTGCCTTTGGCGCTTATCCAGCCTAAGTCCTGCGGCGCACATCCAGCCTATGTCCTGCTCCATCCACGGCTCACCTCGCTTCGCGAGACGAGGCAGATAAGCGCCTTCGGCACTCATGCAGGATCCACAAGATCCACAACTATATATATATATATATATATATATATATATGAATAATGTTTGTAATGTTTGCACCTGGGGGAGGGTGGCACGCCACTGAATACACCAACATATTTCATTGTGTGTCTTGGATTAGCCAAACACGGTAACATGAATACATGCCGTCCCTGAGAAAGTCTTTAAACCAAATTTGGATTTAACTTGGATCCCTGCTGAATAATAATAATAACAATACTATAAGGGCTCATATGTGATAATAATACTACAGTGTAATACTTTAATAATAATAATACTCCTGAACTGTAATAATAAGTTACAGAAATGATTGTGTTCTTTCTTTTAATTCAAACAAACAACATGAAAAACTCATGCAAAAAGAGAGAGTCCGTTCTTACGGTCATCTATAAGTCTGGTTGTCTGTAACCTGGGGATCTCCTGTAATATGTATATATTTTAAATGTAATAAATTGTTCACTAAGCAATGCATTTACAGAATTACGAAAGGTGGTTCTGAAAATGGTAGGAACACTGGACCAGTTTCTGAAATTTATTGCAAGGTTGGAAATGACTATGTATCAGTATTTTTTCATTGCTTTCTCACTCACTCACACTCTTATGTGCCGCAGATCCCTACACTTTAGACTATCTTTGCTCAACTTACACAATAAATGATTACACTTAGGGCTTGCACATTAGCCATACATAAAGGGACAGTGTAGAAACTTTTCATGTTAAACCTATTTTTACTTCACCATTAATTAACACTAAAATACACGTACAAAAGCAGTAAAGCAAATCTTTAACCAGAAAATATAATTTAAAAACTCAGTTTTCAATTAATGGCTACTGCTGTATCCATCCCCATATCTACTAAAAGGAAGTAAAAGAATTCAACTAAGATGAGATTATTTTAGCCTTATCAAGACAACCTAATCAATTTTATTCCTTTCACTTCCTTTTAGTAGTGTTCAGGACAATTAGATATTTTGGTTAGGTACAAGAATAGCTATTAATGAGGCAACTATGTTTTTACATTATGTTTCCTGGCTAAATCTTTTGCTGCTTTTTGCTTGTGTATTTTAATGTCAATTAATGTTGAACTAGCGCTTATACTGGGCCTTCAGACAATCAGAGGAGGTGGTGACTGCAATCATTGAAACTAGATGCCCCCTTGTCTAATAGGAAACACTTGGAAACCACTTGAACATTTTGGACACATGCATTCTCTTTTCTGTCACATACACTTTTCGGTCAGTCAGAGTGTGTGAAAATTAAAAATACAACTTTGGCTAAAATTAACTAGTCATAGAAGGGGGAAGGATGCTCAGGAAAGTTGAATATCTCCAGCTTAGACTTTAATGCCATTCCAGTAATTGTAGCCAATGCTCCTAATAGCAATGTATTAAATAACAAACAATATGGGAAGCCATAATAATGCAAGGGTTTTACTGTTCCATAGTGGTTAGAACCACCACTGTGATCTGAGTTTGATTCCAGTCAGGGAACCAAGAGGTCACACCACCCTGAAGCCATGCTGGCTTCGGCCTGGTGAGTACTTAGATGTCGCCTAGGAATACATGGAGCTGTATGCTGTGGCCCACTAGTGAAGGAACTGGCAACCCACTGTAGTATCTCTACCATGAAAATCAAGTGGATTATCATGACCATGGACATAAAGATGTGCCTCGTGTGCTATGGTCCATGATGTCACAGATAGTCGGAAATGACTAAACAACCAAAACAAAAAATAAAAAACCCTCACTAAGCAAATGTCACATTTTGAGCAGAATAATGACAAGGGGAATACAAAATATGGGACAGCACAAGAAGGAAATATAAATTTGTAGGGGCTGTAAATTGTTGCACTGAGGCTGCAATGACAACTTTCCCATAAAAAAATGCATTAAAAACCACAATACAACCCACTTGAAGCTTAGTACATTTTGACCAACGTTTGGCAATATCAGTTACAATTGCAACCCATTTAGATTTTACAGGACAGGAGGAATGATGTCACAATGACTGGGATTCATTCCACTACCCATTCATTACAACACAGAATCACATGGGTACTTTATAATATGTCTTAAAATATAGTTTTTAATTAAATGGTCTGAAGCTACATATCACATTATCTTTTCCCTTAACCAAAATAACAACAAAAAGGATCACACAACTGCTATTTGCTTCTAGATATTGTAGAATGTTATCTGCTGAATCAGGGGCGACCAAACTTTTCATGAGGAGCCACAGAAAGAATATTTTTCACACAAAACAAATTTTAGAAATAAGAATTAAAATAAGAAAAAAAATATATATATGGGGAGGGGGAGAGAAGCACGCCGATATCTGATACAGATCACTAAGATCAATATTAAATCCAAAATAGCAGGAAAGTAGTTGGTCCGAATTGACCCTCACCTTCTGTGACCTCAAGATACTGAAGTACTGTATTTGTTCTAATCATATATCTTTATTTTGCAAGTTGTCTGCGTACCAGTAATAGGATCCACCTGGAGTAAGGTCCTCAGATGGTGGAAAGGTATGGATATAAACTCATATGGTCAGGATATGGCAAAGGGACTATAGGACCAGTAGGTCAATGTATATAGATATATAGGACCCCCTTCAATGATTATACTTGCTCCTGATGTCCACCAATATTTGAAGGATAACAAGGCCCATCAAAAATAAAGATAATAATAATAATAATTGATTAATAAAAACGGATATATAATCATATAAATAAAGTGTTATGGACACATATAGTGTCCGTAACACTATATTATACACCTTTGCATTGATTCAACCTTAATTATTGATCATGTATTGTTAGATTGGGTTGTTAATAGTATGTATGACCTATATTTATGCAGTTTTGTATAACTGTGAGACTGCTGTCACACAGTTGTAGGATCTATGGGTGTGCTTGCTTGACATTTGTCACAATGGTATCATTACAGCATGCATGGCTTCACATGCTGATGCAGTCTCTAATTTTTGTGATGATTTGCATGAATACTGTGTATGGCTCTCTACAACAAAAACACTATACTGGTGATCAAATTGTCAATTTAATACCATCTTATTTATTTATTAATAATGCAGTGTTTTAAACTATTCTGTATCCATGTATATATGATCTTAGTTTATAAACAGGCATAAATACATATCTAAATACAGATACGAACATATATACAGGCATATTCATATTTATGCACATCAACTATACATTATGGCCCACATTCTATTACCGGCCGTAGGAGATGTGGGGCCGCAAGGACCGGCCGCAAGCTATTCGGCTATTCTATTCCCCTCCGGCCGTGGATTCCGGCAGGCTTGCGGCCAGGGCCTTGCTATCCCTTGCGGCCGCTCGCGCCGGAGGAAAGCCTTTGATCTTAAACGGCCGCAAGAGTTTCGGCCGCAAGAAAATCCTGGTTGCTATTCAATTGCTCCGGGAACCCTCTCTGCAAGGCTAAAAGCGAGCCGCAGCTTACTTGCAGCAAAAAGGTCCCGCTAGCACCAATTAAGCATAAAATATAGCCCAAATAAAACCATCCTGCACTCTGAGGAGACTATAAAGTGATTGTAGGTGTTAGCAAAAATAGCACAACATTCCCCTACACTCAAATCCGTAAATAAATCATTTTTTAATTTATGTCACATATCCATGTAAAAAGTCCAGAGAGCTTGGAGCACCTCAGACCCGCCCACGCTGCGGCCGGAAAATAAACAGTTAATGTAAACTCGGATTTGGGCTGATGTGCAAGCTTGAGAGGGGGTTGCTATTAATCCTCATGTCCCCCAATATGATCCCTAGCATTTACAGAGCTGTACAGTGCCGTCTTGAATATATTTTTGCGTTTAAAGATTTCTGAGCTTACGGCCGGTTGCAAGATATACGGCCGGCCGTAAGGGGAGATCCTTGCAGCCTTGCGGCCGTTTTACGGCCGATAATAGAATGAGGCCCTATATGTTTATAATTGGAATGACAACTATTATTGAAGAAACAATGCCATCCAACTGGCACAGGATGGAGAGGCCGGCTTACCTAAACTCAGAAATGACATGAATGCAATTACCACTATCTCAGTTGCCACTCTGCCCTTGATGTTTCTACACTAGCAGATTGTAAGCAAATATATTTAACCTCCCCTATGTATGAAAAGTCTTATGATTGTCCCCTGGCTGTAAATTCCTGGCCTATTCCCAAGACTATATATGGCAAAAGCATGGGTTGTAAAAAGGAGTCTGAACAATTGTTGGTGAGGATAAGCTCCCATTGTGTCCGCATAATGTGACCATCACATGTGAATGTTGGTTAGAAAAAAAAAACATTGGTGGATGACAGAAGCCTTGAACCCAAAACGCTATGTTTGTATAAAAAATATTCTACTTCATTAACACAGTACTCTCATCCCGAGTGCATTATGGAAGTGAGAATTCCATGTCTACAAGTCATAAACATGAAGCAGTTTTTAAGGTCAAGCTATTTTACATCTGGCTAGTAAACTTTGTAATACTTTAGAATAATTAAAGTCAGAATCTTGGTCTGTTTTCAGACTATTACAACAAATTCCTCACTTACTCTCAGTTACAAAAGGAAATAGCCACACAGTAATACTGTATGTGATGTTGAAATGGTCACCCATGCATGTAACATATTACTAGGGAAAGTGTTTAGTTTACTAATCAGACAAAATGACAGTGTTATGTTTGGTATACGTATACCAAATGTGAAACAAAGATCCCAGCTTTCAAAATATTCTGATACCTGGGGGAGGAGCCAACGTCCAATAAAGCAGGACGTGTGAGGGGAGAGCTCCGTGAACCAGGCTGCAATATAGGCCTTATTTTTGCCCAAAACCCTGTGGAGTCCCCAGCAATACCAGGAGAGGCCGACCCGAACCCCCAGGGGACACCCCTGACCGACGGAAGGGAGACGCCGGCGGAGAAGCTGCAGGTCCGGTCGGGGGGCGCCGTGGCTGGAAGAAGATTCCAAGTCCGGGGCTGTGCCGGCCCACGCGAGCACCAGAAGGACGCAGGAGGCGGGAGTGAAGAACACGGAGGCCCCAACAGCTGTGTCCCCGATTGCAGGGACGAGAAAGGAGTCAGCGGGAGCCGGCAGTGAGAAGGAGGCTGCCATGTTGGTAAGCCGGAGGGAAAAGGGGCAGCGGGCTCTGTATAGACTGGCCGACCCAAGAAGACATGTGCCAGAGGCAAGGGGAGGCCAGGAGAGTGGCAAGGTGCCCAGCAAGGCAAGAGGTGGAGGGCCAAGGGCGTCAGAGACTGAGAAACAGGGCAGAAATAAAAGCCTGCGAAGAGGCGACCGTCATCTTGCGGCACCACGAGGAGGGCCTGGAAGCTACCCCTGGGCCTAGATAGGCCACTAGCCACTAATACCCAGCCTTGGAAGGCTAAACCTTAAGAGGAGGTAACACTTCAGAGCACTGTGTGCTGAATACATCCTGTCACAACCTCATCCAGACCCTGCAAGCTATACCCTAACAGAAAGAGGCTGCAATAGAGGCCCTGGCACAAGAAAGAAGGGGCACCCTCACTAAAGCAACACAGCTGTAAGTCTCCCCATCTAAGGTGATTTGCATAACTCCAGGCCCAGAAGTAGGGCGCTCATCTCTACCAGAAAAGATTGCAACTTTACCGCGACTAAAAGCCGTGCAGACTGGTGGGCACTAAAGGGTGGCTTTACTATTCCCATCTTCAAAGGCCTCAGGTACCTATACAGTTAAATACTTTCCAAACCTCACTGAGATTTAACTGCTTAAGACTGCTGTGGATCTATGCTGCCACCCTGTGGGCACAAAACAAAATTACAGTTGATTTGCAACATGAGAGTTGGGCTAGCTGTTTTCTAAACACCTACCCCTGCAACAAGCTACAAAGGACAATATGACTTCCTGAACCAAGAGATGTAAAAGCCACCTGACAAGAGGTCTTGACTATCAGGCAGCCACGATCTATTCTATGTGAGATCACAGCTTTTGACCTGACCATCTTGATGTGACATAGCATTTACAATTATACGCCCCTGAACGGCTTATACGCAGAGGGGAAAGGAAGAGGAAGACTACAGCTCTCTTGAGAGTGCAAAACCCCACGGTACAACAATGAAGAAGAGTAAAAGGGCCCCCTCAGCTAAGGGCATCCGAGAACATTTCTCACCGAAGGCGGCCAAGCCCGTGTCTCCAGTGGAATCTGCTTCAGACCACTCAGACTCATCTGACCAGGAGGAGACCTCTAAGAAATCAAGGCAACATATCGCCCTATCGCCTAGATCCATTGCAACTATTGAGCAGCTCTTAACCAAGGCAATAGAACCTTTGAAGAATCACCTGAAATAGCTGGGACAGAGGACCCAATTACTGGAGGAGATGGTGGATCAAATTGGAGAGGCGCAGCAGCATGACAGGTCCGCCATTGATCAAAATTCATATAACATCATGGAGCTGACAGATAAGATCGAGGACTTAGAGAACTGATCCCGCCGCCACATGGTCAGGGTATGCGGGGTGCCAAGGGCCACACAAGATCTGGCTGAGTATTTAAAGGAAACCGTCACGGCAATACTACCTGACCACCAAGAGGCGGTTCTTGATATAGAGCAAGCTCACAGAGCTCTTGGAGGGGCGAGAAACCCGGAGGCCCCTAAAAATGTTGTTGTGCGATTCCTAAGGCAGCAGGCCAGAGACCTTCGGCTGGCAGAAACGAGGAAGATGCAGATGGTCAAGGGTCCAGATAATTCTAGTCTACAAGTGTATGCGGACCTGTCCCCCAACACGCTAGACAGGAAGAGGCAAATGAAACCTGCGCTGGCGATCCTTCAGCAGAACAAGCTGCAGTATCCGTGGAACTTCCCCTTTACCTTCAGCTACCAAGGCACCTCGCACACCACCCACAACCTAGAGGACTGTCTTGCAGTATTGCACCAAATTCGTCTCTGTCCAGCCCACCTACCGGCAGAGGAACATGGACGCCTTCCACCCCCTCCCATCCCGAAAAAACAATGGACTCTAGTGGGTTCACAGCTTCCAAAAGATGATCCACTTCCCCCCAGAAGTTCCAGAGATAAGAACTTATCGCGCAAGAGCCAGGCCGCGTGTGGTTCCCAACACAGAGGAGATCCTGGACTGGCCCCTGAGGGCTTGATGACAACGCGATCGGAGTGAAAGCAAGCCAATTAACAGGAAGTTATTCAGAAACTTTACTCACTCACTCAGTTCCGGGTCTTTTTGATACACCCTAGCGGAAGGAGAATGGGCATAGAATAGTTTAGGTAAAACATAGGTTAGACAGGGCCTCAGAAGGGGGGCCTGTCAGAATCAGATTTCTGAGATAGACATAAAAATTCTCAGTTTACTTTAACAAGTTGAAATGTTGTTGAGATTGGATATTATTAGTTATGGAGAAAGGGAGGAGCGAGGCCCGTTAGAGCAACAATCAGGCCCTCAAGGAGCAATCAGCATAACAATACTAGTACCAGAAGTCCCTTTGCTGATAAAGAAATATAGAGACATCTATAAACCTGCATGTGAAGGTAGCCAAGGTTTAGGCAGCCAGCATAATCTAACTTTGGGGGCAAAATCAGGAGAGACTAGAGGGGCCCAGGGGAATGAAGGGAGTTTGCCAAATGTACATCTAATACCATGTCTTTCTGCTTTTTTCTGGCCCAATAGCGACAAGAGTCTCCAGCACCAGCAGCCTCACTCCAAGCCTTGGATCCTTTGGAATTGGCACCAGGCAAGGAGTGACAGGTAGACAAGTAGAACATGCACGTATCTATAACTCATAATGTGAAGGGGTTTAACTCCCCTTTTAAGAGGAGGAAAGCTTTTGGATACTATAAAAGGTTGAGGCCCTCGGTTATCTTCATGCAGGAGACTCATTTCTCGCGTGAGGGCAAACCAAAGTTTGTCCACAAGGACTACCCGATAGTATATATGGCCACTCAGCCTACAAAGAGGGCAGGGGCATCTATCCTGATGCATAAAGACTTCCCGTTCAGCCTGGAACATAGCAGAATAGATAAGGAGGGGAATTATGTATTGGTCACTGGAATGGTCTCAGGCCATAGAATTTCACTGATTTCCCTATATTCTCCCACAAATGCACCGCACCAAACCCTGATTAAAACGCTGAGGGAGCTGGCAAACTAGGCAAACTGGTGATCGGGGGGGATTTTAACTTGACCATGGACCCAGCAATAGACAGATCAGGGCACGCCCAGGATTCAAATTTTTCAAAAAAACAGGGTCAAATTAAACAGTTAATGGACTTAGTGGACGCTTAGAGGGGCTTACACATGGATAACAGGGAATATACAAATTACTCGCCAACGCACGGCACTTATTCGAGGATAGACACGTTCCTAATGAGCTCTCTACTTTTTGATAAAATCCGAGAATCTGACATTGTCCCTTGCCCCTGGTCTGATCACGCTATAGTGGTCATTAAAATAACTATAGGACCTAACCTATCTCCGTTTAGGAACTGGAAGATCGATGAACACCTGCTGTCAGACCCCAACAGCTTAGCATCATTAGCAGAGTTGAATGTTTCCCCTGAGACGGGGGTGGGATGGCTCTGGGTAGCCCATAAGGCTTTTATAAGGGGCTGCTGTATGAAACTAACAGCTCAGCACCGTAAGTCGCTTAGGCGGAAGGAGGAGGAGTTAACAACTACCCTTAGCAACCTAGAAAAGCTCAATCAGAAATGCCCTACCATGCAGCTTCGCATTCAAATTAATAAAGTCAGGATAGAACTAGACCGGGTCCTATCTTTTTACACAGAGAAGGCTATGAGGAAGACTAGGCACCTATATTACTGGAAAGCTAACAAACCAGACAGAATGCTGGCTAGGAGATTGAAGGCTAAGGAGATCTAGTCTGGAGTGACCCAGATTAGGAAAGCAGACGGCAAAATTTCTTGTAGCCCGAGAAGCATACAGAAGGAGTTCTAGTCCTTCTATCAGCAGATCTACTCGTCTGGTCGGCTGAACGATGGGTTGGATCTTGATTCCTTTTTAAGAACCATTGATCTTCCCTCTGTAGACGAGCAGCAACGAGCCAACCTTAACCTAGATATTTCATCAGAAGAAGTTAAGGCAGCAATCCAGGGTCTTAAGATAGGCAAAGCCCCGGGGCCAGAGGGCTATACCAATTTATATTATAAGAAATTTGAACCCCTATTAAATCCCCATCTCATGTCCCTATTCAACGCTATCATGAAAGGGGAAAAAATGCCTCCAGAGCTAAATCAAGCAGAATTGGTAGTGCTTCTGAAGGAGGGTAGGGATAGTCTTGATGTGAAGAACTATAGGCCCATATCCTTACTGAATGGGGACGTCAAGTTAATGGGCAAAATTATGGCGACACAGATCTCCAGATTCTTACCAGAGATTATCCACAAAGACCAGGCAGGGTTTATACCTTATAGACAGACAGGGGACAATGTCAATTTATATCACAAATATTCAATTTATATCACATAAAACGAACTCCCCGATGTGCCTATTGGCTTTAGATAATTAGTGACCAAGAAAAGGCAGATGAGCTAAATAGGTTCTTTTCTTCGGTATACACAAGGCAGGTACCAGTGGTTGGGACACGGCAACATAATGGGGCTACACTACCTTCGCCAAATAATTGGTTAACACAGGAAGTAATCCAAAAGAGGTTGGAAAAAATAAATGTTAATAAAGCCCCGGGTCCTGATGGAATACATCCAAGGGTACTAAGAGAACTGGGTTCTGTAATAGCCAAACCATTATATTAAATTTTTCAAGATTCACTCAACACAGGGTCTCTACCAGATGACTGGAGAAAAGCTGATGTGATACCTATATTTAAAAAGGGAGCAAGAGCAAATCCGTGGAATTATAGACCAGTGAGCCTCACTTCTGTAGTGGGGAAGCTTTTAGAAGGGTTAATAAGGGACAGAATACAAGAATATGTCTATTTGAACAGGATTATAAATAGGAGTCAACATGGATTTATGAGGGATAGGTCATGTCAAACAAATCTAATTAGTTTCTATGAGAAGGTTAGTAGGAACCTGGATCAAGGCAACTCAGTGGATGTAGTCTTTTTGGATTTGCAAAGGCTTTTGATACAGTGCCACATGGGAGACTATTGTGCAAACTAAGAGATACAGGAGTTGCAGTAAATATCTGCTCATAGATTGAGAGCTGGCTAAAAGACAGGAAGCAAAGGGTTGTTGTAAATGGAACATACTCCGATTGGACTAATGTGGTAAGTGGTAACCTAAAATCTCTGATTTGTATAGGGCTAACTATCCCCCCATGTACAGAAAATTGAATAAACCGTAGCACTTAGAAAAAAAATACGAGATGAAAAAAATTACGAGATAAGCGGCGGAACCAAAACAATAAAAAAAAAACTAAATACACACTAAAAAATAAAAAAAAAGGTCACTTACAGCATGGGGAACCAGGCAGGACGTCTGGGAGTGAGTTGGAACTCCAATTTACATCGATTTAGACGAGTTACAAAGATCAAAAATCGGCTAAGCGAGAAAAAAATGGCCGCCGAAAAAAATGAAAACGAGGCTATACTACTACGAACTGCGTAAAACACAGCCACAGACGTATGTGCTCGAAAAACAACGAGACAAAGGATGCGGATTAACCGCACAATGAGTAAAAAGACAGTAGCGAGTACATTTTACGAAACGCAATTACAGATTTACGCATTAACACAGATTTAACGCCTTTGTCTCGCGCCACATAGTATTTAACTCCTAAAACAACGCATTTGATTAAATATAAGTTGAAAGTTAAAAAAAAAAAAAGTAAAAAAAAAAAAGGGTATTTATTTTTAAAAAAAGGGTCATTTTGTGTTGCAAACAAATTTTAAATTTAATTTTTATTGACCGTCATTTTACCGTTTTACCATATTTACTGTTAAACCGTAGTACTTTAGCGGGCTTAGCGATGAGCCGTTAAACTGTAGTACTTTGGCAATGAGCGCTGCAGGCGCTCATTGCAGGCGAGCCTTGCGTAGCGAGGCGAGCCGTTAAACCCTAGCAAAAAAATACAGCTGCAACTCGCATACATGAAAAGAAAGACAAACACAATAAATACACACAGCACATGCATAAAAAGCTTACCGACAGCAAGAGGGAGCATCCACGACCACAAAAAACAAAGTTACACCTTCATTTAGCTCAAAATAAAAGAGTTTGGACACTAAAAAATTCTACAAGTGACAGAAAAAATGGCGGCCGAACAAAAACGAAAACGAGGCTACAGCACTATAACCACGGAAAACACGTACGGATAATCCGCTAAGACGCATACCACACATTACCCGCCATTAAACGACGTACGGATGATCCGCTAAGACGCATACCACACATTATCCGCCATTTTACGATAATGCGGAAGTACACAGCTACGTTAACGGTTTTGGATCGCGCACGCACACTATTACACTGCACACGTTCATCACGCTTACACAGCACCTCCACACCACTAATGCTGCAGCAACATCAAAACAGATTGCCAGCTTTTCAACACAATGCATAAAAATAGGTAAAGTATATTAATTTATTAATTTGAATTCTATATTTCAGTAGTACACACAATACAACATTAGCTACCTTACAATTCCATATGTATATTAATAAATAAACAACTTTCCAAACATACACATCTCATTGCTGTCATTTTTTGACGGCAATACGCTAGTCATGAATATAATATCTAAACATTGGTGGGCCTCTAGGGGCTTAGATAGGTTAGGCTCCTGGTTTATAGGGAGTCATTTGATGACTCTGGAGCAGTTCGGCGAAAGATATGCCCTTCCTTCAGGGGAGTATTACAAGTATCTAAAAACAAGAAGCTGGGCCAGCGAAATATTTAAAAAAATTGGGTCCCCGAAATCCTCCTGGTTCTTGGTAACATGCAAAAACCTCCCACTTGCAAAAGGGATATTAGGCTCGGTATACAATGTATTTTCTGAGTCACAGAATACAGACAAACCAACATATATCTGTAAATGGGAAAAGGAGCTGAAGGGGGAATGGAAAAGTGGCAGAAATCATTCTTCAATCTAAGCAGGGCATCATGTAATTACACGCACATAGAGACATCTATTAAAGTACTTCAGAGAATATATTGCACTCCAGATAAACTCAATAAGTATGATGCTAGGGTAAGGGTAAGCAATAAATGTTTTAGGGGCTGTCAACAAATAGGAGACCATATCCATACCTGGTGGCTGTGTCAGGCGGTTCATGAGCTATGGGAAAGGTAAGCAGAGTAATGGCAACGTCATTATTAGACTACGGCAACCATGGAGTCTTGCTTATTGGGGGTTAAACTTCCTAATTTATAAAAAAATCAGAATAGGCTATTCCAGATAATGGCTGCCACAGCCAAAGTACACATTGACAGTCAGTGGAAATCGGAAAAGCTAGATGTGCAGGAGGTTATTAAGAAAATTAATTACATAGCAATAAATGAGAAGTAAACATTTGCTATATTAGATACTATGCCGCAGTTCTATAAAATCTGGAACCCCTGGTTAGAGTCGTCATCGAGTGATCTAATGGTAATAAGATAACAACAAGATATCAGTATTGAGCTAGAGGGGGGCTTGGATTGGAGGAGACTTGAGAGCTGGTCCTGGAGACTCTGGTTCGTCTGGAATGCGACACAAGAGGTGAATGAATGTACAATAAATGTATAAGTTTAAGAATTGCAGCTGACTGAAATAGTAGATTAACTAAGCAAATTGAGTTGCATAACTAAATGGACATAGCTTAGAAGCATTTATTTAGGAGGTGGAGAAGGACTAAGCATTAACTCATGCCTTGGTTAAGGAACCCTTTAGATATAAATGTATAGATTAAACTTGGTCTATTGAATTTTCCCTTATCTCCATAGTTATTTATTTATTTATTTAAAGTTTTAGTTTTTATATAATTAAGTTTTGTTTGTTCAAGTTTCCCTTGTTTAAGTTAAAGGGTTGCTACAGTAACTACAGAATAATAGAAAAAAAGAAAACTGAAAGGGTATGCTATAGTTTTGATTATAAGGCATACGTGTTTATATAAATTCTTATGTGTTAATGTGCCTATTGCTTGCTGTGCTGGAAAAATGTGTATTCCTTTCAATAAAAAACAATTTAATAAAAAAAATATTCTGATACCTGATGAAGCCATTAATGTGATGTTTCTCCTTATGTGAAACTAGCGACTTGCCCGTCAAAAAATTACGGCAGTAAGATTGTAAGGCAGGTAATGTTGTTTGCGTGCAAAATTTATTTTGTTGGTGTTTTAAGATCCTTCGTCGCTCATTGCGAGCCTCGTGCTCATCGCGTGGCTTGCAATGAGCGCCTTTGGCGCTCATTGAGAGGCTCTTGGTTGTTTGTGTGCTATGAGCAGCGTTGGTGTTTTTTTTGGGTATGGCAATGAATCATTAATAAAATAAGAAATTAATATACTTTACCTATTGTGAAGTAATATATGCAGCATTGTGTTGAAGAGCTGGCAATCTGTTTTCATGTTGCTGCAGCATCAGTGCTGTGGAGCTGCTGTGTAAGTGTCATGAATGTGTGCAGTGTGTAGTGTAATAGTGTGCGTGCGCGAGGCAAATCCGTTAGGGTAGCTGTGTACTTCCAGATTGTATAAGTTAGTGTTGTAAAACGGCGCGTAATGTGTGGTATGTGGCTGGGGCTGACTTTGCGTCCTTGTATTCGGATGTCGTCCGACTTTTTAGGAAAATCCGTAGGTGTTTGTGGTGTTTTGCGTGTTTAGGGTCCTTTAGCCTCGTTTTCGTTTTGTTCGGCGGCCATTTTTTCTCTCGCTTAGGTGCTTTTCAGGTGTCTAAACTCCGAAATTTGGCCTTAAATCGAGGTGTAACTTCACTTGCAGAGATCTTGGGTGCCCCCCTTCCTGTGGTTAAGCTTTTTATGTGTTTGTTGTGCAAATTTATTTTGTTTCTAATGTTTTTCAGGTCGCGCGCATTGCGTCCTTGTTTTCGGATCAAATACGTCTTTTTCAGAAAATCCGTAGGTGTTTGGTGGTGTTTTGCGTCTTTAGAGTGCTGTAGCCTCGTTTTCGTTTTTTTTTTTCGGCGGCCATTTTTCTCTCGCTCAGGGGATTTTCGGGTGTCTAAACTCTTTTATTTGGAGTTAAATTGAGGTGTAACTTAATTTTCGAGGTCCTGGGTGCCCCCTCTTGCTGTAGGTAAGCTTTTTATGTATTTGTTGTGTGTATTTATTGTGTTTTTCATGTTTTCATGTGCGCAGGTTTTGGGCTGTTTTTGCGTGGTCGTAATAGGTCGTAAAGCGTCTCGTATTTTTGTTTTGTAACTCCGTAAATTTTGCGAGGTCCGCAGTTGCTGGCAAGGAGCGCCTTTGGCGCTCCATAACAGCAACTGAGGCCCTCGCTTTGCGAAGGCCGCGGACTCGCTACGCAAGCCCACAGCGTTAGCAACAGGCCACATGCTCACAACTATATACGTGATATCACATTTGAAAAGGTAATTTGATTACGCTGCTCATGAGATAATGGAAGCAACCTTGAAAAAAGTAAGGTCTGTTGAGCTACTTTACCCCAGATCACATTAAGATATTCTCAAGACATGTTGTCAGTACTCCTGTGTGATGCTCCCATAGCTGCCATAGGAACATCCACATCCATCCAGCCTCCCTTTCAGCCGTAGCAGTTTTCCCAAAATAAAAGATTTGCATCCATCGACAATATAGACTCGTACCCTCTCCTCCTCCCCCCTACACACACTTTGCCTGAAGGAATAAGCACAGGTCTATAATGCTCATCCAATTATATTGCAGGAACCTCCAGTAATAATATTATTTTTAAACTGTCCCTCAAATAGCCAAGAGTGGGTTAGGGTTATTGTAAATTAGCCCCATCTCATGTCACTAGCTTGAGGTTGGAGATGCTGTTGGTTTTTTAGTGGTGGGATCCTTCCTGATTTCTTCATACATGTACTGTAATTGCGATAAATGTTAGCAGTGTGTATTTCTTGGGGTCATTTAGAAAGTAAGTTCATGATATAGGTAGATAGAATATTGTATTTAACTTATCAAAACTGATGATATGAGAAAAAAGTTGCCCACTAATATGTGCATGTCAAAGGTCAAACGAGGGGCTGAAACAAAGGTGACACTTGGTGACTTTATCATGGCTAGTCAGTATGGCAGCCCTCTCCCTTTTTTGCAACATGACTCCCTTTTTATGTATATGTCACCCCCTAAAATAAACTATTCCTCAAGCAACTTCACTTTATTTAAGAAAACATTGGTGTACCCTGGTTTAGTAGCAGTGTTGGCTTAAACCTCACATTGTACGGCACCCGGAGTCTCCCAGTAAATATTTACAACATATTTGTGCATACTATATCATGATAATCTTCATTTTTTTTAAATAATAATATTATTTAACTAAAATGAATGTGGAGGTATAGCATCTATTAAAAGGCACAAAATCCACGTATAAAAGATACATTGCAATATAATGATTTCTCATTGATCATCATCCCTATAGATAAATTCCTACATGTCCCACCTATACTCAAATTCAGAACTTTAAACTCTAATACACTGTGTCATGTTAATATTGGGGTGCAAAGAATTAGACACTCCCTTTTACAAAAAAATCAACAAATTAGAGGCGCTCAATCAAAGAACAAAATAACCTTAATGGGTTAGTTCTATGGACATAACCCACTTTTAGAGCCACCTCTTTTAACTCACTTGTGCCATTTAAAGGGAGAAATATCCTGCAGTATATCAGTTTGGTATCAATCAATAGTGATAGAGACCCAAAATGCCAGGCAATTCTAACCTGAACAGGGGAAAAAGCAAACCCCAGATGTACATTTTGGGCATACGTTTGTTTTTTTTGTTTATTATTCTCCCTATGAGTGATGGGGGGCTCCAGACGTGGACTCCTTGCTAACTGTGCATTAGGAAGTTCAGCTACATCTCACTGACGAGGCCCAATGCAGTCTGAAATATACGCCTGGGGTTTGCTGTTTCTCCTGTTCAGGGTAGAATTGCCTGGTATTTCGGGGCTGGATCACTCTTTTGAGTGAGAGCAGACTGATATATTACAGGATATTTCTCCCTATGAAGGGCACAAGTGAGCTAAAGAGGTTGCTCTCAGAGCGGGTTATCATGTCCATAGAACTAACCTATTAAGGTTAGTTTGTTCTCTAATTGAGAGCCTCTCAATTTGTTTTATATTTACAAATTGTTTAAAGTTTAATTCAAAATAAAACGGTTATATTGTCATGTATCATATTGCTGAAGTGTCAGTAACAATAACAGGTACTGATAAACTTAAAATACTGAAGTGGTAAGATATGTTTTTAAATATCTTCCATAGCTGGATATGATTTTTTCGTCTATTATTAAATATAAATGCACTGAATTTGCTAAATATGTCTCCAAATAGATACAAATCTATTTCCCGATTTTACCCTTTCATAGCAGGGCAGAATTCAGAAATTCAGCACAAAGCATATGATCATTTATAAAATAATTTATAAAATCAGATTTAATAAAAACAACAAAATTTTAATAAAATTTAAATTGCGTTGTGTGTTTTTCTGAAATGTCAGTATTTTGTTTCCTGGAATTTAGACAGATGTTACTAATTTATGGCAATAAAACTATAACACATTGTATAAATCCAACCGGTTCTGTAATATGAATGTAAATGCCAATTATCAATCATAGCTTCACAAATGTAATATAAAACATACAAATCAACACCAAAAATTGTAATTTCATGGTAGTAACCTAGAGGAACAAAGCCTTATGTTTGTGTGCGTCTTGAAGCAACCGAAGCTTGATTATTCTATTATTTTTAGGACATTAACAAAAAAAATATTATTTTTAGGACATAGACAAAATTATCAAAAATGTTAATTACTTAAATATGTACAATCGTAGGCAAATTAAAAGTAGTTAACATTTTATGTTGAAAGAAAATACAGCACTTTTGTTAAATAGACAAATAGTATAAACAAGGGAAAGGGTATAGTAAAAAGTTGTGTTTTACAGTAAGAATTTACAATATAAATGAATACAGTATACATGGTACAAAGTAGACCTAGCATTGTTACTAGTAGCCCTAATATGTATAACTATGGATAGAGAAATATATTTACATAAGTTATCTATTTATCTTGTAGTCACTACATCACTACTTCCTATAAAAACCTACAAACATGTATATACTATGTGCAGTTCATCAAGTTTATTTAGAAAGTTTATAGTAGTGATAAGTCTTTGAAAATAATAAGCCATATCGTCTTTCAGCAATATTCAGATGACGGACACATAGTGCCAGCATTCATACACAACATTTCATGTGAAACGTCAAAGTACACATTAAGTGATTTCTCGTGGACATGACACATAATGAGTCCCTAACACAATTTGCACATTTCACTTACCCTGTATGCTCTTGTCTTGGTCAATAATGGGAGATATTCCATTGCCAGCATGGCGAGTGAGACGTTCTAACTGTCTTCCCTTCTCTGTCCAAACTACATTCATTCAGTGAAAACAATATCCAGTATTATACTATTGAGATAAACCATGCATATTAAAATGGATCATGCAGACGTAATTTAACACAAGACGCTTTCTCAGTAACAAGCTAAGCATGTTATTTTTCAAGTCATTTGAGTCTTGGGGAAATATGCTTAATTAGTTATGAAAATTAAAACTTACCTCATTCATCTCCATTTGATTTGGTTTTTTGGGAGTCACCAATCCTCTCTTACAAACATATTTGTATGCCCATGTGACGCTTAATTTCTTTTTATCATATGCCTAAACGTGCTACTTTGTGGGTTTCAAAGTCCTATCTCAGAGACGTAAGTGAACTTGTAGGAGATACAGCTTACCAAGCTTTTACTGACATGGGCCAGTAATGTTGGATGCCAGCCACAGCAAAGGGCAATGTATTAAGTTCTTTGGCCAGGTTTCAAAGCACAGTATGAGAAGATATTAATGAGAGGAGACTGTAACATCTGATGTGACTGGATCAGATGTAAAGAGTTTGGTAATTGTATGTGACTCAGATCAGCCTGATAGGATCAAACTAGCTAGACTGCAAGACCTTCTGCTTTAACAATATGAGCTAAATGTTCTAATGAGGCGTTCATGATTAATACAATTAATATTTAATCATTTAAAAATCAATTTTCAGTATTAAACTTGTTTGCAAAAGTTGAGACTCAGCCGCTGCTTGCATCCACCCATTATAAAGTCAATGGTGGGAGGTGTTTGTCTAGCAGGCAGATGTAAGTAACCACCAAAGTGGTCTCCACTAGCTGAAGACCTGCTATGTTATAGTTAATTCCCTTGACAAATAGTGTATGCTGTGAGGGCATCTAATAGCATTTAACCTTATTCTATTCAGTATATAGCAAAGTTACACTGTCAGAAAGGGCAAAGTAAATATCCTTAGCTATTCTATACACCCATCGCAGCATTACTGCGAGAGAGCTACCCCTGACCACTTTGGCAAGTCATAGATGAACTTTTCCATTGATTTTCCAACACTGTGGTAAGGGTTAATCGTTTAGATGCCAGGAGAATCCTTGATGGACCCCTGCAGCACCTGAGTTATTTTGAGGTGCCACGGGGGGCCAATAGATACCCCCATGGCAAGGGTTAACTTATAGGTGCAGCTGTTGCACTAGGTTACCAATATAGTTGCCATGGGGGTCTTAATGGACCCACATGGTTATGTAGATGGGGTGATTCGGTAGGGGGATGGGGTTTGAGCAGGGAAAGGGGGCAAACAGGGAGTGAGCAGGGAAGAGGGTCCCCAGGGACTCCCTCCACTGTGTGTATGAATGGAGCGAATCCCCAGGGATTCTCATTAGTTTAATTTTATTTGTTCTCAGTAATTTACTGGGCACAGCCTTTCCTGCAAAACATGAGCCTTTTAAAGTTGTTTCTTCAAGGCTTAGGTTTAAGACATGTGGCTGTGCACAGTACAGTAATATTACTGGTGTGGAGCACTGAATAAATGTTTAAGATTGCTGCAAAAAAGCTCCCGCTGCAACATTTACATTGGGTGATAGTTTACTTGGCCTGAACAGAATATGGCTCCTTGTTTTTAAACTACTTTAAACCTGTCATTCTGGTTAAACCCCATGCCTTATCTGGAACAAACACATTCCAGATATTGGCAGCCATTAGATAGGTCATTACCTGCTGGTGATGTGTTTATTTTTGGTACAACCATAAACAGAACGACCAAAATATGTTGTTTTATCATCAGTATTTAACAAAATAACAACATTAGCTGATCTGCATGACAAGAACATAAAAACATTTTAGAAAAAAATCTTATATTTATATGATTTGTGTCATGGGGGATTCCATCTTAGACTGCTAGACTTTCTCTAGCTTAAGGACGAAGGTTATCTTAAGAGGCCTCATTTATTACCTGAGTTTCATTGTTAGGGCGCTATTTGAATGGTATTTGTTAATATAAGTGAATACAGATCATATTTGTGTTCATCGTTCCTCCAACTCCTCCCACGTTTCTGTCATCATTAAATCGAAAATGAATTCAATAGTTAATTGTGTGTGAATTTAGGGCTGGAAATAAAAAATTAGATTGATCTTTGAGCAAGGAACATGGGGACTGTGGATGCAAGTTTAGTGGCCAATTAGATCTTAGTTTTTTGTTATAGCCTCCTATTTTAGTAATCTGTGCATTAAAGGTGCCATGTTATGTACAATCATTCCATGTTCCATACATTCTTGTGAGTATTACAGTTCTTTAGATTGGAATAGTTGTGAATATCCAGTAATACAAAGGACTAATATTATTATTTCAGCATACAGTGATAAATTTTTTTATTGGTTTACAATGAATTGTCAAATCTCCCATTGGACAAAAATAACCAACTCATAATGTAAAAGTTGCCCCACATACCTGGCTGCTCCTTCGTACACAGATGTTTGTAACTTTGCTCTGCTAATACGCCATACTTCTGTTTTTCTCCAGAGCAGAATAAGAATCCATGTGAAATGTCAAGACATCAGCACATGTTTGCATGCCATGCGGCCTTATCTCTGAAAGGAATCTCAAGTCTTCACTTGAAAAGCCTTTCACACTTCACTGCATCCTGTTTAGTCGTGAGGAGCCCTCAGCATGGTGCCTTTGTCTTATTGTTGTTTCTAATTTATTCACAAAGCTCCTCATTAAAGCATAGGTTATGTATGTATTAGAAACTTTTGAATAACTACACTTAAAAATATCCAACATGATTTTAGCATGTAAAAAATTATAGCTACTAAATTATTATTTTTTATATGCAATTATGCGGCTGTGGAATTTACCATTTTGGTTTCAGGAGATTAAATTCCGGAGGTGGGAGGAGACTTTGAATATACAGGAAGCTATCCGTCTGCATCATGGGAACTTGGCAGGTATAGTTACCAGTGCTCTCAGCAGGAATAATGGAGTGCAGTAGTTTACAAGACCCGCCCAGCTGAGAAAATAACAGGCAACAGCAGGAAAGAAAACAAAATGTAGCCACACAGTAAAGAATAACTGCATATAAAGCCTTTTTTTTGCTTTCTAAAAACATATTGCACATTGTCATGGTTAATATAATTATAATTATTCTGAAAACAAATATAGAAACATATTGATCTTGGCGGTCTTTTTAAGATGACATTAACTGATTTTCTTAAATGCTTTGATTAAGATTGTTTTAGGACTGCCAATCTCATCTCAAAGCAACAAAGAACTCCGTGAACTCATGGAGCGTAACACACCATGCTGATCCACTTGGTATTCATGGCAGAGATACTTGAGTGAGTTGAAAGTTCCTTTTCCAGTGGGCAACAACATCTAACTCCTGGTATTCCTAGGTGGTCTCCCATCAAAGTACTGGCCAGACCCACCCTGCATGGCTTTAGGGTGTGGCGTGACCTCTTGGTTCCATTAGACTGGAATCAGGTTGCAGTGGTGAAGCCACTGAATCCTAACCACTGGTCCACCAGGGAACCCACATCAATAAATCTTCTTTAAAAAAGGAATCTTACATGTTTGGTGAATGGAACTAAGAAGAGATAATGGGATCCTCTTTAACTTTTTAAAAGCAATTGCCATTATATGAAAGCAATAAAAATATTTTTGTTGATTATGTTTAGTTTAAGGAGCCATCATAGCGAGAAATACAAAAAAAGTAGCCATAGGAACACAAACATATTTCCAATAAACCAAAACTATAGTCTCATCTGGTAGAAGATCTCCAGTGTCACTTCTGTCAACGAGATGCTGACACAATTGAAGCAAAAACAAGGCAGAGACTTAGTACAATGTGTCTAGCATGTCCATAAAAAATACACATTTTAAAAAAATTGCACAGAAATAATGCACAGTCAATTTTATGCTGTTCATATTTTTGCTTGCTATTGTACATTGTAGACATCTGACCACTATTTTCTGAAGTATTAGTAATTATAGATGTCTGTATGCACCCAAAAACAGTGATGGAGATACTGCTAGTTCAGCAGGTGCAAAGCACCGGTGCCAACAACAGGATAGGGAATCTTAGCTATCTGGAGTAAAGGGGATGTATTATTATACATGGGCAGTGGAAGATAATTATTTTATAGTGAGGTTCTTAATGACCCCGTACATTTATTGTACAGAGAAGTTGCAACAGGGTCTCCTTCCCTATCTCTGTTACTCCTAAAAATCAATGGGATGCCAAGAACATGCCAAAGAATATGACATTGTCATACACTATGCCTGCTTTCTGTCAGTATCAAAGTATGACATCAGCCACAGGATATGTTTCACTGCTGTTTCATTGCCTACTTACAGCATCTTACAAAAGTGCACAGCTCACATGTTTGGAAATATTTTATTATATCTTTTCATGTGACAACACTGAAGAAATGATACTCTGCTACACTGTACAGTAGTAAGTGTACAGCCTGTATAACAGGGTAAATTTGCTGTCCCCTCAAAATAACTCAACACACAGCCATTAATGCCTAAACCGTTGGCAACAAAAGTGAGTAGACCCCTAAGTGGAAATGTGCAAATTGGGCCCAAAGTGTCAATATTTTATGTGGCCACCATTATTTTCCAGTACTGCCTTAACCCTCATGGGCATGGAGTTCACCAGAGTGTCACAGATTGCCACTGGAGTCCTCTTCCACTCCTCCATGATGACATCATGGAGCTGGTGGATGTTAGAGACCTTGCACTCCCCCACCTTCTGTTTGAGGATGCCCCACAGATGCTCAATTAGGGTTTAGGTCTGGAGACATGCTTGGTCAGTCTATCACCTTTACCTTCAGCTTCTTTAGCAAGGCAGTGGTCGTCTTGGAGGTGTGTTTGGGGTCGTTATCATGTTGGAATACTGCCCTGCGGCCCAGTCTCTGAAGGTAGGGAATCATGCTCTGCTTCAGTATGTCACAGTACACGTTGGCATTCATGGTTCCCTCAATGAACTGTAGCTCCCTAGTGCCAGCAGCACTATATGTGTATATATATTTTCTATAATATGTTGTGTTGATTCCCCCTATATCCATTTACCTGCAGATGTCAGATGCTGCCTCCACTCTCTCTGCATCACTGATTACGTTCAAACTGAGGGCTTCATGTCATATCAGTGTTTTACTTTTGGTGGTGAGTGTCATGGTCTGGGCCTGGCACTGGGGAGCTACAGTTCATTGAGGGAACCATGAATGTCAACATGTGCTGTGACATACTGAAGCAGGGCATAATCTCCCCTCTGAGACTGGGCCGCAGGGCAGTATTCCAACATGATAATGACCCCAAACACACCTCCAAGACGTCCACTGCCTTGCTAAAGAAGCTGAAGGTAAAGGCGATGGACTGGCCAAGCATGTTACCATACCTAAACCCTATTGAGCATCTGTGGGGCATCCTCAAATGGAAGGTGGGGGAGTTCATGGTCTCTAACATACACCAGCTTTGTGATGTCATGGAGGAGTGGAAGAGGAAGAGGACTCCAGTGGCAACCTGTGAAGCTCTGGTGAAAACCAGGCCCATGAGGGTTAAGGGAGTTCTGGAAAATAATGGTGGCCACACAAAATATTGACATTTTGGGCCCAATTTGGACATTTCCACATAGGGTTTAGACATTAATGGCTGTGTGTTGAGTTATTTTGAGGGGACAGCAAATTTACATTGTTATACAGGCTGTACACTTACCATTTTACATTGTAGCAGAGTGTCATTTCTTCAGTGTTGTCACATGAAAATATATAATAACATATTTACACAAATGTGAGGGGTGTTCTCACTTTTGTGAGATACTGTATATATATTCAGACAGAAGGGTTACAAACCCTGTATTATCACTCAGAAAGTAACCTCTGCCATCAGAGCACCCCGGGAACACCTGCTGCAATACAAAACCAAAGAAACAACTTCACGTACCCCTCTGGTAACCACATACCATCCGGTTCTAGAAGGAATACGCAAAATATTTAAGGACTTACAACCACAACTCACAGAGAACACAGAATTGAAACATATATTCCCTAAACCCCCCATTCTTGCATTTAGGCAGCCACCAAATTTAAGAAAAACATTGGTGAACAGAAGATTGCCAAATGAACAGCATAACAGAGAAAATGGCACCAAACCCTGCAATAAAAGTCGCTGCAAACTATGCCAACACATCTGCAAAGAGGACACAGCCACACACAACAACAAGACCCACAACATCAGAGGCTCATATTCATGTACATCATCACATGTAGTGTACATTATACAATGTGCTGTATGTGAAAGGGGGTGCTACATTGGGGAAACCAGGCAGAAACTACACATGTGAATGAACCTCCACCGAAGCTCCATCAAAAAACACCAGGAAGACAGCTATTGTACTCCAGTGGGACACCATTTCACCCAGGAGAACCACTCCATCCAGAACCTCAAAATAAAAGTACTCAGAGGGAATTTCAGAACTATCCAACAGCAGAAAACTGTTGAATTAAAAATGATTACATTTTTTAATACCAAGGATTTTGGTATTAACATCGACTTAGGCTTTCTGGCCCACTATCTTAATGTCTTATAGCTAACACATTCCACTTACCTCCCCCCCCTTCTATTGCTGCTTTTGTAAGCTACATGCTATGCTTAAATTTATTGCTCTTTATTTCACTCTGCTGTGTTCTTATCTACAACCTGATCTATAGACTTACTGACCTATCGGGACATTATTCACAATGCTGGTCTGTTTCTCACTTAACTCTGGCCAATTAATTTAGTCTTTCTTGTTTTTCCAATTTTTTTTTTCTTCCCACCTCTTTCTGTTTGCTGCTTTTAGTTCATTCTTGTATCAGTATCGCTTTTTGACTTGATAAAGAGAGGCATTATCTCTCGAAAGCTCGTCGCTTTATTATGAATACGTTTGTCCAATAAAAAAGGTAGCACTATTCACTGCAATACTCTGATTATTCAACTATATATATATATATATATATATATATATATATATATATATATATACAGTAGACTCTCAGTAAACCAAAACTCAAGCAACCAGAACTCTTAAGCAACCAGAAAATACAATTGCTGTACTTTAAATAAAATGAAAAATTGACAAGACTCAACAAATGCCAAGAGCCAGGTTGTCATGCCACAAAATGCTTACAGGCACATAGACTGCATCCACTGTATGTCTCTGCAATTCAATGATACCTAGAAGCAGACAGTCATGAGTGACTGAGCCAGGGCAGTGTTGGGGTTACATTCCCCGGTTTCAGCACCGCACCCTCCAGACAAACGTACATGTGCGTAAGTGAGGAGTGAAAGCTGCTGCTGCTGCTAGAACAGCCCTCACAGACAGAGCATCCTATCTGCAGGTAATCTAGGCCTCTTTTAATGGTAACACTACCCATCTATCAATCCCCATGGGTGCTGGATAACTGAGAGTCTACTGTATATTTATGTATGTGTGTGTTTCTTTATATGTAGATTAATATATATATATATATATATATATATATATATATATATATATATATATATATATACATATATATATACTAGTCAATTTCCCATCACAAATGACGGGATAATATTTGATCTTTCTCTCCTCCCCCTCCCGTGAGTCCCCTCCTCCCTTCCCTTTCTGGATTGCTACCTTGTCGTAGTGAAGCAGCTTGTGAACCTCAATGAAGTTGTGAGTTATACCATGTAGGATCTCCCAAAATGGGTAGGTCATAGCAGAGAGGTGAGACAAATCTTGGTTCACTGGAAAAGGAACTGGGAGTATCTTTGCCATGAAAACCTTATGTATTGACACACCCAGACACAAACTGTCCACAGGGTCACAGATATTTGGACTAGACTGAACAACAACCATCTTTCAACTCAAGGCTAACAGAGATTTATCAGTACCAAATCTGCTGAAATATTATGAAGCAGCACAAATTAGTCAAAAAACTTTATGGCATATTAAAGATGATGAACCTACCTGGGTAGACATTGAGCAAAATATAAATCCTAAATATCATTAGAAAATGTATTATGGCTAGACAAACTCACAAAAAAGAACGGGATGGATTAGGTTGCTATACTAAATATAAAAAAAAAACAAAGTTAGAGGCGCTCAATCAGAGAACGAACTAACCTTAATAGGTTAGTACTATGGACATGATAACACTTTCTGCGTTCAGCCGCTTGTAGCCACTTGTGTCCTTCACAGGAAGAAATATCATGTGGTATATCAGTCTGATCTCACCCAATAAAGTGATCCAGTCCTGAAATACCAGCCAATCCTACCGGAGAAACAGCAAACCCCAGACGTACGTTTCGGCCTTCATTGGGCCTTGTCAGTGAGGAGTAGCTGATAACTCCCTAGGGCACAGTGAGCAAGGAGTCCACATGTGGAGTCCCCTGTCACCCTTTGGGAGACTTATCCCTTAGGGTCATTTGGATAAACAAAAAAACAAAAGGGGTTTGCGGTTTCTCCTGTTCAGGGTAGAATTGCCTGGTATTTTCTGGATTAAGCGCCTCTTTTGTTTTTTTTTATTTTTTTGTATACTAAATATTCATATACATTATGGCAAAAATGTAAAATTCCCCCCTCTCCCTGTGTCTCTTGAGGGGGACAAAATGTTCTTTTTTCACCGGGGCCCCTCATGTACTAGCTCTGCCACTGTCTCCTTCAATAGATAGATAGATAGATACCCTGGCAGTGTTGGACACTTACACCAGAAAGTTGTGTTCCTATCCGCCTAATAAACTTTCTCCTTCTTTTATCTTTCTGCTCTAGCCCTAGCCTTCTATGCCCTAACCCCTTAATCCTAGCCCTAACCCTCTAACCCTAAACCCCTAACCCTCTATGCCCTAACCCTCTATGCCCTAACCCTCTAACCCAAACCCCCTAATCCTCTAACCCAAACCCCCTAACACTATATGCCCTAACCCTTACCCTTTAACCCTAACCCCCTCACCCTCTAACCCTAGCCCTCTATGCCCTACACTGCCCCATCTAATCTTCCCTCCTCTCCCTCCCCTGTGTCTTTTCTCCCCCTCTTTCCCCCTTATCTTCCTCCTACTCCATTTCCCCTTTTCCTCATCCTCCCTTTCCCCCTCTCCCAAGACCCCCCCTCCCTCCAATGACCCCCCTTTCCCCTCTCTTACCTTGATCCGAAGGGTTCCTGATGCTCTCCCCCCTGTCCGGAACCGGGATATGCTAATGACGTGATGCGCATGTGACCCCTAACCCTCTAGCCCTAACCCTCTATGCCCTAACCCTCTAATCCTAACCCCTAAACCTTTAGCCCTAACCCCCTAACCCTAACCTACTAACTATAACCCCCTCACCCTCTATGTCCTAACCCTCTATGCCCTAACCCTCTAATCCTAACCCCCTGTGCCTTAACCGTCTATGCCCTAACCACCTAACCCTCTAACCCAAACCCCCTAACCCTCTAACCCTTACCCTCCAACCCCCTAACCCTCTAACCCCCTAACCCTCTATGCTCTAACCCTCTATGCCCTAACCCTCTAACCCTTATCTTCTTCCTACTCCATTTCCCCTTATCCTCATCCTCCCTTTCCTCCTCTCCCAAGACCACCCCTCCCTCCAATGACCTCCCTTTCCCCTCTCTTACCTTGATCCGATGGGCTCCTGCTGCTCTCCCCCCTGTCTGGAACCGGGATATGCTAATGACGAGATGAGCAAGTGACCCCTTAACCCTCTAACCCTAACCCTCTATGCCCTAACCCTCTAACCCTAACCCCCAACCCTCTATGCACTAACCCACTAACCCTCTATGCCCTAACCCCCTAACCCAAACCCCCTAACCCTCTAACCCCTAACCCTCTATGCCCTAACCCCCTATGTCCTAACCCCCTAACCCAAACCCTTTACCCTCTAACCCCTAACCCTCTATGCCCTAACCCCCTATGTCCTAACCCTTTACCCTCTAACCCAAACCCTTTACCCTCTAACCCAAACCCCCTAACCCTCTATATCCAAACCCTTACCCTCTAACACTAACACCCTAACCCTCTAACCCTAACTCTCTATGCCCTAACTCTCTAACCCTTCAACCCTAACCCTCTATGCCCTCACCCTATATGCCCTAACTCTCTAACACTAACCCTCTAACCCTCTAACCCCCTAACCTTCTAACCCTCTATGCCCTAATCCTCTATGGCCTAACCCTCTATGCCATAACCCTCTAACCCAAATCCCCTAATCCTCTATGCCATAACCCTTACCCTCTAACCCTAACTCCCTCACCCTCTAACCCTAGCCCTTTATGCCCTACACTGCCCCCATCTAATCTTCCCTCCTCTGTGTCTTTTCTCCCCTTCTTTCCCACTTATCTTCCTCCTTCTCATTTCCCCTTATCCTCATCCTCCATTTCCCTTTCTCCCAAGACCCCCCCTGTCATGAATCAGCAGTGGCCTATGTTGGGACTGGACTGTTATATACCAATAGCTGCCATCTTGGGGCTGGCATATCATCCACAGTTGATGCCATATGGAGAGCAAGAGTTCTGCGTTTAGGAGACCCACTGTATATTGTGTTATGGGTTATAATATGTTAGTATTATATTGTATATTGTATTATGGATATATTGCTATGTTGTGGTCTAGGGGATAAAGTATTATACGTTTATCCCTTAGCATATTCCCATCCCTTCCATGTTTAGGCTCATTGTAATGGGTATCCTGTGAGGGATCTAATGGGATATATTAGTTGTATGTGGGTGAAACATTGTGTGTTGTATTTGTAAATATGAATGTATGTTATTATATTAGTATGTTATTATATTGTAGAGGGGAAGCACATTGAATACAGCCAAAACCTCCTTTGTTCCCAAAGGCCTGTTAATCACATTAGCTAAGTGTCCAGCAGAGAACTACACAATGGGGAGCTCACAGCTGGAGAGCAGACAGGCAGGCACCCAGAAACAATGGGATGCCCTGAGGCTTCTCAGTCTTTCTAGCATGGGCACAGGAGAACCAATGTATGCTTTGCCCTGGAGATTCAGAGCCCAAATGAATTAGTTGGCCCCGCCTAGTGGGTGGACCTGGGGAGGAGTCTCATGGTTCCCACGTAGGGACCCTTCCTGATTGGCCAGAGGCAGTGAGGGGCTGACTAAAGGTAGCCCCTCCTGGTAATGTTGTCTGCCTGTTTAAAAGATGTTGTTTTCCAAATAAAGTTGTTCATAATTTTCATCAAGACTTTGTGTGCAGCTGTATTATTTACCCAGGAACATATGCTGGTTTAGGAGATCGTTCTGACTTCCTTCCAGGTTTCCCAGCGCACACTACCTTAGGCTGGGACATATGTTCTTGTACCTATAAAGAATGTCCATAGGTCCGGAGTCACCCAACTTAGGTCTAAAACCTACAGGAGATAAGAGGACTAGGATCCTCTATACTCCATCATCATTGTAGGTTGTGACACCCCCCTCCCTTCAATGACCCCCCTTTCCCCTCTCTTACCTTGATCCGATGGGGTCCTGCTGCTCTCCCCCTGTCCGGAACCGGGATATGCTAATGACATGATGCGCATGTGACCCCCTAACCATCTAACCCTAACCCTCTATGCCCTAACCCTCTAATCCTAACACCTAACCCTTTAGCCCTAACCCCCTAACCTACTAACCCTAACCCCCTAACCCTCTATGTCCTAACCCTCTATGCCCTAACCCTTTAACCCTAACCCGCTATGCCCTAACCTAATATCCCTCTAACCCTCTATGCCCTAACCCTCTATGCCCTAATCCCCTAACCCTCTAACCCAAACCCCTAACCCTCTAACTCTAACCTCTAACCCTCTATGCCCTAACCCCCTAACCCTCTAACCCTTATCTTCTTCCTACTCCATTTCTCCTTATCCTCATCCTCCCTTTCCTCCTCTCCCAAGACCCCCCTCCCTCCAATGACTGCCCTTTCCCATCTCTTACCTTGATACGATGGGCTCCTGCTGCTCTCCCCCCTGTCTGGAACCGGGATATGCTAATGACGTGATGCGCATGTGACCCCCTAACCCTCTAACCCTAACCTTCTATGCCCTAACCCTCTAATCCTAACCCCTGACCCTTTAGCCCTAACCCCCTAACCTACTAACCCTAACCCCCTAACCCTCTATGCCCTAACCCTCTAACCCTAACCCCCTATGCCCTAACCCGCTATGCCCTAACCCAATAACCCTCTATGCCCTAACCCTCTATGCCCTAATCCCCTAACCCTCTAACCCAAACCCCTAACCCTCTAACCCTAACCTCTAACCCCCTAACCCTCTCACCCCCTAACCCTCTATGCCCTAACCCCCTAACCCTTATCTTCTTCCTACTCCATTTCCCCTTTTCCTCATCCTCCCTTTCCTCCTATCCCAAGACCCCCCATCCCTCCAATAACTGCCCTTTCCCATCTCTTACCTTGATACGATGGGCTCCTGCTGCTCTCCCCCCTGTCCGGAACCGGGATATACTAATGACGTGATGCGCATGTGTTGGGGTAGATGTGGTATCAGAGGGCAGGAGGGGGTAGCAGGGCCTAGATGGGGCAGTGTATGGCAGGAGGAGGTAGATGGGGGCATCAGAGGGCAGAAGGAGGTAGATGTGGGCATCAGAGGGCAGGAGAGGGTAGCGGGGCCAAGATGAGAGCAGTTTAGAACAGGATGGGCTAGATAGGGTCATCAGAGGGCAGGAGTGGGTAGATGGGGGCATCAGAGGGCAGGAGAGGGTAGCGGGGCCTAGATGGGTTCAGTGTAGGGCAGGAGGGGGTAGAAGGGGGCATCAGAGGGCAGCAGGGGGTAGATGGGGGCATCAGAGGGCAGGAGGGGGTAGTGGGGCCTAGATGGGGGCAGTGTAGGGCAAGAGGGGGTAGATGGGGGCATCAGAGGGCAGGAGGGGCTAGATGGGGGCATCAGAGGGCAGGAGGGGCTAGCGGGCCTAAATAGGGGCATCAAAGGGCAGGATGGGGTAGATGGGGGTATCAGAGGGCAGAAGGGGTAGATGGGGGTATCACAGGGCAGGAGGAAGTAGTGGGGCCTAGATGGGGGCAGTGTAGGCAGGAGGGGGTAGATGGGGCATCAGCGGGCAAGAAGAGGCTTTGGAGAGTAGATGGGGCAGTGTAGGGCATCAGAGGGCAGGAGGGGGTAGATGGGGGCAGTAGTGGGGGGCCCTGAGTTTATTAAGACTAGGGGACTTGGGTAGTGTTGTGCAAACTTACTTTGAGCTTAGGTAGATCAGGGTCCAGCCAGGGATGGTATGTCAGGCAAATAAGCAGGAACTGAGTGGTAAGGGTCTGTAATCATGGGCTTTTTATAGCCTTCCTGATGTCATATCTAACATTAAGCCTCAATAGGCTTGTGGGCGCTCAGAGGGAATGGACAGAGGGGATGTTCTTAGCAACCAGGCAGCCTCCAGCACTGATTGGTTAATGCAGGAAGCTACCAGTCCGGAGAATTGATACATTTAATTGAACGTGCATTTGTACACATTGAAGAGGAGCGTTAGAGCTGAACGCTCACACACTGTAATATAATAGCACTAGGGAGAGACGTGACCAGGCAAGGGGGAAGGCACACAAAGCATTAATTTAAAGTGATAGATAGATATTTTTAACAAAATCATATGAAAGAAGACATGCAAGCTGATATACAGATATAATTAAATTGTATTATCTATATAAATTTAAAATACAATGTTAAAGTGATTGATAATTTTTTGGGGGGCGCCTGCTTCGTTGCCCATATTCACCAGCCGCCACTGGGTAAAAGTCAGGAGGAAGTTAATAAGAAGGAAACAAAGAAAAAGTAGAAAAAGAAAGTAAAGATGGAGGCGAGCATGTAAAGAAAGTGTAGATGCATAGAGATAATTTCCTATTCTTTTACCAGATTCTAAAATTATTGTGGTTTCTAAGTTTTGATATTTTTGTGAACCTTTATGTGTGCAAAGGAACCTCTGTTCTACGTTATATTTTTGAGAAAAATTAGATATTTCTAAAGCACTGTATGGTGAGCTGTCTAATGGCAGATATCACAAGGCTGAGCTGGGCCCTCCGGGTAATAAACACTTCTGACATCAGAGATGTGTCATAATAGATGATGTCTCAGAGCCCAGGGCACTATATAAAAAGCTGTGTTGGGAGGTAAAATCATTTAATTCAGGAGATCAACAGATGAGCATGTGAATAACCAAGCCTTAAAGGAGGAAACTCTACCTTGAACATGGAGAGTGAGAGATTTTACAGATAAAGGTAAGGTTTAATAATTTGGTAATTAGGTAAATTGCACAGACAAAAAAGTACAGTATACCAATTGGGGGACAAAAAATTATTTAATTCTTGCAACTACTACTTTTTATTTAGTTTCCCCTTCTGGAACGATACCATGTCGTGGTGAAGGGGCTTGTGTACTTCAATGAAGCTGTGAGCTTTACCAAGATGGGCAGGTCATAGCAGAGAGATCACGGTCCTCTGGAGAAGGAACTAGCAACCAACTCCAGAATCTTTGCCAAGAAAACCTTATAGGTAAGTATGACCAGAGACATAGCAATAGGTTGCCTGGGGTTGCCTGGCTTGCTGTGGTCCATAGGGTCATAGAGAGTCGGACAATAAAAAACAAAAATTATTTAGATTTGTATAGTCTTAAGTCTCCTGTATTTATTGTACCCCCTTGTATCTTTCTACAGAAAATGACAGCAGCCTCTCAATATAAATAAGAAACCATTACATATGTGAAAAATACATCTGTGAGGTGAGTGTTGAATTTCCTTCAGTTTGTTTTTTACTATATGGACTTAAGGTGGCCAAACCTCACCATTAATAGTCATGGCAAAGATACACTTTGTTTAAAGCAGCTCTCCAATGTGTTTTTTTAGAGGTGTCTCCCATTAATGGGAACGTTTTTCCACCTTAATGTACGTGTGAGTCTTGCCATTTTGCCATTTTTTTCTGTATATGTAATAACTTGATAGCAATTATGTGAGGAGAGTTGTCTTAGTGACTATCAGAGTTATATTGACAACTTCTCCAGGACTCCCCCCAGATCATTACCCGCAAATTCTATTAAGTGACCCGGTATATGGAAAGCAGATATAAAAGCTGTATATATCACATTAGATAACGTCACAAAGCCTAGGTAATAAATAGATGGAGGGACTGAAGATTTGCAAGTGTGTTAACATGTCTGATGTACAAAAACCTCAAACGGATCCTGTACGCCTATATTTAAATTATATTTTTTGAAGAACCAGACATATTATTATAAGTAATGGGCACATACAGTCTTTATTTCATTATCTGTCATATACAAATATTCATTATTGGTGCAGCCATTATCTTCATTATGTATTCTTCATGTATTATTTACCCCTTTATTAACCCCTAAGCCATGGAGGTCCTGTATTCTTTGTGTAATATTAACCCCTAAGCTATGGAGAGAATCCATGATACCTATAATTAAACCCTAAGCAGTCATATTAGGGCTTTTGTGGTATTTAACATTAATGCTATGCCACGGACGGAGGTCCTGAAGGCCTTAATATTTTAACTCCATACTTCTAACATGCATCTCTTTCATCTCCCCCATATCTTTTAAGCTTTTTTCTGCAAAGTCACATTTTAAGCCACATACCTCACATAACTTACTCATATCACTATTAGGTGCCCCCATGTAGGCAGTTATAGGCATTAGACCATATTCATCCTTAAATGCGAGTCATAGGCCAAGATTTTAGGATGTCCTTGCTGGATTCAGTTGACTCAGAATAACTGAGGCATTGATTGATAAACATATTGTTTTATTTTACAGCTGGAGAAAAGCCACATAAACAGAAGTGTGGAAAGTTGTCTGAAGCTGGAGAAAAGACTCACAGAGAGAAGAGAGGCATGTGTAGAACTGAAGAAAGAGATAACCCATAGAGAACTGTTTGCAGTTATCTGTATTTGAGAAAAGCACAGAGAGAGGCAGCAGCTTATGATCGTTTAGAGTGGAGACCTGAAGTTCTGTACCAGAGAAAAGCACAGAGAGAGAATGCAGCTTACGATTGTTTGGAGTGGAGACCTGAAGTTCTGTATCAGAAAAGCACAGAGAGAGGCAGCAGCTTATGATCATTTGGAGTGGAGACCTGAAGTTCTGAAGAATACAAGCCAGTGATTGTGAACAAACTATTGGACTGTTTGTTTTGTTTTGCTTCATCCAGGTTTAGCTGGATGAGAGCTGGCTAGTGAGGGAGCTGTTATCAGATAAGGTAGTGCTTCAATGGAAGCTAGGCCTGTTTTTTTCTTTGATTTGTTTTAATTTATTATTAGTGCTTCAATGGAAGCTAGGCCTGTTATTTTCTATTTGTTTTGGTTTAATATTTTGATATCACTGGCTAAAATTGTAAGAACATTTTGAACAAATTACAGCCTCTTGTATTGTGTTCCACCCTCAAATTCAGGGGCGGTTGGTGCATGGGGCAAATGGGCAACCGTTCTCCCAAAATGAATGCACTGACTTAATCCCCCTCATCACTTACTTAATTGTATAATTTATATAATAAAAGCATGTTTAATATTCTGTTTTTTAAAAAGCTGCTGCTGTCACTTTAAATGTCAAAACCATCTGTGCTGTATTTAAACAACACTGACTTATCACATCTAGCCCCCTGCTGGTGACTTGCCTAAACTGTTTGGGTCTCTGCCCAAACTATGCTATAACAGAACCGATAGACCTGAACCTGTCTGTCAAACGCAGCATCATCCAATCGGAATGGCCGGGAAGGAAACGTCCTGTATAATACAGGGACTGCGGCTCTCACAGTCCCCCTGAAGTGAATACATTGGTGCAATCTCAATAAAGTTTATTGAAAAAAAGAACTCACAGTGCATGCTTCAGCTTTATCAAAACTCTGATGGTCTTATTGTTTGTGACTACCCTGCTCCACACAGGAAGCTTGTGACATGTCAAAACCCCGGCCTATACCAGACAGAAGCAGCTGCAGCGTTCAGGTGAGCCCAAATCCCTCTCTGTGTCTTGCTGTTGTTGTTCTGTCCTTCAGTTGTGTCTGACTCTCATTGACCACATGGATGCAGCACACCAGGTACATCTATCTGTGTTTCTGGTTGTGCTTATCCACATGGTTTTCATGGCAAATATACTGGAGTGGGTTGCCAGTTCCTACTCCAGTGGACTGCCTTTTGTCTGACCTCTCTAAAATGACCTGCCCATCTTGGGTGACCCTTCTTAGTCTCTATGTCCATATGTATTTATAAGGAGAGGGTATACTTACTTTTGGGGGGAGATCTCTTATTCTATGTGTAAGATATATATAACTAGAGAATTGCCTGTCAAAAAATGACCGCAATGAAATTGTAAGGTAGCTAATGCTGTTTGGTGTATAATAATGAAATATATAATACATTAATAAATGAATATACTTTACCTATTTTGAAGCATTGTGTGGAAGAGCTGTGAATGTGTTTTGATGTTGCAGCAGCATTAGTGGTGTGGAGCTGCTGTGTAAGCGTGCTGAATGTGTGCAGTGTAATACTGTGCGTGCGCGAGCCCAAACCGTTAGCGTAGTTGTGTACTTCCGCATTGTCGTAAAATGGCGGGTAATGTGTGGTATGCGTCTTAGCAGAATATCCGTAGGTGTTTTGTGGTGTTTTGTGAGTTTCTTGTGGTGTTTTGAGTGTTTAGAGTGCTGTGGCCTCGTTTTCCTTTTGTTCGGCGGCCATTTTTTCTATCGCTTAGAGAATCTTTTAGTGTCTAAACTCTTTTATTTTGAGTTAAATAAAGGTGTAAGTTGCTTTTTTGAGGTCCTGGATGCTCCCTCTTGCTGTAGGTAATGTTTTTATGTATGTGTTGTGTGTATTTATTGTGTTTTGATTTTTTTCATGTTCGCAAGTTGCGGCCGATTTTTGCGAGGTCGTAATGAGTGGTAACGTGTCTCGTATGTTGTTTGTGTTGCGAGGTTATCTTTGCGAGGGTCGCAGTTGCTGTGTTGTGTTGTTTGCGTTACAACGTAAAGTTTGCGAGGGTTGCAGTTGCTGGCAAGGAGCGCCTTCAGCGCTTCATGCCAGCAACTGAGGCCCTCGCTATGCGAGGGCCACGGGCTCGCGATGCGAGGGCCGCGGGCTCGCTATGCGAGCAACGGCTCTGGCTGGCTCGCCTGCTCACAACTATATATGTGATATATGTGTGTGTGTATGTATGTGTATATATATATATATATATATATATATATATATATATATATATATATACATATGTGTGTGTGAATTAGAAATATATGCTAATTAAGCACTCAAATATGTTTTTTGCAATTTATTATTAATTTATATATTAATTATGTAATGGCAGCCTATATTTTTTACAAACACGTAGATTTATTCAAACATATTTTTTAAATATAATAATGTTTACAATGGAGGGAGAAACAAAACAGCACCAACTTGGGGTGCAACTTTCTGGTTGTGGTCTGCTGTTGGTGAATTATCACCCTGTCCTTCTGTAGGTGCAAGATGTTCCTCCCACGTGTTGTTTAGTCTCTGTTTAATTAATCTATTTGCTCATTTAACAAATTATTTATTTATTTATATCAGTATATTTGCTGCTATCATAGTATCTGCTTGTATCATTATTGGCTCAGTCGTAAAATACCTGACCTAGGCTCAGAGTGATAGATAGAGAGTTATGGAAGATGGGGCAGGGGGGGGGGGGGGGGGCAGTATAGAAGGGGAGATGGATAGAGAGGTAGAGAGAGGGATAAAAGAAGAGGCATAGAATCTATCTCTCCAACTTTCTATCTTCCTCTCTCTCTATCCCTTCTTCTCTCCCTCTTTATATATCCCTTCCTCTCTCTCTATATATCCCTTCCTCTCTCTATATATATCCCTTCCTCTCTCTCTATATATCCCTTCCTCTCTCTATATATATCCCTTCCTCTCTCTCTATATATCCCTTCCTCTCTCTATATATATCCCTTCCTCCCTCTCTCTATATATATATATCCCTTCCTCTCTCTCTCTCTCTAACCCTTCCTCTCTCTCTATCCCTTCCTCTCTCTCTCTCTTTAACTCTCTATCCACCTCTCTCAATACCCCCCTCCCAACTCTATCCCTATCCCTGTCTTTCTCTATCGGATCACTTTTGTGGGTGGAGACTGTGTCACTAAGCAGGGTCTAGTCTATACATGTTGCCTTAACATGTTGTGAAGTGAAGGGGTTTATACTGTTGGGTGGAGTCAATGTAAGGGGAGGGGCCAGGTCTCTGTTTCCATATCGTGTGTGTACTTCAAAACATTCAGTACATTTTTGCAGTGGGTTACGGGACAAGTTTCGGGTTATTCCAGTACAGTTCACTACTGAGATGATTTTATGTTTATTGGCCCGGCAGGGCATGACACCTATCAGGTTCTTCTGGATGCGTTCCAAATACTGGCAAATTAATTTGGAGTGCCTTTGGCTCATGAGAAGAAGGAATGCATCTTGACGTTGTTGACCTTCTTGGGCATTCAGATAGATTCCGTGGGGATGGAGTGTAGCCTGAGGATAGAATTAACAGCCCTAGCAGGTGCCAAGAAGGTGACACTTAAGCGGCTACAATCCGTCTTGGGAAAGTTGACCTTTGCGTTCCCTATCACGCCGATGGGCAGGATATTTTGCAGGAGAGTCGCTCTGGCTACAACGGGCATCAAACACCCACATCATTTCATCCGGGGCATCAGCCCCAATGAAGGAAGACATTAGGGTTTGGCTAGTCTTCCTGGATATGTTCAACAGTAGGAATCTTATTCACCCTGTCCAATATGGATATACAGCTTTACACTGACACATTGGGTGAAGAGGGCTTTGAAGCTTACTTCACAGGGTACAAGTGCTATGCGCACTGGCCGATGAGCTGTGTTGATGCTGGTCTTACAGGGAACGTGGTGTTTCTGCAACTCTTCTTCATAGTGGTTGCAGTGCACACATGGGGTGTGGGCTTCAGAGATCAGCAAATAGTTTTTCAGACTGGTAACTTGGCAGTGGTACATGCCATCAACAATATCTGTGTCTGTGTAATCTGTGTCAGTTATACAGTTGATTCGGCATAGTGTTAATTTGTCTGCGTCTGAACGTAAGGTGTCGGGCCAGCCACATGCCCGAGTCACGCAGCAGTGTTGCTTATGCCCTTTCTGATTTTCAGTGGTAACGCTTCAGGCAGCTGGCACCAGTAGCGAACCGTAGGAACTTTGGGAGTGTGGAGCGCAGAGATAACACACTTAGTGAGGAGTTCCATGGACGGCGTACAGGAAGGTTTGGCAGAAGTAGAATGACTTGGCTGAGTTGGCTGGTGGTGCTGATTCAGAAGACAGGAGGACGGGTGTCCTGTTGTGATACTTGCTTAAGTGCAAGGGTGAAGGGCTATCAAAAGCTGCTGTGGTGCGTCAGGTGGAGGCTCTAGCTTTCTTGTTCAAGCTGGCCTGGCAAAGGGACCTGACTAAAGTATTCCTTGTGAAACGAGTGGTGTGCGGCATGTTCAAAGTGACGCTTGTGCAGGATAAAAGGCGACCCATTACATTCGCGCTGTTGCTATAGCTAGCGGGTGGTGATGCTCAAGGAAGTGTGTTGCTCCCCTTACGAAACTTTACATTTCCGTACTGCCTTTTCTCTAGCTTTTTTTGGAGCATTTAGAGTTGGGGAACTGGTTGCAGCTTGCAGACAAGGTTTCGGGGGCCTACAACGGGTGGATGTTAGCCTTCATGGGGCAGTGTGGTGATTTGGTTGAGGAGGTCTAAGACTGAACAGGACGGAAAGGGGAGATAAATCATTCTCCATAAAATTGGTACAAACTGTTGTCCCTGATTGTGTGAGCAAGTAATGTACAGCAGCAGCTGGGCTATGGCGGTCCGCTTTTAGTACATGAAGATGGCCTTGTCCTTTCCCGCTTCCGATTCTCTAAGGTGCTTAAAATCTGTCTACATCACCTTGGGTTGAACGGTGCAGAGTTTGGTACCAACTCCTTTCGTATTTGGGCAGCCACTGTGGCAGCAAACCTGGGCTTGCCGGAGGAGGTGGTAAAGAAAATTGGAAGATGGGAATCAAGGCGTTGGCCAAGCTATGTGTGACTATCATATGCTGTTTGCTAACTTTTTCATATGTGTTACAAACCCCGGGAGACAGCTTTGGGTTCGCAGCCATTCTTACATTTATTGGGCACAAAGGTTCGCAACAGTTTTGCCAACCCACCTGCAACTTGGCGTCTCAAAGGAAGTGCTGCTGGTACAATGGGATGGCATTTCATGGGCTAAGATGGCTACAGGTGGGTGAGCTCATTGACTCACATGCCCGTTGTTTCCGTAGTCCAACCACGATCCTGATTCAAGTGTGGGGGGGGGGGATGACCTAGGTGTTGTGACCATTAAACGTTTGGTCAAGGATATGAACCAGTTCCCTGGTGTGATCGTTTTATGGTCAGAAATGGTTAGGAGGCGGGTATGGTGGAGTGCCAGAGACCCGGTTCTTGTGTCTAGGCCAACAAGTTAATGGCCAGTTTTTGTAGAAAAATTGGGTTCTTGGTACTCCGCCACCCTGATTTTGAGGATAGGTTGAAGAATTCATGGTTCCTGCCCGATGTCGTGCACTTGGCCGATTTGGGGCTGGAACTATTCATGTTAGAATTTAAGGGGGGTATTGCAATACCCTAAGGGGTATCTGTTCCTTCTCTGTGGCAGGTTGGGGAGTTGCTTGGGCCAAGGGTAAATAAAAAGGGACTTGCCCCTACCTCTTGAGCATTTTGCAGCAAAAGTAGGTGGACCCATGGGCGCGTGCTCAGGGGCATGAGTTTGCTGCCGCTGGCTGAGCTCCTCTCATTTGTTTATTACCATGTTGGTATACATTTTGTATTTAATAAATATGCTATGGCCCGTTGTTTACCCCAGGTTGGTTTCTGTCTCATTTATTGGTATGTATGCGCTGTATGGATCCTGCTGGGATAAAGATAGATATGCTCTGTTTCATATGCATATTTTGGAGAGTGGGCAAAAATGGTCAGTCCGCTCTTATTGATAGCAAATTATTTGGTCTAAGATATTTTTTTCATTTGCTGAAGGTGAAGTCTAGAGTATTTAAAATAAACTAGAGAGGAGGATTTTTGTGGAAATGTATGCATAAAGCTATAACTGCATAATAATATATCTGAATATGGAGCTTGGCAAAGGCTAGGAATAGGGATTCTTGAACTGTTCATGTAGCAAAACTGAATAAGCGAGGGGCCATCAGCTTTGCCATGAGATTAAAATTTAAGAACTAATGTAATTAGTAATGTATTGCATATGCTTATCCATATCCATTTAATGTATGTATAAATCACAATGCTATTGTTTTAAAATTAATATATATGTTGGTGTATAAATGAAATGTTAATTTTCTACATTACCTCATCAACATGACTATAAATGTCCATTCCTGCTGCAGTACTGTTACTTCATCACTGCGGTTTATTCTCTAATATACTTGTCATTTTGGTCACTGACCAGCAGATGGCAGAGTCATACAAGTCACAAACCAGATAGAAAATTGTGTGTTCTGTACAAAATGAAAATGAGATAATTCACATTGATTTAAATGACCACTGATGTGTTATATTTGTATTATGCTGATATGCATAACTTCACCTGATAAGAAAATTAAAATAATAACAAATACAGTAATTTACAGGATATTACATTTTAGGTGTTCTATTCAGCTTAGCTTTTCTTGGAGAACTATTTGCTTTTGTTCCTGGGAGGAACCATGGATGTACATTAGACCTATGTATCAACATAGAGCAATGTTCCTTGGTGGTCTAGTGGTTAGGATTCAGTGCTTTCACCACTATGACCTAGGTTCAATTCCAGCCAGGGAGCCAAGGCGTCACATCAACCTGACGCCATGCAGGGTTGGGCCTGGTCAGTACTTAGATGGGTGACCACCTAGGAATACCAGGAGCTGTGGCTTACTGGAGAAGACACTGGCAAAACACCCCAGTATCTCTGCCTTGAAGTGGATCAGCATGGTGTGTTGCGGTCCATGAGGTCGTGGAGAGTCGAAAACAATTGAGTAACCCAAAAACATCAACAAAACTAGGTCCAGCTAGTAGAGCTGTGGGGGTCCAGCCAGCTAGTAGAGCTGTGGGGGTCCAGCCAGCTAGTAGAGCTGTGGGGGTCCAGCCAGCTAGTAGAGCTGTGGGGGTCCAGCCAGCTAGTAGAGCTGTGGGGGTCCAGCCAGCTAGTAGAGCTGTTGGGGTCCAGCCAGCTAGTAGAGCTGTGGGGGTCCAGCCAGCTAGTAGAGCTGTGGGGGTCCAGCCAGCTAGTAGAGCTGTGGGGGTCCAGCCAGCTAGTAGAGCTGTGGGGGTCCAGCCAGCTAGTAGAGCTGTGGGGGTCCAGCCAGCTAGTAGAGCTGTTGGGGTCCAGCCAGCTAGTAGAGCTGTGGGGGTCCAGCCAGCTAGTAGAGCTGTGGGGGTCCAGCCAGCTAGTAGAGCTGTGGGGGTCCAGCCAGCTAGTAGAGCTCTTGGGGTCCAGCCAGCTAGTAGAGCTGTTGGGGTCCAGCCAGCTAGTAGAGCTGTGGGGGTCCAGCCAGCTAGTAGAGCTGTGGGGGTCCAACACTTAAGAGCTTAGATGAGCAGACTTTACTAAATTAATTATTTTCTAAAAAAAATGTTGTATGTTCATGCTTTAAATATATACTAATATTGTTAGCTTCTTTTCAATCTTGTAAGGTGGTTTAGGGAAAGCACTATGTAAATTTGATTTTAATCTCAAAGATAGACCCTCCATTTTTTTGCATTGAATTGTTTTTGCCTTGTACTTAACCCCTTTATATCGCTACAGAATAAGTTGGCGCTATAAAGAAAAAGTATAATAATAACTGGTAAATATTCTCCAAAAGCAGCAAAATGCTACTTTTGTGACATACATTATTACAAAAGTAACTTGGGTTACAAATATAGGTTACTTCTATGTGGTCCACACAAATATTTATTTGAAAAGGTCCCACTTTAAAATCAAGAATATGTGAAATATTTTCCTAATCGCTGCTGATAGTCATATAAGTAAATTATACAAGGTAACTTACAGGTGAACAACTAGTTTATGCAAGTATTGATTCCTTTTCGCAGTCATTGCTTAGTTTTAATTGATAGCTTAATATATTTTCTCACAGTGGTCTGATAGAAACAACATTGTGAACTTTGTTAATTTTGACATTTTACAGCTTTTAATTCACTATTATTTTTTTTCCGCTGAAAATTGGGTTTTGATGTAAGGAGTCCAATCAGAATGGAGTTATGTTTGGAACACTGAAGATACATTTATTTTCTTATATAATTAACCAATTTAATTGACTTTTTTTTTTTGCTTCATTGGTAAAAGATAGAAAATAATCAAATTTATTTATATAGTAAATGTAAAACAAAATGGTGACTGTTGGATTTAAATAATGATGGAGTAGAACATAGCATTAGAAACTTTAACATATGTACCACTTTGAAGGAAGTAGATAATTATGCTTAATGACATCTGGCATCTTGGTATTTATAATACAGATGGGTCAGGAAGTAAAGCTGCACATGAAGCATGGAATATGAGGCAAAATACTGCGCTTTTGGGAGGCAAACCTTCTTTAGGCCTCAGAGTCCTAATGATATGTTAGGAGTTATGTAACTGATTGATGAATTTGTAACAAAAATCTGGCACCATGATTTCCACCAGGTTACAAGTACAAGATTCTATATTGGTACACAGCTGCTACCAGTACCCAATGTACATGTTAAAAATATACCACCAGAGGCCTCTAAATCTATTCCAGAACTAATGATAAGTTGGAGCACCTCAAATTCCCAATTGAGAAATCAAAATGAAGTTATGCCTACTCTTGTTCAGCAGAATGCACTGTTTTGTTTAATAGGATTTACCTTGTAAAAGCAAAGCAAATCCAAAGATACGTTGTGCCACTGATCTACATGAAAAAATGTTTTGCATATTTCTTAAGAAGGCTGCAGTAAGAAACTTAGAAAAGGTCAGAAAGAGAATAACACCAAAGAGGGTTTAACTAGTTTAACAAAACTGAGAATTAATGGCCTGGTTAGTTCCAAGTTTATACAGCTGAAGAGAAGCAGTGACCATATGTTAAGATCCCAAAGAGTGATGGACTGCTAACATCCGGTAGTATTAAGGGGGATCGCCGTAAGGTAAGTAAATGAGAGGACAGCACTGGGACAACAACCATCAGAGGGAAGACTTCTGTTCCATTTGCATGAAGGAATGAACAGTGGCACAGTCATAGCAGTGCACCCTATATTACCAGTGGCCTATGGCAGGAAGCCTCACAAAGCTCAGAGATAAAGACTTAGGCCTCCATGCTAAACGAGCTATATAATTTGCGGTAAGCCCTAAAATCAACTGCAGGAGATTTTGTTTTCCTATGTTACACGTTTATTTTAATCTTTTCACTAGCAATATTATGGCACTCAGCCCACATCCGTAAATCCTGCCTTATCCACAAGAAAACATGAAATTATGAAGAAATTATTAGTCTATAATTTTAATGGTAGGTGTATTTTAACAGTAAGAGACAGAATAACAACCCCCCTCCCTCCAAGAAAAATGCATGTCAAAAAAGTTATAAATTGATTTGCAGGTCAATGAGGGAAATAAGTATTTGACCCCTTCGTCTTAGTACTTGGTGGCAAAACCCCTGTTGGCAATCACAGAGGTCAGACATTTCTTGTAGTTGGCCACCAGGTTTGCACACATCTCAGGAGGGATTTTGTCCCACTCCTCTTCGTAGATCCTCCCCGGTTGCGGGTGAAGCATAGGGCCCGCCCGTCTCTCCCGTATGCTTCACCCCAGGGACCCTTGCAAACACAAACTCACTTGTATTAACTTCTCTTTATCTTCACTTCTTCCCTGGGGCATAATACTTCAGCAACAACCGTGCCTAGGCCTTTAAGGCAAACTCTGCCTGGGATTCCTCACTAATCCCCTTCACTTACGTGGCTTCCTTGTGACTTCACCTCCTGAGTCTGAAGTCAATCTTCCAGCTCACACGACTTGCTGTAGTCCCCGTTCTCCCAGTACAGTCACTTGGCGATCCTTTACAGGGTAGTTCACAACTTCACTGTATTTCCACACCAGATCACCTTCCACTCTGTGCTTGTTCCTCTCAGCAGCACAGCTGCCTAGGGCCTAGTCAGCCCCTCCTCCCCTTTCCATGCCTGCTTTCCAGTCTTTTAAAGGGGAGTTGCTCCAATTAGGAGCTCTTTCAGAAGTGTTAACTCCTTCACTTCTGACAAGAACTCACACTCCACTTGCTTGTCATCACTTCCAAGGAGCAAACGATCACAATATATATATATATATATATATATATATATATATATATATATATATATACAGGGAGTGCAGAATTATTAGGCAAATGAGTATTTTGACCACATCATCCTCTTTATGCATGTTGTCTTACTCCAAGCTGTATAGGCTCGAAAGCCTACTACCAATTAAGCATATTAGGTGATGTGCATCTCTGTAATGAGAAGGGGTGTGGTCTAATGACATCACCACCCTATATCAGGTGTGCATAATTATTAGGCAACTTCCTTTCCTTTGGCAAAATGGGTCAAAAGAAGGACTTGACAGGCTCAGAAAAGTCAAAAATAGTGAGATATCTTGCAGAGGGATGTAGCACTCTTAAAATTGCAAAGCTTCTGAAGCGTGATCATCGAACAATCAAGCGTTTCATTCAAAATAGTCAACAGGGTCGCAAGAAGTGTGTGGAAAAACCAAGGAGCAAAATAACTGCCCATGAACTGAGAAAAGTCAAGCGTGCAGCTGCCACAATGCCACTTGCCACCAGTTTGGCCATATTTCAGAGCTGCAACATCACTGGAGTGCCCAAAAGCACAAGGTGTGCAATACTCAGAGACATGGCCAAGGTAAGAAAGGCTGAAAGACGACCACCACTGAACAAGACACACAAGCTGAAACGTCAAGACTGGGCCAAGAAATATCTCAAGACTGATTTTTCTAAGGTTTTATGGACTGATGAAATGAGAGTGAGTCTTGATGGGCCAGATGGATGGGCCCATGGCTGGATTGGTAAAGGGCAGAGAGCTCCAGTCCAACTCAGACGCCAGCAAGGTGGAGGTGGAGTACTGGTTTGGGCTGGTATCATCAAAGATGAGCTTGTGGGGCCTTTTCGGGTTGAGGATGGAGTCAAGCTCAACTCCCAGTCCTACTGCTAGTTCCTGGAAGACACCTTCTTCAAGCAGTGGTACAGGAAGAAGTCTGCATCCTTCAAGAAAAACATGATTTTCATGCAGGACAATGCTCCATCACACGCGTCCAAGTACTCCACAGCGTGGCTGGCAAGAAAGGGTATAAAAGAAGAAAATCTAATGACATGGCTTCCTTGTTCACCTGATCTGAACCCCATTGAGAACCTGTGGTCCATCATCAAATGTGAGATTTACAAGGAGGGAAAACAGTACACCTCTCTGAACAGTGTCTGGGAGGCTGTGGTTGCTGCTGCACGCAATGTTGATGGTGAACAGATCAAAACACTGACAGAATCCATGGATGGCAGGCTTTTGAGTGTCCTTGCAAAGAAAGGTGGCTATATTGGTCACTGATTTGTTTTTGTTTTGTTTTTGAATGTCAGAAATGTATATTTGTGAATGTTGAGATGTTATATTGGTTTCACTGGTAAAAATAAATAATTGAAATAGGTATATATTTGTTTTTTGTTAAGTTGCCTAATAATTATGCACAGTAATAGTCACCTGCACACACAGATATCCCCCTAAAATAGCTAAAACTAAAAACAAACTAAAAACTACTTCCAAAAATATTCAGCTTTGATATTAATGAGTTTTTTGGGTTCATTGAGAACATGGTTGTTGTTCAATAATAAAATTAATCCTCAAAAATACAACTTGCCTAATAATTCTGCACTCCCTGTATATGGCCCTCATTCAATTGCGATTTGTCCAATTGAATAGGCCTCTAAATAAGCACATAGCATATATTTTTTTTTAAAGTTTTTAGTTAGTAAGCATCTATCCAAAAACAAGGTTTTCACTAACTAAAAACTTTTAAAAAATATATATGCTATGTGCTTATTTAGAGGCCTATTCAATTGGCCAAATCGCAATTGAATGAGGGCCATAGTAAATAAATAGTACATTTGTGTTCACATTTGAATGTCTAGGGCAATTTAAAAAACCTGCTTCCAGCTCAGAATTACGAGAAAAACAGTTATTACACTGCATTCTGGGAAGCTGAGCTGGGATATGCAAATGTGCCCACAAATGCCTCACTCTTCAATCCATAGCCATTATCAAACATGGCTTCCTTTAAGCTTATGCATGCTTATATATATATATATATATATATATATATATATATATATTCCACAACAATCATTTAGTGTATGGTGAGCACTAGAGTGAGAAAAGCTCTCCACCGTACAGAGTACAGAAAACGAATAATATATTAATAAGACCATTTGCATGTCTAAACGGCGGGGACATGCAAATGAGAATACAATGTACCTCACTCTTTCAATCCAAAAATAGCAACTTTATACTTTGCTCCCTTAAAGCATATGCCCGCTGTATATATGTATATATATATATATATATATATATATATATATATATATATATACGGTATATATAATTTTTTTTATTTTATTTTTTTGTTTTTGTTTTTTCCCTCAGGTTCAAACTTGCATACATATTTAAACATTTCTCTTGTTGATCAGCAATCAAATACTAATTGCTTTTACTATTAATATTTCTTTAAAAAACACTTCTTTTAATTAAGCTGTCAGATGGTTTGAGGTGAATATTAAGGCATGTGTTTACAAAGAAATGCTATCCCATAAGCCTCTCCCTGACACTGGAATGTAGCTTAGGTGCCATTAAATTAATGAGCCATAAGGTGCATTATGTAACAGCTCTCCTTATTAAATATGTCAGTATGTGCCTCTAATAGATCATTTGGGAGCTGGTGTGCTTTGTACTTTTATAAGATGGAAATGTTTGCAAGTCTCAGTGAGCTGGTAATAGATGAATATGGAGTGTGTATATGTATATTAGCCTGTGTTTTTGAGTGTACCATATGTGCATTTTAGCATCTATATCCAACTTGATATATTTATATGTTCTTAGTTGGACAGAGGGACACGGTCAATATAACTGTGAATGGATACTTTAAATTTCTACTAACACACATCTATAGCACATTTGTTACATTTACTGTATGCAGTATTTGCAATATTCTGAGCCATAGGTTTTTAAATCCGTTTTAGAAAAAGAATATTTTTTGAAGAAATCAGCAATCTAGGGGTTTCATTTACATTTCTCCCATATGTACTCCTGCAATGATGATACATAGCTACAGGAGGTCCTAACAGAGATTTTATGTAGCTATTACACGGCTCCCACAAAAGATCTTATATAAAAATTATTGCCTTTCACCAAGGGGGTTTTGCACGTAGGTCTCAATCTCTAATTTGTGCTCCCAACCTGTCTTATGGAGGAGTCTGAAACTCAATAGTCTCCATATGAATGCTACCGAACACTACTACCTAATGTGAATACAATGCACTAGTTCTAATATCCTCCCATCCATCTATCTATTGACATAAACCCCTCTCATAATAGGGAAGAGTTAACAGTAAATACAAAATTAAATGAAATTAGTAAGACAATTTAAGTTATTAAACAGTCAAATAATGATTGAGTAAAAAAAAAAAAAAAACAATAGATACATTAAGATTGAAAAGTGCTTAAGATACTCAAACATTTAATTGCTCTATTAAAACTTTTAATAGATTGGTACAATTTGAAACTAATTATGACTGTTTTTTTAAACATTTCTCAATCTCATCTTACTATAGAAGAAGATCATTGACCTCTGACCCTAATTTGATTATCTACCAAGCTGACAAAGAAGGGAGGACAGTGTTGAGATTTACAGAGAGAAAGACCTGAAAAAAAAATTGGTGGGATCATGCTATAAACTCTCAAACATAACTAAAAGTGAGGAATTGCAATTACTGCTACAGATTCTAATAAAATGAGATTTTAATTACCCTGAAATAAACTGGATAAATGAGACCAGTAGTTCAGCTAAGGGGAGCAGGTTCTTGAGAACACTCATTATCTGGCCCAGGTTATACAAGAACCTATTAGAAATGAGGATCTTGGAACTAGTCATCACAAATCACATATTATAATTGTCTAACTGCGATTCGTCCTCACGCTTCAGACGAATCGCAGTTTGACAATGATAAATTGCTGCGCATTGCGCAGAGCGCGGTGCGAGCCGCGCTTGCGCAGAGCGCGACGCAAGCCGCGCATGCGCAGAGCGCGGCGCGAGCCGCGCTTGCGCGCAGCGCAGCCCGAGACGAGAGCAGATGAAAGAGTGGGGAAGAGGGGGGGTAGAGGCACAGAGGGAGAGTGGGGAAGAGGGGAGGGAGAGTGGGGAAGAGGGGGGGGGGAGTGGGGAAGAGGGGGGAGAGGCACAGAGGGAGAGTGGGGAAGAGGGAGAGTGGGGAAGTGGGGGGGGAGAGGCACGGCACAGAGGGAGAGTGGGGAAGAGGCACAGAGGGAGAGTGGGGAAGAGACACAGAGGGAGGGGGGAGAGACACAGAGGGATAGGTGGGAAAGAGACACAGGGGAGGTAGAGGAGGGGGAAAAGACACACGGGAGGGAGAACAGGGGGAAGATACACATGGGAGGGAAATGGGGGGGGGAGAGGGGAACACACACAGGGGGGAAGGGGGAAAGAGACACAGGCCAGGGGGGAACAGGCACAGAGGGAGAGGGGGGAAGAGGCACAGAGGGAGAGGGGGGAAGAGACACAGGGGGGAGAGATACAGAGGGTGAGGGAAGAAGAGGTTTAGAGACACGGGAGGGAGAGGGAGGTAAAAACACAGGGGGGCAGGAGATACAAAGGAGGTAGACGAGGTGGAAGGAGACACAAGGGAGGGAGAGGAGGGGGGAAATAAGACACGAGGGAGGAAGTAGACAGAGGGAGAGACTCGCAATGAGCTCCAAAGGGGCTCATTGCAAGGCCTGTGATGAGCGCCAAAGGCGCTCATCACAAGGCCAGTAAAGTAGAGGGGGAGAGGCTTACATTGTGTGGCAAACAGCATTGCCAGGCTTCAGTTTTTATTGCCGTCATTTTTGACGGGCAAGTCGCTAGTATAGATATAACGTCAAATGTTGTATGGGAACCTTAGGGGAACAGTGATCACAACACAGTCTCATTTCAAGTTTGAGTTTCAAAAACTTAATTATATGGAGCCAGCAAAAACTCTTATTTTTTAAAGGGCAAATGTTAAGTAAGACTAACCTTTAGATGCTTTTTAAACATAATAATGAAAAGGAGGCTAGGAAAAAGTGTGAAAACATGATGACTGATAATCATGTTAATAAAACACCAAGTCCTAATAGAATACATCCACGGGTACTAAGGGAACTGTGCTCTGTAATAGCCAAACCATTTTTCAAAAATCTCTCTCCACAGCAGGGGCGGCTGGAACATAGGGGCAAATGGGCAACCGCCCTCCCAAAATTAATGAAAAGACGAGAAGAAAACTGGTCTGGGAGGCTACCAAGAGGCCTACAGCAACATTAAAGGAGCTGCATGAATATCTGGCTGTGTGGTACATGTGACAACAATCTCCCGTATTCTTCATATGTCTGGGCTATGGGGTAGAGTGGCAAGACGAAAGCCTTTTCTTACGAAGAAAAATATCCAAGCCAGGCTACATTTTGCAAAAAACACATCTGAAGTCTCCCAAAAGCATGTGGGGAAAAGGTGTTATTGTCTGATGAAACCAAGGTTGAACTTTTTGGCCATAATTCCAAAAGATATGTTTGGCGCAAAAACAACACTGCACATCACCAAAAGAAAACCATACCCACAGTGAAGCATGGTGGTGGCAGCATCATGCTTTGGGCTGTTTTTTTTCAGCTGGAACTGGGGCCTTAGTTAAAATAGAGGGAATTATGAACAGTTCCAAATACCAGTCAATATTGGCCCAAAACCTTCAGGCTTCTGCTAGAAAGCTGAACATGAAGAGGAACTTCATCTTTCAGCATGACAACGACCCAAAGCATACATCCAAATCAACAAAGGAATGGCTTCACCAGAAGAAGATTACAGTTTTGGAATGGCCCAGCCAGAGCCCAGACCTGAATCCGATTGAAAATCTGTGGGGTGATATGAAGAGGGCTGTGCACAGGAGATGCCCTCGCAATCTGACAGATTTGGAGTGTTTTTGCAAAGAAGAGTGGGCAAATCTTGCCAAGTCAAAATGTACCATGCTGATAGACTCATACCCAAAAAGACTGAGTGCTGTAATAAAATCAAAAGGTGCTTCAACAAAGTATTAGTTTAAGGGTGTGCATACATATGCAACCATATTATTTTATTTTTATATTTTTTCTTCCCTCTACCTAAAAGATTTCAGTTTGTTTTTCAATTGAGTTGTACAGTTTATAGGTCACATTAAAGGTGGAAAAAGTTCTGAAATGATTTATCTTTGTCTCCGTTTTTTACAGCACAGAAACCTGACATTTTAACAGTGGTGTATAGACTTTTTATATCCACGGTATGTGTATATATACAAATAGGTTTTTTGCAACTTAATATTAATTATGTAAGGGCAGCCTATAAACTGTATGAATATTTTTTACAAACACATAGATTTATTCAAATGTATTTTTTAAAGATAATAATCTTTAAAATGAAGGGAGAAACAAAACAGTACTGAGTAATGCAGAACCAACTTGGGGTGCAACTTTCTTGTTCTGGTATGTTGTTGGTGAATTATCACCCTGTCCTTCTGCAGGTGCAAGATGTTCCTCCCAGTCTCCGAAGGGAGGGGATCATGCTCTGCCTCCGTATGTCACAGTACATGTTGGCATTCATGGTTCCCTCAATGAACTGTAGCTCCCAGTGCCGGCAGCACTCATGCAGGCCCAGACCATGACACTCCCACCACCATGCTTGACTGTAGGCAAGACACAACTTGTCTTTGTACTCCTCACCTGGTTGCCGCCACACACTCTTGACACAATCTGTACCAAACAAGTTTATCTTCGTCTCATCGGACCACAGGACATGATTCTAGTAATCCATGTCCTTAGTCTGCTTGTCTTCAGCAAACTGTTTGTGGGCTTTCTTGTGCACCATCTTTAGAAGAAGCTTCCTTCTGGGACAACAGCCTTGCAGACCAATTTGATGCAGTGTGCTGTGTATGGTCTCAGCACTAACAGGGTGACCCCCCACCCCTTCAACCTCTGCAGCAATGCTGGCAGCACTCATATGTCTATTTCCCAAAGACAACCTTTGGATATGACGCTGAGCACGTGCACTCAACTTCTTTGGTCAACCATGGCAAGGCCTGTTCTGAGTGGAACCTGTCCTATAAAACCTCTGTATGGTCTTGCCCACCGTGCCACAGCTCAATTTCAGGGTCTTGGCAATCTTCTTATGGCCTAGGCCATCTTTATGTAGAGCAACAATTCTTTTTTTCAGATCCCCAGAGAGTTATTTGCCATGAGGTGCCATGTTGAACTTCCAGTGACCAGTATGAGAGGGTGTGAGAACGATAACACCAAATTTAACACACCTGATCCCCATTCTCACCTGAGACCTTGTAACACTTACAAGTCACATGACACGGGGGAGGGAAAATGGCTAATTGGGCACAATTTGGACATTTCCACTTAGAGGTGTACTCACTTTTGTTGCCAACAGTTTAGACATTAATGGCTGTGTATTGAGTTATTTTGAGGAGACAGCAAATTTACATTGTTATACAGGCTGTACACCAACTATTTTACATTGTAGCAGAGTGCCATTTCTTCAGTGTTGTCACATGAAAAGATATAATAACATATGTACAAAAATGTGAGGGGTGTACTCACTTTTGTGAGATACTGTGTGTGTGTGTATATATATACTTTATATACTCGAGAATAAGCCGACCCGAGTATAAGCCGAGGCACCCATTTTACCACAAAATACTGGGTAAAATTAGTGACGCGAGTATAAGCCGAGGGTGGGAAATGTGCTGCCCCCTTATGTCCCTCTTGTGCCCTCTGTGTCCCCCTCTCAACCTCCCTCCTCATCCTTAACCTCCCTCCTCATCCTCAACCTCCCTCCTCAACCTCAACCTCCCTCCTCAACCTCAACCTTCCTCCTCAACCTCAACCTCCCTCCTCAACCTCAACCTCCCTCCTCAACCTCAACCTCCCTCCTCAACCTCCCTCCTCATCCTCAACCTCCCTCCTCATCCTCAACCCCCTCCTCAACCTCCCTCCTCATCCTCAATCTCCCTCCTCATCCTCAACCCCCTCCTCAACCTCTCTCCTCATCCTCCCTCCTCAATCCCCCCATCCTCAACCAACACCTCAACCCCCCCTTCCTCATCCTCTCTCCTCAACCCCCCATCCTCAACCTCACTCCTCAACCTCAACCCCCCTCCTCCTCATCCTCAACCTCCCTTCTCATCCTCAACCTCCCTCTTCAACCCCCCATCCTCAACCCCTTCCTCAACCCCCCATCCTCAAGCCCCCCATCCTCATCCTCCCTCCTCAACCCCCCATCCTCATCCTCAACCCCCTCCTCAACCTCAACCCCCCTCAACCCCAACCCCCCTCCTCAACCCCCCTCCTCAACCTCCCTCCTCAACCCCCCCATCCTCAACCCCCATCCTCATCCTCTGTCCTCAACCCCCATCCTCAACCCCCCTCCTCCTCATCCTCAACCTCCCTCCTCATCCTCAACCTCCCTCCTCATCCTCAACCTCCCTCCTCATCCTCAACCTCCCTCCTCAACCCCCCCATCCTCAACCCCCTCCTCAACCTACCTCCTCAACCCCCCCATCCTCAACCACCTCCTCAACCCCCCCATCCTCATCCTCAACCCCCCATCCTCAACCTCCCTCCTCAACCTCAACCCCCCTCAACCCCCTTCCTCAACCTCAACCTCCCTCAACCCCAATCCACCTCCTCAACCCCAACCCCCCTCCCTACCTAGGGGGGTTTAGGTGGAGGAGGGAGGTTGAGGGGGGTTTAGGTTGAGGAGGGGGGAGGGAAAGAGACACGGGGGGGGTAGAGAGATACACGGGGGGTTAGAGACACACGAGGGGGTTAGAGACACACAGGGGGGTTAGAGAGACACGGGGGGGTTAGAGAGACACGGAGGGGTTAAAGAGACACGCGGGGGAGAGTGACTCGAGTATAAGCCGAGGGGCCCTTTTTTGCCTTAAAAAAAGGGGCTGAAAAACTCGGCTTATACTCGAGTATATACGGTATATATATATATATATATATATATATATATATATATATATATATATATATATATATATATAGTAAACCAGAACTCTCAAGCAACCAGAAAATAAAATGAAAACTGTACTTTAAATAAAATGAAAAATTGACAGGACTCAACAAATGACAAGAGCCGGGTTATCATGCCACAAAATGCTTACAGGCACCTAGATTGCATCCACTGTATGTTTCTGGAATTCAGTTTTACCTAGAAGCAGACAGGTATGAGTGACTAAGCCAGAGCAGTGTTGGGTTACATACCCGGAGTTCAGCACCTCACCCTCCAGTCGAACGCAACTGTGTGTAAGTGAGGAGTGAAAGCTGCTGCTGCCATCCCTCACAGACGATATACTTAGCAGAGCATCCTATGTGCAGGTAATCTAGGCCTCTTTTAATAGTAGCTCTCAAGCAACCAGAAACTACATTTATCTGCATCAATCCCCATAGGTGCTGGATAACTGAGAGTCTACTGTATATTTATAGATATGTGTGTGTGTGTTTCTATATATGTAGATTAATACAGTATATGTGTATATATATATATATATATATATATATATATATATATATATATATATATATATATATATACTAGTCAATTGCCCATCACAAATGATGGGATAATTAATACTCCTTCAATAGATAGATAGATACCCTGGCACTGTTGGACACTTACACCAGAAAGTTGTGTTCCTATCCTCCTAATAAAATTTCTCCTTTTATCTTCCTGCTCTCTTTTTTTAAATATAATCTTTCAACTAAGTAAACAATAGTTATTATTTATTAGTTAAGAAATATGTTTTGCACACCTTATTTCATTTCATTTAACTTGACAATTATTCCTCTTTGTTTGCTTGTCCTAAATAGATAATTAAAAAAAAAATGGCCTCACTACCTCATATTTTATATCTCTTCAGACCTTTGCCAGTCAGCACCACTAAATCAGATAAAGAATATTTTTGAAATTTATTTGGGGTCAAAATAAAACAAGAAAATAGAAAAAAAATCTTCAAACTCCCTTCTGGATTGCTACCTTGTCGTAGTGAAGCAGCTTGTGAACCTCAATGAAGTTGTGAGTTATACCATGTAGGATCGCCCAAAATGGGTAGGTCATAGCAGAGAGGTGAGACAAATCTTGGCTGACTGTAGAAGGAACTGGCAGTATCTTTGCCATGAAAACCTTATGTATTGGCACACCCAGACACAAACTGTCCGTAGGGTCACAAAAAGTTGGACTAGACTGAACAACAACCATCTTTCAACTCAAGGCTAACAGAGATTTATCAGTACCAAATCTGATAAAATATTATGAAGCAGCACAAATTAGTCAAATAACATTATGGCATATTAAAGACAATAAACCTACCTGGGCAAACATTGAGCAAAATATAAATCCTAAATATCATTAGAAAACATATTATGGCTAGATAAACTCACAAAAAAGAATGGGATGGATTAGGTTGCTATACTAAATATTCAAAAAAACAAAGTTAGAGGCGCTCAATCAGAGAAAGAACTAACCTTAATAGGTTAGTACTATGGACATGATAACACTTTCTGCGTTCAGCCTCTTTTAGCCACTTGTGTTCTTCACAGGAAGAAATATCATGTGGTATATCAGTCTGATCTCACCCAATAAAGTGATCCAGACCTGAAATACCAGGCAATCCTACTGGAGAAACAGCAAACCCCAGACGTACATTTCGGCCCTCATTGGGCCTCATCAGTGAGGTGTAGCTGATAACTCCCTAAGGCACAGTGAGCAAGGAGTCCACATGTGGAGTACCCTATCACCCTTATGGAGACCAAAAGGGGTTTGCTGTTTCTCCTGTTCAGGGTAGAATTGTCTGGTATTTCAGGGCTGGATTGGGAGAGGCCAGACTGATGTATTACAGGATATTTCTCCCTCTGAAAGGCACAAGTGGCTAAAAGAGGTTGCTCTCAGAGTGCATTATCGCATCCATAGAACTAACCTATGAAGGTGTGTTCATTCTCTGATTGAGCACCTTTTTTTTTGTATACTAAATATTCATATAAATTATGCCAAAAATGTAAAAGTTGTATGTCTATCAGGTCAGGGGTCAATTCTATCAATTCCCTGCAGCTTCAGCCATATAGTTGAATTTTGATTAAATGGCACGGGGTTACGACAAAGATAGATTTTTTGATGACGCTAAATGTTGTACTTTTAATAAGCTGCAGTCATTATATGATACTAGCGACTTGCCCGTCAAAAAAATGACGGTCAATAAAATTTGAAGCCATGTCAATGCTGTTTGGCCCACAATGTTAAGCTTTTTATACTTTAAGGACCTTCTGCGCTTATTGCGAGCCTCGCACTGACTGCCTTTGGCTCTCATTGCGAGCCTCTCCTCGCATGTCCTTGGGCTCCTCTCTCTATTTTTTAAAATACTAATTAATGAATTAATTGAGTAATAAATTAATATAGTTTAACTTTTTCAATAGCCTGAAGAGGTAACAATCTTTTTATTGTCCTGCAGCATATAAAGTCCAGTGGGATTGTTGCTGGCCTGAGGAGATAGTGTTATGAATGTCCCAACTGTGCAACAGAAATTGGCTGCGTGCGCGAGGGCAAACCATTGGTTTATTTGTGTAAAGCGCTACTTTAGATGCGTAATGTTGTTAGTGGCAAGTTAGGATTGTAAAATAGCACGGTTTGTCTTTGTGCTACGCGGTTCGCAAGCATTTGCCGTCCTTTGTAATAGTGTATTTTGTACCTTGTACGTTCCTGGGTAAAAGTGGTATGCAGTTGGCTGTGTTTTGCGCAGTCCAGGGTTGTGTAGCCTTGTTTTCATTTTTTTGGGGGCCGACATTTTTTTTCTCGCTTAGACGATTTTCGCGTGCCAAAACTCAGAAAAATCATGTTAAATTCGCAATCCAACTCACTCCCAGACGTCCTGCCTGTTCCCCCGTGCTGTGTGTGATGTTTTTGTTGTATTTTATGTTTTATTTGTTGTTTGTTTCGTGTTTTTTTCTTTCCGCAGTTAGGCCGTTATTTTTCCTATCTCGTATTTATTTTTTCGAAGTCCCGCGTTCGTCAAGTGCTTGCAGCCTACGGCGATCCAGCGTTTCCTAAGTGTTTGGAGGCTAAGTCCCGTGTGTTTCATTGCCTACACTACTTGTTCATCGCCCAAGTGCAACGAATTTTAGTGTCTTAACGGCTTGCCTCGGTTTGTGAGGCTTGCAGGCGATGAGTACCTTTGGCTGCAAGTTAACTAATGCAAGAAACGAATTTAAAGATATTACATAGAGAGTATTATACTCCTTATAAAAAAATACTCAAAATTACGTATTACTCGTAATATCACAGATCCCTGACCTACATAACCATGGGGTTCCATTGAGACCCCCATGGCACCTAAAATGTTAATCCAATGCCCTAAGTGGCACCTAAATCTTAACCGCCACCATGGGGGTCCCTAACGATACATGGAGGTCCCTAATGGTAATTGGCTTCAATCAAGGTTGAAGAGGACCAGATCTTTTTCGAAAAAGATGGATAGCCAGTTTAGGGCAGGAGGGGCAGAAGCGTGAGGACAGGGCGTTGTTCATCATTGATTCATGGTATTTGGGTAAGTAAGTATTATTAATTTTATTTTATTTTACAGTTTTTTTTGTTTTTTTTATTGTATCATCTTATTATTTTAAATGTGATTTTTTATTTTATTTTAACTAATTCTTTTTTTATTGTCATGTCATTTTTTGTTGTAATTTAGGTTTTTATCTTTTTTGTAATTTATTGTATATTTTATATATTGTATATTGTATATTTGGATAATTCATTGTTTTTAATTTCTAAGTTATTGGGATTATTTATTAGAGTGCCATGGGGACCCCCATGGCAGTTTGGGGTTAATTTAGATACCATGGGGGTTCTTTTTGAACCCCCATGGTAGTTAAGGTGAATAGGAATACCATGGGGGTCTGTAAGAACCCCGATGATTTGTTGTGGGCTAATAGGGATACCATGAGGGTCTGTATAGCCCTCCATGGTATATAGGACGTTATATAGTTATACGATGGGGGTATTTTGGGAGTTTTACGCACATCTGGGATGAAGTGTGATGGCAGTAAAAGTGACTGTGATCGGGGAATGGGATCCCTGGGGATTCCCTTTACCCCATGTATGGAGGGAATCCCAGGGGAATCTCATTGATGGCAGTGAGTTGGAGGAACGTAATAATACTTAACACAGCATAGTTGTGAATAGGGCTGTAAGTTTATAATGGAACATTCAAGAGAACCTTAAAGGGGCTCAATCATGTAATCTAATACGTGAGATAATGTCAGAAAGTAATAGTGCATAAAAATAAAGATTACCGTATTTATCGGCATATAACACGCACCGGCGTATAACACGCACCTCATTTTAAGAAGGAAATTTCAGGGGAAAAAAATTCAAATAAAGAACTTTGAAGCAAAATCCTCAACCTCCCTCCTCAAACCCCTCCTCAAACCCCCCATCCTCAACCCCCTGCTCCATCCCCCCCCTCCACCGCCATCCTCCACCCCCCATCCTCCTTCCTCAACCCCCCTCCTCAACCCCCCTTTTCAACCTCCCTCCTCATCCTCAACCCCCTCCTCATCCTCAACCCCCTCCTGATCCTCAACCTCCCTCCTCATCCTTAACCCCCCTCCTCATCCTCAACCCCCCTCCTCATCCTCAACCCCCCTCCTCATCCTCAACCCCCCTCCTCATCCTCAACCTCCCTCCTCATCCTCAACCTCCCTCCTCATCCTCAACCCCCTCCTCAACCTCACTCCTCAACCCCCCCATCCTCCTTCCTCAACCTCCCTCCTCAGACCCCTCTCCTCAACCCCCATCCTCATCATCCTTCCTCAACCACCCTATCCTCAACCCACTCCTCAACCTCCCTCCTCAAACCCCCCATCCTTATCCTCCTTCCTCAACCCCCCTATCCTCAACCCCCTCCTCAACCCCCCTATCCTCAACCTCAACCCCCCCTCCTCAACCTCCCTCCTCATTCTAAACCCACCTCCGCATTCTAACCCCCCCTCCTCATTCTAACCCCCCCTCCTCAATCTAAACCCCCGTCCTCAACCTAAACCCCCTAAATACCTCCCCCTCACTTACCTGCTTCTGCTCCGGCCTCCGCTCCGCTCCTTGACCCGGCGCGCATGTGACGTCAAATGCGCGCCACGTCATTAGCATATACCGGGTGCTGGCAGGTTGGGGAGGGGGGGCGGGGTTTAGAATGCGGAGGGGGGTTAGAAAGCGGAGGGGGGTTTAGAATGCGGAGGGGGGTTTAGAATGAGGAGGGAGGTTGAGGATGAGGAGGGGGGAGGAAATATCGGAGTATAACACGCACCTATCATTTGCTCCCTATTTTCAGGGAGAAGAAGTGTGTGTTATACGACGATAAATACGGTACTTTGTATAGAATGTATGTTAAAAACGGCAAGATATATCTCAAATTAGCTTCTTAATATTTATCATATTTAGCATTATCTAAGGGGAAGAAAAAGTACATAGGAGAGTTGCTGGCCTAGCAGGTCCTGAAGGTCCTGCTTGCATTGTATAACATACACACAGTGTAATATGTAAAGAGACACTGCTGCAGGGGTCTGGTACAGCACTGTATATTTACACACATATACATACAACACAGACTACAGAACAGAGGAGGATGAGAGAGACAGAATGTATGTGAGGATTGCCTCTCTATTAAAACTAAGTTGTTTGTAGCATGACTGAGTTTAATTATTAGAGCATAACTCTGCTCTAAAAATACTATTTTGAAGAACTACATTTGAAAATATCCAAAATATTTTTAAAATGGAAGATAAAATAATACAACCTGTAATATCTTTTACGTACAATTCTGTTGCTGTGGGATCTACCATTCTGATTTCAGGTGATCTTCCTTAAGAGGACTGCACAGGAAGTTTATATCTACACAATAGGAATGTGGCATCTACAAGCATCATAACTCAGTAGCAGTAATGGAAAGCTCAATGATTTGGTATAAAACACACAATGTAATATTGTATTTATATCTAATAACATTTTGTCCGCAATTAAGTTTAATTATTGAAAGGACTGTATAGAAAATGTCTGACCACAGTGGTGCTTTAGACCAGTGCTCCTCAACTCCGGTCCTCAGGGTACACCAACATTTCACAGTTTAGGTATATCCCTGCTTGAGCACAGATGAGCTAATCAGAGGCTCTGCAGGTGGTTAGACAGAAGTACTGTGCTTCTGATTAGCTCACCTGTGCTCAAGCAGGGATATACCTAAAATTGTTGGGGCCTCATTCAATTGCAATTTGCCCAATTGAATTTGAGCCTAAATAAGCACATAACATATTTTTTAAAGAAGTTTTTAGTTAGTGAAAACCTTTATTTTGGATAGATGCTTGCTAACAAAAAACTTGTTTAAAAAATATATGTAATGTTGTTATTTAGGGCCCTATTCAATTGTGCAAATTGCATTTGAATGAGGGCCTTGGTGTGCCCTGAGGACTGGAGTTGAAGAGTACTGCTTTAGACTTTCAACAGGACAGTCTATTAATATTCCAGACACCTGGTAACCCTTCATGCCTATACTGCACTCTCTTTTGCATTCTGCCTTGCTCACTTCACCTGTAAACCAGCCTATAACCTATAATCCCCTTCAAGTCTTGAACTTTTAGTAGAGTTATTAGAGGCAACTCATATAGTGGAGGGTAGACATCAGGAGGAGGTTAATAAGAAGGAAACAGAAAGAAAAAAGTAGAACAAGAAATAAAGATGAAGGCAAGCACCTAAACAAAGTGTAGATGCACAGAGATAATTTCCTATTCTTTTACCAGATTCTATAATTATTGTGTTTTTTTAAGTTTTGATGCTTTTGTGAACCTCTTTTCTTCATTATATTTTGGTGAAAACTGAGATATTTCTTAAGCACTGTATGGTGAGCTGTCTAATGGCAGATATCACAAGGCTGAGCTGGGCCCTCCGGGTAATAAACACTTCTGACATCAGAGATGTGTCATAATAGATGATGTCACGGAGCCCAGGGCACTATATAAGGAGCTTTTGTTGGGAGGTAAAGTCATTTAATTCAGGAAATCAACAGATGAGCATCTGAACAACCAAACCTTAAAGGAGGAAACTCTACCTTGAACATGGAGAGTGAGAGATTTTACAGATAAAGGTAAGGTTTAATAATTTGGTAATTAGGTGAATTGTACAGACAAAAAAAGTACAGTATAACAATTAGGAGACAAAAATGTATTTAATTCTTGCAACTTTCTACTACTATTTTTATTTAGTTTCCCCTTCTGGATTGATACCATGCTGTGGTGAAGGGGGTTGTGTACTTCAATGAAGCTGTGAGCTTTACCAAGATGGGCAGGTCATAGCAGAGAGATCACGGTCCACTGGACAAGGAACTAGCAACCCACTCCAGAATCTTTGTCAAGAAAACCTTATGGGTAAGTATGACCAGGGACATAGCAATAGGTGTGCCTGGTTTGCTGAAGTGTGGAAAGTTTGTCTAAAGTTGGGGAAAAGACTTGCATAGAAAAATGTGTCCACTTGTCTGAACTAGAGAAAACCTTTATGGGTAAGTATGACCAGAGATATAGCAATAGGTTGCCTTGCTTGCTGTGGTCCATAGGGTCATGGAGAGTTGGACAATAAACAAACAAAAAATATTTATATTTGTATAGTCTTAAGTCTCATGTATTTACTGTACCCCTTGTATCTTTCTACAGAAAATGGCAGCAGCCTCTCAATATAAATAAGAAACCATTGCATATGTGAGAAAATATATCTGTGAGGTGAGTGTTGAATTTCCTTCAGTTTATTTGTTTTTTTTACTATATGGACTTAAGGTGGCCAATCCAACTGTGAGGAGTGTTGTCTTAGTGACTATCAGAGTTATATTGACAACTTGTCCAAACCCCCCCCCCCCCCCCCCCCCCCAGATCGTTAGCGCAAGTCTATTAAGTGACTTGGTATATTGAAAGCAGATATAAAAGCTGTATATATCACATTGGATAACATCACAAAGCCTAGTTAATAAATAGATGGAGGGACTGAAGATCTGCAAGCGTTAACATGTCTGATGTACAAAAACCTCAAACGAATACTGAACGCCTATATTTCAATTATATTAATTGAAGAACCAGACCTATTATAAGTAACGGGCAAATGGGCACATACAGCCTTCAATTCATTAGGTGTCATATACAATTATTAATTATTGATGCAGCCATTATCTTCATTATGTATTCTTCATGTAGTATTTACCCCTTTATTAACCCCTAAACCATGGAGGTCCTGTATTCTTTGTGTAATATTAACCCCTAAGCTATGGAAAGAATCCTGTAAGGACTTCCATGATACCCATAATTAAATCCTAAGCGTTAGGACCTCTCTGGTATCTAACATTAATGCTATGCCACACACAGAGGTCCTGAAGGCCTTAATATTTTCACTTCCTACTTATAAAATGCATTCAATCTCGCAACCCTCACCCCACGCTCCTCTCTTTCATCTCCCCCATATCTTTTAAGCTTTTTTCTGTAAAGTCACATTTTAAGCCACATACCTCACATCACTTACTCATATCACTATTAGGTCCCCCCAACTACAGTATTTAATTACCTAATCATGTATGCAGTTGTAGGCATTAGACCATATTTGTCCTTAAATGCGAGTCATAGACCAAGATTTTAGGATGTCCTTGCTGGGTTCAGTAGAATAACTGAGGCATTGATTGTTAAACCTATTGTTTTAATTTACAGCTGGAGAAAAGACACATAAACAGAAGTGTGGAAAGTTGTCTGAAGCTGGAGAAAAGACTCACAGAGAGAAGAGAGGTGTGTGCAGTTGTCTGAACTGAAGAAAGAGATAGCACATTTCTGGAGAAAAGCACAGAGAGAGAGAAGGCAGCTTACGATCGTTTTCAGTGGACACCTGGAATTCTGTACCAGAGAAAAGCACAGAGAGAGGCAGCAGCTTATGATCGTTTGGAGTGGAGACCTGAAGTTCTGAAGAATACAAGCCAATGATTGTGAACATTGGACTGTTTGTTTTGTTTTGCTTCATCCAGGTTTAGCTGGATGAGAGCCGGTTAGAGTGAGGGAGCTGTTATAAGATAAGGTAGTGCTTCAATGGAAGCTAGGCCTGTTATTTTCTTTGATTTGTTTTGGTTTATTATTAGTGCTTCAATGGAAGCTAGGCCTGTTATTTTCTATTTGTTTTTATATCTTTATATCACTGGCTAAAATTGTAATAAAATTTGGAAGAATTTACAGCCTTTTGTATTGTGTTCCACCCTCAAATTCAGGGGCAGGTGGTGCATAGGGGCAAATAGGCAACCGCTCTCCCAAAATGAATGCACTGACTTAATCCCCCCTATCACTTACTTAATTGCATAATTTATATAATAAAAAAATATGTAATATTCTGTTTTTTAAAAAGCTACTGCTGTCACTTAAAAATTTCAAAACCCTCTGAGCTTTATTTTAAACACACTGACTTATCACATCTAGCCCCCTGCTGTTGACTTGCCTAAACTGTTTGGGTCTCTGCCCAAACTATGCTATAACCGATAGAGCTGAACCTGTCCGTCAAATGCAGCATCATCCAATCAGAATGGGCAGGAGGGAAAAGTCCTGTATCATACAGGGACTGCGGCTCTCACAGTCCCCCCTGGAAGTGAATACATTGGTGCAATCTAAATAAAGTTTATTGGAAAAAAAACTCACAGCTCATGCAGATAGAGGGAGCAGCATGTAAAGCTTCAGTCTTATTGATTCTGACTACCCTGCTCCACACACCAAGCTTGTGACCTGTCTGTCACCACCACGGCCTATACCAGACAGAAGCAGTTGCAGAGTTCAGATGAGTCCATATTCCTCTATGTGTCTCTTGCTGTTGTTGTTCTGTCCTTCAGTCGTGTCTGACTCTCAGTGACCACATGGATGCAGCACACCAGGTACATCTATCTGCATTTCTGGTTGTGCTTATTATCTACATGGTTTTCATGGCAAAGATACTGGAGTGGTTCCCAGTTCCTACTCCAGTGGACTGCATTTTGTCTGACCTCTCTAAAATGACCTGCCCATCTTGGGTGACCCTTCATGAATGATATAGCTCACAGCTTCATTGAGGTAACAAGCCCCTTCACCATGACAAGGTAGTGGTCCAGAAGGGGTCCTGTGTCTTAGTCTCTCTCTATGTCCATATGTATTTAAAAGGAGAAGGTATACTTTCTTTTGGGGGGAGATCCCTTATTGTATGTGTAAGATTACATATATATGTGTGTGTGTTTATATATATATATATATATATATATATATATATATATATATATATATATATACTGTATGCGTGTGAATTAGCAGAATTCGAAATATATGCTAATTAACCACTCAAATATGTTTTTTGCAACTTAATATTAATTATGTAATGGCAGCCTATAATATGAATAAATATTTGTTTTAATATTTTTTACAAACACTTAGATTTATTCAAATGTATAATGTTTAAAATGGAGGGAGAAACAAAACAGTACTGAGTCATGCAGAACCAACTTGGGGTGCAACTTTCTTGTTCTGGTCTGTTGTTGGTGAATTATCACCCTGTCCTGTAGGTGCAAGATGTTCCTCCCATGGGTTGTTTAGTCTTTGTTTGTTTAATTCATCTTTTTACTCATTTAAAACATTATTTATTTATGCAGTTTTACTCTCTCAGTATATTTGCTGCTATCATAGTACCTGCTTGTATTATTATTGTCTTTCTGTCTCTCTCTCTCTCTCTCTCTCTATCCCTCTCTCTGTACCTCTGTCTCTCTATCCCTTCCTCTCTCTCTCTATCCCTCTATCTCTCTCTATCCCTCTCTTTAACTCTCTATCCACCTCTCTCACTATCCCTGTCTTTCTTAAAAGTGTTCACTTTTGTGGGTGGCACTATGCAGGGTCTATGCATGTTGTGGTAACATGTTGTGAAGGGGAGGGGTTTATACTGTTGGGTTGAGTCAATGTAAGGGGAGGGGCCATGCTTTCCGCCCCACCTAGTTGAAAAGTCACCAGCTGCCACTGCTCCACAGGCTTGGTACCAGATGAGTGGAGAGAAGCAGATTTGATACAGACAAGCAAGGAAACAAAGGCTTGTTGTAAATTGAACATATTTAGACCAGACTAATGTGATAAGTGGGGTTCCTCAGAATTCAGTATTAGATTCTCTCCTTTTAAACATAGTCATTAATGATTTACATGTTGGACTGTAAAGTAATGTTTCCATATTTGCTGATGACACTAAGTTGCACAAGGTAATTATTAGAAAAGTATGTATTTTCCCTCCAAAGGGACTTACAAATGAGACTTAAGGTAAGTTAGGTGGGTGCATCCTGTAGAATGCATAATAACCCACCAAACAAAAATGTTTGCATGAAAACATGCAAACCGTTTTTGCAATATAAAAAAAAAAATGTGCTGGGGGTGATTTAGACAACCCCCAGCAACTGTGATTTGCATAACAGATATCTCATTTTTAATGAGATATCCATTATGCAGCACATGTGCACAATACTCACAGACAAAACACAAGAAATAGCACAGCATTACACAATACTCACAGACAGAACACAAGAATTAACACTGCATTAGACAGAGCTCAATACATTATATCACAGCTTTACATATTCAGTAAAGGAAGGAAATTATCTGAGATCATGTGACTTCCCACAGTAGGGCAGACTTCAGGTGATTAACTGAGCATGCCTGTAAATCCCTAGGCAAAAAAGAAACATTGTATAAAATATGCTAATAATCCCTGTGAATTTCTGGGGGTGTCAACATTGAGAGAAAACTCTTTGCAAAAGCAAGAAAATCAGCAAATTTCAGGCTAACAGTTTAACGATTTACTTTGGCATTTTTTCATGCACATTTTTTTTTTCACACACTATGATTCTCCTCTATCAGATGCATTAATAACCCAGCTCACTTACATATACCTTTAATACTAATCATGCAAAGTTATGCATTTGTAAAGGAAAAATAAGCATGTGATTTATAATCTAAATGGAACAAATCTACCATAGTTAGAAAGGGATTTGTGATTACCTGTAACAGTGCTCAATGCCAAGCAGCATCTTCAAAGGCAAGTGAAATATTAGCATGCATTAAGAGGGACATACAAGTAAGGGAATCAAAAATAATTCCCCAGAAGGCCCACATTTGGAATATAGAGTACAATTTTGGGCACCCCTTCAAAAAAAAGGACATTGTAGAGCTTTAAAAGGTACAAAGAAGGACAACAAAACTAAGGTTAAGGGGGTGTCTAAGCTGCAAAGAAAGATTTCACATTAAATGTGTTTTCTCTATAAAAAAAAACACCTAATAGGGAGTTACCCTATATAAATACAGTACATTCAGAGAAATATAATACTTTGTCATGGTAATGTTTTGTGCCAAAAAGTTTACAAATCACAAGAGGTCATTACTTGGGGTAAGAAGAGAAAATAGTCCACCTTAAAGGAAGAGAGGGATTTTTCTCAGTAAGTAAAGTCAACACTCACAAGTCTATTGTCTGTGGAGGCACACATATAATAGTATGATTTACTTGCACACTTTGCTCTAGAGTGCATATTATGGGCCCTATTAAATTATCCCTCGTAGTTCTCTTGGTGGTCGCAAAAGGCAGTTTTCCTGCTGTTTGCGAGTACCGAATCTCTCGCAGCCTGCTTTGCGATATGACTGCGAGAAAATGGCCGAGAATAGGCTCCGAGAGAGCTACGTAGCCTTAAATCTACGCATGATTCTCGTATATCGTAAGAATCCCTACGTGGACAAAAAGTGCCCGCAAGGGATCCGAAAGCCTCTACGTGCTGCCTCAGAACAGCCCGAGGCAGCAGTGTGAGGCTCCCCCCTGCACCCTATACACATCCCCATGCTGCAGGGGTCTCTATCGGGACCCCTGCAGCACCCCCACATTAACCCCTTGCAGCGGGGGTCCCCGATCGGCACCGATCAGGCCCCCGCTGCATTTAAAACTTTTAAATTCCCCGCCGCGGCTCCTTAAAGGGGCCGCGGCACACTATTACCCAATCCCGGCCGCAGCACCTAAAATTAACCCCCCTCTATGCTGGGGGTCCCCATCGGGACCGCCGAAGTGTCCCCACATAAACCCATTGCAGGGTGGTCCCCGATCTGCATAGATCAGGCCCCCCGCGGCAATTAAAACTTTTAAATTCCCCGCCGCGGCTCCTTAAAGGGCCCGCGGCACACTATTACCAAATCCCGGCCGCGGCACCTAAAATGAACCCCCCTCTATGCTGGGGGTCCCCATCAGGACCCCCGAAGTGTCCCCACATAAACCCCCTGCAGCGGGGGTCCCCGATCGGCACCGATCGTGACCCTGCTGCAAGTCAATTTTAAATTTCCCGCCTCGCGGGTCCTTAAAGGACTGTAAAGGTCCTGAAAGGACTCGCACTAAAAATATTAACCCCAGGCAACTATAATTACCCCAATAACTCATGGTGGTCAATCCAGACCACCATAAGGCCTAAATTAACCCATTAACTCATGGTGGTCAATCCACACCACCATAAGGCCTAAATTAACCCATTAACTCATGGTGGTCAATCCAGACCACCATAAGGCCTTAATTAACCCATTAACTCATGGTGGTCAATCCAGACCACCATAAGGCCTTAATTAACCCATTAACTCATGGTGGTCAATCCAGACCACCATAAGGCCTAAATTAACCCATTAACTCATGGTGGTCAATACAGACCACCATAAGGCCTAAATTAACCCATTAACTCATGGTGGTCAATCCAGACCACCATAAGGCCTAAATTAACCCATTAACTCATGGTGGTCAGTCCAGACCACCATAAGGCCTTAATTAACCCATTAACTCATGGTGGTCAATCCAGACCACCATAAGGCCTAAATTAACCCATTAACTCATGGTGGTCAATACAGACCACCATAAGGCCTAAATTAACCCATTAACTCATGGTGGTCAATACAGACCACCATAAGGCTCTATTTAACCCCATCAGTCCCATAAGGGTATATTATTACCATTATGGGCCTGTTACAACCCAACATTAACTACATAAGTGCCATGATGGTCCTCAAGGACCATCATGACACTAACTACAAACACTACACTATAACCCCCAATAAACCATTTAATCTAAACTAACCCCCCTCTACACTAATCTATTAACACTTACACTACCTACCTACACTACCTACCCCCTAATAAACCTTCCCAACACTCTAATTAAAAAAAAATTCAAAAAACTACCTTACAGAAAACAAAAAAACCTACCTTAGAGAAAACAAAAAAACCTACAGTACAGAAAACAAAAAAAACCTACAGTACAGAAAACAAAAAATACATTACAACCCCACTACAGAAATTAAAAAAATTACACACCTGAAAAGGAAAGACAGATAAACACAATACAATACATACATATAATACATTACATACAATACATGACATTACATACATTACATATAATATATTCCATATAATATATTCCATATAATATATTACATACAATACATGACATAAAATACATGACATTACATACATTACATATAATATATTACATATAATATATTACATATAATATATTACACATAATACATTACATACAATACATGACATAAAATACATGACATTACATACATTACATATAATATATTACATATAATATATTATACATAATACATGACATACAATACATTACATATAATATATTACATATAATATATTACATACAATACATGACATAAAATACATGACATTACATACATTACATATAATATATTACATATAGTTCAAATACCCCCTATCTATCTAACATACAATCTATTTCATTTAAAATAAATCCTAACTATATCAAACTAGCGAATTGCCCGTCAAAAAATGACGGCAATGTTATTGTAACTGATCAAAGGTTGTTTTGTGTGTAACATTAAACATGTAATAAGTTAATAAATTAATATAATTTACCTATTTTGAAGCATTGTGTTTAAGATCCGTGAACCTTGTATGATGTTGGTGCAGCATTAGTGTTGCGGAGCTGCTGTGTAAGCGTGGTGAATGTGTGCAGTGTAATACTGTGCGTGCGCGAGACCAAACCGTTAGCGTAGTGGTGTACTTCCGCATTTGCGTAAAATGGCGTTTTCTCTGTGTTGTCCGTGTTAGCGGATTTTCCGTTGGTGCCTCGTACTGGTTTTCGAGTTTCGTGTGGTGTTTTGCGAGTGTGTTGTGGTGTTTTACGTGTGGAGAGTGCTGTAGCCTCGTTTTCGTTTTGTCCGTCGGCCATTTTTGTTCTCGCCTAGCGATTTTCTTAGTGTGTAAAGTGTTTTATTTGTATTTAAATGAAGGTGTAACTTGTTTTTTGGAGGTGCTGGATGGTTCCTCTTGCTGTAGGTAAGCTTTTTATGTGTGTGTTGTGTGTATTTATTGTGTTTTACATGTTTGTATGTCGGCGTGTTGCGTCCGATGTTTGCGAGGTCGTAATGTGTCGTAACGTGTCTCGTATGGTGTTTGCGTGTGTAGCCTCGTTTTCGTTTTGTTCGGCGGCCATTGTTTCTCTCGCTTAGCAAATATTTTCGTGTGTAAACTGTTGTATTTGTTGTGAAATGAAGGTGTGAGTGCATTTTTGAGGTCCTGGATGTTACCTCTTGCTGTAAGTAAGTTTTGTATGTATGTGCTGTGTGTATGTATTGTGTTTTTAATTTTGTAATGTTCGCGAGTAGCGTCCGAGTGTTGCGAGGCCGTAATGTGTGTGAACGTGTGTCGTATGCTATTTGCGAGTGTCGTAATGTGTGTGTCGTGGTGTTAACGTGTGTCGTATGTTGTTTGCGAGTGTCGTAATGTGTTTGTCGTGGAGTTTGGTTTGCGTCGTGAATTCTGCGAGGGTCGCAGTTGCTGGCATGGAGCGCCTTCGGCGCTCCATGCCAGCAACTGCGGCCCTCACTTTGCAAGGTCCTCAGGTGCTGGCATGGAGCGCCTGCGTCGCTCCATGCCAGCAACTGAGACCCTGGCCCAGTGCCCTCGCTTTGCGAGGGCCGCGGGCTCGCTTCGCGAGCCAAGGCCCTCGCGTAGCGAGGCCCGTGGCTCGCTTCGCGAGCCCGCAGCGTTAGCAACAACTCGTACGCTCACAACTATATATGTGATACATCCCCCTATCTATCTAATATACAATAAATCCTAACTACATACACAGACCCTTATTCTAAAATAAAATAAAATAATTACAGTCCTAACTACACAGACCCTAATTCTAATCTAAAATAAAATAATTAATACCACTTACCTTTAAGATGTTGCTTCAGATCACTAACCTATGGGTCAAACAAAACAAAATAATTAGTACAAAACATTACCATGAAATAAATAAACATTATATACATTCTAAATATTCAACTCACCTTTCCATCATGTCCTGTCATTGTTTAGCTCTTCCGGCGCAGCCCTGTTAAAAAAAAACACAATACATTAATACATTAATACAAAATAAAAACAATAAATAAAATAAACATATAAACATCTAAATATACATTTAACTTACCTCCCCGCAATGTCCCCGGCCTTCTCTCCTTCAGCCCCGGTTGGGCCGCGGAACCATCCGCGCTCTAAAAAAAATAAAAAACTAACGGAGGTCTGCACTGGCAGACCTCCCCGACGCTAATGAGCCTCCTGGAGTCCTTTCCGGGAGGAAATTGGCATTGGCGGCTTGTGATTGGCTGAAAAAGCTGTCAGCCAATCAAAAGTCGTCAATGTATGAGCCAATCAGGATGCGCAGATGTCTTCTACCAATCACTCCGTGGGGGTGTATCCCATAGTGATTGGCTGAAGGCATCCGAGCCTTGTGATTGGTTCCCATAAAGATAGACAAGTGTTTTAGCCAATCAGTGTGGGATATTGGGGTATATCCCATCCTGATTGGCTCACACATTGACGACTTTTGACTGTCAGAAATTGATAGCATTAGCTATCTCCTTTGGTTTAAAAATGAGTTTGTCTTCGCTTACCAAATATTCACTTTGTGAGCTCTGAGTCTTTTTTTTTTAATCTTATTTGCTAACACCTTGCTTATTTTATTATCATGGTAATTATTTTTGTTTTTTTGCATACAGTATATAATATCACTGAGATTTAATCTATTGATGTTTTCCAAATTATATAGTTGTATTAATAATAAATGTAACGGCTGACCTCTTTGTTTCCTGACCTGGTGTTTCATTTTTATGAAGATCCCTCTTATACAGTGCCTTGCAACAGTATTCACCCCCCTTGACATTTTACCTGTTTTGTTACATTACAGACTTAAGTTCAATTTTTTGTTTATCTGAATTGTATGTGATGGATCAGAAGACAATAGTCTAAGTCTAAGTGAAGTGAAATGAGAAAAATATATACATAAAACTATTTTTTAGAAATAGAAAACAGAAAATTGGCATGTGCGTATGTATTCAGCCCCTTTGTTATGAAGCCCATAAAAAGCTCTGGTGCAACCAATTACCTTTAGAAGTCACATAATTAGTGAAATGATGTCCACCTGTGTGCAATCTAAGTGCTACATAATCTGTCATTACATATACACACCTTTTTTGAAAGGCTGCAACACCTAAGCAAGAGGCACCACTAACCAAACACTGCCATGAAGACAAAGGAACTCTCCAAACAAGTAAGGGATAATGTTGTTGAGAAGTACAAGTCAGGGTTACGTTATAAAAAAAATATTCAAATCTTTGATGATCCCCAGGAGCACCATCAAATCTATCATAACCAAATGGAAAGAACATGACACAACAGCAAACCTGCCAAGAGACGGCCGCCCACCAAAACTCACGGACCGGGCAAGGAGGGCATTAATCAGAGAAGCAGCACAAAGACCTAAGGTAACCCTGGAGGAGCTCCAGAGTTCCAGAGACTGCAGTATCTGTACATACTATGACAACAAGCCGTACGCTCCATAGAGTTGGGCTTTATGGCAGTGTGTTTTTCAGCAAAAAACAAAATTGCGAGTTTGTCAAAAGGCATGTGGGAGACTCCCAAAATGTATGGAGGAAGGTCTGATAAGACTAAAAATGAACTTTTCAGGCACACAAAAAAAATGCTATGTCTGGCGATCACCCAACACATCACATCACCCAAAGAACACCATGTTTTTCAGCAGCCGGGACTGGAAAACTGGTCAGAGTTGACGGGTTTTCTTGAGCAAAACCTGTACCACTCTGTGCGGGATTTGAGGCTAGGACGGAGGTTCACCTACCAGCAGGAGAATGACCCCAAACACACTGCTAAAGCAACACTTGAGTGGTTCAAGGGGAAACATGTAAATATGTTGGAATGGCCTAGTTAAAGCCCAGACCTCAATCCAATAGAAAATCTGTGGTCAGACTTAAAGAAAAATAGCTAATTTCCTGTATAATAATATGAAAAAATCCCTTTGGTTAGGGTGTAGAATCCTCTATACATTGTACATCTGGTTATCATTAATGTATTTTAAAAACCGTTGGGCATTTCTTTGGACCTTATTACTATTTTTAATTATCTTCTCCGATTTTCTATCCAGTAATGGATTGATAGTCAAATTAAAGTCCCCAGCCATTACGCTAATTCCGTGACTAAATGTTTTCAATTTTCCCAGTGTTCGTTTTATAAATGGGAGTTGTTTGTCATTAGGGGAGTATATGTTAAGTATCGTAAACTTCTGATCGTCAATTTCTCCCACCCATAATATAACTCTGCCATTGAGATCGCACTCCACCAATTCTTCCTTCACTTTAAAATTTCTGCCAAAGAAAATAGAAACTCCTCTAGAGTTTTTATTAAAAGTGGAGTTGTAGTTGTATTCATAAATTCCTTGACCAAAATGTGGGATTTTATTTTTAACCCAATGGGTTTCCAGTAACAGGATAACGTTGCCTTTTTCCAGTTTGATGAGCCACAATATTGAGTTCCTTTTATTGGGTGCGTTCAGACCTCTAACATTTAAGCTTATTCATTGTATAGGCATGTATATTTAATATTATTCTTTCCAGTTCTATCGTAAACTTTAAGTGTTACACAGTTTCTCTTTGAACCCCAATTTAGTTTTTTGTTAGCTAAGTACCCCTTATAATCTTTATATTCATTAGTGCTCACATTCATGCTTCCTTTCTCACTTGTCATCGTTTTAATTGGCATTGCCACTAGCTTATTTTCATTACCAACAAAAGCTTTATGTTCTTTAATACTTACACTCATGCATACATACTCACTTAACATTACATTTGTTGACTTTAGAGGCCAACAGTAACAGAGCTATATGCCGATGTTTAGAAATGTTAGACCTAATTGATGGAGAAAAAGGGTTCTTATAGTAAGCAGACACTTAACTAAATGCTTGTGTTACTACGGTGTCAAATTATGTATGTAGATATTGGCCAACTGCATTGTATAGGTGCCAATGTGTCTATTGAGTTTGGCACTTTTTTAATTAATATGATTTGCAAAATGAGTAGCTGCCATTTAATATTACTCTTTAAATTAGTTTTTGTTGTTCTATATTTTGCTCTATTACTAAGTTCTAAAACTCTACTTGCTTGTGATACTCCAAAAACCATATTCCTTTAAAAAAAAAAAAAATTGTCACCTGCTATCGTACAAAAGTGCTCTTGCAAACCTTTTTGTTAAATTGAATAAACTATTGTGTTAATACTATAATGTGCTTCTTTCTAAATATTTTTTTTTTCAGGAGGGATTATGAAATATTTCCATTTTTAATTATACCTCTCTACTCAATCCCTCCTTTTAATGCTATTTTAAAATGTAAATATGTGGCTCGTTAGAAAATGAAATCTCATTGAGCAAATCGTGATTTACTATCTATTTACATTTACTTGTGTTTAAGTATTACTAAAGTGCCTATTGTGGTTAAATAAACCCCACGTTTAATTAGTTAATTCAGTATTGATACAATAAATATCTATTTCTCTTATTAAGTCTCAATAAAAAAGCCATAAATTGCTGTTGCTGCTTCTCTTGTTTTTTGGGGTTTTTTTAAATGCTACTCAGATGCCTATTATAGTCAAGTGAGCCCCACCTTGGCTTCAGTAACCTTCTTGTTAATGCTGCTTGACCTTATCCTATATCTTCTCTTTCAATTTGGTACCTTTAATCTGATCATAAAGATCTAATTGCAACAACACTGAAGTATCCCAAACCAACAGCTTTTGCAAGCTGTGTATCTATTAAACCCAGAGTGAACTTATTTCTTGACAGCACATCAATATAACGATTAAATCTTTATATTGCCAACTTTCTAGCTTGACTTATTAATTATTTCGCTTATAAGTAACTATCATATTTAATTTTGTTGTCATTCCGGAGTGGGTAAAGTCAAGGTCTTGGCTAATTTCCCATTATTTTCTGTTATGATGTTCCACTTCTCCTTGTCTTGGGTTGATAAGTTTGTGCCAGCAAGAGTCCTTTAGCACTGAGAGACACCTTGAGAAATCCATTTATAAATAAGAACCTCCTTTCTTATGGCTAACGTAATTGATCTAAATTCTCTCCTTTTTAGCAGCGTTAATGCAGACAGATCAGTAAATATTTTAATGCTTTCAGAAGGAGCCTCTAGGATCTTTGTTTTATAATTCGCCTTTGTTATGGCTTCTTTGGTTGTCAAATAATGAAGTTTGACGATAACATTCCTAGAGATTTGACTGTCTAGATATGACGGTTTTGGTATTCTGTAACAAGCGTCTAATCTAATTTCTTCTTGCTAAAGAGAAGGGACTAAAGTAGATAGCATCTTGGCGACATAGGTTTTTAAGTTATCTTCCGTAATGTATTCAGGAATTTCCATATTTCTAAGGTTATGTTACCTTGATCTGTCTTCCATACTAGCGATTTTATTATGTAAATCATTTACCGTATTTATCGGCGTATAACACGCAGAGGCGTATAACACGCACCTAATTTTAAGAAGGAAATTTCAGGAAAAAAAAAATTCAAATAAAGAACTTTGAAGCAAAATAATGGTAGCTCAGAACTTTTTTTTATTAATATTATTAACACTTATAAGGTAAATAACGTAAAATGACAGTAAAAGCAACTGTTTTAACAAAAGTTTACTCAGAAATCGCTGCTCCTCCTCAACCCCCTCCTCAACCCCCCCTCCTCAACCTCCCTCCTCATCCTCAACCTCCCTCCTCATCCTCCCTCCTCATCCTCCCTCCTACACCCCCCCATCCTCAACCCCCTCCTCAAACTCCTTCCTCAACCCCCATCCTCATCCTCCTTCCTCAACCCCCCTCCTCAACCCCCCTCCTCAACCTCAACCCCCCTCCTCATCCTCAACCCCCCTCCTCAACCTCAACCCCCCTCCTCATCCTAAACCTCCCTCCTCATCCTCAACCCCCCATCCTCAACCCCCTCCTCAACCCCAATCCTCAGCCCCCCTCCTCAACCCCCCTCCTCATCCTCAACCCCCTCCTCAACCCCCCTCCTGAACCTAAACCCCCCTCCTCAACCCCCCTCCTGAACCTAAACCCCGCTCCTCAACCTAAACCCCCCTCCTCAACCTCAACCCCCCTCCTCAACCTCAATCCCCCTCTCAACCCCCTCCTCTTACTCAACCTCCCTCCTCATCCTCAACCCCCTCCTCAAACCCCCTCCTCACACCCATCCTCATCCTCCTTCCTCAACTCCCCTCCTCAACCTCAACTCCCCTCCTCATCCTCAACCTCCCTCCTCATCCTCAAACCCCCACCCTCAACCCCCTCCTCAACCCCCCATCCTCAACCTCCCTCCTCATCCTCAACCCCCCTCCTCATCCTCAACCCCCCTCCTCATCCTCAACCCCCCTCCTCAACCTAAACCCCCATCCTGAACCCCCCTCCTCAACCTAAATCCCCTTCCTCAACCCCCCTCCTCAACCTCAACCACCCTCCACAACCACCCTCCTCAACCACCCTCCTCAACCACCCTCCTCAACCCCCCTCCTCAACCTCCCTTCTCAACCTCCCTCCTCAACCTCCCTCCTCATCCTCAACCTCCCTCCTTATGCTCAACCCCCATCCTCAACCTAAAACCCCCTTCTCAACCTCAACCCCCCTCCTCAACTTCAACCCCCCTCCTCAACCTCCCTCCTCAACCTCCCTCCTCAACCCCCCTCCTCAACCTCCCTCCTCAACCTAAACCCCCCTCCTCAACCTAATCCCCCCTAAATAGCTCCCCCTCTCCCCTCATTTACCTTTTTCTGCTCCGGCCTCTGCTCCTTCTTGACCCGGCACGCATGTGACGTCACATGCGCGCCACGTCATTAGCATATGCCGAGTGACTGCACCCGCTATATGCTAATGGCGTGACGTCACATGCGCGCCACGTCATTAGCATATACCGAGTGACTACACCCGGTATATGCTAATGGCGTGACATCCCATGCGCGGCACCCGGTATATGCTAATGGCGGGGCGCGCATGTGACGTCACGCCATTAGCATATACCGGGTGCCGGCACCCGGTGTATGCTAATGACGTGGCGCGCATGTGACGTCACATGCGCGCCGGGTCAAGAAGGAGCGGAGGCTGGAGCAGATGCAGGTAAGTGAGGGGAAAGGGGGAGGGGGAGGTATTTAGGGGGGTTTAGGTTGAGGAGGGGGGGTTGAGGATGAGGAGGGGGGAGGGAATATCGGCGTATAACACGCACCTATCATTTGCCCCCTATTTTCAGGGAGATAAAGGGCGTGTTATACGCCGATAAATACGGTACTTTATTTTCTAGATTAGATGAGTGTGTTAGGAGCATGTTGTGGTCTTTAACCAGTTTATTAACCAGTTTATCAAATTTGACTTCCAGATCTGATTTTATTGTTAATGTCTTTAATTGATTAGCATTGTTCATAATGTGTTGTTTAATGTCAGACATAAACATGACTTGAAAGTCTTGAAGTAACTTTTTCATTTTTGAGTGAGTGAGCAGATCTTCTGATCCTTCAGATTCATTATTAGATTAATTCTCTGAAATCATAGTTAAGTTTGAATCTAATTCCTTGTTGCCTTGTGGGGGTTCCACTAATGAAGTTTCTTCATCCTGGTCCTTATTTTTAGATATCAAAAAAGTAGAAGAATTTTGCGAGTTGTTTTTGCTTTTCATTTTGACCTTTCCCTACAAATTCCCTTTGGGTTTGGGAATTATTAATAGTTATTAAAGGTCTTAATCTCTCTAGTTATCCGCTACTTTTGCACTTTTCTCAGTATGTCTTGTATCTTCCAATCAAAGCAAATAATTAACCCTTAATTTGTGGTTTCACTTTTACTGCACATCAGTTTGTATTGCGCAGTTCTAATTATGACCCAAAAATAGTGTTATCTAAAGTCAACTGCTTTGTTAGTAGGTTCACTGTACTAGTTAAGGGAGATTGAGAGATCTGACTGCCTAATAACACTGGGGTAGGTTGCTCATGTTTGTTTATGTGTTGGCAAAACAGTATGTCACAAATTAGCACATCACAACCGCAACAGTGACTGGCTCAGCAAAGATTTACCTTAGAGAAATGGCTACTACAATGCATAGGTGGTTTGTCATGCTCTTTTAAAAAAATACTTTTTTTTAAAACTACTGTATTTTGGGGTAACACATCCCCATTAGCACAACACATAATTAACAAATAACTGATACTTTTAAAGAATGCTCTGTATGATACTTTATTCGAACAATATGTGTTTGTTCACTGTATTTTAAATTATACTAGCTAATTGCCCGTCAAAAAATGACGGTCATAAAATTGAAAGGCAGGTAATGCTGTTTGCCACACAATGTAAGGCTTTTGGTCCTCTGAGTACCTTCAGCGCTCATTGCGAGAATCGATATAGATATAGATGCATACTCAAATGAGGCAAAGAAAAGAGTTTTACTTATCTTTTAGACTACTGAAAGCCAATGTCAAATAGAGAATTTAGTAGGTTTTCTCTGTTTGGCCCATGTACAATTGAGTTGAAGATGTCTTGCTGACGTTCTGCGGGCAATGGCTTTTCCGCCCACCTCTGCATCTTTGTAGAAGTGTAGATTGGGATTTTACCCTCTCGTAAGAAGTATTGCGCGGTTCTCCTCTTGTTATCTCTTCATGATTGGTGTTTCTTGTCAAACACCGCTCCCTGGCCTCATCAGCTCTTCCGGGTGGTATTACTTCCCCTACACCCTATAGGTTTAAACTCAGTCAGTCTCCCCTTAGGGTCTCCTGGTGGTGTCTCTTCGTAGTTGTCGTTGCAGGCGTTGCAGGCGTGCACTGTCCTCCCACAATGTCAGCTCTCCGAGAGGTGCTCCCTCTGCTCCACAATGTGGGTTTACAACCGACAGGTCTCAGCCGGTCTCCTCCCAGCAGCGCCCCACGGCTGACGCTGTTGGCGTGCGCCACACTCCTGTCACGCCGGCTTTCAGGTAAGTGCTCCTCCCGCTGCACTATGTGGGCTGCTCTCCTTGTTTCCTCAGGCATGCTTTGCATTACAAGGAAGCAGACCCTCAGCTGAAGTAAGGGATTATTTTCTTGGATGTTTGTTAGCGTCAGCAGTGAAGGTGTTTGTGCGTTTTCCCCATCGGTCTACTGCCGCGTCAAATGGCTATTGCATACATTTCCAGTCATACCCCGCAAAGAAATCTGCATCTGCAAAGGCAAGTAAAATATTAGCATGCATTAAGAGGTATTTACAAGCAAGGGAATCAAAAATAAATCCCTAGAAGGCCCACATTTGAAATATAGAGTACAATTATGGGCATCCCTTCAAAAAAAGGACATTGTAGAGCTTGAAAAGGTACAGAGAAGAACAACAACACTAAGGTGAAGGGAGTGTCTAAGCTGCAAAGAAAGACTTCACATTAAATGTGTTTTCTCTAGAAAATAAAAAGCACCTAATAGGGGATTACATTATATAAATACATTCAGGGAAATATAATACTTTGTCATGGTAATGTTTTGTGCCAAAAAGTTTACACATCACAAAAGGTCATTACCTGGGGTAAGAAGAGAAAATATTCCACCTTATAGGTAGAGTAGGATTGTTCTCAGTAAGTGAAGCCAGACTGTGTTAGGAAGGGTATTGGTGCAGGGAGTAATCTGATTGCCAGTATTTGAAATCTGGAAGGGTAATGTTTTAATGGGATTTTTATTGTTTGCCTTATTCTGGATCATTTAAAAATTAATTCACATATTACAAGGATCTGAGGAGACACTACTCAATCTTGACCATCGCTCTTGGTTCCTCATTTTCTAGCCATTCAGGAAATGTACTCTTCAGTCAAGACTGAAGATGCTAGCTGTTTGTCTACGGCCATGGCGAAGCCCATCCAAAAAAATGATGTCACTCTGTTTACTAAGAACTCTTATTTATATTAGTAATATGCAGCGTTTGCATGCTGCTTACTGGGGAGAGATTCTAGAGTCACTGTATGGGCTACTATGTCATCATACATAAAGAAATTTACTGCGATAAGTATAGAAATCCACAAATAACAGTTGGTAAAAAACAACAAGGTAGACATGTGAGATCTATAATCCACATATAGAAGCAAAATAATATAATTTAAGTTATACTAAAAAGTCTTAATACAGTCCTCACTCATTTTCTAATTTTATTGTGAAATTTTTACCCTTAAGCAATAAACTATATAACTATATTGAAAGCAAAATGTTATATCCTACTAAGGTGCTGTAGAACCCATATAAAACTGTTCATATACTAAGCGCCTCAAAACTTTCAAAACCTCACTAAAAATGCATCTCTTTAAAGAAGCGTATCACCTTCCGCCCTAACGCACTAAGGACCTCTCTCTCCCTCCTTTACCAAACACAATACCTTTAAGTTGTTTCATTCCTGTAGGGTGCGTTGGGGAAAGAACCATGGACACTGGATTCGAGGCTCAAAGACAGGGCCCTCCTTGCTTTGTTATGTTTTGTTTGTATTTACCTTTGCCTGGAACTTATCTTATGTACAGCGCTACGGAATATGTTGGCGATTATAAATAAACAATAATAATAATAATAAGGGTATTCAAAGAAATATAGAATTACACATTTTAATTGACAAATCATTATCAAAATTACTCTAATGACAAAGTAGAGAAAAATCCAGGCCAGAAAAATCAGAAAGAAAAACAAGATAAATAATATATAAACCAGAAAATAAAAGGGGAAGGGGGGAGGAGGTCCATGGTAACATATCTCCTCTCCGGTACTACCTTTAACTTGAATCCCAATAGGGGCATATGAAATAATGCCTATCCAAGCATTTTGACTCCACGTCCCGGTCCATTTGTTCCAATCTACTCTCTGCCCCACTCCCCTCCATAAACAAGAAAAAAAGGTTTTCTAAAGCTCCCTAACTTCAACGCCCCCCAGTCACACATTCTGGAGATGAAATCTAGGGCTCCCATATACTCAGAAAGACAGGTTATAAGTCCAGTAAAACATGGATCATCCTTTTATTTATAAACATGTAGTTAATTTTATTAATTATATCCTAAAACCTAATAAAACTATCTTTCCAGGACCTAGCAATAGTGTTTTTAGCTGCCAAAAAGATTAATTGAGCCAATTTATTACCCTGCTTATCTAAATTAGCAAAGTAAATGCTCAGCAAGCGAGTTTCAATAGCCGGATCCAGAGTAGTCTTGAGTATTTCCGCAATTAATTTGGTAGTCTTTGACCAGACTTCTTGTACTATGGGGCACTACCACCATGCATGTACAAAATCACCCTGCATTTGACATCTTCTAAAGCAATTGTCATTGCCCATTGAAGAGATTTTGTACATGTGCACAGGGGTCATATATGCTGTATGCAAAATCTTTATAGAGGTTTCTAATAGGCTGTATCTAATTAAACCCTTGGAAAGATTCATACAGGCCTTAGTCCATGTGTTTGTGTCCCATGTTTGGTTCAGGTCCAACTCCCATTGTTTGTCGGATGGAGTATTAAAAACGTTGTATAGGGACACTAGCATCCCTTTGGAGTTTAATATAATTAGTTTAGTATAATTAAATAACTCTTGTCTAGGAATATTAAAATCCTGTCTCATTTGATCTGAGGCAATGATACAGTCACCTAAGAACAATGAGCCCACCCTATCCTATCTAGTTTGAGGGAAGACCAAAAAGCTTTTCATTCCACCAATAAAGTGTCTTGCATGGTGGATGATGATAGTGAAGTCAGAGGGGAGAAAGATTGGGCCAATTGATGTTCAAGTTTGGCCCATCTCCAGGTTCTCAAAGTAAGATTAATCATTGGGTTTAGGGAGTTGGGCTTGAGTGATTCAGGATAAGGGGGCCACAAATGACTCCCCAAGATAGAGGGGTCAATTGAAAATGCTCTAAAATATCCAGCTAGGCTGGTGTTGTGTAGAGTGAGTGAGGGGAATAAATGCTAACTGTGCTGCTTTAAAATAATAGGAGAAATTGGGACAAGATAATCCTTCCTTTGATATGTGCCTAAACATGATCCTTTTTGCTTTTGTGGACAGGTGTCTTTTATACAGCTAACAAACTGAGATTAGGAGCACTCCCTTTAAGAGAGTGTTTCTAATCTCAGCTTGTTACCTGTATAAAAGACACCTGGGAGCCAGAAATCTTGCTGATTGATAGGGGAGGAAATCCATATTTCCCTCACTAACCTGCAAATCAATTTATAACTCTTTTGACATGCATTTTTCTTTTTTGTTATTCTGTCTATCACTGTTAAAATACATCTACCATTAAAATTATAGACTGATCATTTCTTTGTCAGTGGACAAACGTTCAAAATCAGCAGGTGATCAAATATCCCCCCCCCCCCCCCCCCACTACCACCACTGTAAGTATCCGAATATGGTGTGCTATTAATAGTGATGCTGGTAATAAGCTCTGTATCACAATATATTGTAAATGCAACATAGTATTTTAAAGTATTTCTATCTTGACCACTATTATATATCTTAGAGTACTGTACACACAATATTCTTTTATTTCTATCCACATAACTATTGCTATTCTTTATATCCGATGTCTTTCTCTACAATTGCTTCTCTCATCCCTTTCATGAATTTTCTTTAGCTCTTTTCTAATTGTTTGGGCAATTGATCATGTGGACATGGTATGGCTGCATGGTAAGTATAGATAAAGCTCTTAGAATTGTGCAAGTCGCAGCCTAGACGATTGCCAATGACGATTGCCAATGACATCATCGGCTTGCGCCTTCAGTCATGCGTCTGACCCAGCAAACTTTTCTGAATTTCATCAAGGGTCACCGACGATCTCTGTGGCAGTCTATTTAAAGACCATTAGCACCTGACAGTTTATTATACATTCTCTTTGTCACTTTTTATTTAATCATTTCTGTATTCAATATCTTCCCATATACTTTGGTATAAATAATATTTTGGAGGATTCAATTGATCTAAATGCTTTCACCCAAACTGTATTTTTGGAGCTTCACAAAAGTGATTCCCAAAAACAAGATTTATGACAATCATATTCCATCTAAAACCTGCATCTGTTTACACAATTTTAAGGAATTATTATTTTTACTAAAAACAGTTTTCAATTATTCTCTCTTGAGATTGGAAATTGGAGATGACCCCTATAAGGTTATCATTACTCTAACCTTTAAGATTTATCAGTACCTATCCCTAGGAGCAGCCTCTGAGATACCGTTCTACAAACTATATACCTAGAGTAACCATTTTTATTTTATTTTCTAGTATTAGAGGGGACCCAAATATGTAAATATGTACATATTTATTTGATTGCAAAGGACCAAGGCTGAATATATATATATATATATATATATATATATATATACATATATGGATTACCCAGGGCCCAGCAGAGGCATCATAATTTTATTCATCTAATTAAACACTAACTGTATGACTTTTTAACAGATTAGACTCAATGTTTTCAAACAATTTCTGTTTTCAGTGTGCAGTGGTCCTTTAACTCTCATAATTACTCAATTTGTATTTGTGATAAATGATCATGATATGTGTTTGTGTAACATATGCTGGTTATTTCTTTACTTACGATTGATGACAGAAGCAATACATGGACCACACAGAAGTCTCAAAATCAAGATTCAGGGAGCAACAGGATTATATCAGAAACTGCAGGAACTTTACAAAAGTTGCAACATATGGAAAGTATTTATTTTGTCCCAGAAGTGGGTCATTTATTCATGAAGGTCAATGCTGGAATGTCGACCAAAAAATTTGCCCCCCTGGTGAAAATGTTGCGCTTCTCCCTTAGACCCTTTCCCATTGCTGCTCCCCCCCAAACCCCTTTCCATAGCTGCTCCCCTTCCCATATCTACTGTTTGTGTGAAGCTCCTCTGCCTGCGGCACAGCACAAGGAGGTGCATGTTCCACTTTCAGGCAACATCCATCCCTACATAGCACCCAGTCCTTGTCAACAGCCATCCCCTCTTAGCATCCATACCCACACAGCACCCAACGTGTCTCACACACCTCACATATCACCAATGCAATCTCCTTTGCCCTCACAGAAACCATCCCACCTGTACTTCTTCCCTGAAACACATCCCCAGCGTTCTGAACTGCTCCACAATGCCGTTTTCGGATCGGGGTGGGTGGCCCCTACATTACAGAACAAAAAATTATATTACACAGCATTTGCCTCCCCAGAGGAAGGCCCTGGGGCACTGCACCACGTCCACTGTTCAATTCTCCCGCTCGTCTCTATTCCGGGGCTATTCAATTGCTCAAGCCCACAAGTTGCTGTCCCAAAGCTGTTTTTTATAAACCATGCACTGGTTCGTAGCAGTTCAGGGCGGGAACAGGATCAATTAAGCAAGCCCATAACCTCCCAGTTTGAATTAGCCAATAGAAAATGAGACATTATTACGGCAGTAAAACATGGAGGTTACATGTCAATCAATTAGGTTCAGGGAACGATATGCGATCAGACTCACAAACCCGCAAAATAAAGAATTATGAAAATGAATGCCAATACTGTTCTAGTCCATTTGGGTGGCCTGATATGTATTAACTCATTGATACCGAAATCGATTTAGACCCGAAATGAAACATAAAAATAAATGTAATTTCCTGACGATTTGCGAGCTTTAGACTGTTGTACAATTAATTCTAATGTCTATCATCGCTTTCCCCGTTATTTACAGAGCAGTATTGATTTTTTATTTGCATTTACAGTGCTGCGTATAGGTGTTTTAATGCAAAGGTGGAGTGGAAAAAGCGCATGATCCCTTCAGTATTCCCAGTGTTATGTTTTATATATACAATGTCTTGATGGCGGACAGATAGATAGATGCTATGTATCTATCAATTGGCTGGTTGCCAGTTGGATCTGTTCTCTCAGTGCAATAATCCCAGTGGCAATGAGGTAGAATAATACTGTGGATGTGACCACCTGTTGATGTCGCGGTTTCGCTGTAATGATAATGTCTAAACAGCCATGGATCCTTCAAGTGCATCCCAAATCAATGAAATGGAAACAACAGGTTTTATTCATAGAATGGCGCAGGTAAAATGTACATAGTAATCCGTCTTAGGTGTATGCCATATACAACGGATTGAACAAAGAAAAAATAAAAAGTAAAAACAAACTCTAAAAGATTTAAAACCTATAAAAACTTTGATAGCTTGGTGCACAAAAATGATGTCTCCACTTTCTTTAAGGTGTTGGAGATGATATTAATGTGTAAATACACTTCATCAAACGCGTTTCTAAGTTTTGCTGACGCCTTCCACAGTGATAATGATATAAATGTGGTGTTGGTGGTACCCTGTTAGGTGTTTAACCCCCTTGCGGGTCCTCTGTAGGACTAGTAGGATTTTCTCCTTCTTTTGCCATTTTCGGGTGTCAAAACATTTGCAGGCTTGGGGAAATTGAGCAATTGAATAGCAATTTGCGATTTTAGCCGTCGTGACTCTTGCGGAAGTGAAAGATCAAAGGCTGTAAGTTATGGGTTTAACCATCGCAATTTTTTCAAGGCCGTAACTCGTAAGCAGTTAAAAAAAGACGCCAATTGAATAGCAAATTAACTTGCGACCTCACTTACGGGATACCCGATCGCCTGAAACCTCAATTGAATATGGCCCAATGTTTTCAAACAAGTTTTTTTTTCATTGTGCAGTGGTCCTTTAAACCATATTAGAGGAAATAATAAAACATAAAGACAAGATTATTTCACTGATTATTGCACTGTATGAATGACTTCCATAGAGTATCCTCTGCAGTATCACATATTAAATGAACTATCTTAAGAGGTTAATTAAATGAATAGCTAGATCCACACTTGAGGGAACAAAATAAATCCTTAGCCCATTTCCAGCTGATACTTCTGATGCTTTTCTCTTTGAGACCAGCTCCACAGTAGAGACACACACGGGAGGGGGGACGAGACACAGGGAAGGGAGAGGGGGGGAAACGAGATGCATTAAATATTATTCCATCATTTATGAGGGGCAATTGACTAGTATAATTATTATTATTATAATAAGAGTTGGATACAACATTCTGTGCCCATGTGTTTGCTACATTGCACTAAACGAGTTCAAACCTTGATATAATATGTTTCCTCCCTAACTAGACTTTATTCCAGTTTATAACCATGATGTAGATGGCACAGTAGCTACATCAGGTTATAGCACTTTGAAGATATATACCTATAACTTAAAATAGGACATCTGTTCTAGATCATACTATGAACTGGAATAGGAAATACTTACATCTGTACTTCTATACAGATTAACTTTCCAAAAACTCAGTTCCTTACCATACATACATACACTGTAAATCCTATAAATTGTTTAATGAATGGCCTAATATTGACACACACAGTAACAATTGAGAGGTTGTTCTGATACTTTACAGCAGCGGTGGGGAACATTAGACCCCGGCCGTATAAGGCCAGCAAAATAATTTGGCCTACCACAGGCAGGACTTCAAATTTCATAAATCTAGGAGCTTTTTTCACAGCAGCATACATTTATATTAAGTGAATCACATATATAGTTGTGAGCGTACTGGCAAAGTGAGGGACGCAGTTCCCCGTAAATGCGGGTCCTCGCGAAGCGAGGGCCCGCATTTGCGGTGATGGAGCATCCCAACGTCCCCGCAAATGCGGATCCTCGCGAAGCGAGGGTCCGCATTTGCGGAGGTGGAGGCTCAACGTCGGCTGTGTTAACACACACATACACACACACGACTTTTTAACAAAATAAACCCAACCTCCCAGCCAACAAAAACCCAAGGGTCCGCATTTGCGGTGGTGGGAGCATCCCAACATCGGCTGTGTTAACACACACATACACACACACACAACTTTATAACAAAAAAAAAACTTAAAGTCGCCTCACACTCGCTTACACCCAGACACACAGACACAAGACTTAACAAAAAAACAGTAAAAAAGGCCCCTCACACGCTCTTAACACACATACGCACGACTTAGAAACAAAGACACTGCGTCGTACACGTAAAAGCTACCCGCGTCTATCGCAAAAAAATACGACAGCATCGCAACAACATACGGCCGCATCGGGGAAAAAAACGGCCGCGAAAGACCCATTCCAACCGCCGCGTATCAAAACATCACAAACACAAGAAATAAAAACAACGAACACATAAAAAGCTTACTTACAGCACGGGGGGGCATCCGGCACCTCCAAAAGTTAATTTACACGTCCATTTAAGTCCAAAACAAAGAGTTTAAACTGCCGAAAATCGGCTAAGCGAGAGAAAAAATGTCCGCCGAACAAAACGAAAACGAGGCTTCAGACGTAACTACACTACACTTACTCGCAATAATGAAACACATACTATGCGGAACGTATCACAATCATATTAAACACCATTTTCACCACTACTACGCACAAAATGGCGGATGGAACGCAAATTGTAAGCTGGAACGCAAATAGCGCATGCGTATTGCGTTCTAACGGTGTAACTTTCCAGAATGTTCTACAAGTTTATAAATACTGCCTATTTGACAGAGAAAAATACATTTCTACTCAGGTGATGAACAGAGTGACTTCAGACATAACTGCTGCTAAAACTTGAGAAGACAATTCTTTCCTAATTTAATACTTTACATTGTGCAAATTACAACTGAGAGGTAAGCTATAATATATTACATTTTATTATCAAGACAGGACATCAAAAAAAAAAAATTAAATAGGAAAATGAGATTTATGTAGTGACATGTGACACGCACATTTATGTCTATCATGTATACTCACATGTCCCAAACACATTTATGTGTGTAGGCCCCCCCAAAAAATAAGGTTCATTTAACAAAACAACAACAACAAAAAAATATATCAAAAAGAGGTTTATGTATACTGACATGTGACACGCACATTTATGTGTATTGCCCCTGCAACAAAATTATCTTAAAACAAACTAATTAAACAACTACATTTAAATGACATTAGAAAAAAATAAGTTGGGAATATTAAAATATGAGTCATGTATACTGATATGTGACACGCACATATATGTGTATCATCTATAGTCACATGTCACACACACATTTATGTATGTTGGCCAAAAAAAAAAAATACGGTTCATTTAACAATTAAAATATGATTCATGTATAGTGATATGTCACACGCACACAAAAAAATTACTTTCAACTATGGAAATGTGCTTTATGTATGTGACATATGTGTGTAGCCACCACCGAAAAATAATGTTAATTGAAAATAATTACAGAAGTATATTTAAATGACATTAATTTACTGCAATTCAATAGATCACCTAAAGCAGGGGTCACCAAACTTGGTCCTGGAGGGCCGACCCAGGCCTGGATTTGTGGATATCCTTGCTGCAAACAGGTGAGTCAATCAGGATGGCTGAAGAAACAAGATTCTCACCTGTTTGCAGCAAGGATATCCACAAATCCAGGCCTGGGTCGGCCCTCCAGGACCGAGTTTGGTGACCCCTGACCTAAAGCTTAATCATTCTACTTTTTTTAATATTCAAACAGACTCTGCATCAACAGCGTCATTCAACAATTTGCACCGTGCATTGTGAAGCACAATCCCTTTTAAAGAACAACAACAAAGAAGAAGAGGTAAGATACAAAAATACATTAAATGCTGAAAAGGCCATGCTTTGCTAAATAAAAATAAAAAATTATATAATTCACTATTTCACTTTCTTTTTCAAACAGACACTACAAGAAGACAGGCGGATTAAGATTGGCAGGAGGGGACCCTCTGTCATTCGACACTTCAATCAAGGTAAAGTATTAAGTATAAAAAGGAACTGAACCATGAGCCTCATTCAATTGCGAGTTGGCCAATTGAATAGGGCTCTATATAAGCACATAACAGATTTTTTAGACAGACATTTTTAGTTACTGAACTTCTAACCACAATCAAGGTCTTCACTAACTAAAAACTTCTGTCAAAAAATATGTTATGTGCTTATATAGAGCCCTATTCAATTGGTCAAAACGCAATTGAATCAGGACCTACATATGTTTAATGGCCGAGGGCCTCATTCAAATGTGATTTGCCCATTTCAATAGGGCTCTATATAAGCACAGAGCATATTTTTTTACAGAAGTTTTTAGTTAGTGAAGACCTTGCTTTTGGATACAAGTTCACTAACTAAAAACTTCTGTAAAAAAAGATGCTCTGTGCTCATATTGAGCCCAATTCCATTGCCAAAAACAAAATTCAATGAGGCCCTCACAATATAACAAATCCAGCAACCAAAGGCCCTCATTCAATTGATATTTTGGACAATTCAATAGGGCTCGAAATAAGCACATTTAGAACCCTATTGAATTCGCCAAACTACAATTGAATGAGGGCCAAAGTATGCAACATATGGTACACACAAAGTGGTACACACAAAACAGGATTGTAACAAACACATAGCAAACTAAATTAATATTCTTTTTCAATGTTTAACAACCTATAAGCATTAGAAAAAACACTACATAAGTATAACAAAAGTGGTGCCCATCAAAAAGAATTGTACGAAAACTCACACAAACACATAGCAAACTACATTTATATTCTTATTTAATGTTTAACAACCTATAAGCCTTAAAAAGAAGCCTAAATAAGCATACCAACATTGGTGCGCACCAAACAGGATTGTACGAAAACTCACACAAACACATAGCAAACTACATTTATATTCTTATTTAATGTTTAACAACCTATAAGCATTACAAAAAACACATAAATAAGCATACCAACAGTGGTGCGCACCAAACAGGATTGTATGAAAACTCACACAAACACATAGCAAACTACATTTAGATTCTTATTTAATGTTTAACAACATATAAGCATTAAAAAAAAGATAAATAAGCATACCAACAGTGGTGCGCACCAAACAGGATTGTATGAAAACTCACACAAACACATAGCAAACTACATTTAGATTCTTATTTAATGTTTAACAACCTATAAGCCTTACAAAAAAGCCTAAATAAGCATAACTACATTGGTGTGCACCAAACAGGATTCTACGAAAACTCACACAAACACATAGCAAACTAAATTAATATTCTTCTTTAATGTTCAACAACCTATAAGCATTAGAAAAAAACCTAAATAAGCATACCAACAGTGGTGCGCACCAAACAGGATTGTACGAAAACTCACACAAACACATAGCAAACAAAATTTATATTCTTATTTAATGTTTAACAACCTATAAGCTTTACAAAAAACATAAATAAGAATACCAACGGTGGTGTGCACCAAACAGGATTGTACGAAAACTCATACAAACACATACCAAACTACATTTATATTCTTATTTAATGTTTAACAACCTATAAGCCTTAGAAAAAAGCCTAAATAAGCATACCAAAAGTGGTGCGCACCAAACAGGATTGTAGAAAAACACAGAAATAATGTCATTTTTTAGTTAATACAAATACATTCAAATAAAATAACATTTTCATTTTTATTTTATAACAGATACTGCGTCAAGAACATCGGACCAGGAGTTTCAACTGAGGACCAGACCAGCGGACGAGGACTTTCAACAGAGGACCAGACCATTGGATGAGGACTTTCAACAGAGGACTACACCATCGGACGAGGACTTTCAACAGAGGACCAGACCATTGGATGAGGACTTTCAACAGAGGACTACACCAGCGGACGAGGACTTTCAACAGAGGACCAGACGATTGGACGAGGACTTTCAACACAGGACCAGACCATCAGACGAAGGCTTTAAACACAGGACCAACAAAGATTCTGCTTGAAATCAAACTTCAACCAAGGTACAGTATAACAAGAAAAAAAAGAGAAAAATTAATTAATATTCTTCTTTAATGTTTAACCACCTATAAGCCTTAGAAAAAAGCCTAAAGCAGCATACCAAAAGTGGGGCGCACCAAAAAGGATTGTGGAAAAACACAGAAATAATGGCATTTTTTCATTAATACAAAGACATTCAAATAACATAACATTTTCATTTTTATTTTATATTAGATACTGCGTGAAGAACATCGGAACAGGAGTTTCAACTGAGGACCAGACCAGCGGACGAGGACTTTCAACAGAGGACTACACCATCAAACGAGGACTTTCAACACAGGACCAGACCATCGGACGAAGGCTTTCAACACAGGACCAACAAAGAATTCTGCTTGAACTCAAACTTCAACCAAGGTACAGTATAACAAGTAAAAAAAGAGAAAAAAAAATAAAGATCTTAGCTTTGCATCGATGTCAACAGAAAATAAAATTTAAAATAAACCACCGGTAACTATAACTGTTGAAAAAATATTACTAACACATTTTTCATCTATCTCTTATTTGTCTTTTAGGGATAATAATCTTTAACAGTAAATACAAACTTCAATGTAACCTTAAAAAAAAAATTGCATACTCCAAAAAAGTCTAAAAACACAGAATCTATACAATTTGTCATTGTAACATTCCACTCCTAAACCCTAATTTAATTGCCATTTGACAAATTGAATAGTGCTGTAAATAAGGACATAACATCTTTTTGAAAATACCTTTTTAGTTACTGAAACACTTGCTTTTGGATACATGTTTAATAAATAAAAACTTCTTTAAATAATTATCTGATGGCCTTATTTAGACCTCTATTCAATTGACCGCATTGAAATTGATTAAGTATAAAATGTAAACACACTGTTGATAACAATTTGTCATGAAAAACAACTTAACAACTCAAAATAAACTAATGATACATTATTTTATTTTTACAGATTAACATGGCTGATAACGAGAGTAAACAAGAAAAGAAAAGACGCCAAGCTAGAGAACAACGACAGAGAGCAGACAGCCAGCAGACACCGGAGAAGAAGGAAATTCGACGAGAAAAAGAACGCAAAAGAATTGCAAGCAAAAGACTGTCACCTGCAGAAATTAAAGATATGTCAAAAAAAGCAACAAAGAAAATAAAGCATTTACAACCTGTTGCTCAAACATCAGATGACATTTTACCTGAAAAAATACAACAGATACCAAAAAAAGCAACAAAAAAACCCAAAGCATTTAGAACCGTTTCATGAAACATTACATGACATTTTACCTCAAACAATACAACATATACCAAGAAAAGCCACGAAAAAAACAAAGCATTTAGAACCTGTTGTTGAAACATTATATGACATTTCACCTGATGAATATGAAAGTCAAAATCATATATGCTTTGCAAATTGTCCTCTACTCAAGTCTTTAGCAGTAGAGGTTCATAGTTGTGGGGACATGACTACTCAATGTCAGTTTTGTGAGGCTTATTATTTTAAACAGGAGAGACCCAGAGATGGCCAATGTATTAGTTGCTGTCAAAAAGGCAAGTTCAAACTTCCAGAAAGGAAACAATTTCCTCTCTATTTACAAAACATTATGACTGAACCTACTTTTCCAAACTACAAAAAATTTAAAACAAACATAAGATCCTACAATAGTGCCATATCCTTTGCATCCATGGGGGCAACATTAGCTGCTAATGTACCAGGACATGGTCCTTACTGTTTTAAAGTCCAAGGACAAATTTATCATCGCACTTCCCATTTACATCCAGAGGAAGGAAATCAAAGAAAATTCGCTCAACTATATGTCCTAGATACAATGGAAGCTGTTGACCAACGTATGCAGATGGAAGAAAATAAAAAATGCTTACACAGTGTTTTTATAGAGCTAAATAACATTATGGACAACAATCCCTACAGTAAAGCTTATAAAAAATTGGCAGAAGTAGAAAATGAACAACTACTTCATGCAAAAACACATCAATTACCAATGCCGAAGGTTAATATGGTGCTTAAAAGAGACAGACATACTGATAAACGTCGTTATAACTTGCCAACATCAAATGAGGTTGCAATGGTGTTTCAGAATGATGAAGGAGAACCACCATTTCAAAGAGATATTCGAATATATCCCAGAAATGATGAGCAACCGTTTATTAATATGAGTATCTTAAGTCCAAATTTAGATCCAATGACATATCCCATCTTTTTCCCACACGGATAAGCAGGTTGGCAACCAAAATTAACTCTTCCCAGTTACCCAAATGCTAAAGCCAAAATCCGAAATAATGTTTCTATGCTTGAATTTGAAGTAACTCAAATTGCCATTCGCAATGTATTTAATCCAATTTTATGTGGTGGGAAACTAACACAACAATGGATTATTGATTCATATTTGCAAGTTGAGGCAAATAATTTAAACTTTATCAAATATCAACAAGATAAACTCCGTGTAGAACAATATTCTGGATTAATGGACTATGTTGCTGACGTGGCTACAAGCAGAGACATGACAGCTGGCAAAGCCATCATTTTACCATCTTCCTTTCAAGGATCTCCTCGGAATATGAGAGAAAGATACAATGATGCTATGGCTATTGTCACTAAATTTGGCAAACCCGATTTATTTGTGACATTTACATGTAATCCACAATGGCCAGAAATTACACTAAATCTACTTCTTGGACAAACTGCTTCAGATCGACCAGATTTAGTAGCCAGAGTTTTTAAGATTAAATTAAATTAATTAATACGTGACTTCACTATAAATCAGTTATTTGGCAAATGTCTTGCTTATGTATATACCATTGAATTTAAAAAAAGAGGCCTTCCACATGCACATCTTCTAATAATACTTCAAGAAAAAGATAAATTAGATACTTCGGACAAAGTGGATGCAGTCATTGTTGCTGAACTACCAGATCCAGAACTATATGGTAGACTATATGAGATTGTTACTCATCGCATGATTCATGGACCCTGTGGTGACCTTAATCCACAATCACCATGTATGGAAAATAAGAAATGTTCCAAAGAATTTCCAAAAGATTATAGAGACAAAACCTATGCCAATTGTGATGGATATCCACTTTATAAAAGAAGAGAAGGAGATAGTGCCATTATTCGTGGAAAAAAAGTGGACAATAGATATGTAGTACCCTACAATCCACATTTACTCATGAAGTACAACGCCCACATCAACGTAGAAGCCTGCATTTCCATCAAATCCATTAAATATGTCTACAAATATATTTACAAAGGTTACGATGCAGCTACTGTAGTCGTCAAAAGTGCAGACAACCCTGAAAGTAGTGAGTTAGTACATGATGAACTTGCATCTCATGTAGATGCTCGCTATGTCAGTGCGCCAGAAGCTATGTGGCGGCTTTTAAAATTTGAAATGCATGATAGATCACATGCAGTATATAGGTTAGCAGTACATTTGCCACAACGACATTTAGTCTATTTCTATGCTGGAAATGAAATGAATGCATTGGCCCAAAGTGAAGATCGTCACACTGCACTAACTGCATGGTTGCATTAAATTCCACTGATGCTGAAGCAACACAATACTTATATATTGAAATTCCATATCACTATGTTTTTGTGAATGGATTATGGAGACCAAGAAAAACCAGAGGCAATAAAATTATTCCAAGAATTTACACAGTCAGTCCAAGAGAAGTTGAACGTTTTTGCTTACGGATATTACTTTTAAATGTTCCAGGAGCACAATGTTTTGAACAATTAAGAACTGTTAATGAGATTGTATATGAATCCTTCCATTTAGCTGCAAGACATAGAAACTTACTCGCTGATGATACAGAGTGGGAAAGATGTTTAGAAGAAGCAGCACAATGTCAAATGCCACGACAGATGAGAGAACAATTTGCTTTTATTTGTATCTTCTCAAATGCTCCAAATGCATTAGCTTTGTGGGAGACTTTTAAAAGTAATATGGCTGAAGACTTTATGCGACGATACAATGAACCCATTGCACACTTAAAAGCGTTAATGGAAATCCAAGAAGTCTTTTTAACTCATGGATTAAGTTGTGCAAGTTTTAATTTGCCTGATCCAGGTCTTATAGATGACATTAACTTTGAAGACTATGACATTCAACTACAAGCAGAAAGAACAGAAGAAAGACTTGCAACTTTAAATACACTACAATTGCAAGCATTTCATGCCATTAAAAATGCTATAGATGATGACATGGTGACAGAGCGTTATTTCTATCTTGATGGACCTGGCGGGTCAGGAAAAACATATTTGTACAATTTATTAATGAGTTCAGTACGAGCACAAGGAAAAATAGCAATGGCGTTTGCCACTACTGGAATTGCTGCACTTTTATTAGAAGGTGGAAGAACTGTTCATAGTGGATTTAAAATGCCAGTGCCTATTTTAGAAAATTCTGTGTCAGATATTCGCATGACATCCTTACAAGCAAAGAAATTGAAGAAATGTAAATTAATTATAATAGATGAGGCCACAATGATGTCATGCTATGCCCTCCAATGTATTGACCGTTTGCTTCGTGAAGTCATGGATAATATTTTTCCATTTGGTGGAAAGGTAATGTTGTTGGGTGGCGATTTTAGACAAACATTACCTGTCGTTGTACATGGAAATCGAACTGACATTATCGAAACATGTATAAAGTCAAGTACAGTATGGAAACATTTTACCCATCTTCAACTGCAACAAAATATGAGATCAGAAGGCCAAACTGATTTCAATGATTGGCTTATTAAAATTGGAGAAGGCAGAACAGAAAAAATACTACATTTACCTGACGACACTGTAGAGATCCCACCTCATATGATTTGTCAACAAGATATTATATCGGCTATATTTGAAGGGAGCATAAATAACGAAGAATATTCCGAGCTTGCCAACCAAGTTATACTGACGTGTAAAAATAAAGATGCATTAATACTCAATAATGAAATCTTTAAAAAAATTAATGCACCACAAAGAAATTATCACAGTGCTGATTCTGTACTTGCTGATGACAATGAAAGTCAGGCAAACTTTTCAACTAAATTCATTAACTCTTTAACTCCTTCTGGAATGCCACCACATATTTTGCAGCTAAAGAAAGGTGCAATTATCATGTTACTGCGAAATATGAACCCCAAAAAAGGCCTATGCAATGGCACAAGATTAATTGTTCAACAATTAAAGGACCAGTTTATAGATGCTGAAATTTTAACTGGGACCCATAAAGGAGAGAGAGTTTTCATACCAAGAATAGATTTAGCACCAAGTGAAAGTAGTCTCCCTTTTATACTTCAAAGAAGACAATTTCCCATTATTATGGCATTTGCCATGACCATTAATAAATCACAAGGTCAAAATTTCATATCTGTGGGTATTTTCTTGGAAGAACCAGTTTTTGCACATGGTCAATTGTACGTTGCGTTGTCACGGTGCAAAAATCCACAGGCTATTAAAGTTTACATTGAAAACAATGAAAGTCAAGGTGATTTATTAGAAGATGGACGTATTTTTACTAAAAACATTGTCTACTATGAAGTACTATAACTTTGCAGGATACAAATTAAAGATGCCAACATTTTTTAAAAGCATTCCAAAATACATAACAATTGGTTGTTTAATTCAGTCATAATTAATGGAAGTACTCTTTATGAATGATTCGCCTCACAAAATACTTGCCTTGCATTGTTAGTAAAAATTATGTTAAAATGTGAAGGAACTATGTTAATGTTTCTAATGTTACAAGTTTAAAAAATATATTTTCAAGTTATTTCATTCAACAGATTACAAAGTGGATGTTAAGAGGTCAAGCACCTTTTAAGTCACAATGTAAATATTGTCTGTTATCTTAAGATTACTACCTACATTAATGTTTATCGCCAGTTTATGTGGTCAGTAATGAATTACTTTAATTACGTACGTTTTAAGGAGAGTTTTTACTGTATGCCTTCCTCTACATTCAATGTATATTCAAGTTAACAATTATTGTGATAGAAATTGCATGTTAATACTGATTAATTTAAAGGTCAACTGTTTTTACATTCAAATGTTAATACTTTTAATAAAAAATTAGGTTACAAAATGTATTCACTATGTTCCTGTTTATAATGTTCAAAATTATACCAATGTTTTGTCAACTTCTAAACTTACATAAAAAATAAAGTTCAAGTTTAAAAATATATACTTTGAAGTTTATTGCTTACATATATTTTAAACTTCATGTTAAAATTCGGGACGTTTCAAGAAGGCTTTTTACTTTTTGCTTTCCTATTCATTCAATGTATATTAAAGTTAACAATTCTTCAGATACAAATTACATTTTAAAAAACCATTACATCAACATTTTACAAAAATACACGTTCATATTAAAATACTTACAAGTGTCAAAAATATATGTTAATAACTAAACAACTTGACAAACATATACATCACATTGCCGTCATTTTTTGACGGGCAAGTCGCTAGTTAAATAATAACGTACATTTTGAGTGTCAAGCAAGGAACGTCCATTATGGAACAGATATGGCACAAATGAGTACATGACGGGGCAGACAAGTAAGCTTCTCGTTGGCTGCCCGCGGTCCGTCTGCCTGCATTGCGGTAACTCAGAGGAAAGTCAGTGCCATGCAGGCTGGGAGTGTTCACGTTGTAGAAGTGTTAACACACACTGGATAGCTGTTAAAACGTAAGTGGTGTGACATCCTACAAATGGCGACTACAAAGAAAAGAAAAGTTGATGTGTTGAGTGTTAATCATTCTAAGAGAAATGGACAATTTTTTTTGTTGTTGTTGAAGTCAAAGGCAAACCTGTGTGCCTAGTTTATGGCAATGCGTTAGCAGTAATGAAAAAAGCCAATCTGGAGCTTTATTACAGCACAAAACATGCTAAACTCAATGAATTTGGAGGTCAAATTGGTCTGCATGAAACCAATGCTCTTTAGCAGAGATTGGAATCACAACAAGATGCTTTCAGGTTGTGACAGAGACAATGTTATTCAGACGAGTTATGTAGTGAGCGAGCTAATCACTAAGAAGCTGAGGCCTCATGTAGAGGTAGAGTTTGTGGAAGAGTGCAGGGGAGCTGTTGCAGAGTTTTTAGCACCAGACACAGTAAAATTGTTCCAGAGTGTTAGTTTGTCTTGGAGAATCATTTCAGATCGAATGACTGACTGAAGTATTCTTCAGGTGATTACCAATTTTTCTCTCTGATTTGGGACAAGACAACTGATATAACAAATACTGCCCTACTGGCTGTTTTTGTTTGTGGCATTATAGCAGAATTTAACACGCTAGAGGAATTGATGTCAATGGAAGCCATGCAGGGCACTACAAGAAGTGAAGACTTATTTGAGAGAACTGTATCTTCTCAGTCTTGATATAGGATATGTAAATATATGCCTCTGCATCATACACCAAAAAAGTCGCAGTGCACAGTCATTGCGGCTCAATAATGTGATGTCGACAGTAGTGTCATGCATACATTTTGTCAAAAGCAAAAGGCTTAACAGCCACCAGTTTAAGGAGTTACCGGATGATCTTGACTTTGAGTACGGTGATCTTGTTTATCCCTGTGAAGTGCGGTGGTCATGAGATTTTACGAACTGCGGGATGAAGTCAAGCAATTGATGGAGATGAAGGGAAATCCTGTTAGGGAACTCTATGATAGCAAGTGGCTGTGTGACATAGCATTCATGGTGGACATTACCAAGTACCTCTCAGAGCTGAACGTCAAGCTGCAGGGCCCCAACAAGCTTCTCAGCTCCCTGCTTTCAAAACTGAAATCATTTGAAGCCAAATTAAGGCTGTGGAAAGTTCAACTTGAAAGGAATAACACAGTGCATTTCCCCACACTGAAAGGACAAAAGTCTTCTACGATACCAGAATAAACTGGCGAATGTGCAAAACGAATCAAGGTATTTAATGAAGATTCAAGGATGTGAAAAATAAACAAATGGGAATGAACATCTTTGCTACACCATTCAATGTAAACTCAGCTGATGTGCCTGATAATCTACAACACAAAATCATTCAACTGCAAGAGTCGATTGCACTCCAAACTGACTGACGCAAACCTGGAAAAGCAGTTGCAAGTAGCAACATCATCAATACCTAACTAATACGCCTCACCAAAGAGAAGCAGTTCCAGCCATTACATTAGGGGTGAGTTAATTAAATGTTTGACAGGACATCATAAATTAATGAACTGCATAAAAAAAGTACAGTTGTTAGGTGAAAAATAAGGTCAACATAATTGGAGGAAATCATAGCAAATATATATTTTGGAATTTGTATTATGTATGTTGCCAGGATCCACATGGTATCCATTGTTGAGGAAAATAAAACCAAAGAACACATACATACAAATCTCTGCATGTTGCTATGTAGAGCTAACACAAAAGAGAGATGGATATACATTTTTTGGTCCTTTATCTCCCAGCAGCAAACCAATCAACTTAATATAAAAGCAGCTCATGATACAGAAACAAGTAAAGGAACAATACAGTCACATTGAACACATTCTTGAGAGTTTCCACAAGTTACATATGTCTAATGAATATTGGTCTTGAGGAATCTTGCATAACAATACTCTACAATTTGATAAAAAAAATACTATAGATAATATACACCAGCTTTGTCTACCTATGAAGCTGTCCGAGCTCTATTACAGGTCTTCTTGAGACATTGTACTATGCCCAGTCTAGTATTGATGTACATCCTTAGATACATGATATGATGAAGAGACTCCAGGCTGCGGAGTACTTATAATTCTGAAACGTTCTGATTTACTTGATTTTCAGAATAATGGAGTATATATGCTTCCTTTCTTTCGTGTGTTGCCTCTACTGCCATCATCTTGGTGAGGATTTTGGAAATTTAGGATACCTAAAACATTAAATATTATAATGGATGTAGTAGAGAGAACATAAGATTATTTTCACGTGGGTTCTTGTTTAATTATAATACAGAAATGTATTAAGCATATCTTTTGTGGCCAAATTTACTCAAGGCTCAATGAAATCTTCAATGGCTGAACCCTGAGGATTTTGTTGACTGATGAGAATTGCTGAATATGCTCATGAAAATTTCTGAGACAATTAGGTTAAATTATAAAGTTTATAGTATAAACGAAATGTCAAGGGTGTAAGAGCAAATGTTTAATTAATTTAATATTTAATTAATTATAAGTTATTTGCAATGGTTTTATAATGTTATCTGTCAATGTTAATGTATCATGTACATTAGAAGCACTTAGAATCACGCAGATTTTTAGTCATAAAAATTACTGACACAGTCACATTTAATGCTTGGGAGTAGAAACAACAGTTTATTTCAGTATTTGCTTCCTTAAGGAATGCTGAAATTTTGGTTCCTTCCATCAGTCCTATCATTAAACTTGGATTGCAGACATTCACCTAAATCTAACAGAATCCAATACTCTTTGGAGGTTTAATCAAGACATATTCCTAAAGCTTAAGGTCAGTGCGGAATCTTAGGATATTAAAGGGAGATTATCCTTGGCCAACCTGACAATTAAGGAGATGTTAAAAGTAAGAAGTGTGGCTACTACTGGGCAACCAACTGGGAAATATTTTGTATGACTCACCCTATCATTAAGATATATCTTCTATTAAAGACCATTAATAAAGAATCAGTAATTCTCATGCATTACAGAAAGAGAGAGAGACTTACCGGAATCTTTCAATAGGGACAACTAGACAATTAAACATTTATCTGCACTATCTCTAAAAAAAATAATCAAAATACCACATCTGTTTAATTACATTCACCTCTACCATATGATAAAACTGTCATCTTCTCTATTTTTGAGAGGATCTTAACAAATAGGAACCTTCTACCACATGTTGTTATATTAAACTGATATGTCAGCAAGTGAGGAAATGCATACATTGGAATAAATGTAACCCTAGAACATCGAGAATGTATTTCATCTATGCAAGGGGTGTTCAAAAGGTTGCATTGAAATGTTTATCTCCCAAAAAGGGTCAGGGAACAACAAGTAATTAATTCAGTCAACATTTTCATGGAGCTTTGGTAGGTTTTAATGTATAACAATCTAAAGCTTGCAAAGTGATTTTAAAAATTATTTGTATTGAGTAATGGGGAGGATGAGCAAATGGCGAAAACGTGCAAGAGAGCGTAAGGACAGAGAGAGTGGAGCATTTTGCAAAATGGTCTTGGAGTGGTAGCTGTTCCTGTAAAAATGTTCAAAAATATGTTTCATACACATGCTTACATCTATAGAGCTACAACCATGCCTGGAAATCATAGTTATTGAATTTAATAAAATAAGGAAATTGGAAATTGTGATGAAACTTTTAACGATGCTCAAACAACGCATTGTTTCTGGGAACACTGATACACAGCAAGTACTGCCCATGGTGTTGATACACTATCCAATGTGGTCTTACAGATCCTCATTAGTACTAAAGCTGATTTATGATTTTTTTAATTACTTTGAATTACACAAAAGCCAGCAAAAACAGTTAGACAAGTACAAAGTGATTGCCACATTAAGAGATTATGAATACCTTGATATGGTTCTCAAGAGGAAGAAAATAGTACAATTGTAAACGACAGAAAGCTGAATGGTCCACTGATTGGGCAAGTATTACAGTCTCTGTTATATGGATAACTATAACTTCCAGACAATTTTTACAGTGAGCTTATTGCTGAACCAAGGCATGTTTTTCTGCTTAGCAATTACTGTTTTAAAAAGATTGTAAGTTAAGTGTGTCCTTTTAATTCACATCATTTGCACTACAATGTTCTTTAACCTTGTACTTTTAATCAGAGAATCCGCTTTTGTTCAAGTAAGTGATTTTCTTTGAAAAATATTTATTTAAATGCTTTTTTATTTGAAATCCAAGGTACAAACATTACATGATAGAATACAACTATATGCATTATATAACATATAACACTATATGTATATGTCTTTGCCTTGCACATTGTCTAAATATCTAAAGCATTGTGTGTAGGTTTTACAAAGGATAATTCAGTGTAAAGCTCACTAGTACCTTCTTCTTATTTGTTATGTCATGTATACCTTGAGGAAGGCAAACTTCTCTGGCTATATTTTAAGTCTAAGACCATGTTGTCATGTTTACTGTATCATGTTTCCCATAGCTAACACACAGGTTGAAGGAAGAGGTGGTTTACAGTACAGGTATACACAAACCCATATTATACAAATGTTGTTGTTGTTTAGTTGTTCAGTCGTGTTCGACTCTATGTGACCTTATGGACAGTTTGCACGCCATGCAAATCTGTCAGCTACTGCTACTTCGAGCTCCATCAAGCTCATGTTTGTTGCTTCAATGATCTTATCTATCCATCTCTGCCTCCCCTTTCTTCGAGTGCCCTCAATGTTTCCCAACATCATAGATCATATCCTGTCTCCCCATGATATGGCCAAAATATTTGAGCTTCAGCCTCATCATTCCTTCCAGTGAACAGTTTGTATTGATTTTCGGTGGTACTGATTTTTTTTAAATCTTCTTGCAGTTTTCGCCAACACCACAAAGGCTTCAATTCCACTGCACTCATCCTTCGTTATGCTCCAGCTCTCACATCCATAAGTTACTACTGGGAATAACATACTTTTTACTATGTGGACCTTTGATGATAACGTAATATCTTTACTTTTTACTAGCTTTCCTCCCCAGAAGCAAACGTCTTTTAATTCTATGGCTACAGTCACCATCTGAAAAGATCTTGGATCCCAGAAAAATAAAAGCTGTCACTGCCTCCTCTTCTTCCCCATCTACTTGCCAGGAACTAAGATTGCTGTTTGATCTTCATTTTTTTAACATTGAGCAGCAGGCCAGCTTTTGCAATCTATTATTTTACCCTCATCAATAAGTTATTATTTCCTGCTCACTTCAGCCATCAAGGTAGTATAACCAGCGTATCTGCGGTTGTTGATATTTCTTCCAGCAATATTGATTCCAGATTTGGATTCACCCAGTCTGGCATTACGCATGATGTACTCTGCATATAAGTTAGATAAATATGGTGACAATATACAACCTTGTCATACTCCTTTCTTGTGGCTTCTTGGTCCATCTACAGATTCCTGAAGGAGGCAGATAATATGATGTGGTTCTCCCGTCTCTTTAAGAACTTGCCACGTTTCCGTTGTTATCTACACAGTCAAAGGCTTTAGACTAGTCTATAAAGCAGAAGTAAATGTTTTTCTGGAACTCTGTTGCTTATCTATTAACCAGCGGACATTGATCTCTTACGCCTCTCCCCCTGTGGAAGCCGTCTTGTACATCTGCTAGTTTTCAGTCTATATATGGTTGGAGCCGAGCTTGTAGGATCTTAAGCACTACCTTGATTGCATGTGAAATTAGTGCAATTGTTCAATAAATGAAGCACTCTTTTGCACTGCTTTTTTTGGGGGGGTTGGGATGTAGACTGACCTTTCACACTATATTGGCCAATTATCTTGTTTGAGTTTGAATAGTTAAGCTGGGATTCCATCAACTTCTGCAGCCTTGTTACCAGCAAGACATTCTAGGGCCCATCTCAATTCACTCTCCTAGATGTATGGCTCCAACTCCTTGGAAAAATTACCAAGGTCATCACTGCTGTTATGAACCTTCCTGTATTGGTCTTCAGTGTATTCCTGACACCTCTTCTTTATCTGACCTTCTGGCCTTAGGTTTATCTTCCAGTGCCATTTTGTGCTTGTCCATAAAGTTATCTTAGCAATGTTACTGGAGTGGATTGCTAGTTCCTTCTCCAGTGGACTGCCTTCTCTGCTATGACCTTTCCATCTTGGGTGACCCTACATGGTATAGCTCACAGCTTTATTGAAGCACACAGGCTCCTTTACCACGACAAGGTAGCCATCCAGAAGGGGATTATAAATGACATATAGTAATTTACACATAATTTATATATTTACACATTAAGCTAATACACTACCCATCTCCCATACCCTCTTCCATACATCCTACCCCACATATCCTTTACCATATGCCCTTTATCATTCACCCCATTTCCATGCACCACACATATCAAATTTAATACCCATAGCACATTTATTTTATTTAGCAAATTACATTTACTCTTTTTTTGTTTGGGCAGTGAAAGGGATTGTTTCTGTGAGTGTTTGTGAGTGTTTCTGGTGTGAGTGCATTTAAAATGGAGGGAGAAGGGGATAGTTGGGAACAGAACAGGATGAGAGGTTGAGGTAGAGGGCGGCCATGGGAGTGGAATGAAAGTCAGAGAAGTGGAGGAGGGATGGGTCAGGAGTAGGCAGGAGAAGAAGAGGAGGAAGAGGTCTGAGTCAAGTGTGATGGTAAGGAGGTAAGAAGAGAAGGTAAGGCCTTAGGGCTGAGTAGTAAGGTGGAAGAGTCTAGTCCTCAAAGTAAAGATGAAGGCACTCAGTACAATTAGCAAAAAACAAGATCTGGAGCTTACTGTGGCTCAAGTCATAAGCTTCTTATTGCAAAGTCAAACTGAGGAAGAGATGGAAAATTATCAGACCAAGAAGATATGTAATAAATAATATATATCATAATATGTGGAAAATCACAACAAAGAATGTCCCCAAAAGATAGAAAACTAAGAGGGCTGTATGATGGGATTATGAAATAAGCCAAGGAAAGTGAAAGGTAGTGCAAAAAGAATTATACAACTGAATGCAGAATTGCAGATGATAGCAGGATAAGTAGACATTCTATAATGAGCAATGTAAAGAGATAAAAGAAGGTAACAGAATGGAAAGAGAGATCTCTTCTAGAAAATGTGGGCTCTCAAGGGAATATTTCATGCCAAAGTGGGCATGATAAAAAACAAAAATGGTTGGAACTTAAGAGAAGCAGAGCAGATAAAGAAGGTATGACATGAATATCTATACAGAAAGGAACAACCCTGATAACCTCAATGAGCTGAAGGCAGACATCTTGGAGAGTGAAGTGAGATGGCCAATGGGCAGCCTTGTTGATAACTAGGCTGCAGGAGTTAATGGAATCCAGATCAGTTCAAAATCCTACAAGATGCTGCTGTGTAATTGTTGCTTGTATTATGTCACCAAATTTGGAAAACTCGACAGAGGCCAGTAGACTAGAAAAGTAACTCTACTTTCAAATCCCGAAAAAGGGAGTGCCAAAGAGTGCTCCAATTATCAAACAATGGCACTCATTTTACATTCTTGCAAGGTTTTACTTAAGCTCGGCACCAACAATATATGGACCGAGAACTACCAGATGTGCAAGAGATCAAATTGCCAATGTCCACTGAATAATAGAGAAAGCAAGATATTTCAGAAAAAAAACAACATTTACCTCTGCCTCATAGACTATTCTAAACGCTTTGTCTTTGTGAATGACAACAAAATGTGGCAAGTTCTTAAAGAGAAGGGTGGACCAGACCATCTTATCCACTTCCTGAGAAATCTGTGTGTGTACCTGAGGAAAAAGGAGTGTTACAAGATGTTTATTTTCACATTATTTATCCAACTTATTCATAAAATACCATCAGGTGTAAGGCTGGGCTGGATGAATCCAAAGCAGGAATCAATATTGCTGTTAGAAATATCAACAATCTTAGAGACATAGATGTTACTACTCTGATGGCTGAAAGTGAGGAGCAAATAAAGAGCCTATTTATTAAGGTGAAAGAAGAGGTGCAAAAGCTGGCCTGCTGCTCAAAGATAAAAGACAAAGAGCATGCCAAACAGCAATCTCAGTTTCTGGCAAGTTTCTCCAAGATCTTTGCTATGGCAAGTCTAGACAAGCTATGAAAAAGTAAAGATATTACACTGTAAGCAAAGGTCTACATAGTTACATAGTTAGAATTATGGTATTCCCAGTATTAACATATGAATGTGAGAGCTGGACCATAATGAAGGCTGACCACCAAAGAGTTTGATTTGTAGTGTTGGGCAACTGCCCTTGGTCTGAAAGGAGATCAAGTCAATCAATACTACAGGGAATCAAGCCTAACTATTCCCTGGAAGGTTGGATTATGAGGCTAAAGCTCAAATATTTTGTCAATATCACAAAAAGACAGGATTCCCTAGAGAAGGCAATCCTCTATTGCTGGGATTGATTGAAGGTACGAGAAGAAGGGGACAGCAGAAATGGATAGATGAGGTCATTGAATCAATGAACATGAGTTTGAGAGAGCTCAGATGGGCTGTGGATGACAGTGACAGATTTGTCTGGAATGCTCCATAAGGTCACTGCGAGTTGGACACAACTGATCGACTAAGGAGAAGATAATCTCTGGTTGCCTTGGTCTTTGCGTATATATATATATATATATATATATATATATACACTGCTCAAAAAAATAAAGGGAACACTTAAACAACACAATGTAACTCCAAGTCAATCACACTTCTGTAAAATCAAACTGTCCACTTAGGAAGCAACACTGAGTGACAATCAATTTCACATGCTGTTGTGCAAATGGGATAGACAACAGGTAGAAATTATGGGCAATTAGCAAGACACTCCCAATAAAGGAGTGATTCTGCAGGTGATGACCACAGACCACTTCTCAGTTCCTATGCTTTCTGGCTTATGTTTTGGTCACTTTTTAATGCTGGTGGTGTTTTCACTCTAGTGGTAGCATGAGACAGAGTCCACAACCCACACAAGTGGCTCAGGTAGTGCAGCTCATCCAGGATAGCACATCAATGCGAGCTGTGGCAAGAAGGTTTGCTGTGTCTGTCAGCGTAGTGTCCAGAGCATGGAGGCGCTACCAGGAGACAGGCCAGTACATCAGGAGATGTGGAGGAGGCCGTATGAGGGCAACAACCCAGCATCAGGACCGCTACCTCCGCCTTTGTGCAAGGAGGAACAGGAAGAGCACTGCCAGAGCCCTGCAAAATGACCTCCAGCAGGTCACAAACGTGCATGTGTCTGCTCAAACGTTCAGAAACAGACTCCATGAGGGTGGTATGAGGGCCCGACATCCACCGGTGGGGGTTGTGCTTACAGCCCAACACCGTGCAGTATGTTTGGCATTTGCCAGAGAACACCAAGATTGGCAAATTTGCCACTGGCGCCCTGTGCTCTTCACAGATGAAAGCAGGTTCACACTGAGCACATGTGACAGACGTGACAGGGTCTGGAGACGCTGTGGAAAACGTTCTGCTGCCTGCAACATCATCCAGCATGACTGGTTTGGCAGTGGATCAGTAATGGTGTGGGGTGGCATTTCTTTGGGGGGCCACACAGCCCTCCATGTGCCTGCCAGAGGTAGCCTGACTGCCAATAGGTACCGAGATGAGATCCTCAGACCCCTTTAGAGACCATATGCTAGTGTGGTTGGCCCTGGGTTCCTCCTAATGCAAGACAATGCTAGACCTCATGTGGCTGGAGTGTATCAGCAGTTCCTGCAAGACAAAGGCATTGATGCTATGGACTGGCCCGCCCGTTCCCCAGACTTGAATCCCATTGAGCACATCTGGGACATCATGTCTCACTCCATCCACCAACAGACTGTTGCACCGTTGCACCACAGACTGTCCAGGAGTTGGCAGATGCTTTAGTCCAGGTCTTGGAGGAGATCCCTCAGGAGACCATCCGCTACCACATCAGGAGCATGCCCAGGCTTTGTAGGGAGGCTACTAAACGTGCAGGAACACCCTGACTACCCCCGGGTAGCTTCTCTGCTCCGGAGAAATTATAACTCATGAAGAAAACATACAGTCTCTTATAGTGCCACCTTGTGGCCAGGATACAAATATTCCTCTTCTAGTTGGTGTAGTGCCACCTTGTGGCCAGGTTACAAACAGTCTGTTTTATTAGAAGTCTTTACTCTGCAGACTATTGTCTTTAAACTTCATACCATAGGGTGGGGTTCTGGCCCGCCCTACTCTCCAGATACCCCAACCTCCAGGGACCCTTAGCACCCTCTTCTGGTGAAGGCTACAAATCTGTTTAATGACACAGATTTCTCCCTGGGGTTATCAGACTCTGCAATGGTACCTTTACATCCAGGATTTCCACAATTAGCCTGCAGGGCTGGCTTTGCTCCAACAGCAGCTTTACTTTGTTATCCGTGTCAGCAAACTTTCACACAAGCTTCTCTTACAGCAGTCCAAACAGCTAACAACGTTCTCTTGTTAGCTGCAACTCCCAGACTCCTCACTGGCATAGACCTGGTCTACTTTTTAGGCTACTCTGCCTGGGAATCCTCCTCAGTCTGTCATTCACTTACTTGGTGCTTTTGTAGCTTCACCTCCTGACGGTGTAGTTGCTCTGACCGCTCTGTTAGTCCAACGACTTCAAGACAGCACACACTTCTTTCTGTCATCCAAATCTGGCAGCCACAGTAAAACAAGATTTCCTCCAGGTTTGTTTTCCAAAGTTTAAACGGTAGATCCACACAGGATCAGCCAGCAAGCTCCTCTCTTGCGGCTTGCTCTGGCTGCTAGCAGCAGCAGTACACAATTCAGGCCAGAGCCTGATCAGCCACACCTTTCCATGTCTGCTTTCCAGGCTTTAAAAGAGAAACTGCACCTGCATAAATTAGTAGGTCTTCAGGAGTTAACTCCGTCACTCCTGTCAAGAACTCTTTACTTGGCACCATCCTCTAGGGGGCAAACGGTCACAATATATATATATATATATATATATATATATATATATATATATATATATATAGTACATTTGTGTTCACATTTGAATATCTAAAACAAGTTAAAAAAACTTGTTTCCTGTTCAGAATTTTGAGAAATCCAATTATTACACTGCATTCTGGGAAGCTGTGCAGGGACATGCAAATGTGCCCCCAAATGCTTCACTCTTCAATCCATAACCATTTTAAACATGGCTTCCTTTAAGCTTATGCCTGCTGCATTACACTGATTTTTTTAAGCCAAGGTTGGATTATACACAAGCTGGAATCCTACCCATGTACAGCCGTTTCAAGGTTACTGCCTATCATCAGTGTGGGGCAGGATTCCAGCTTGTGTTGTGGACCTTATGAGGAGGTAGTTCACCACAACAATCACATATAACAGTTTTCATAATGCGTAACACTCCAGGTAGGAGCGCGTGCGCACTATGAAAACTATTAAGCAGAGACACAAGGGAGGGAAAGAGACACAGGAGAGGGGGTAGAGACACAGGGGAGGTGGGGAAGAGATGCATGGGGGGAAGAGACACATGGGAGGGGGGAGAGACTAGAGATGGGGAAGAGACACAGGGGAGGGGGAAGAGACAAGGGATGGAGAAGAGACACAGGGGAGGGTGAAATAGACACAGGGTAGGGAGTGGGGGGTGGGTATGAGTCACAGGGAAGGGAGAGGGAGAACAAAGCTGAGAGAGAGAAACCCAGAGAGGTGGATACCCAGGCTAGGACAGAGCAAGCGGGAGAGAGGCTCTGAGACAAAGCTGAGAGAGAGAAACACAGAGAGGTGGATACCCAGGCTGGGACAGAGCAAGCGGGAGAGAGGCTCTGAGACAAAGCTGAGAGAGAGAAACACAGAGAGGTGGATACCCAGGCTGGGACAGAGCAAGCGGGAGAGAGGCTCTGAGACAAAGCTGAGAGAGAGAAACACAGAGAGGTGGATACCCAGGCTGGGACAGAGCAAGCAGGAGAGAGGCTCTGAGACAAATCTGAGAGAGATAGACCCTGAGAGGTGGATACCCAGGCTGGGACAGAGCAAGCAGGAGAGAGGCTCTGAGACAAAGCTGAGAGAGATAGACCCTGAGAGGTGGATACCCAGGCTGGAACAGAACTTTAAGAGATACAGTGGAAAGACATTGGGAATGCTGGGCTTCAGGGAGTAAAGGCCAGTACCCGGTGGTTATAAAACTGAGTTTGGACTGTGTGCCACGGTTAGGCTGAAAGGATGCCGACTTAATTTGCTATTTGTTTTTTTTTGTCTGACCTATGCTTTAGTAAAAGCTGTAAAACACATTTAAAAGCCTCCTGAGTATTAAGTAACCGGTTGGGAAAGATAAAAAGATGCCCACATTACCAAAGGGGAAGGGCAACTTGTCACTATATATATATATATATATATATATATATATATATATATATATACATAAATAAATATATATGCCACCCCCACCAATTGTGGCTCAGCACTGACTGTAGCCCAGCTGTCACCACCACTCACAACTGTGGTGCAGTACATTCCACGAATACCAACTGTGAAACGGCATAAGCCACCATCACTGATAAGTCAACAAGTGCCACCATTTCTGCAGACACAGTCTCCACCAGCAGAAGACAGGTAGGCAGAAATGGCATCACTACCTTTATCAAGGATTTATATTGGCAATCTACTCTTTAATATTTTGTGTCACAATAATGAGACCTAGGGAACAATATATAGCAAGCTTTTAAGAAAACAATGCTGTCAAGTGAAATTCATGAAATTAATGGGAATTGGTGGTGACATTGGAGCAGACAAGATGCAAGGGCCAATTAGCAAACGCTACAGGGCTGTGAAGATACAAATCAAGGCCCTAGAATATTTAAGCCATCAGATGGCCTTAGTGAGGAAATCTCCACACAGTACTGGCCAACAACTACCAAGAATCGGGTATCCAGATGCTCATCACCAAACATCAATTAAATGATATCTTAACCTAAAATGCAGAATGACTAATATTATCTTCAATATAATCATGTAGTTGATAATGCAACTATCATTAACAACATTAAACTAATGTTTTTTTTTTTGCAAGGCATATTATAGCCCAAAGATATACCATCAAACCAATTGCCTCAGTTTTGACATGATTGATGTCATCAAACACTAACCTTTCCGTGCACAGTAGATAATGTCAGATCAGACAAATATATCATCACATCAAGAATGTCTACATTAACTACTTCCTCACATTAAATATTATCTTAATACTTATACACATATAGATAGTGATGGGGATCCCTGATGTCAACCATTAAGCGCATTTCAGGATATCCTGACAATACTCACTACCTTTGCCACTTCAATCCACTTCTGTGATCTATGGCCATTGGCTTCTTCCCTGCCTCTGCATATTATGGTTCTTCAATGAAGAGCAGTTATGTGTGCTACATATTCCCCATTGTGTACCAGGGTGATATATACTCCATGGGTGTTGTTTGGAGTGAAGTGACTAACAAAACATATTCCTATGCTCTAGTGTCATTACCTATGTTGATAATGTTTCCTGTGCTGGACATGTTAGGAAATCATAACTTTAACCTACTTTTAACACTGACAATATCCCAAAGGTTTTTTGTATATTAGCTACAGTATGTTTCTAATGCATAAAATGTTTCAGCAACACCTCTTAATAATGTAGTGATCCGAATAGATGACAACAAATATTAGCCTTTTGTTTGATTGACATGCAAGAATTCAAAAAGATAAAGGAAATGTTATTTAATAACATAAATAGGTTAACAAAAATATATTAAATATATCTAACAGTTGAATTACTTGTTTTGTAAACCTTGAATGAAAACTTTCAGACCTTCTATAAATGTTCTGTAAAGTAGCCAAACAAGTGCCACCAAATAAAATGTGATATTATGTTGAAAAAGTCTTTATGGTAACCATCTCATTGTTAAGTACATTAGCATCAACTATAATAATTCTGGTAAGTGTGTAATGCTCCATGGGAGGAGAGGGGAGGAAGAAACAGGGGAGTGGGCGGAGGAAGACACAGGAGAGAGGGGGGAGAAAGACACAAGGGAGATGGGAGAGGGAAGGAAGACACAGGAGGGGAGAGGGGGAGGAAGATACAGGGCATAGGGGGAGGGGGAAGTAAGACACGGGGGAGGGGAGAGGGGGGAGGAAGACGCAGGGGAGAGGGAGAGGAAGACACAGGGGAGGGGAGGGGGGAAGACAAAGAGGAGGGGTTGGAAGACAAAGGGGAGAGGGGGAGGGAGACACAGGGAAGGGAAGAGGGGGAAGGAAGGCACAGGGGAGAGGGAGAGGAAGACACAGGGGAGGAGGGTAGACAAGGGGGAAGGAAAGACACATTGGAGGGGGAGGGAGACACAGGGGAGAGAGGGAGGAAGACACAGGGGAGAGGGGGAGGAAGACACAGGGGAGGGAAGGGGGAAGACACAGGGGAGGGGTAAGAGACACAGAGGAGGGGAGGAATGACACAGGGGAGGGGAGAGGGGGAAGAGACACATGGGAGGGGAGAGGTGGGGGAAGAGACACGGGTGGCAGACACAGGGAAGGGGGGTGAGACAGGGAAGGGGGGGTGGGTGAGAAAAATTATACTGTCATTTTTGATGGGCAATTCACTATTATGTTATAAAACACCAAACACACTTTCCGTAAGTGGCACATGTAACAGAAGGTAAGCATTGCATTGAAAGGCCCTCATTCAATTGCGATTTGGCCAATTAAATAGGGCTCTAAATAAGCAGATAACATATTTTTTTAAAGAAGTTTTTATTTAGTGAAAACCTTTCTTTTGGATACATGTTTACTAACTAAAAACTTATTTAAAAAAAATATGCTATGTGCTTATTTAGACCCCTATTCAATTGGCCAAATCGCAATAGAATGAGGCCCAAATTGTTTACACAATGAATATTAGCATGTAGGATATTTGCAGTACACCAGTTAAAAAAATGGAATGATGACTATTTTATTAGTTAAATGTAAGTCTTATAAGGAGCATGTGTACATCAATGAAGCTGTGAGCTATACCATGCATGGTCACCCAAGATGGGCAGGTTATAGCAGAGAGATCAGACTGGAGAAGGACCTGGCAACCCACTCCAGTATATTTGCCATGAAAAACTTGTGGATTAGCACACACAGACACAAGATGTGCCTGGCGTGCTAGAGTCCATAGAGTCACCGAGATTCGGACACGACTGAATGATTGAACAACAAAAGTCTTATATATCTGAAATGATGAAAGCCTAACAATATAACAAGAGGTTTAGGGGAGAGATAGCCCACCAATACCTAGGCCCCTGTTCAACTGAGCAATAGTTAGTTACTGGAGTCCGTAATGTAGTTCGTAAACTAATTTGCTATTCAATTGGCGTCTTTTCGCTACCCATAAACAATTTGTGGGTTACAGGCTGAAAATCATAACTCCGACCCAGCTAAGCCTTTGATCTTTCAAGCCTGCAATTGTTCACACCCGTAAATGGCAAATGTAGAAGCAAATCCTACGAGTACCAGATAGGACTCGCAAGGCGGATAAACACCTGATCGTAGCACTGTAAATGCAAATATAAAATCAATACTGCACTTTAAAAGACGGGGAAATCGATGAAAGACATTAGAATTAATTGCACAACAGTCTCAAGCTCGCTAATCTGCACTCCAAAATTATTATTTTTTTTAAGTTTAATTTCCGTGTTATATCAATCTATGAGGTATATTTAGCACTTCCCAACTCGTTCCCATTATGGGTTGGTACTCTGATTTATCGTCGTTCTGGTGTGCACTTCGGGATACAAGGTGTGATATTGAGATGTGTGTGTGCTGGTATCGGCTATGTAGGCCACAATGTTATATCAATATTTCTTCATAGTTATATCATCTCTATGCCAATGTAAATAAATTGAATTTCATATGGCTATAATTGACAGTAATTCTCCATTGTTGCATTAAAGCACAACAACATTAAACAAGCAGGAGTCTGCCTGTTAGGACACAATAGCTCAATGCTTTCTACCTCCCAAAACAAACTTTATCAATACCTAATGTTAGCAACTAAGAGCCATATTGCCAAACAATGGGAAATTTGCACCCTTAGCCTACAACTGGTTATAAATAAATAAATGAAATTACATTTTGATAAACGATCTGGAGTCCCTGGCTAAACTGATTCCACAGCATTTCCCTATGAAAATCTCAAGTCCCTTGCAGCACTCTAACTAACTACTCTGAAGAACCCCTTTGTTACCCCACTTCCCTTTTTTACCTAAGTTGTTCTTATTTACCTAAGTTGTTTTTATCTTCTAGTTTAATATTTATGTGACAATCCAGGGGTAGGGGCTAGTACTGCCGAGGGCCACCTGCTATAGACTACAGGTTAACTACCCACAAGGACCGTTGGGTTCTTTATATCTTGGCACCAGCACCCTGATATCTGGCTTCTGTATCAGTCAGCGTCACTCCATCATGAATCAGCACTTCAAAGGGTCTCAGTAACCTTCCTTTGGTAGTGACCAGGACAAGATACTTGCAGGGTGGAGATAGAAACAACATCACAGCCACCAGGAGCAAATAAGAGAACATACTATTTCTATATGTCTCAGCAGGCAGTGAAGTGATTTATTTTTGGTAAGTCAACAATATTTATGGGGTTAGATACAGAGGGGGATGTATACAACAAAACAATGACAGGGAGTGGCAAACACGGGAGATTGACTCCACATGGGGTCTAATAGTCTGGCATCCTGTCTGGCACCTATGAACAATAGGACAACCTCCAAATACACATAATGCTGTCTCCATGTCTAGTGGTCCAAGCCTCTAATAGAGTACATTAACTTTGTCTGGCAAACAATGGGACAAAACAGATTACAATACAATGGAAGTATTTATGCACATAGTCCAGTGGCTGGAGCCAAGCAGTCTGTCCTTTATGGTGTCTCAATGGGCTAAGATCCAGGAACAGGAAAATGGGTCTGTGACACTTTATTTCTGGAAATTTGTATAAAAATAAAAAACCTATTAGGTTATGGAAAAAACCACAGACTTAACGTCACTAACAGGGATTGACCAAGAATTAAACCAAAATTCAACTGTGTAACTGCTAAAATTGAATATTATCTTTGTAAATATAAACAAGTAGATGGTTTGTAAAGATGCCCTATCTATATTGTGATATCATTGTATTATATTTACATGCTTTGCCTCAACTTAATAATAAAACTTATTGAAATAAAAAAAAGTATATGGTATTTTATCAATGTATTAAATAATAGAACAGCTATATATGTTAGTATTCAATAAAAACCTGTAAAATGTTTATTAGGAGTGTTTCCCCATTCTTAATTTTGGCTTTCTCAATGATCAAATAACCTATACAAGAGCATGGATAACACCCATTCACTTTGGGCCTCATTCTATTATCGGCCGTAAAACGGCCGCAAGGCTGCGATTCCTTGCGGGGGTTCCATTATCTTGCAATTCAAGGATCTCCCCTTACGGCCGGCCGTATATCTTGCAACCGGCCGTAAGCTCAGAAATCTTTAAACGCAAAAATAAATTCAAAACGGCACTGTAAAGCTTTGTAAATGCTAGGGATCATATTGGGGGACATGAGGATTAATAGCAACCCCCTCTCAAGCTTGCACATCAGCCCAAATCCGAGATTACATTAACTGTTTATTTTCCGGCCGCAGCGTGGGCGGGTCTGAGGTGCTCCAAGCCCTCAGGACTTTTTCCATGGATATGTGACATAAATTAAAAAATAATTTATTTACGGATTTGAGTGTAGGGGAATGTTGTGCTATTTTTGCTAACACCTACAATCACTTTATAGTCTCCACAGAGTGCAGGATGCCTTTATTTTGGCTTTATAATGTGCTTAATTGGTGCTAGCGGGACCTTTTTGCTGCAAGTAAGCTGCGGCTCGGTTTTAGCCTTGCAGAGAGGGTTCCCGGAGCAATTGAATAGCAACCAGGATTTTCTTGCGGCCGAAACTCTTGCAGCCGTTTTAGATCAAAGGCTTTCCTCCGGCGCTAGCGGCCGCAAGGGATAGCAAGGCGCCGGCCGCAAGCCTGCCGGAATCCCCGGCCGGAGGGGAATAGAATAGCAGAATAGCTTGCGGCCGGTCCTTGCGGCCCCGCATCTCCTACGGCCGATAATAGAATGAGGCCCTTTATATTTAGATACCAGGTATTACACATACACATCATTCTCTTAGTCCACACTATATTTTTCTATTGTTAACTTTGGATAAATAATCTTCCCATGAATGTCTCTTATTGTATCTCCTTAACAAGAAGTCAGTAATGAATTTACAACTAAACATGCTTTTGTATAAGTTATTCGATCATTGAGAAAGCCACAAATTATATCGGAGAAACACGTCTGATCAACATTTTACATGTTTTATTGAATATATTTTAGTTGTAAATTAATTACTAACTTCTTGTTCAGTGATGTAGGTAGATATTTTTTCAAAGCATTGTGTTCCTCCCTATATTGTTTTTCAAAATATAATAGTAAGCCTTTTAAATTCTACACAAGTAATTACAAAGTTGTATCAGAGCATCTTGAGGAATGAAACTGATCCTTGGTGTATGTCCTAATGACAACTATCCTATGTGATATATATAATGGAGTATAAGGCCAGGTGTGTTCATTATATAGGATTTAACTTTGGTTTGTGCATGTGTAGTTTAGAACGGGTTGTGAGGAGATTATTTTCTTTAACCATCGGAACTACTAAACTCTTAGTCCTATCTACCACCTTAGTGGATTGGACTAACAGTTTGTAATAGTTACTTAGGTCTTGATATGTGTAGGTATCATGTTGTCTTGCGCATGGTCCCTATTGAGCATATTTATTAGCTTGTAGTAGTTTTTGGCACACCTCACTATATTTTACAGTACTACACACCATTCAGGTATATCTTATTGTTTTTGCTAAAAAAATAGCATATATGTGAGTGCAATGAGCAGGTGTGGCATCTCCTTTACTCTCTTAGTAAAGCTTGTTAAAGGAATCGCCAAGCATTTTGTTGGTTTTGTGGTTGGTTTGAATTCTTGATCATTTTTGGCACTGAGCGACCACTTACTATTTACACTCACTAAAGATATTTAGCATTCGCTAAGCATTGACTCGCCAAGTATTTTAAGGAGCATCATGTAGGATTTAGTGAGTGAAAAACCATTTATCAAGACTTAAGACATCTTGGTCTAAGAGGCATGCATAGCTGAGATTTAAAAAAAAAACAAACCTAAAGGATATTTCTCATGCTAATGTCAAAAAATGCCTCAAATTAGTTTTACATTTAGTCTTTCAAATAAAATGAGTCTCAGTCTCTGAACCCCACAACCACAAGCAGAATGAGTTACATGAATCTGAAGAGTAGATTATGTTTAATTTTCTAGACACCAAGACACCAAGTGAGAGGTCACTGGTCTACAGGAACGTATCTGTGGTCTGCCCTGTGTCTTAGTCTCATGCTGATCTACACAGCATCAATCTCTTTGATGCTTCAAAAACTCTGCACTTTCATTTCCTGTACTGATCCACTAAAAGGTGTCAGAAACTAGAAATAAACTCCATTTCTTGACAGTCCACACATATCTACTTCACTGATCTCCTCTCGAGTACAAGACCCACAAAAAGATACTTAAATGGAGCTGAGTGGGACTTTGACAGATGATTAAGTAAAGCTGGATTCGACTGTGATTAACAACAGGAGACTGACCAGTTCATTGCTTTGCATGACCTCCTATGTTGACCCATTCACATGTATATTGTAGCTCTGTCCCTAATTTGTCTTCTTTTTTTGTTACTTATCTTCCTTATCCCTCTCTAAATCCCTTTCATGCTCAGTATTGGCTTTTCTTCTGCCACACCAGATTTATTTGCTCCTCTTCTTTTCTCTGAACTCCTTGCATTCTTGTTTTTGTTTTATTGCTCAAGTACTGAGATGAAGAAAGACACAAATAAATTTGGACAGGAACATTGAATAGATGGAGGTGGAGACTGATTTAGAAGAAGAAAGATGAGGGTCAGGGAATGGTAACATAGCGACAAGGGACAAAGTAGATTTGGCATAAATTAATGGATGACAGCAAGCAGCAGTAGACTGGACAAAAGACTAGGGAGTGGAGGACTGAAGGATTGTATAAGGAACGTTCTTCCAAATTTCCTCAGGAACTTCAAGAGTTGTTTAAAATGACACTATAGCTTGGTTATTGTTTTTATTACTATTATCATTATATTTTTTTATTTGTAATGTGTCATTTTTGTACAGCAGTTACTAAATAGCTGTATTTGATTTGATGACTGCATTCTGAACTGAAAGGGCCTCATTTAATTGCAATTTGCCCAATTGAATCGGACCCTAAATAAGCACATAACATATATTTTTTAAAGAAGTTTTTAGTTAGGGAAAACCTTTCTTTTGGATAGATGCTTGCTAACAAAAAACTTCTTTCAAAAATATATGTAATGTGGTAATTTAGGGCCCTATTCAATTGGGCAAATTGCAATTGAATGAGGGCCAAAGTATTTAAGAGGACTCTAACAGTGACATATTATTAGCCTTATTAAATTGCGATTCGGCCAATTAAATAGGGCTCTATATAAGCACAGAGCATATTTTTTTTAGTTAGTGAAGACCTTGCTTTTGGCTAGAAGTTCACTAACTAAAAACTTCTTTAAAAAAATATACTCTGTGCTTATATAGAACCCTATTCAATTGGCTGAATCGCAATTTAATAAGGCCAATAATCAGCTTGCAAGCACAGGATTTACTCAGTATTCTATATTTTTAGAAGGATGAAGAATTCCCTTAAAGATAAGAAAATATTACACTTTTAAAATTGGTTGCATTGTAAACAAGTTTTTAACATGGGTCTATTGCTTTTTGCCAGGTAGTATCCAATGTACTACATTTATCTTGATATGTGTTTTCATTTGGTAATAATAATATACCAATAACTTCCACTAGAATGAACAAAAAGTTAAGTCAGAAAAATTTTGTGAATGTATGCCTAATGTTATACATGCATTTCTTTACATTTTTATAGTGATTGAGTATTAATGAAAGAAAGAAAATTAGACATGCATTATTTTATATTATATTGGAATACCTGTATTGGTCTAATGATATGAATTTATATTTCTATAGTGGAATAATTTGGAATATGAATGCAGGATTGTGCCTTATGAAGGTTATAGTCTTGTAACCCATCACTAGACATTATAAATACCTTTAAGGAGAATATACTTTTTACTGTAAATGTGTGAGCCGATTTTCATGTGCAACTATTTTCTTTCAGTAGTTCCCTCCAGTAGTGTCTTCGGTGTTGTATGATTGAGGTATTTCTTGTTCGATGGAGGAAAAAAGTGGGAGAATGAGATTATTACTACTTTATTAGGAGTTCATAATTATCGGACAGTATTGTACAGTGCTGTTCTTTTATATATACAGGGTCATGAATGTGTTTTTTGGCACCTTTATCCTGTTAGATCCTTTCAGATACTTTGGAACCCACTAGGATTCATGATTTTCTTTTTTACATTTTTCTCACCCACTTGCATATGTTCAAGTTGCTGTGAACAGTAAAACTCCTATAATCCTATTTGAAAACCATACCTCTGTCACAAAGATAACTCATATGTTAAAATGTATTTACATTTTATTTTAAAGGAGCGGCTGTTGAAGCAAAAAGTGAGACGGTTATGTACAGAATTCCATATATATTTTACAGTAAGGTAAAAAAAAAAACATACATTTCAAGGTATATTTATATACAGATTTCTATATACACATGAACAATCAAGAATGCCTTCTAAGCAGCTAACACAGAACTTTATTGATTCAGAAGAAATATCAGATATGGAGCTTTTCCTTCCTTTTTCCATTTCCACAGACTGAGTTTGATATTTCTGTTGGTGCCCACACTATCATGTTGCTGGAAACAGAGTCCTCATTGTGTTATGGTGGTGTGGTTTATATTATCCCATCTGAATAACCACATGGAATTAGTGCAGTCTCAAGATTATAGAAAATATTGCACAGGTAAAAATGTAAGAAATGAACACTTATTGATGCCACCTCTTTTATTTGTCCTACCAAAGTTTTGGCAAATCACTGGTCCACGTAGGAGAGGTGGTTATAGCCGGTTGTGATTTAGCCATATGGGACCATCCTTTAATCAATGAAACTATATGTATCTGACCATACCCTGTCCTAACTATGCCCCCCGCACTGAATACCTGCATACATGAATGGATCACACTCTTTTCTTTTCAGCATTACTTTAGGGCCATTTAAGCTGGGTAATTCACCTTAAGAGTGGGACCAGGGAGGAGTCTGAAGGGGAATGCTGGTTCTTGGGACAGGGATGCAGGATCTACAAGGGATACAGAATTTCTTGGTAATATGTATAACAGGCACCCTGTCAATTGCGCGCAGGACAATTGTGCACCGACTACAGCGCGCCGACAATTTGTGCTGTGTGAAAACGTGCGACAAATGTGCGGCATGAAAAGCATGCACGTTTCTAATGCCTGCCTACCCTAACGCCCTAAAACCCCTAGCCATAACCCTAAGATCTCTAAGCCTAACCCTAAGACCCTCTAAGCCTAACCCTAAAACCTCTAACCCTAATAGCCCTAAAGCCACCTTACCTGCAGTCCAGCGCGCTATTGTCGGGCGCGCAGTAGTTGGTGCACACATATCAAACGGTTTAATAATGTTTTAGAAGAAAGTGTCTTCTAAGGAAAAGAGGAATGCAAAAACAAGAGATTATAATTTTAAGTTGGAATGCGGAAGATTTAGGAATATTGTGCCAAAGTAGTAATAAGTGGAATAGCCTTCCAGTGAATGTGGTAGGGTCAAACATAGCTAAGTAATTTAGGCAAATGTGGGATAAGCATAAGGCTATTCTGAGGCTTAAAGGAACATGGAACTCAATTCTATTTTGCATGCGTTTGTAAGTGAATGTGATAGAGATTACCAAAGTAAAACCTGTTTAAACTTAACTGAAACTAACAGAGCAAACATACATCTGTAGATATCATTGGCAGACAAGATGCTTCATACATCAATATTACTGCTCATTGCCTGACAGGAGCAGGTGCCCAGATCAGTTAAACATTTGAATTAGTTGAGGGCATTATTTGAAAAAAAAAAAGTGGTAAATTGTCAGATAGCCTCTTGCAATAAAGAAAGCAAATGCTGTCAATGTCCCTTTAATTAAGCCAAACTTAGTTAGAATGGACAGACAGATAGATGGACCTTTTGATCCTTATCTACTGGCAGGTCAAACCTATGTGTCAGTGTTATGCTTTTGCATCTTTAATGATGTTATGACACAAATATCATGGATTTTATAGTGAAATACATTTCTAGGAAAAATATCGAGGCATACAAACTTCAGGGAAATCCGTGCCACAACTCACCATCTTGTAGTTAGAAATATGACACATTTTAATGGTTTGCTGACTATGGTTAGCCATTAAAATGTATTATATGTACAAGACGACAAGCTGTGGTGGGGATTCCCTATATGTAATGGAGCTTTATGTTTTTCATGGTTCCACTTGACACTATAATAACTTTTATTATTGGAAGCACTCAGGTTCTGTAAGGCTGCGAGGCTAAAGCCTCTTTTTTCATTGACTTTTCCATGAAAAGCACCCTCAGGAGTGTTGAGTTTTGAATCTTGTAAGGTGCTTTGTGAAGAATATATTATATTTTAAACTCAAATACAGGCCCTCCATTCTTTTGCAATGTGTTAATATTGTTTTGCCGTGTACTTAAACCCTGTATAGCACTACTGAATATGTTGGAGGGTTACAATTTAAGGCTAATAACAATCTGACCATTAGAGTGAAGTTAAAGTGTGTTGCAGGCCGGGCCTGCCCAGCTGTGTGACTTGCATCGCTCCTGTTGCCTTGGTTCCTTTCGCTCCATGCAGGACGTAACCTAACTCCAGCAGGGCTGAGCTCATTGTTTGACTTTGCAGGGAAAACTGAAACCTCTTTCCGTCTTCCCCTCCTCCTCCTCCTTGAAAAAAAAGGGGGAGAGACTTGGCCAGGAGAAAAGGATGTGAAAACATGGCGAACTTTTCCTGGGAAATGCACAGTGCTAAACCGTTACTTGTAACCCTGTGTTAGGAATAACTTTGCAGAAGGACACTTGGAGTCATAAGAACTTTTTTTTTTTTTACTGCTTATTATCATGGGATTTATGGCCATCTCTGAAACCACTGTGTGAAACAAATAAGAATGGAGCAGCACTCTGTGAAAAGAAAAGAAAGGGTAGGTATTACTTGTTTTTCTTTGTTGATTCTTTTTTTTGTTTTAACCCTTTTAGTGCTGAAATGGTGAGAGATTAAGGAGTCTCAGTGCCAGGGGATGTGCAATCTTCACCTTGCAGGGAAAGTGTTTAGTCAGATAAACAACACTTCTGTAAGGATGCTGATGTGTGTATGTTTGGGATTTATATTATACGCCCTCACCCCAGTTGTAACTTTTGTGTTTGTGAGCTCTGTTCTGCTGGCGGGAGGCACGGGGCTCTTTTGATCTTTGATGCTGGATGCCTCAGGGCACAAACTTGTGGCCTGCGTGTTATCAAACCTTGTGGGGGAGGAGGATTCTGCATTGTGCGTATGGATACTGTATTACTAGTATAGGCTGGTAAGAAAGTGCTGCCATGGTATGAGCCACAGAGCAGCCTCTGAGTCTTATATCAGACCTGTTAACTGACCTGACATTGAACAAGGTCAAGGATTACATGTACAGGGGGCAGCAACAATTAAAATGAAGATAGAAACTGAATTTTCATAGCATATATGAAATATAAAAACATTAATTTCATGAGAAATAAGAACCAATAGACCCATGTAGTCTGTCCATTCCATCTACCTACACACAATATATTCTCAGGATGGCATTATCTGAAACATGTGTGAATTCCTTTATCACTTCAGCCGGAAATCTGTTTCACTTTAAAGTAGTATTTTTTCACATTACTCCTATATCTCCCACCCTCCGACTTCAAATCATGACCCCTTACTCTTGCATGAATTAACGGCCTGTTTCCTAATTCCATATGAAAATCGTATTCTTTATTCATCTTCACGACAGCTCTGAGCACATCACAGACATGATGGGGCCTCATTCAATTGCGATTTGGCCAATTGAATAGGGCTCTACATAAGCACATAACATAATTTTTTTAAAGAAGTTTTTAGTTAGTGAACATCTATCCAAAAGCAAGGCTTTCACTAACTAAAAACTTTTGTAAAAAAATATGCTATGTGCTTATATAGAGCCCTATTCAAATGGTTAAATCACAATAGAATGAGGCCCATGGCTATTTATTAGATTATATAAATATATATAGCATGCATTCACCACACTTCTTTTGTAAAAGTATTAGTCTTTTATACATCTCTCTGTAAATGGCACTTTTACATATGATTTCTGAATTTTCTATCTCTAGTGTAATAGAATACTTTTTTCTGAAAGATGCTGTAATTTGGACCATTTTACTTTCCTTTATGTATTTGAAGGCTTCTATTATGTTACCCTCTCCTTTCTCTCTTCTAAGCTAGTCTTTTATTATAAGATTTATCAATTTCACCATGCATACAGACAAATTCTGCAAAAATGGAACACTATTTATTATTTTTATATATATATATACATATATATATATATATATATATATATATATATATATATATATATATACACATATATATATATATATATACACACATATATATATATATATATATATATATATATATATATATATAGTACTACATAATTTAGCCAGCTGGCAGATATAGGGGCTAGGGGCTATGGTGTATTTGTTTCCATTCATCAGACTGAATTTAAACTCTTTTTTTTGTGATATGGGAACAAATGCTCAGAATATTAAATAGTAGAAGAAAGGGGTCAAAGTTAGAAAAAGAGGCAGAAAGGCCAGGGGCATAAGACGGAGGACACAGTAAGGAGTAGAGTGACAGAAAGAAAGGAGATGGAGCATATGAATGTTCATTTTACCAGCCACAAAAATAAAGATGCTTGTCAGATATGCAATTATATATTTGTATAAAAGTATCAAGATGGAATAATAGCATAGTCTGCTACAAAAATAAAAATAAAAGGCTGTGCCTAATTTAAGTGGCTACTTTAAAGGCTGGAGAAATAGCTGTACATTTGTTTTAAATGAGCTGTTTTGCTTAGAAAGTTCAATAATCGTTAAAATAAGACATTTGGATGTCATGTGCAGTAATGTTTTTCTTTGGTTCCACTTGTACTGAGTACTCTGGATATATAATTTAATTTCACTTTCACAGCTTTTTCTGGATAATTACAATAATTATGTGGCATTGAAAGGACAAATGAAAAGCAATTAATGTAGTTTTTGACTGGATGATTTCATATAAATAAATTAGAGATGGAGGGCTACAAAATTGGTACAAGAGCTATATCATTATGCTTATCGGTAAAGACTGTGTCCATACAGGGTTATGGTAGCCATCTAGCAATGTGATGCTAAACATCATTTTAAACAACTTATATATTCACTATAATTAAATTACTATTTACTAAGAAAACTTAAATAGAAAAGTGCTCTCGTTCCTCTTCAATGTGATACTACTGCCATCTCTTTCATAGTTCTTATAACCTGAGGTATATTGTGATAAGATTATACTGTATACCAAATATGTCCTTTATCATTTAGCTCTAGTAGTAGCATTTTGATAATGGATTTTAAAACAATCACAAAGCTGTTGATAAAATGTCTATTCAGCCTATGTTATGACCACTGGAGGTTCATATTTATAATATGCACTTATGAAGATGCTCACTTGATAATGTGCAAAATGTTTTTAAAGAGTTTAGAAGAAATACATTCATATAGCCTTTAACTTTAACTAGTGTATTCTGTTTGATATGCATTAATTCCTTTGGGAAATTGCTACATGTGGTGCTTAATAAATTCCCGCAGGGATAGATAGAAGTGGAGGATCTTTTGATTTGAATAGCATATCTATTAAGTTGCATGACAAGACCGCCACTTTGAATAGCCATTATAAAACAATAGCAGTGCAATTACTAATAGGATAATCATTCCCCTCATTGTAAAAGTCTCCTAAACGTAATACTTCCTTTAAAATGTTCTTCTGCGCATGACTTACATAGCATTGTTAGCTACAAATTTTACAAAGATGGAAAGTTTTTCTCAAATTACATTCATTTTTTTTAAATAGCTAGTGCTTTTATTAGATGATGTCAATATACACTAATTGAAGTAAATATGCAAAACAAAAGCAAAAAAAAAGTTACAAAAGGCACTTTTGCAAGATTTTACTAAAATTACAATTTTAAACACAATATATTGGAAAGTTGTTTATCGTACTATAGACTAAAGCATTTGAGCATTATACTACTGAAGGCTGTGGTATTGGAGCATCCTTTAATTGTGGCCTGGAGGGTGGAAAAAAACAGTGAAATGTTACAAAAACATCCAAATACATGAATGCATGGCTCATCAGTTATTTTTAACAATATTGTATTTTAGACTTTAAATTATCTGAATATAGTGTTTTTTATTCTAACCATTAGTTATCTAATTTGTACCTATAGTTGCAATAATAAAAGCTAACTTTTATTCTGTAAAATAGCTTTTCCAACTGGTTTGTTCCAAATTACGGTGATCAACATTTTTAAGATAAAATCCAATTTTTATAACAAATGTCTTATTTTTTGTTTAATTAAAATATTGACTTTTTACTCAGTACCATGATGGTTTGTTTGTTTGTTTGTTCAGATAATTATCAAGTGGAATAAATAAACAAACACACATCTGGTAACTCAGCAACTCTTTGACACTTGAATGCAAACATTGCTCTGTTATCATTTAAGACACTCTGCAAGGTCTATCTCATCTTGTCCTCTGGGTATAGTGATTGCTTCAGTCAACTGACATTCACTACCCTCCCCAATCTCCACTAATAATAATGGGCTGTGGTGATTAAAGGGTGTTTTTCACATCACATACACTTGGTTTCTTTGTGAAGATGAATTGTTTTAGCACTCTGAAATGTTTATGATGTCAGAACAAGCATGGGATACAGCTGCAATAATCACAGCTTAATGGACCAATCCATTTTGTGTTTGTTACATCCCTTCCTGAGAACTGTATCATGAGGGGGTGTTTGCAGCTATCAGTGAAGGGAGGGGTGAGAATAAGGGCACATAGAGAAGACCATAATCTTTCTTAGATAATAGTATGATTGGAATTAACACCTCATTTCTTCCCACCGCATTTGCCCTGAAGGAGGAAGTTGAATCAATAGATGCAACCTCGGCCCTAAAGATGACTTCCCAAGTGTTGTAAGATACAGATCTTGGTATACTAATACTGATATGATGGTATGAGTAGCCATGGCTGTTCTTGACAGCAAACATAGCAATGCAAACCTCTCGTGTACATTGGAAGATCTCTGTGATCGCTGGGGTGTTATGTGTGAGGTAGCATACTGTGATCCCCTCATGGTATCACTTATTCTCAATTTTAAACAATAAAACAATATTAAATGAATAGTATAGTATTGATTCTGCTATGGATACAACCCTGCATCATATGTATCCATTCTATCTTTGATAAGATAAATAACATTTTAGAAATGTAGCCCGTTCTTTATCTGAGATACATCAGTTCTGTGTACTGAGATCCAACGTTCAGTTGCTCTCATAATATTAACAGATTATAAGAAAACCCTTTAAATTTTGTGATCAGACAAAAAAGTCATGTTTAGAATTTTATTTTTTGAAGAAAGGCTTCACAAACTCTGTACCTCACTTAAAGTTATAACCTTCTAAAATCAGGAGCAAAATGGCAACTTGACCTTGTATACAAAACTTAATTACTAAGGTATTAGTACATGCCAAGATGTTAGTTACATCATGATTGATTATACTCATAAAAATATTTTGTGGATGGTTGAAGTTAGAAGGATTAGGTGTCTGAGGCATTTAAATACATGAAATATGTTACATTTTCCTGCTTTTTGGATCTACTCGGATTAATAGGCAAACTGTACAACAGAAATCAATATATTTGTGGAAAGATAGCCCAGTTCTTCATTATAATGTTCTAAAGCTTTTTAAGTTTTTTAATAGTATCTTCATTAGAATCCAGCTTCATAAAAAAAAACATTACTGGTTTTAATTACATCTCACACTGACAATTCTTTATATATCTTACAAAACAGCTCAGAGATGAATTATAAAACATGTTACAATGGGACTCAAAAATATGCTAACATGTACTTAAAGGGCACTGTAATAATTCAGTTTTCATGACTTTTAAGTGGTATAAAAAAAACTATTAAATTTATTGTAAATACATACAATTTACATGGAAAATTATTTGCTCTTCTTCCCTCTTTGGGTTGGAGCTTATTTTATCTTTTTCAAACTTTTATCAGGAAGTGCAACACATCTCCCCAGGCTTTGCTGGGAAAGCTGTGCACTAATGAAGCAGATGAAGGGAAGTCTGTTGCAGGCTCTGCCACAGTTTGAAAAGGATAGGAAGAGCTCTAGCCCAAATATGGTGGTATAGCCATTTGTATTGTACATTATCTCACAAAAGATAAACTTTTTTATATCCACAATATACTGAAAAGCTATTAATACCAATCTTTACTTTTCTAAATCATTACAAATCATTACATTGGTCCTTTAAAAGAGCATGTATTAAAAATGACAACATGTTTTTAAACACAAGTTTACTCTTGGATCAAGCTTGCACTGCGCCAATTATTCACAATGACTCAACAATGTTATAACTGTTCGTTGGTTGACAGGAACAAGAAGTCCTGGATAAATATATTTTCAATGCAGTTTGATAAATATTTGGAACTTCATAAAAAAATATTCAGTTACACTCTTTCAGGTGCAATAATGAAAATATTTCTGTCTGTTGCTCAGAGTGTTTAGGTAGATATAGCTGTCTCTAAGCCAGTAAGTGGTTAGGGTTTTTTGGGTTAGATTTAGAGGGTTAGGGTTAGGGCCGGTAAGTGGTGTAGGGGCTTAGGGTTAGGGGCTTAGGGTTAAGTTTATGGTTAGGAAGTTACTTTTAGGGGGTTAGGCTTAGGTTAGGAGGGTTAGGGTTAGGGCCGGCAAGGGGTGTAGGGGCTTAGGGTTAGGGGCTTAGGGTTAAGTTTATGGTTAGAGCCAGTAAGTGGTGTAGGGGGTTAGGGTTAGGGGCTTAGAGTTAAGATTAGGGGGTTATGGTTAGGGGCAGCAATGGGTGTAGGGGGTTAGGGGCATCGGTAAGCGAGCGTGCCCGGCACCAGGAGGCTTCCCGTGCTGTGCGTGCACATAACAGGATAGATCCGAAATCACATACAAATGTTATATAAATAAATGTATTTTAAATAAATGTTTTACAATTTACTTTTTCTAGTTGCACCAGTATAGACTTACTGCATTTATTCAAAGCACTGCTAAAAATTAATTTGTACCAAAAGCTTTTTTTTATGATCAAATTCAAATAATGTTCACCACTTACCCCTACACCATCAGAATAGTCTATATGTGAAAAATAAGCGACTTTCCCAGGCAATATTTTTGCATGTTTTCAATATTGAGTCAGCAACACAGATATTGCTCCTATCTGAAATGAATAGGAAATAGTTAAAAGGTGTCCTTTAATACTAAAATGCACTCATTCCCATCATACTGTACAGTATTTCCTGTTTTAACTCTTAACAACCCTTTTTTGGGACCTATGGTACATATCAGCATTGTTCAGATTGTCAGTGTCAAGGGAAAACTGGAATACTTATATTTAGAGTCATACCCCATTACACTATTTCATTCCTCACCGGTTGTGACATTGCTAGCAACAGTCTTTATTTCCCTGGAGTACCAGAAACCTTGAGAACAACATCTCTAAAATTGAGTTCTCCAAGTAGGAAGGCCCGGTCAGGTCTGTCAGGATGATGTAGATTCAGGCAAACAAAAAACATTATTGCAAACTAAAACTAACATTCAGAAATTATTTGTATTTCTTAATCTGTTCTATTCTGTATCCTTTTGCAATTATTTAGTAACATTTCCATTGTTAAGCATGTATATATACAACTGGCAAAATATTTATTTGTAGCACTAGCTAGGTGAATAAGGTTAGTAGCTGCTTAGTATTACCTATAGAGAGAAGTCTCATATCTGATCTGTTGCTAATGGACATTTCTACCAGCAACTATATATTACTAGAGACTTGACCGTCAAAAATTACGGCAATAAAATTTGAAGCCTGGCACTGTTTGCCACACAATGTAAGGCTTTTGTTCCTCTGAGGACCTTCGGCGCTCACACCGAGCCCCGCTGAGAGCCTCTCCCCTCGTGTACTTCAAGTTTCCTGCTTTGCAACGATCACCTTCTATGCTCATCGTGAAGACAGATATATAGATACAGTGTAAAATATAAAATTTATTTAGTACAGTGAATTAATAAATTAATATGAATTAATAAATGAATATACTTTACCTATTTATATTTAATATACAGCAATCAATATCCTGAAGAGCTAACAATCTCTTTGGCTTTTCCTGCATCTGAAAATGTACAGTTGGACTGTTGATCACCTGAGGAGAAAGTGTCAGCAATGTGCCAAGTGTGCAGTGTAAATAGGCTGAGCGAGGCCAAACCATTTGTTTAGGCGGGTAAAGCGCCATTTTAGAATCATAATGTTATTATTTGCAAGGTAGTGTAGTAAAATGGGGGATTTTTTCTATGTGTTACTTGGCTCGCATGCATTTTCCGTCCGTTGTAATGGTATATTATGTATCTCCTACGTTCGTGGTACATGCCTGGAGGTGATGTGCTCGCCTCGGTCTCCTTTAGCCTCCATTTTTTTCATCCGCCATTTTTTTCTCGCTTAGCCGATTTTTGAGTGCAGAAACTCAGGAAATTCGGCATAAATTTGCGTGCAACCTCACTCCCAGGCATCCTGGCATACCACTCTTATGTTTAAAAAATGAAGCGATAATTCATAAAATCTTATTGAAAGCACATTCAGAACGAAGCTATTTTGAAAAGGGTGTGCTCCTTCCTTACAAGGTGAGTCTCTTGGACATAGGGAAGTTGCAATATTGGTGGAGTGCATGCTCTGTGTAAGCATCCACTCACCTAATTATGCAATGAACTCACTCACTGGGCTAGTAACTATAGGACAACACTTTATCACTAACAATAATACTTTCCTTTCCTGATTCCAGGAAAGTAAGCTTGAGGTAAGATATTAGGGCTCATCTTAGTAAAACACTTCTCTATTGCATACTCTACCTTTGTTGTATCCAATTAAAATTCATATGACGTACATTTTTGGAATGGCATTGACTCCACAAGGACAGCCGTAATGTATAATATTAATATTTCATTTATAATTAATAGAGGTGATATCTTTGGCTACACCTACCCATAAAGTAACCTTAATTACAAAACTCTGAAACAAGGATGGGACAGAGCAAGTATAATATTGTATCTGTGGCATGAGGACAGGCACTTTCTTAATGAAGAAAAGATCACATTATTTTTCTCATCACTTATTCATTAAATGCATCATTCTTACACTATGTGTTATTTTTTACTGCAGAAATACCTGTACTCTTATTTATTCTACTAGATAACATAGAACCACTCTTTCTGACACAAACAGATAAATATTCGTGTAAAATGTTATAACATAACACATAGCACTGATTTCTCAAAGCAAGAAAAATATTTTATGTATTTTTTTTATTTTTTATAAAAGATATAATGACAAAACAAAAAAACAAATAATCTCACAACAAAGAGATATACAAAGACAAATAAAGGCATAGACTTACTCACATGTACACGGTATAAGTTACACAGGCAAAGAAAATTGTGTGTGAGGGGTATTACATAGAAATTAAGGATACTGCCCTAAACAAGAGCTCAGAAATTCTTACATAGGTGTGGTAAAAAAAAGCATTAAGACCACTCCCAGCCCTAAATACACATAATATTTAAAAAATAAGAACAGAGCTGAGGAGGGGTAATCAGAACCTGCGCCTCATCCATTCCATGATTGACAGCCAAAGCTGAAGGAAGACCACTAATGTGGTCCTATTTTGTCCCAATGGCACATTCCTTTTATCTAGTCTCCATATAGGGAAACATTATTAAGGATCACAGAGAATGCAATATTCTTCGCAGTGCTTTGATGTGCTCTATGGGGAAACAAGTGATAATTAAACTGTGAAGGGAGGAATTAATGAAAACATAGCTATCACCATCTCCCTATTATCAGGGACAACCTATGGAAATATGTGATCTGAACTAAAGAATATGTTTGGACAATATTAACATATTTTCTACAACATGGAAAGAAATACACCACCAGCATAAAAAGTGGAAATGCAATATATTTAATTGAAAACACAATCTCCATGATCTGTGTACACAAAATGATGAATGTTACAACCATCTTATGTATCATCACTACATGGGAAATCTCTCACGTATCAACCACAGAACTAATCTCCTGTGACACACTAAGCAAGGGTCTATGACACTAGCGTGTCCCAAAACACTGGTGAGAACTTCTTAACTAGCGTTATAGATATAATGAGTGGGTATAATAAACATAAGATGCTGAATCCCTGCCAGAGAAGAGTGATATACATATAAAATGACTCCAAATGATGTGGTTAGAGGTTAAATAAATAATACACCCTTTTGTTTAATATAATTTAGCATTACTTACATGGAAGTAAACAGATGACTATCACCCGTGGGAATGAATCTTCCTTTGTTGCTGCTTCCATAAGGTTCACTCCTGCAACAATGCTGACAAGTATACATTTACTTGGCAAGAAATACATTTTGCAGCCTTAAAATGACACTACTGTCAGCGGTGGTGTATTAGAAAGATGAGGTTAAACTACAAACTATTAGGCTGCTAGTGTTGCCATTTTGTTCTGTAACTGTAACTTGTCAAACTCAATTTTTGACTCCCCGTTTCAGTATTAGTGCCATTGGGCAACCAGGCCATTTTATCAATTGCCTCCTCGTATATGAACATAAAATGAGCATTTATCAATAAATAAAATTACCTGATCAGCTAGGAGGGCAATCAGATCATTTTATAACACACGCCACTACAACCATTTTACTTTTTTAATTCCATCTCACGCTTCCCCGGTAGGCCACCAGGGAATTCCAGGCCACCAGCAGATGTCCTAGATTATGGCTGCCTATCCAAACCTATTGTTTTTTTCTTACAGATTTTAGTGTGGGAGAAGTGAGCCCTTCCTCCTACTGTCTTCTATTGTCTTAAACATAGGGCCTCATTCAACTGCGATTTGGCCAATTGAATAGGGCTCTATATAAGCACAGAGCATTTTTGTTACAAACGTTTTTAGTTAGTGAAGACCTTGCTTTTGCATAGAAGTTCCCTAACTAAAAACGTCTGTAACAAAATATGCTATGTGCTTATTTAGAGCCCTATTCAATTGGCCAAATCGCATTTGAATGAGGCCCATAGTTTTTAATGAATTCTGGTATCAGTTGCGTAACTATGGGCCTCATTCAAATGTGATTTGGCCAAGTGAATAGGGCTCAATATAAGCACATATTATATTTTTTTACAGAAGTTTTTAGTTAGTAAACTTCTATCCAGAAGCAAGGTCTTCACTAACTAAAAACTTCTGTACAAATATATGCTCTGTGCCTATATAGAGCCCTATTCAATTGGCCAAATCGCAATTGAATGAGGCCCTCTGTGTTTTATTGCTCTAGTACAACATTTCAGGATTGTACAAGGAATGTAGAAACGGTAAATTCAAAGTGATACAACTACAAACATCCCTGAACTTGCTATTTTTTTCCAGTTATTATGTTGATCCAATGAAGATGAAATTTCACATTGAATAAAATCCAAAAATCATCATGTCCAGCAGTAGCAGAGCTAGAGAATGAAGGGCCCCGGTGCAGATAAAAAATGTTGCCCCCCCCCCCCCCCCGGTACCAACATACTCAGTGCCCCTCCATAAGACCTCTTCCCATAATTGTTCCCCTCCCCAAGACTTTTTCCCATAACTGCTCCCCCACATATATACATATACTATCTCTACATAGCAGTCAGTCCCTTGCAGCAGTCATCTTGACATAGCACCCAATCCCTCTCAACATGCACCCCTACACAACACCCACACCTCTTCGGATCCATCCCTACATAAAACCAAGTCCTGGTTAGCAGCCATCCCCTCTCAGTATCCATCCCCACACATCACCCAAAGCTTCTCATCACCAACCTCACATAGCACGCATCCCTATCTCCTTTGCTCCCCCCTCACAGAACCCATCCACCTGTACTTTGTAGGCATTCAACCCCTTGGTGTCTCACCTCTTCCCTCATACCTATCCCCAGCATACTGAATTGCTGTCACCTCTTGGAGCTTCAGTAGAAATGCTCTTTTTTAAATAGGCACGGACCAATTTCCAGCTTGGGGAATGTGCGGTGAAGGAGGCCCGGGGGGGGGGGGGGGGGCATGGCAGTTTGGGCCGGGCTGGGGTGCACCACCTGCACCACTGGTAGCTCCACCCCTGATGTCCAGGGTAAAAACTTACCTTTTGAGTCATCTTGCTTTTGCATTTACCATAATACCTTTGCAGCATATGATTACTAGTATGCGGTTTACTTGTTACATGTGCTTAAGCCTAATCAGAACTTAAAGTCCGATTTATAGAATTCAGAAATTTTTTCTCACATGTATACATCATTCTAATTGTAGAAGATCTACAGGACACATACATTTTAAATGTATGTATTTGACTATTTACAATTGTACCCCTCTGGAATTTGGAGCTGTCATTTCTTTTTATTGGTGTGTTTAAGAAAATCCAGATCATTGGACTGGTTCTAAATTAAATAGTAATTTTGTTTTCCTGGGTCTATTCCCAATTATAATCGTTACTGAGCTTGGCTCATCATTTTTATAACAGAATGGTTATATTTAAAACTAAAGTATTGAGGTTATAAATGATTTGTCAGCTAAATAACTAAAACTTTACCAGCACGGAGAATTTTAAGGCACATATACATTGAATTGTATAGCTCATGCTTTATATTATCTAGAGCAGGGGTGGTCAATTATTTTTTTACAGTCCAAATCTGTTTTAAAATGAATAAAAGGTCCAAAACACATATTTTTCTATGGGTTCACAAATAAATATAGCTTATTTAAATAATAGTAACTTGCCCGTCATAAATGATAGTATCATATAATGTTATCGTCAAGTGTCTGTGCTGTCTGTCTGTGCACGCGCTCTCTCTCTGTGCTGTCTCTCTCACGTGCTCTCTCTCTCTTTGGCTGTCTTCAATTCTATTTGTATGTTTTCTAGCGGAGAGTGTGTTATAGGAAACCCATGTTATCTCAGCCATAAATGTATGCATAAAACTTCTATCAATGATAAGTTTAAGCAAATGTCCTCTGAAAGTACTTTACACATTTCCATTGTTTGTTTGGCCTTAATTCAAGACATATGGTTTGGTTTCTTGTTACATTACTTGAAGCATAGGTATAGCATGTTTGAGAACTAGAATTGTATTTATATTTCATGTATTTGAACGTCCATATTAAAATATGTGGCATATTGGTTTTTAGTAGATGCTAAAAAAGTGTCTATGGTCGGGTACTGCCAACAACAAAACTTTGCTCAGATATGCATATATAGCAACAATTTAACCTACTATTCTGGTTAATTATTATATAATTATAATTATATAAGTGTATATTGTCTTTTTTATATATATATATTCTGTAAATAAAGAATTAAAAAAAATTATGATGATTTTGAACAAACATCTTCTGTATTAATGCTTCATTTCTTAAGCTCAATATCTACCGAAAATGTACTCAAAAGAAGCATGCAATATTTAGAACCAGCTATGTGTACACATTTATATTATTTGTTCCTATTTGTCAACACAATAACCAAGAAATTTTGTTTTAGAAATTGCTTTATATAATCCTCCCATTTTTTAAAATATTGCTGGCTCATTTAAAGGAACATGGAATCCTCAAATAATCTGTTATATCAAATACGTGCAAAAAAACTATTTTCTTATGATTAATTAACAATACAAGTAAATAAATCTTTCATTTTAAGAGCCATTTACCTCACTATAAGTGTTCTTCATTGTGTTAAAGAGCACAAGATTATATTTAAAATTATCTATTTTTTTTTAATTAAAGTAAGAACAGTTAAACATTTGCAGTCTTAGATCTGTTTCTACACACACTGCTGACTGCCCCATGATTTACATTTGCTGGCTGTTCCAAGCTCTGTGAACAGAAAGATTGATGGTTTTAGTGTCTTTCTGGAATGTAATCTGGTATCAGTTAACCCAAAAATAACATATTTGTGAGTTTCTAGCAGTCATTTCCCTGCACAGATGAATTTGTGAAGGGTTAACTCCTCTTTCTGATCTGCTCTCTGCACACAGCTGTTGCTGTCAGTTTGCCTGTGGGACTTACTTAATTCTCATGTAAACAGAACTTATTTTATGATTTTTTCTGTGAAAAGGCACCTATTTCAAAGATTCAAAAAGTATTTCAACATATTTTCGGGAGTACATTACAGTGCTGAATATTCTGGCCCTTTAATTTGGAGAACAATCTCAAATAAAAGTTGCTACGTAAAGTGTATACACTATAATGGTACTAAGGCTCCCACTTGGGTTTCCTTGTGGACCAGTGGATAGGTTTCTGAGCTTTCACCGCTGTGACCTGGGTCAGGGAACCAAGAGGTCATACTACCCTGAAGCCATGCAGGGTTGGGTCTGGTCAGTACTTGGATGGTAGGCCACCTATAACTACCAGGCACTGTATGCTGTGGCCCACTGGAGAAGAAACTGGCAACCCACTCCAGTATCTCTGCCATGAATACCAAGTGGATCAGCATGGTGTGTTGTGGTCCATGCGGTCACAGAGAGTCAGACCACTTAACTGCACAAACATACACACACAGGGCCTATTCACAGTACCTGCAAAGTAAGTGAGTCTGAAGAGGTATTAACAGCACTTGCAAAATTATGCTTTGTGGAAATAATAAACTTAAAGTGCCACAACAGAGGCCCAATTTTTGAAAAGAACACAAATAAATATAATTACAATTGTTGGAAAATGAGTGGAGTATTTAAAGCATGCATTGTCTATACAGGACCTATCTCTCTGTAACTGTCCTTATCTAGGTTCCAGTTGTTGCAGACATTAAATACACATATATAAATTAATGAACTCTCACATTGGTGGTGATGAAGAAGATCATGCCTGGTTGGATAAATGATTATAGAGAGAGGCATTTAACTGTTAAATCTGTGCCATTACACATATTTATACAAACTGGGCATGCACCTCTTCCTTAACTCCCACTGTGAGAATGAATTATATATGTGTTCATTTAATTTCTTCAACAACTGGAACCTTTTTTGTGTAACTTTAAAGGGCCATTTATCTCATTGTAAGTGCTCTTCATGGTGTGAAAGATCACAATATTTTATGTTAAAATCATCTATTTTTTAAATTTCACTAAAAATAGGTTAAAAATCTAAACTTTTAAGTCTCTGTTTATATACAATGTGTATCCTACCTACTGGCTGTTGCATGAGTAATAACAGATTGCAGAGTCCTCCACGTGCTGTGGGGAAGCCAGTGATTGATAGGAGCTTTTCCCTGGAATCAGTTTACACTGCAGTGACCAGTTAACCCATAGCTGACTTGTTTTGGCGAGTTCAGCATTCCATGCCTGCACAGATAGATTTGTTAAGGGTAATTTTTTTCTTACAATCTCTACATGGACATGTCGACCGCACCAAAGCAGAGCACAGAGCGCTGCTCTGCATTGTTCAAATTCAAGAGAAACAAGAGAGCAGAAACCTAAATTTTCTGTGTTAAGAAATTACAACAATTACAGGTAATGTAAGAAAGATGGAAATTGAAGCTGTCTTTAAGCGGGGATGCACACCCCTATAACTTGATTGGCTGCATTAATGCCTCAGCATGTGGGCGGACTGGCACACACATATTTGATTTTATTTGATTTCTCAGTGAAAAGTGCAGGTAGTTGAAAAATTCAAATAGTATTTCAACATGTTTTTAGTAGATCTTTACTGTGGTGTGCTCCAAATTGTGCTGAATTAAGTGGCCCTTTAAGACACCTCATCTTTTCTGATAAAAAAAAAATTTTTTGGTAATGTTTAAAGCATGCTGTATAATTTAAATTTTGGGAATTGCAAGTATAGGAATGGAAAATACATCTCAAGCCCCTCTACGCTACATTTTAGTGCCAAACCCCAAATATGTTATATCCTCCCTCACACATCTAATTTTTCTAGGTACATCAGGTGTGACTGCTCCTTGTGCACATTATGTACTGTATTACCTACTAGGGTATGGAAAGATTTCCATGAAAAATAGCTTGACAGCAACACCACAAGCAGCAGGGATGATATATTCCACAGTATCCCACATACAGAATTATGCTTTGGTTAAGCCACCCGTCATTTTTGATGCAGGAGGTGGAAAAAGTAAATGCTAATGATTTTCAGTGTGTCCCAGCCTTGGCTCCACTTGCATTTTCCCAGTAGCGATATGCTTTGCATACAGCATGACTAACACAAAAATCAATTCTGCGGAACACACAGAAAGAACGATTATAAACTGACAAAACCGTTTTATTATTTTTCTACAATGCTTTTATTTCTTCTTTTGCTCTGTTTTCTGTGAGAAAAAAGTAGGAAAATTTAAATACAGCCAGAGCAGAAAAAATCTTGGTAATATAAAGCATGATTTAGTACTTTCTTGGGGGTTTTGTGTAGATTTGTCATGCATCTTTGTGATCTGTTGCACTTTCCCAGATATCCTTGTGGAATTATCTATCAGTATATGTTTCGTGCAAGTATTTAACACAGGAAAGGCAATTTTCATGGTTACAGGGCCACTGATGTCTATAAGTTTATAAGATGCTCATTTAAAGAACTTGCAAGGATAATGGACAAAATGTTTTTTTTTTAATAACTAACATTATCTATCTGTATCTATTGCAGTTTTCCTTTAATGAAGGCTTACATTTATTTTTTTCCCCAAACAGATTCATTTTATTAATTTCTATTTTGAAGGGTCACCTCAGCAGTAAATTGATTTAATTTTACAGAACATTAAAAACTGGCTATACACTGTACTAGCAGTTTCTTCTATAGTTAATCATTTCTAAAATATTTAGTATTGGTTGTGCGGCTCCTGTATGCTAATATACGGCTCAGAGTACTTGATAGGGATGTGACAGTAGTCTAACTGCCAGATAACATTGGGGGTCTTTTTTTGGTCACTAGAGAGTCAGACAAGCAGACTGTAATCCTAATTAGCACAACAAAGCAGCTAATTACTATAAATGTGCAGTATTTTCTTGTTTAAGGGCCCATTGTGATCAACTGTTTTTTTCCCTGTATGGTCATTTTATTAATTATACTGAATAAAACTGGTCAAAATGATAAAAAAACACAGATTTTACATTTTGTAAGTTTTCTATTCACTTATTTATTATGACGTGATTCTGACTGTAATCTGTCTCCTGTTTCTTTGTCTATATTTGTAAAATTACAAGCATTTAAAAACTTTAGTTGACAGCACTGGTAGTTTTAGCAGCCACATTTCTATTGCACAAATAGAAGCTTGCTTTGCCTTCAAAGTCTCCACTCACTTCAGAAAGTTGTCCAGCAGCAACCAAAATTGTAAATTCAACTGCTGAATAATTGAATATAAAAAGGTAATAAAATACAGGGTTTTACATTTGTTCCATATTTTAAAACCATGTTTCCTATTTTAAAGGGACATACAACTGTTTTTTTTTCTTCAAGCAATTAAAAGAGCACATTTTAATCATTAAAAAAATGTAAAATATTGAATAACAACTTTTTAAGCTTAGTTGAAACTAACAGAAAATTCAGAGAGCGTAATTTAGTTTGTATATACCAGGGCTAGACCCCAAGAGCAGTTACATTTCTGAATACGTTTTTGTGCTCTGAGACTATAATGAAACACACTGTCAATGCCCTCATTCTGATACAACAAAGAAAACAATTCTTTCCATGGCAATTTTAGTGTAGTTTATAAAAAAAAAAGTGTACATTTCACATTTTTTAAGGTTTATTTATGATATGCTCTTGACAACCAGTTCTTGCTACTCCATCTGCCCTCAAGCGTCAGTGGTATCCAGTATAGAAAAGCCAGTATATGAATAGTTTATGATCCAGTATGCATCCTCTAGAATTGTGCTGGATCCCATAAATCTTTCCAGACGCAGTCATATGAGTGCAGCAGAAGACCTCACAAATCAGCAGAGCAATGTTGCTGCGAGACAGCCCTGACAGTGATCATTCAGCCTGCTAGAATTATATGTTATTTTCATGAGGTTTTCAAAGCAGGGATGTTGACTATAGAGGTCCTGATCACAGCTAGCAGCGAAGGCGTGCAAGGATTTCCATGTGGCTGGGTAAACCGCAATCCTTCTCTGCTGACACTGGAAGATAGAAAGTAATAATGACAGACTAGGATGGCTAAAAAATAAATTCATGGTTTTAGAAGAAAATACTACCCAGCTCACTTATATTATTGCATGCTCGCAAATAGAATATTCTAAGATTTATGGCTTTGCATCTGAAATAATCATTTACTGCAGGTGTATAAATGTTTCTTTTCATGGACCAAGTGAATTGATTAATATGTAATAGATTTGCTATAGTTGATTTCTGTCTTTTAAGGGGCCATAAGAAATGCTTAAAGGGTCAATGTAATTATACAGTGATGTAGACAATTCAGTAGTAGAACTAAGTATGAACACCAGCGGTGGAGCTAGAGAACGGAGGGCCCTGGTGCAAAAATAATGGGGCCCCTCCTCCCATGGGAAGTTGTAAAAAAAAAATTGAGCTGGGACCCCAATTAACTCAGTGCCCTCCCCAAGACTCCTTCACATAACACCTCCATTCCCTAAGACCATTTTCCATAATAACACCCGTCCCCAGGACCCTTTCCCATAGCTGCTCTCCCCCAAGACCCCTTTCTAACGCTGCTCCCGTTGCCTTAACTTCCACCTGCGTGAAGAATACATATATACAAACATACAGTATATACATATACTATCTATACATAACAGCCAGCTCTCTCAGCACCCAGTCTCTCTAAACCTCCACCTTTATACAGGAAGCCCCGCCATGATAAACACCCTTTACCTTCCGTGTATTTAATAGAAGTGAGCCGTAGAGAGGAAAATGACAGAAAATATATATTTTTCTCATTACCTTGAAAGTTTTGCTCCTCCTAATTTATTGCTTTCTGTATTGTGTTTCTGTGCATGTTTGCCTTTGTATGTCTGTAATTGGTGAATAAGGGATGATGTGATAGGGGGATTCCATTTGCTAACAAAATTGTGTTTGTTTTATAGCCTTAAGATCATGTTTCACATTAATAGATTATGTAGTCATGCTATACAGGGGTGTGCCTCTGCCTAGGGCGGCACATTTTCATGAGGCAACAGGCTGCCTGACAATGCAGTGCAGTACATTGAAATGTGTTTGTATATGCACAAAAACACACATAGACTTGAGATATAGAAAGGGAAAAGGAGGATCTGCAAGTGGGCAAAGCGAGGGGGTGCAGAAAGCTGAATGCTCCAAGGCAGCATAAAACTTAAATAATCCCATGGTGTAAAATCAGTTATAAAATAGATTGACATCTCCACTGGATATATTTGCTTTATAAGAATTTTGCAGTTATTTTAAAAATTTAAAGTAAGCTAGCGTCAACTGAAAACCAAAAGTGTATTAAAAGACTATTAGCCCTATTAAACGTAACGTAGCCTGTAAGACTTGCCGCTATTAAATTGGCCACATAAAGCAACCCGCCAACGACTTGCGGGGTAGGGGTGAAAAAACCCTACGGGACGTCGAAAATTGCACTCCACGGCCGCAAATCCTTCGTTTTTTCAAGCCCGTAACTGTTATGTTCCAATCACGCTATTGAATTGCAACAAATCCAGTGTCGTTTAAGCCCTTTACCTGTAAAAGGAGCCAAAAAGCAAACGGGTACTAGAGAGGACACGCAAGGGGGCGAAAGTCCTATCCGTAGCACTGTAAATGCAAATATACACACACTACTGTACTCATAATTAAAGGGAAAGTGATCTTAGGTATTAAAATTAATAGCACAACATTCTCAAGCTTGCAAATCTGCAATATAAAATACTATTATTTCTGTTTCACTTCCGTGTTATATCGATTCCGGCAATCAATGCGTTAATACATATAATGGAACTTGAATATCATATTTACTGATTTATTATTTTTGCATTATATCTTGAATGCGGGTCCGATCGAAACTCATAATTGAAACCCGTAAGGCTTTGAAATCTAACCTCCATTTTTCAATGACATAATGACGACGATCTCTGTTGCTATTGGCTCCATCTAAAACCGTAACTACTGGTTTGACTAATTGATCATGCTCATGGTCGCACATCCAACATGCAGCAAATGGTTTACGGGTTTGCGTCTCTGGCCCGTAACTTGTGGCCTGGTTTAATTTAAAAGCACTGTAACACAGCCAAATTTTAATCCTGCAGCCTTTGTGTGCTTGCCGATTATGCTACGGGCTTCACATTTGTATGTATCTATATATGAATATAATAATTTCTAAAGAAGTCATTGCCCTACCTCAATGTGTTTCCTGTAGCACTGCTGGTTCCTGTTTAGTGCGCTTGGATAGACCTGTATATGTTGATTTTAGGGGAATCTTTCCTTACTCTAATTCTTGGAGGCCCAGTGTTCTTATTTGTAAGCAAGATAAACTAATCAGCATAGGCTTTGACAGTTAAAACACCAAGACAGACACAATTGTGATTTATTTGGTGATATGTATATAGAACAACATGACAGTAACATGGGGCCTCATTCAATTGCGGTTTGGCCAATTGAATAGGGCTCTATATAAGCACATTGCATTTTTATAGAAGTTTTTAGTTAGTGAACTTCTATCCAAAAGCAAGGTCTTCACTAACTAAAAACTTCTGTAGACAAATATGTTCTGTGCTTTTATAGAGCCCTATTCAATTGGCCAAATCACAATTGAATGAGGCCCATAGAGTCAAGCATGCAGATCCACTTAGCAAGTAATTTTATGCTTCTGTGGTGTGGATCTATTTTTTCCTTTTTATCATTGAAAACCTTGAATAGTTTATGTTTCCATGAAGAAATATGAGACCAGTATTTAGGTTTATATGATTTTTTTCCTCCGTTGTCTATATGCAATTCTAGGCTTATGTTTATCCATGTCTTATAATTGTACTTCAATATGTAGACAGGCTATGGTAGTGTTTTCTCTGCATTTTCTGCTGCCATTATGAAGTGTATCGGAAGCAGAAGTGTCTTCACATCCAAGATCTCTGCAAATGGTGACACCTTCTGCGAAGGAAAGCTATGGCAAGCCTGAATAACTATTAAAGAGTAAAGATAATACACTATCAATACAGTTCTGCATAGTTAGAACTATGGTATTGCCTGTAGTAACATATAGAGTTGAACCATAAAGAAGGCTGAACATCGTAGAATTGATGCATTTGAATTGTGGTGTTGGAGAAATTGCTTAGAGTCCATTGGACTGCAAAAAGATCCAGTCCTCCAATACTACAGGACATCAAGCCAAACAGTTCAGTGGAAGGGTTGATCATGAGGCTAAAGCTCAATTATTTTGGCAATATCACGAGAAGAAGCAAGGAAGGGGAGAGATTTAATAAAAATATATAAAAGTGATATAATAAAACATATAAAAGAACAAAATAGCACACTCACATTTTATAACCTCAATAAAGGAACTACATTGTAGTAGATACCATACAACAAATTCTCTGAATGGTCCAGATGGTATATAGTTGGTTAAAACAGACACAGGAACTTATTCCACAAAATATATCTCACTCAGAGATATTGCAGTGCTACCAGGATTAATCCAAAAGCATTTTGCAGCTCCTGGTGTTGCTTTCTCAATGGTACCAATCATAAGAAGACAGGATTCCCTAGAAAAGATTATGGAAGACATAATTCTGGAAAACATATAAAGCACATGAAAAAAGGGATGACAAAGGTGGAGATGGATAGATGACGTAATTGAAGCAGTGGCCAAGAGTTTAAGGGAGCTCAGAGGGGCAGTGGCTGTTAGATATGCCTGGCGTGATCCAGGCAGTACATAGGGCCATGGAGATCCAGACATGACTGAACAACAACAACAACAAAACTCTCATGGAGAGCTCATTCTCCCTTGCCATACAGAATAGCTGCTCACAAGGTAGTCGGGAACAAATTATTGGTGAGGCATGCTGCCAGTTCCAAGAAATCTTACAGAATACAATGAACATCGTGGCAGCAAGCCTTATAATGTGCCAGACTTAAGTTGTTAAATAATCTGGGAACCTGGCTCTATAAAGACAAGTAGAATATAATAAGCAAAAAAGAAATGTAGATAATATTTCTGGACAAGTTAATAACATGCTGTTTAATAATTTCCTTGATAAATATGGAGAAACTGATTATTTAATTAAATTGATGATAAACTCCTTATAATTAACAGAAAGGTCGGAGTTTCAGCCAATGTCATACAGAACAATTCACAGACTCACAATAGACACAGCTGTTGCCTAGAAGAAGGAAACAAGCAATATGTACACTAGAGGCATATGAGTTAAATGCTCGGGTTGCAAAAATGTTTGCATTGTTTTGAGAATAATAACTGTATGTATAGTGTCATTTCCACATTTCATGAGGAATTTTAACAAGCATTTAAAATAACAGAGGCTGCAATTCCACAAACAATGTCATTTGCATATAATGAAATAGTTATACAGATGCAGCCATTAACTTAATTATAGCATGTATATCAAGAAACACTTTAGTGTCTGTATTCATATACAACTTATGCCACTGTAATGACCGAGCTTGTTTTCCCAAAAGCATTTCCAAACGCTTGTAGACAGCCTACAGCTGTTTAATTTCTACACAGCTTTACCCTATACACTTTAGCACTAGTAATAGGTTTTGACAATAATTTTGAAAACAGCAACGGATCAGCCACAAAACTGACATACAATGTCTATTCACCTTAGACCAGTAATTCACAACATATTGGGCCCTATTCTATTGGCCAAATCATAAATTTATATACACTTAATATTGCCACATATTCTATTAGCTACTTGCAATCTGATTACGAGTTACCCGCCCACAATCACTACGGGCCAGCCAAAGACGCAAATTCGAGCTTAGACCTCCATTGGTTTTAGCACAGCTTGAACATTACAAGCGCTAAATAATTAAAGTTACACAAAATGGCTATTCGATTAGATCTGTAGCACTAGCTCGCAAATAAAGTCTAACCCACAACTGAAAATGTATCATATTTTTCTCAAAAATATTACAAGTACAAAATAGGACTCACAAGGACTTTTTAAAACACTTATTAGAGCCGTAGCAGCAATTAAACACACAATACTGTACTTTAAAAGCATAGGAAGACATGGAAAGACATTAATTGCAGAACAGTCTCAAACCCACAAATATGCAATAATTGTTTTTTTAACTGTTATTTATGTGTAATATCGATTCCGGGACTCAATGGGTTAATACATCTCATGAAACCCACATGGACTAGAACAAATACTCTAATGCATTTTATAGCGTGCAAGATAACGAGCCTGATTGGCAAATATTTCCAATTGGCTCTCATTAATTCGTAGCCTCCGATTGTAGATTACGTCTAACTTCCATGTTTTACTGACGTCATGATGTCGGACTCATTTACTATTGGCAGTGTCTAAGAAGCAAACTATGGGCTTGCTTAAATATTTTCAGATCATATGACCCCGCTGTCACAACCTTGAATGGAATATAATAAGAGCCTATTGCCCAAACCTCTCCCCACAGGTGTGACCGGTTCGTTTTACCTCTGTACAGCAGGAAGAACTTTCAGCCCTTAGGTTAGACTGAGAGATGTCTGTGGTCTGGTGTAGCATAAGGATATTTCTAAGTTCTGAAAAGAACTTACTCCAGCAAACAGGATTCCCAGCCTAAATAACGAAATTCACACTTTAATTATGTGAACCATTATAACGTCTTTATTACTGAAACCATCAGACATATTTATACCACATTCTAGCAACAGCAGACCAATCAATTCAAATGTGCATCCATGGTTACACCCAATCCTTCTAGCTCACGTTATCACCCATGCCTGAAAGTCTAAGAGAATTACCCATAGTTTTCCCTTGGTACCATTGTATTCTTGGTAGGGGGTAATTACATCAGTCTAAGGGCTTGTGATAGTGGGAGAGATACTGGTATCATGTGACTCCTAGGGGTCAATTATCTTGCTAATCTTGTTAATAAGGGACTAGTCCATTACTATGAAATATTGGGCATATACAATATTTCCCTTATAAGTGCTAGCCCCCCCACAAAGCACAACACAGACATACATCCTATCATGTTCATATGCACACCCCAACTATAAACATGGGTAACACAGTATGGGCCCAGTGACACCCAGGCAACTTTAAACAGGCATATCAAGGAATAACACATAAATCACAACATCCCATGTTAACCCATTTCAATGGGCCCCTTTCCCCTGGCACAATAAGCCTATCTTATAAGGCTGAGGGCATCAGTCTGTAAGGTATTGCACAGCTGGTGCCTTGGCATGTTTCAACTATGCCCCCTCCCCCTGTAATCCTACTTAAAAAGTCAATAGAATATATCTGGATATTTAGAGGGGGAAAAAAACACCCACAGCCAAAATTACGGATTAGAGTAATTTACAGGCTTCTTATATATTAGAGCCCATTCTCGGTAATGATACCAGCCAAGGAAAAAAAATAAAATCTTACTTACATTTCCTGCTTAAGTTCCATGACTTACGATGTGGGATGTTGCAGGTTAGCAACAATATTTCTTTCCCCTATATATTATTATTATTATTATTATTTCCTTTATTTGTAGTGCGCCAACATATTCCGTAGCGCTATACAGGGGTAAGTTCAAGTCAAAACAATATTAACAAAATAAAAAAAAAAGAATAAAAGAATGGAAGGCCCTGTCATTGAGCCTCAAATCAAGTGTACACAGTACTTTTACTAAAGCACATAAGATTGAAAACTTGCAGACTTACAATCTAAAGGGACGCCACGTCTATCTTCCTTAAGATAGTCTTGATCCCCATCTCTGAATCGAGAGGGAAATTAATAATGATACAAAGGAACTTATCCAGGAAACTAAAATTATGTTAAAAGTATGATATTCATTTTCCTTTTTCCTGGATGTTAATGGCAGCATTGACGTGGGTAATGCCCAAGCTTTACTTTATATAGCATGGGAAGACAGACAAGTACATTAGAAGTTATTTTTATAGATGCTTTACTTGGCATAAAGAACTGATGTTAGAACGTTTTGTCCAAACGGTACATCTTTGTAACCCAGTATATCCAGATGCTAATGCTTATTAATGTATTGCCTGAGGACCAGGACCCATGATGGGTTTGGATCAAGGCCAAAGTCATCCTGGTCCAAAATATATTATGAAATATCTTATATGCCAGTAAAAAAAATTCTCAACCCATGTTTTGGAATAAGAGATTATACTTGAAATCAGCCTAGAAAATATTGAAAGATGGTTAAGTAAAATGACTTGCATTTTAAAGAATCATAAGTCAAACACAAACAGTATCTTGAAATAATTTTTAAGCTCATAAACCAAACATAATAAAAAATACATAGAAGGCAAAGAATGCATTTTCCCCTTTAAAATGGCTAAGGCTAAGGGATTGGCGCATGACATCACGATTGACATCACCCCTGCATGTCCATAGAAAAAGAATGGATGCATCTTGTGGTTGGCAAAAGTGCCAAGCATTGGAACAGACACAATGAGGGCCTTGCACATGCATAGCTAAGTTATAGTATAAAGTGTATTGGCAAGGAAAAGGATGTTACAATGTTGTCACATTAATGTGTGAGGATTGTGCGCATGCATAAAAGCTTGGAAATCAGTTAGAGCTCAGAAAATGATGGACAAAATGCACACTATGCCAAAAAGCACTAAAACCAATGGAGACAAGTGGACAAGAGCTTCCTTAAAAAAGAAAAAAGGTAATATGTAAAATGTAAACTTCTGCAGTAAGCACATACTTGGGGATAAAGAGCCAATCATTGAAAACATAACAGTATAAAAGAAGAAGAAGAATGTAGGTACTATATGAATATGTTCTATTTAATCATGCAAAGTGATTTCCTTGACAATATTTCTTCATGCTTAGAGAAAAAAGGATGACATAATGCATAAAGAAGTTTGTCAGTTATAATAGGGGAGCGATCCAAGGGAGTTCTTCTGGAGATCTCTTTTGGTCCCTGCAGAAGGAAGAGGGATGGTGAACTCTCCCTGCTAAAAGCCCTGATCAAAAAAGTTTGCATCAGCAGGAGGACAAAATAAGACTGCTCTACAGAAAATGGAGGGGCCATATATAGAGGAAGATAACTTGTTCCTGCTGTCATGAACATCCAGGAATGTATTTATTTTCAAACAAACTAAACGGCAAAGTTGTTGCTCTTCTTTTGATTCTTCCATTGTGTTAATAATAGTATTAGCTGTAGAATGGGATGCTTGAGCTCAAACACTCTCAGTCAATACTATACATAGCTGGACTTTCCTTTTGCCAATGATGTGTATACTACAAACTGTATGTGGAATGTTAGTTGCCATAACAATGTGATTGTTGTTGGTGGAGTTTGTTGGCTGGTTGCACTAAAAAAATATTTCTGAAATTAAACTAGGCATAAAGAGCATTTTTGGAACCAATTATTACAATGTTTAAATACACTGTGTGTATTAACAGCATTACATAACTAAAAGTACAAATAATTTAAATCTCCGTTAAGCTGCAGCGACTTGAAAGATTTTTTTAGAGCTACATAATAGTTTTTTAAGACCGAACATTATTTAAAGCACCACTCCAGTCCCATATTTTTTGATTTCTCTTTTACAGAACCAGATTTTGTAGTAGACAACTGAAAAGTTGTTTTTATATATTTTTCCCTAGTATATATATATTTTTCCCTGGGCCTCATTCAATTGCGATTTGGCCAATTGAATAGGGCTCTATATAAGCACAGAGCATATTTTTTTACAGAAGTCTTTAGTTAGTGAACTTCTATCCAAAAGCAAGGTCTTCACTAGCTAAAAACTTCTGTAAAAAAATATGCTCTGTGCTTATATAAAGCCTGCAATTGAATGAGGCCCTCCGTTAGGTTACAATTGTCAAGGCTTCCCTTTTCTGAAGAAGATCTATTTGTAAAGTTGGGCAACTCTGTTATACAGCTGCAGAGAGTGATACAATGTTGGTATTCACTTAATAAAGTAGCTTTCATTATCCAAGGTTACCACCTACTCATCATGATGAATAAACTCACAAATAGTCGTGGTCTTATAATACAGCAATGGAAGTCCCAAGGCCTGCACATAATTATTTAAACTTTAACACATATGTTAAAAGAGAGTACATTAATTATAGGTATTCAGTTAACCGCTGCGAGATAATGGATTGAAAATACTTGGAATGTAGTGCTCATAATTGATATGAATTTTCCATATGTGATAAGAATTCCTCATTAATAATCATCTACAACACTGAGTTAAAGTGAAATCTGTACCCACAATTATATAACACATAGCAATATTCATGATTTCTTGTAAAAGTTGAAGCTGTTGTGCTGCTGTGTGTGAGTGTGTTTGCGTCATTTAGTCATGTCCAACTCTTCGTAACCTCATGGACCATAACACACCTAGTATTCATGGCAGAGATACTGGAGTGGGTTGTCAGCTCCTTCTCCAGTGAGCCACAGCATACAGCTCCTGGTTTTCCTAGATGGTCTACCATCCAAGTACTGACCTGGCCCAACCCTGCATGACTTCAGGGTGAGGTGACCTCTATGTTCCCTGACTGGAATCCAAACCCAGGTCTCAGCGGTGAAAACATCAAATCCTAACCACTGGACCACCAGGGAACCCATAATATTCTATAATTAAAGGGCCACTGTAGTCAAACACATGTAACATGAATTTAACAGATCACATTTTATACAATACAAAAGGATATTTATACATGAGAAATAATTGATCGGTAATATAGAAAAATGGCATTTAATATATGTAGCGGCAGACATTGCAATGCATTATCACATATCAATGTGGTATAGGGGCTTCCCAATTCTGAGCTGCTGCTAGGCTAGTTTCAATTAACTATTCAATACGAAGAGCAAAGGGGATGACTTGATACAAACATGCCCTCTACCACCGCTGCATTGATACAAGATTGTGTTGATCACCCTGCAAACATAATATGACCATAGTTTGTTCTCTGCAACAACAAAAAAAATAGCTATCACTTCCTTTTTGTCGCCACATAAATCCTTAGAAAAGCATGGCCAATCTGTTTGTGCACTGGGGTGATAGAAAGCGTTTGGGAATTAATACTAATAGAGCAAGTCACACTTAATTCTGGTTTTGTATCAGATATTATTTATGGTCTTCTAACAGCAGCTGAGCACCAAGACGTGTCTAAGTGAATAACTAGGCTGAACACAGTGCAAATTGTGTTCTATCTGTCTAACTATTTATCTAGTTACCTGTCTATAGGTTTTGAAATCTAAGTGCTTCACTAAGAAGAACTTTATCATTTATCAGTTGTCACTTATGATTACATTTGCAATGCTTTTTGCTGGCTGTTATCATATGTACTAATGAAAAAAAGCTGGCAATATGTTGTAAGCACAATTTGCAATTGGTCGCAATGCCAATATTAACCATTTCAACAAACAACGAAATAATAATAATAATACAGATATCACATATATAGTTGTGAGTATACGAGCCGTTGCTCATGCTTGCGGGCTCTGTGCTCCTTGCCAGCAACTGAGGCCCTCGCAAAATTTACAAGGGCTGCAGTTGCTGGCAAGGAGCGCCGAGGGCGCTCCTTGCCAGCAACTGCGACCCTCGCAAAATTAACATCGCAACGCAAAGAAAATATGAGACACGTTACGACCCAATACGACCTTGCAAAAATCAGCTGCAACATGCGCACATGAAAACATGAAAAATACAACAAATACACACAACAAATGCATAAAAAGCTTACTTACAGGACACTTCTCTAAGCGAGAGAAAAAATGGCCACCGAAAAAACGAAAACGAGGCTACAGCAGTCTAAAGATGCAAAACCCCACCAAACACCTACGTATTTGCCGAAAAACACCTACGAGATTAAAAAACAAGGATGCAACCTGCGCAACCCCAAATACATTACAAACACAATAAATACAAACAACATACACATAAAAAGGTTACTCACAGCAAGGGGGGCACCGAGGACCTCTGCAAGTGAAGTTACACCTCCATTTAAGCACAAATTTCGGAGTTTAGAGACTTGAAAATTACCTATGAGAGAGAGAAAAAATGGCCGCCGAACAAAACGAAAACGAGACTAAAGGTCCCTAAACACGCAAAACACCACCAAACACCTACGGATATTCTGAAAAAAAAACACCAAACAGCTACAGGTATTCCAAAAAACTTGCACTACATAGAAAACGAACGACGCTACATCAGCAACATTGTATACACCAAACACCATTAGCTCACTTACAATTTCATTGCCGTCATTTTTTGACGGGCAATTCGCTAGTGTAATATAATTGTTAACTACTGCAGCACCTCATTACACCAAGATCTCCTCCAAAATATGACCCTAGGAAAACTACATTAGACACTTGGGGGAATTTACTAATGTACTGATTTTATTTACGATGTGTTGAGATGGGCCTTGATGACCTGAGATAAAGCATGTCAGATCATCATGTGATTTATTAAAGCCATTCTTTAAAAAATTAAAATATTGCACAGTGTGGCACATCACATTCCCCCACGATCTGGGCATAGTTTGTGGCGTGTTAGGGCCAGCCAGCAGTAAAACACAGGGCGAGCTTTAGATCATGTGAATTATATTATTATTTTGTATAATTTGTCCTTCCTGTCTGTCTGTGCACTCTCTCTATCTGTGCTCTTTCTCTCTCTGTGTGCTGTCTGTGCACTCCCTCTCTCTGTGCACGCTGTCTGTGCGCTCTCTCTCTCTCTGTGCGCACTGTCTGTACGCTCTATCAAGTGTCTCTCTCCCTCCCTTTCTCGCTCTCTGTCTTATGTCTGTCTCTCTCCTATCTCTGTCTATATACACACACAGACACAAGGGATTTCTTTCAAATCTAGTATACGCTTGTATAATTAATGAGAGTGTGCACTAGGAATTTACCAACATAAATATGAGGGCCTACATCTCTGGAATGTAAGTATATATATATATATATATATATATATATATATATATATATACAGTCAGGTCCATAAATATTGGGACATCGACATAATTCTAATCTTTTTTGGCTCTATACACCACCACAATGGATTTGAAATGAAACGAACAAGATGTGCTTTAACTGCAGACTTTCAGCTTTAATTTGAGGGTATTTACATCCAAATCAGGTGAACGGTGTAGGAATTACAACAGTTTGTATATGTGCCTCCCACTTTTTAAGGGACCAAAAGTAATGGGACAATTGGCTGCTCAGCTGTTCCATGGCCAGGTGTGTGTTATTCCCTCATTATCCCATTTACAAAGAGCAGATACAAGCTCCAGTGTTCATTTCAAGTGTGCTATTTGCATTTGTTGCTGTTAACTCTCAATATGAGATCCAAAGAGCTGTCACTATCAGTGAAGCAAGCCATCATTAGGCTGAAAAAACAAAACAAACCCATCAGAGAGATAGCAAAAACATTAGGTGTGACCAAATCAACTGTTTGGAACATACTTAAAAAGAAAGAACGCACCGGTGAGTCTGCAGTTAAAGCACATCTTGTTAGTTTCATTTCAAATCCATTGTGGTGGTGTATAGAGCCAAAAAGATTAGAATTGTGTCGATGTCCCAATATTTATGGACCTGACTGTATGTATATAAATATAGTATATACAGTACAGTCTGATTGCGCGATAAAATATGACTTTACATTCAAGATTTGCTTGTTGTTATACATTTTCAGACATTTTGTATTGTAGAGAGTAAAATAAACTCTGCTTAATACAGTGCCTTGCAAAAGTATTCACCCCCTTGGCATTTTTCGTGTTTGGTGGCCTCACAACCTGGAATTAACATGGATTGTTTGAGGATTTGCATCATTTAATTTACAGAACATGCCACAACTGTGAAGAACAACATTCAGTGTAGCTGTTAATATGTATACTTCTACTTACCTGTGTCAGATATGGCAGATGTGCTTGCATCCACACTCTATCAAGTGCCCAGGGGTATGTGATTCCACTACTTAAACTGGTTTGTAATAACACTAAATCTGTATGTTATACTGTTAATAAATATATAGTCACCATCTTCCTGTTGCTCATAGTGGCAATTATAAACTGATATGCAGGTAACATAGACCATCAGGTGTAGGTGATAATAATATGATAAATTCATATTCAAATAATCATAATTATTTTGGTTGGAAAATGATACATAGTAAAATTATAGCCTTTATCCACACTGATTGAAGATTTATGAGTCTGATAAAGGGAATGGCATGAATTACATGCATTTGGATTGCCCTTTAACTTGTATAAATGCTTCAAACAAAATCGCTAATGACAATTTAGCATAAAAACGAAATGCAAATTACTGCAAATATAATTAAATTTGAACTTGTCTGATACATTTATTGCACATTTGATAACATTATTGAATCATATTGAAGCAGTCCTCTTGAGTATGAATACTGTAAGTCTGTTTTCCCCCATTGAGAAGGGACAGTCATTACCAGAGTTTTACAGTACCTACGAGTACCTCCATTTTAAAAGGCAAAACGACAACAGTCAGTTTGTATATAAAATTCCTTTTTATTGATATAACATGACATTTCATGATAGCCAATAGGAGGAGTATCACAAGTGACATCTGAAACAGTATTTCTGAAACAGTGCAGTTTGTTAACTGTTTCCTTGCTGCTGTGGTTAAAGTGTACAGTAACTGGACAAACAGCAACATTGTGAATAAACAGTGATGAAACTGGGGAGCACCATGTGCCATTAATGTCAGAGGAGAACGTCAGCTACGAAAGTGTGTGAGGGCCAACCGACACAATCCAATTGTGCAACTCACCGTCCAAACAAACCAGGGGGCTACCAGACGTGTGTCTAAAATAATAGTACAGTGAACCCTGTTGAGTATCGGGCTCCGAAGCAAACAACTGGTCACTGCACCCATGCTGACAAGGATTCATTGGCAGAAACTGTTTAATTTCACGACAGTACCAAAATTGGACCTCTTCCGTTTGGCAAAGGGTTTCCTTCTCTGATGAGTCGCGTTTTCTGCTCCATTGACTGGATGGACGTTAGTGTGTCAGCTGCGAAACCTCAGAGAACAAATACTCTGCAACCATTGTTGAAAGAACACAAACTGCTGGTGGCAGCGTTACGGTCTTGGGAATGTTTTCTTGGCATTCTTGGGTCCACTCATACCTTTGGAAGGCACTCTGAATTGGGTTATCTATCTCTTCTTGCAGATCAAGTACACCCACACATGTTGACTGTCTTCCCTGGAGTGCATGGGATCTTCTAGCAGGACAATGCAAAATGTCATATGGCCAGAATTGTCCAGGAGTGGTTTGAGGAGCATGACAAAGACTTCCAAGTACTCCCCTGGCCTCCAAGTTCCCTGGACTTGAACCCCATCAAGCACCTGTGGGACCACCTTGATCGCTATGTTCATTGTATGGATCCTCCACCACACACTCTTCAGCAGCTGTCCGATGCACTGCAGTCTGCATGGCTCCAGATACCCTTGCCAAGCTTCCAACATCTTATTGACTCCATCTAGCTGCTGTCAATACTGCACACAGCGGTTATTCAGGATATTAGCCGGTGGTCATAATAATTTGACTCAACCGTGTATATTGTTTAACTTCAGTATCTGTCAGTTTAGTTACATTTGCGGAATCTGTATAGTTATTATTCTTGTCATATCTATAGATAAGTAATGGAATGGAATTTCATCTATACTAAGAAAATGCTTGAGATTGCTGAACTACTAGAAGTGGTTTATCTCCATAAACTGTTTCCATGTTTTTCTGAAATAGAATTACAGTATATGCTGATATTGTATATAATATTCTATTGGTTGGCTGTTGATGGCATCGTTCACGAAATGTCACAAAAAATAAGGAATAAAGACAGTTTAATAATCTGATGATTCGTAAATTCAATTACACATCACTTCCTATATGTTGATTTCTGAGTTTCGAGTCAATGCAGATGGAAGTGGTGAATCAGAGAGAAACCTGCACATAAAGGGAGGGCTGACTGAGCATCTCAGGTGGTTGAGTTGAGGCGAGATCTCAGTTTTTCCCCTTAGGAAATACTGAGTGACAAATACAGGGATGCACATCTCAGCCACTTAAAATACTTAGTAAATTCCTTCCAAAGTTTGAACTTTAGCAAAAGAAGCTGTGCTTGTACACCAATACGTTTTTTTCATCACTCTTTATTTCCTTGAATGATCATACAAGTACATTTCCTGGGAGAAATTAGTAGGGGTTATGGTGAAAGATAATGACAAATAGTATTTGGAACAAAAAAATGTCGCCTTATACTGGATCTTTTAAAGGACCACTTTTAGCGGTCTTATGAATAGCTCTCTAATGGTAGGCCTTGATAAGAAGGGAAATCATTATTGAACATTTACTTTGCATTTAAACAATTAATTATTACAGTATTTTTCATTCATGCCCCAGATAATATAGGCTCCAGTTCTCTCCACCACCTGAATGAACTATTGTGTCTGGAGTGGAGTCACCCTGGGTGCAGGACTATGTATAATGACTTACCTTAACTGTAGTATGATAGTAGGTGGTAACTATAAACTTTTTTTTTGCAGTGCGCATCTTCAGCTCCCTGTTGCTAATGTGTGTTCAGAGAGTAATCTTCTATTCGGCACTTCCCTCTGAGCCAGTCCACTTCAACCACAATACTTCATTTAGGGGGTGGAGAGATCCAGAACTTATATAGCCTGGGGTTCATTCAAACCTACTAAGTAACTGTTCATATGCACAGTAAGATTGTAATAAACTTGTTTTAAAGCCTCATTTAACTATTCTTTAGAGACACCTGTGGTGGTCCATTTATGGACAATTCTGTCTTAACAAGACACAAAGACACAGTGCCCATTATTTTTCATGGAATGTGCTTATATACTCAGAAGTTCTGTGTGTTTCTATAATTTGTATGTTGATACATTTTTTATTTCTGATTATTATATTTCTTCTCTACAGACTGTCATCGGAGCAAAAGTTTTCAGCGGCAAAGTTGTTGAAAATTCAATTCTCAGTAAGGAAGAATTCATTGAGAAAGTTCGCCAAAGTAACGATGCTTGTAAAAATGGAGATTTTCCATTGGCCATCGAACTGTATAGTGAAACTTTGCAGGTGGATCCTCAGAACTGTATCTTGTACAGTAACAGATCAGCCGCTTTCCTGAAAACACAAGAGTATGAAAAGGCTTTGGATGATGCCATCAAAGCTCGACTCCTAAATCCAAAATGGCCAAAGGTAGGACTATATATCTTTTTGACTTTGTCTCTTATGTTATAATTGTGCATTTAGTATTTTAGTTGAGTGCTTGTCATCACTTGGTAATGATGCTAAAACTGGGGCATAGCACAAGCTAATGCAGCCCCTTAGGATTAGGGGACCCCATCTACCTAATGTTCCCATTGTCAGTCATAAAAAGCAAAATAATTTTATTCTGATAGACCTTAAGCACAAATAGTCATAATATACTATCTATACACAATGCCTCTAATCTCAGACAAACTGGTTTGTTAGACTGTATTCACCATTCAAGTGGGATATTTATGGTTTTTCATCCAAATAAAAGTTTTAAACTACTGGGATAAAGTATAACACCTTAAGGACTAAGGCCCTCATTCAATTGCGATGTGGGCAATTGAATAGGGCCCTAAAGAAGCACATAGCATATTTTTATTAAAGAAGTTTTTAGTTAGTGAAAACCTTTCTTTTGGATAGATGCTTGCTAACAAAAAACTTCTTTAAAAAATATATGTTATGTGCTTATTTAGGGCCCTATTCAATTGGGCAAATTGCAATTGAATGAGGGCCTAAGTGATCTACAATAGTAGAAAGTATTTTATTCCTCCGACTTGAGTGATATAACTTGAGTGAACTCAAAGTTGATAACAATCCTTATTTTAATCTCAATGACTAAGGGTCTCATTCAATTGTCCAAATTGCAATTACTTGAACCCGTAATGTAGCCCGTAAATGTAACGGATATTAATTTGGCTACATTTAGCTACTCACATTCCAATTGTGAGTTACAAGCTCAAAAGCACTGCAATTGTCAAAAACGTAACTCCTTCCTTTCTCCTCCATTGATTTTTCAAGCTTGTAAATGTTACCAGTGCTAAAGACGCAAAATTGTTATTCAATTACAAAGATTCAGCAAGCACACAATTGCCTTCAAACCCTATCAAAAAATTATACGTGTACTAGATAGGATTCGCAAGTGGGTTGAATACCTGTTCGTATAACTGTAGCAGCAAATAAACACACACTACTGTACTTTAAAATACAGGGAAAGCATGCCAGGGCATTAGAATTAATTGCACAACAGCCTGAAGCTCGCAAATCTGCAATAAAACTTTTAACTTTGTAACCTTTATTTCTGTGTTATATTGATCCAGGGAATCAAGGGGTTAACACATATAATGGAACCCGCATGGACTAGAACAGTTGCTTTAATGATTTTTACATTGCTGGATTGCGAGTCTGATCCCAAATTTTACCTCCAAACACTAATTGATTATAGAATAAACTCCATGTTTTACTATTACTATTACTATTGGCTGTGTCTAAGAAGTATTGCGAGTGTTTAAGAACTAAACTACGAGCTTGCTTAAATATTGTCAGATCACATGATCATGGCCCCTGAAATCCTACTTACGAGTGCATGGTACCATAGTGTCATTTAATGAATGCCATTGAAGCAGGAGCAGCAACAGTCTGCAGGATTTTCCATCCAGGCTTCCATGGGAAATCTAATCTAAAATAGAAAGCTACAGGAAGTCTGGGTGAACTTGAAGTACAGTTTATTGAGAAATAAGAAACTACAAATTGCATAGAACTTTGCCAGGACAATACGGCTAGTGCATTTGTAGTCTGTTCTTGTGCAGAAGATGAGTTCATACAAAGGTGAATAGATTTTATTACATGAAACTGTGTTATTCTGATTATCTCTCAATGTATTCTACTGATGCATGGCGTGTGACTTTTGCAAACTGACACTTCAAAGTCCAGAAACATCCGTTACGGTAAAATTTTGCATTTCTGTGGTCAGACCAGAAAAAAGAAAATGGACACAATTGGGGCAAGTTGCCACCTCTTAAGCAGAAGTAGAAGAATCACAGGGCAACACACTAGTGTTAAAGGGACACAGACAAACTTAAGTATACGACATAATATAAATATTTTTATTTTATTTAATATATTTGTGTTTCAATTTAAAACATACAAATGGAGTTATAACAAATTCCCACATGATTTTGTTGTTTTCTAGGTTGAAGTGTATTGTTGTCTAAGGGCCTCATTCAATTGTGATTTGGATATTTGAATAGGGCTCTATATAAGCACACATGATATTTTTTTACCGAAGTTTTTAGTTAGTGAAGACCTTGCTTTTAGATAGAAGTTCACTTAACTAAAAACTTCTTTAAACAGTTATGCTATGTGCTTATATACTGTAGAGCCCTATTCAATTGTCAAATTGCATTTGAATGAGGCCCTATGTTAAAGAACCACTGAACATTTATTCTTACAGTATGCTTATCTGAAGAGCTGGAAAGGATAATAGGACAAATGTTGTTAGAAAGTAAAAGAAAATGTATTATATGCAGATGGAGCCACCATTGGTGTTTATCTGCGTCTTTAGATGGCATGGATCTTGCATGCAGATAAGTATTCAGTTGCATCTATTGAAAGGAGAAAAAAGAGACTGCTCTCTGAGTTACTATACCTATAGAACACATCCCCTTGGATTCATTCGTTCTCAGATTAAACATCTCTGACTTTGTTTTTCATCTATTTAAATGTGGCATTCATTAGTATGAGTGCTTTCAATGGGACTAATAGAAATCGTACAAGCCTGCAAGGTGCACTCCCAATTTAGGAAGAAGACAAAGCAATGGCTGTCCACTGTACAGAATAATTTCTTAGAATAGTTAATACATTAAAGGCTGTATTTTTTTTTTTCAATTTGACTATTATACACTACCTAGCTGTTCACAATAGAATCTTTCTGTGTCTTCAGTGGTTCTTTAATTATGTAAAACAGTACAATGTGCCTCTTGCTGTAGAACTAACATTGCATTGTATATGGGACACAATATCTATAAACATGATTTGGAAGACAAAACTGGATATACTTTTATAATGCTGTATTAATAAACTTTAAACCATGAACATCGATATCTTTGAGATAATGTTTTGGATATTTGTAGGAATGAGCCCGGTTTACTAAACTATCAGCCTCATTAAATTGGAGCCTAAGTCCAACATGTAGCTCGTAATGGCTGCGTGCCTGATATTTTAATGTTTTACGTCACTATTAAATTAGAAGTGCTGCGAGTTACGAGCTAGAGGCGCTAAATCGTAAACCAATTCTCGGCCAACAATAAAGCAAGCGCGTAGTTACGGGTTTAGATGGAGCAAATGGCAACATAGATCGTCACCATTGAGTCACAAGTAAATGGAGCATGGATTTAAAAGTCTTACTGGGTTCAATTACGAGCTGCGAGCGAACCCACATTTGAGTTACAGTATATGTATTAACACATTGATTGCTGGGATCGATATAACACAATAAAGATACATAAAATGAAGTCTTTTTTCTGAGCTGATTTGTGTGCTTGAGAATGTTATGCTATTAATTCTAAGACCTAACATCACTTTCCCTTTCAATATTAATACAGTAGTGTGTTTTTATTTGATTCACATGTTCTACTTTGCGCGTCCTCTCAAGCACACGTTGGCCTTTGGGCTTCATTTGCGCATTACGTTCGTGCTCGCGATTGACTATGTTGCAATTTAATAGCTTAATTGAAAATGTAGTGGTTACGGGCTTGACAGATCAAAGGCTTATGCCGCAAGGTTCAACGTTTCTCAACGCGTAGCCTATTCTAGGTAGTCCTGCGTCTTAACACGCAAGTACACTGCAAGCAACATTACAGGGCTGATTTAATAGCCGTAACCCGTAAATTTGGAGTTACGGGCTATGTTTTAAAAAGTAGCCCCAATTAATTAAGGCTGTATATTCATTGCATTGGTAATAGGTTTGCTCTCCAGAAGTTCATACCACTCAGTAAACACGCCTCTTTATAAGACTGATGGTAATTTACTATAAATTGCTGTATTGTGATAATATTGTAACCAGACCTTAAGACATCTTTTAGCTGGTGTGTCACAGATAAGGTGTATTATTGTAGCTATGAAGAGCGGTGATGTATTGGAGAAATCAGTTTTGCTCAGCAACAAATCAAAAGTGCGCTGAAGCCAGGGATGTGTTATTAGTAAAACCAAGGTGACTGGAAATATTTAGCTGCTATTATACCCATTTTAAGACAATGTCACTATATGTGTTTCAGAGTATCTCAACCAGGCAGAGGTTGAAAACCACAGATATTAATAAAACATTTTTTAACATATTTCTAATCTTAAAATCAATTGTTCATCTGCCTTCAGTATATTTTTACATTTGTAGCAGGATTTGTTTTGATCACTTGAATGAAATGCTGAAGTTATTTCCTATTTGCTGACATCACCACTACTGTTCTAGTGAGAAGCCATTGTACTCTAGAACAGGGGTGTCCAAGTTCAGATCTGGACTTGAAGATATCCCTGCTGCCTACAGGATTGTTCTTCAGTCATCCTGATTGACTCATCTGTGTACAGAAAGGATATGCTCAAATTCAGGCCTGTGTGGGGCATCCCAGGACCGGATTTGCCCATCACTGCTCTAGAACAAGGGTGGGGAATCTTTCTACCATTGGAGGCTACTGAAGGGTGGGGAATCTTTTTACCATTGGAGGCTACTGAAGGGTGGGGAATCTTTTTACCATTGGAGGCTACTGAAGGGTGGGGAATCTTTCTACCATTGGAGGCTACTGAAGGGTGGGGAATCTTTTTACCATTGGAGGCTACTGAAGGGTGGGGAATCTTTTTACCATTGGAGGCTACTGAAGGGTGGGGAATCTTTCTACCATTGGAGGCTACTGAAGGGTGGGGAATCTTTTTACCATTGGAGGCTACTGAAGGGTGGGGAATCTTTTTACCATTGGAGGCTACTGAAGGGTGGGGAATCTTTCTACCATTGGAGGCTACTGAAGGGTGGGGAATCTTTTTACCATTGGAGGCTACTGAAGGGTGGGGAATCTTTTTACCATTGGAGGCTACTGAAGGGTGGGGAATCTTTCTACCATTGGAGGCTACTGAAGGGTGGGGAATCTTTTTACCATTGGAGGCTACTGAAGGGTGGGGAATCTTTTTACCATTGGAGGCTACTGACTCAATGGATATATGTATTATACATATTGGTGCCATATCTCAATCGGGCCATACAAAAATACATCTCAATAAAGTATTTAAGAGAAAAATATCCGTCTATACACATGTTATTATTATTATTATTATTATTATTGTTTATTTGTAATGCACCAACATATTCTGTAGCGCTATACATACGTTGTGATCAAGGCAAAACAATATTAACACATTACTAAAGATGGAGGGTCCTGTCCCTGACCTTAGAATCCAGTGTCCATAGATCTTTCCCAAAGCACATTGCAAGATTGAAAACTCGCAAGACTTACAATCTAAAGGTTTTGGGTGTGGTACAGGAGGGTGAAAAATGCAGTGTGCATGTTAAGGAGGCAAATTATACGCTTCTTTAAATTTGTGTTTTTTAATGAGGTTTTTGAATCAGGAGGATAATCTGGCGGAGTGAGGCAAGGAGTTCCAGAGAATAGGGGCATCGTGAGAAATCCTGAAGGCAGGAGTGAGAGAAGGTGATTAGAGAGAAGGAAAGAAGAAGGTAATTAGCAGAGAGAAGGGTGGGGGAATACTTGGAAATGAGACCAGAGATATAAGGGGGTGCAGTGTTGTTGAGGGCTTTGTGTTATGCATAGAAACACCAGGTGCACCACCCTGGACTACAACATTTTATGAAACAACACACTTTCCACTACACCAACATACTCTCCTTTAAAAAATATGCATACATCTTAAACTAATTTCATTATTTGAACTATATATTTATTGAATAATTATGTGAAGCAGTTATTTAAAATATGTGTGTGTGTGTGTTTCAACTAACTAGTTCATAATAATTATTCAAACATTTGTTTTAAATAAACAAAGAACAACACAATAACCTCATATTGATATATGCTTTATTATAGAGCCTAAAGAACACATTTCTGATTTTTTTTCAAACAGTAAATAATAAAATCAGTCTTTGAAAGGATTTGAACCCAGGTCCTTCACTGCAACAGACTTACTACTGTGAAATCTGATCTGTTGCAATAATAGCATATAACCATGTAGTTACAAATCACTTATCCACCTAAATAATGTTCATTACATCCCGTGCAATGCAGATTGCATTATTCATTCAGGCAGAGGCAACACACTGAAATAGTCTGACTTTTGGTTATAAATCTAGGAATGTATCAATTTAAAAAATTCAAACACTTTTTCTATATGCTCTTTTACCTCTATCTAATGTGCAGGGCACATAAAGAGAACTTTATGGTCCTTTATGTTCCATTCCCTTTACATATATTATTGATTTTTCCAATTGTTCTTTTTCACAAAAGCACACTATGATCCTGATTCAAGTACAAGCACGCAGTATACAGGCCGTATATCTGCAGGCCTGCTGTGGGCTTGGAGCCCGATTCAATTGAGCAATCGTAAGTGAGGCCGTAAATTAATTTGCTATTCAGTTGGTGTCTTTTTGCGGGCTCCAAATGGTTTACGGGCTACGGCTTTGAAAACTCTGCTGTTGTTAAACCCGGATTTTTCCCGTCCACAAGAGGTACCATCCCTAAAATCGCAAATCTTTATTCAATTGCTACAATTCCTCAAGCATGTAAATGTTTTCACACCCGTAAATTGCAAATGTAGAAGAAAATCATATGAGTGCTAGAGAGGACCCGCAAGGGGGTTTAACCCCTGTCAGTAGCACTGTAAATGCAAATAGAAAATCAATACTGCCCTGTAAATGACGGGGAAAGCGATGACAGACATTAGAATTAAATGCACAATAGGTTTAACACCCGCAGAGTTTTCAAAGACGTAACCCATAAACAGCTTGGAGCCTGCAAAAAGACGTCAATCGAATAGCAAATTAACTCACTTACGGGCTCCACTAACTTACAATTGCGCCAATTGAATCTGGCTCTATATTTGTAGTCTAAAATGCCACATAAAGGTCCATTGTAGTCAATTTATTTCCTTATAGTCTTTTAAATAACGAGATATTGCACATACTGTAATAGGCAATATATTTTAAGAAGCAAAAAAAAATACATTAAAAAAGCCTTTAACATTTTTAACTTTTATATTTTCTCCTGTGTTGATTCTGCTTTCTTAGGAGGGTGTGTCCCTGTAAACTAATGAGATTTATAACAGTCACTTTTAGCCATTGTGCTGATAAATACTTCCTGTGCATTGATAGTCTCATCCCACCTTGGGAAGTTGATCAGGAGAAAACAAAATCATAAATTACACTGCGCCATAAAATGTAATTAACTAGAAGCTGTATATTTTCACATTCTGAAAATGTCTTGCATGTTTTCAAGTGTAGTTCTTCAAAATAGTTTATTTTAAATAAAGGATCACAGTGGTTATTTAAATATTAGAATATAGCACGCGTCTTGTAGCAGATCTGATTCTCCAGAAAACAACATGTTAAAGAAATGGAACTAAAAATTATAGGTTTATTGGGAAATTTAATGGAAATTCTATTTCCTCTGGGAATCGTTCTCCTACCTGAGTGACTGTCTCATCAAATGTTTAATTTATCAGTGTTTCCTGTAGCTTTGGTGGTTCCTGCTCAATGCTCTGTGATGGGCACAGCCCTGTTGTTACACATCACAGTGATGCCATTCAGCCTGCTGCAATAGATAGATAATACACCTGACTAATCTTTCTCACACTTCAGAGGACAGCACAACTCAAGCATTTGTACAACTGAAGTAAAATCTATTTCACTAAAATGAGAAAAAACATCAGATACAGTTGTAAACATAATAAAACTGCCACTTGGGTAGCAGTAAAATCCATCTAGATGTCATAATATACATAAAGCAATCTGTAGACTACATAGTTTTTAGATGATGTTTCTTTAAAAAAATACTTTTTGTGGTCAGGTTTAACATTTTAGAGATTTCCTTCATGAGTAGCTACTGTATATTACCAGACTGCACACCCGAGGTTCCTCCATGCACTAACATGCTAGTATTATAAGAAGTGGCAGAGCTAATGAGTGGAGGGTCCCGGTGCCCAAAACATTTTGCCCCACCCCGCTCATTGGCACCCCACCCCTGGGCCCCACTCCAGTGCCAACTTATTATATTTAAAACTATTCGCGAGGGTCCGCATTTGCGGAGGTGGAGGCTCCCACGTCGGCTGCAATGAGCCGCTGATTCATTGCAGCCCGCAAATGCGGACCCTCGCAAAGTCACAAAATACCACAAACCACATACAGCTTTTCCAAAAACCCGTACGATCTACAACATACACCATTAGCAAGGGCGCTAAATCATACAAACCCGAGTACACAATCGCTGCCATTTTACAACACTAATTTACAGAATGCGGAAGTACCCAGCTACACAAACGGCTTCCCCTCGCAAACGCAGCCTATTTACACTACGCACTGCACACATTGCTGACACTTACACCTCAGCTCCACAACACTGCAATGTAGATACATTGTATGCTGCAGGAACATCAAAACAGATTGTTAGCTCTTCAGCACATTCCTTGCTGCATATATTAATTACAAATAGGTAAAGTATATTAATTTATGATTTCATTAATTAATTAATTATCATAAAAAAATATATACACAAAGCAAATCAAATTAACACCACACTATCGCAAACAACCACAAACAACTACACCGCGCCACCCACAAGGAGCGCCAACGGTGCTCATAGGACACAAACTACACCAGGGGAGAGCCTTGCAATAAGCAACAAAACCAGATCACTGCGGACCTTACAATAAGCATAAAAGCGACTTTGATAACAACAAATACACCAACCCAGAGGCTCGCAATGAGCGCACAAGGATCTCAGACGACCAAAACACTTACTCTCTGTGGAAAACAGCATTACCTGCCTTACAATTCTATTGCCGTAATTTTTTGACGGGCAAGTCGCTAGTATATTTATATATGTGTGTGTATATATATCACTAATATAGTTGTCGTACTGCAAGTTGTCCCCCCGTGCAGTCTGTAGAGCCGCAACTGCAAGCCTCGTGAAGCGAGGCGAGCCAAGCTGTTGAGGCACGCCGCGGGACTTAGGCTGCAATTAATGCCAAAGGCGCTAATTGTACTTCAAGCCTCGCAAAGTCAGACTTAGGCTGCAATTAGTGGCGAAGGCGCTCATTGCATGGGTGGACATGCGGGACTTAGTTGACGAGACATGGCCAAAATTACAAGCCGTATGATGTAGGATCCGAAGATTTAGGCCAAACCACCGAACTGGAAAGACCTGCAAAAACACACAAATATTCCTCAAATGAACTTACACACTCACACACAGCACAGGGGAAGAGGCAGGGAGGCTGTGAGTGACGTTGCAAGGTAATTTGAGGCATATTTTGCCTTTTTTCATGATTGAAAGTTGCTGAAGCAAGAAAAAAATGGCTGCCGAAAAAACGTAATCACAACGAAAACAAGGCCGACAGACTTAAATACGAGCCCTAAACACTAAGGCCCTCATTCAATTGCAATTTGGCCAATTGAATAGGGGTCTAAATAAGCACATAACATATTTTTTAAAAGAAGTTTTTAGTTAGTAAACATCTTTCCAAAAGCAAGGTTTTCACTAACTAAAAACTTATTTAAAAAAAAATGTTATGTGCTTATTTAGAGCACTATTCAATTTGCCAAATCGCAATTGAATGAGGGCCTAAGACTTAATGCAAACCATTAACACTTAATACAAGGTAGTAGTAACATTTAACTCAAGCCAGTAACACTTACCCCAAGGCAGTAGGATCCTGAACTACAGAGGCATATAAAGTACACAGGGGGAGAGGCTCGCAATGAGCGCCAAAGGTGATCATCGGGGGGGGGGGGGTCGCAATGGGCGCCAAAGGGGATGATTGCAAAGCAGGAAAGGTGAGGCTTGGCAAAAACAGCAATGAGCGGCGGAGCCTCTCATTGCAGGGCTCGAGATGAGCGCATCGCAGGGCCTGTAAAGTAGACAGGGGAAGAGGCTCCCACTGGTTCTCACCACCACTCCACCTTGGCCCACACCAACCCTCCACCCTGGTTCCCACCACCCCTCCACCCTGGCCCACACCACCCCAGCCACTCATGGCCCTCCCCTGGGCCCCCTCATCCTCACCATCTGCTAATGATCTACATCTACCAGGAGGGGCCATGGTGGTGTGGACCCCCCAGTGCAGGGCCCAGGGACATAACAAAGGTTCCAGATATCATGTGAAACTACAGTAAATAAGTACAAATTTTGCATTTGGCTTTCTTGCAGTAAAATTAAATTGACGTTCGCTTTTTTTTCTGAGATCTACTCTTTCTGATCTTCCTCTTTACAACATTTCCTTAACTGTCTTTTAGAGACTAATATTTGCTATTTACTGCCTGGAGGTTTACATATGCAGAAAGTGCCTGACTGAAAAGCTGGATTTTGTTCTCAGTCTCCACGCAGAGATTTCAATCTGTATGAGCATGTGCTATACTAGGCAATGATTAGACTCTAAATAAAAACTAAATTGATAAACTATTTGTACTAGCCACAGATTTAAATTGTAAGGTATGCATTCACCTGCTTATCAAAAAAAGGAATCGGAGGCTGTCAAGTAACACTTGACTACATCTCAAGACTTGATGTTTGTTAATTTTTTCAACATAAACTAAACTAGAAAATTGTATTTTCAGAAGTGTTTGGTACAGAGTTGCATTTTTAAATACATGTTTCTTTACTGCTGTTGGAGAACTCACATTGCTATTAAATGTACAAGCTCCTGTACTATTCATAGCAGAGCAATGACATTGATGCTATATGATTGCTGAGGATAAGAGAGACATTAGATGGTCATGACTTGTCCAGTGACATTCAATAACACAACATCTCAAATCAGAACTATCTGCTGAGAGGTCTGCCAGTCACAAGCCGAAAACAGAAGTTGAAAGGATTGAGGCTACTAGCATTTACAGATGTGATTCTTCATGGCATGGATGCTTTTGACGTGTCTTTTTCATAATGCCAATCAGTATTACAGAAGGATGCAGTGCTATCAATCCTCTTTTACTGGCTCAATTCGTGAGTCAATTGTTCTGCACTATCAAGACCTGTCTATGGAAGAGGCTAAACTACTGCAACTCTACTGCAACAGAAGCACATCCATTCCTAGTGGATGAACAAAAGTGTACATTTCCCCCTCAATTGTAAAAAATATAACCCATATTTTCAAAATACAATGTGATTGTGAACTTTACAATTACTGCATTTTCCTTACATCAGCACCCTCTTGTGTTTAAATGTATGTTAGCATTTTTGATTATGAACAAACACTATGGCGTTACCAAAAGTAAACTTAAAATTATTTGTGACGGGTATGTGGAAAAGGGTACAAGATTTTAATACTGTTTTAAGACATTTTCCATTTTTAATAATACCTATAACATAAATAATTGGTGACATTTGTTAAGATAAAATTAAATAAATACATTACTTTATTATTTATTAACTTTTATATGTAACGCGCCAACATATTCCGTAGCGCAATACAGGGAGAAAAAAAAAGGAAAAATACAGCATTAACAACCTTACAAAAATGGACCCTGTTTTGAGCTTAGAATCTTTGCATAATGTGCTTTTTCCCAAAGCATCCTAGAAGACTGTACATTACAGACATGTAGTAGCATCCTAGAAGACTGTACATTACAGGCATGTAGTAGCATCCTAGAAGACTGTACATTACAGACATGTAGTAGCACCCTAGAAGACTGTACATTACAGACATGAAGTAGCATCCTAGAAGACTGTACATTACAGACATGTAGTAGCATCCTAGAAGACTGTACATTACAGGCATGTAGTAGCATCCTAGAAGACTGTACATTACAGACATGTAGTAGCACCCTAGAATACTGTACATTACAGACATGAAGTAGCACCCTAGAAGACTGTACATTACAGACATGTAGTAGCACCCTAGAAGACTGTACATTACAGACATGAAGTAGCATCCTAGAAGACTGTACATTACAGACATGTAGTAGCATCCTAGAAGACTGTACATTACAGACATGTAGTAGCATCCTAGAAGACTGTACATTACAGGCATGTAGTAGCATCCTAGAAGACTGTACATTACAGACATGTAGTAGCACCCTAGAATACTGTACATTACAGACATGAAGTAGCACCCTAGAAGACTGTACATTACAGACATGTAGTAGCACCCTAGAAGACTGTACATTACAGACATGTAGTAGCATCCTAGAAGACTGTCTGTACATTACAGACATGTAGTTTAATCATCTGCCCTGCTCTTGTAAATTACAGATTGAATTCCACTTGTACACATATAAATGAATACAACAAACGTTTCACTGGTTTTCTGAAATCAGAATCAGGCATTAGTCTGTTGTACTAATTGTCTTACTGAATATACTCGAGTATAAGCCGACCCGAGTATAAGCCGAAGCACCTATTTTACCACAAAATACTGGGAAAACGTAGTGACTTGAGTATAAGCCGAGGGTGGGAAATGTGCTGCCCCTTGTGCCCTCTGTGTCCCCCTCTTGTGTGCCCTCTGTGCCCCTTTCTTGTGTCCCCCCTCTCTCTCCCTGTGTCTCTTCCCCCCTCGCCCTCCCCTGTGTCTCTCCCCCCTTCCCCTGTGTATCTCTCCTGTGTCTCTTCCCCTCCTCTCCCTCCCCTGTGTCTCTTCTCCCCCTCTCCCTCCCCTGTGTCTCTTCCCCCCTCTCCCTTCCCTCAACTCCCCCATCCTCAACCCCCTTCCTCATTCTCAACCCCCCATCCTCAACCTCCCTCCTCAACCTCAACCCCCCTCCTCAACCTCAACCCCCCATCCTCATCCTCAACCCCCATCCTCATCCTAAACCCCCCTCCTCATCCTAACCCCCCCTCCTCATCCTAACCCCCCCTCCTCATCCTAAACCCCCCTCCTCAACCTCAACCCCCCATCCTCATCCTAAACCCCCCTCCTCAACCTCAACCCCCCATCCTCATCCTCAACCCGTCATCCTCATCCTCAACCCCCCCCTCATCCTTAACCCCCATCCTCATCCTCAACCCCCCCATCCTTAACCCCCCTCCTCATCCTAAACCCCCCTCACTTTACCTCTCTAATTACCTCCCCCTCTCCCTTTCCCCTCACTTACCTTCCATCAGCAGCTGCTCCCCCGCTCCTCTGCGGTCCTTCCGGCTGCGTAGGGACCCGGCCAATGCTAATGACGTGATGCGCATGTGACAGTTTTTGCATTTGTTGATGTAAGATGCCTGCTTCTGTACAGGAGAGAGACAAGGGATGTGGTATCAGTTTGAATCAGATCCAATTATTTAATAAATCCCCCACACCATCATATTTGTCATGCTTCCCCACCCCTCCCTCCACCAATAGATAGTAAAACACAGCCCTGTGACCAAGTTCTCAGGAAGTTATGCAACAAAGACAAGATGTTGCATATTAATAAGCAGAATCTTTAAAAATCTGGTTTTCTCTAAAAAATGTTTTACATTTTTGGATTACAGTGATGTTAATGTGTTACATTCTCCACAAGAAAGCATCTGTTTTCTTGAGATATAGTGGTCCTTTAATATTAGAAAAGTTGCGTGTAATGTTCATTGTTCCAAAAAAGTTGACAAAATAGAAAATGTTGGCAAACACGACATGACATTTACTACTGTATATCTCTATTCCGTTATGTTCCAGATGGCATATATTTTCATACAAAGGTGGACGATTTGTCCCATGTAGTAATCTATTGGTTTCTGCAAAACATAAACCCTATCCCAATGTGACAAATGAATCAACTGCACAGTTGGCCCTACGCTCCCACCTTGGGGTGCTATGGCAAGGTGCATTTTCTGAATATGACGAGCTGTATAACTAGCGCAAAGTTATACCCATGTATCTCCTAGTGAAGATATTATCATTCTCACATGTATTCCAAGTCCTCTAGTCTTTGGGCAAAGTTTGTTCATTGTGCTTGTCTGCTGTAAAACTGTGTTGTTATCCCATTGTGTAATATTCTAAATGTAGTTTATTTTTAAAAAGCTATTAAAATGGTTCCACTTTCATGAACTACATGTAGTAAAGACCAGTACAGGCAACTTTTTATTGTGATTTACAAAAAGTAGATTTTAGAAGACTGCTTAATGAACACTGGGCTGGAGTTCCTTCTACTGTTTTCAAGCAGTACCAGAGCATACAAAAGACTCCTCCACAGCTGCCCATTTCCTAACCAGCTTTACTCGCACAGACTGAGAAGATACACTTCCTTCAACAATTTGGAAAAGATAGAAGGAGCTCTAGCTCAAAGATGGAGGAAAATAAACAATTTTCAGTGTAAGTTTTCTCCTAAAAAATCAACTTGTAGTGTCCAATAAGTAGTAAAGTTGTATGGCTATCAATACAAGAACATCTTAACATTAGCCTGTTTATCTAAAAACCATCAGCCTTATTAAATTGCTATTCAGCCAATTGAATAGGGCTCTATATAAGCACAGAGCATATGTTTTTTACAGAAGTTTTTAATTAGTGCACTAGTATACAAAAGCAAGGTCTTCACTAACTAAAAATTTCTGTAAAAAAAATATGCTCTGTCCTTATATTCAATTGGCCGAATCGCAATTTAATAAAGCTGCATATATTTATATATTTACACATATACACACAACTTTAGTTACAACATTTTTTAGTGATATGAGAACCGATTATGGAATAGTCAAATATGCTGCTTGCATACTTGTATATATATCATTGATTTTATATTTTTCTATTTTGACCTTGATTTTTTATTTTTTTTTAAATTAGAAAGTTGTTCATTTTTACGGCCATCAGTTGCGCATGATTTCACATAATTTAGTTTACCATTTTTTCTACTCTTTAATATTATTAGGGGTCATTTGGCACGTTTATTATAAAATAAATTTTGGTCGAAACATTACAATTCTTAGTAAACCATTATACCAACAATGTAACAATGTAATGAACTGTGAAATTTAAAAAATGTTGGCTTTCTATAAACTTTTAATGAATAATCAGAGTATTGCAGTATATAGTGATACCTTTTTTATTGGACAAACATATTCGTAGGTTTCATGACGAGCTTTCGAGAGCGTTCCTCTCTTTGTCGAGTCAGAGTCAATACTGATTATAGATTCACAAAAACAGCAAAAAATTCCAGGATTAACAAATAATGTTCTGATCAGCCAGCCGTGCAAGTTTGTGGGGGTGCAGACCAGAGTAAGTAAATTGGGGTCGTAAATAGTTTTACATCTAAGGAACCATAGGGCTGTAACCAAACTCAGGATGAAGGCAGAGAACAAAAAGTAAAAAAATAAAGAAATCAATAAACACACATATATTTACAAGCATGAATGTTGGAGGTTATAAGAAATTTTGATAATGATATAAGAATTCAATGTCGACATTAAGTCCCGACTTATTACTGTTGAAGAACATAATATTTTTCATTTCAAATGTCTTTCTTTCCTTAGTGTTTTAAAAAAAAAACTTTGAGTATTTTGATTTTTAGATTTTTCATGGAGTGGTTGTTCTGGGTGAAATGGTGTCCAACTGGAGTACAGTAAGTCTCCTCATTGTGCTTATTGATGGAATGTCTGTGTAGATTCATCCTCATGTGTAATATCTGGTTGGTTTCTCCAATGTAGCAGCCTCTCTCATATGCAGTACATTGTATCATGTAGACTACATTGGATGATGTACAAGAATATGATCCTCTGATGTTATAGGTCTTCTTGTTGTGCGTGGCTGTGTCCTCTTTGCATATGTGTTGACACAATTTACACCGATTTTTATTGCAAGGTTTTGTGCCATTTTCTATGTTAAGCTCTTCATTGGCCAATCTACTGTTCACCAATGTTTGTCTGAGATTTGGTGGCTGCTTAAATGCAAGAATGGGGGGTTTGGGGAATATATGTTTTAATTCAGTGTCCTCTGTTAGCAGTGGTTGTAGATCCTTAAATATTTTGCGGATTCCTTCTAGATCCGGATGGTATGTGGTTACCAGAGGTGTACATGAGGTCATTTCCTTAGTTTTGTATTGCAGCAGGTGTTCCCGGGGTGTTTTAATGGCAGAGGTTACTTTCTGTGTTATGACATTAGGTTTGTAGCCCTTTCTCCTGAAGGAGTCAGACAGGGTTTGAAAATGTTTATCACGGTCCTCATTGTTAGAACATATACGGTGGTATCGGATGGCTTGACTATAGATAATCGCTTTTTTAGTATGTGAGGGATGAAAGCTAGAGCTGTGGAGATAACTGCATCTGTCTGTAGGTTTCCTGTATACAGATGAGTTAACCACATACCATCCGGATCTAGAAGGAATCCGCAAAATATTTAAGGATCTACAACCACTGCTAACAGAGGACACTGAATTAAAACATATATTCCCCAAACCCCCCATTCTTGCATTTCAGCAGCCATCAAATCTCAGACAAACATTGGTGAACAGTAGATTGGCCAATCAAGAGCTTAACATAGAAAATGGCACAAAACCTTGCAATAAAAATTGGTGTAAATTGTGTCAACACATCTGCAAAGAGGACACAGCCACGCACAACAAGAAGACCTATAACATCAGAGGATCATATTCTTGTACGTCATCCAATGTAGTATACATGATACCATGTACTGCATGTGAGAGAGGCTGCTACATTGGAGAAACCAGCCAGAAATTACATATGAGGATGAATCTACACAGACATTCCATCAATAAGCACAATGAGGAGACTTACTCTACTCCAGTTGGACACCATTTCACCCAGAATAACCACTCCATGAAAAATCTCAAAATCAAAATACTCAAAGGTTTTTTTAAAAACACTAAGGAAAGAAAGACATTTGAAATGAAAATGATTATGTTCTTCAACAGTAATAAGTCAGGACTTAATGTCGACATTGAATTCTTATCTCATTATCAAAATTTCTTATAACCTCCAACATTCATGCTTGTAAATATATGTGTGTTTATTGATTTCTTTATTTTTTTACTTTTTGTTCTCTGCCTTCATCCTGAGTTTGGTTACATCCCTATGGTTCCTTAGATGTAAAACTATTTACGACCCCAATTTACTTACTCTGGTCTGCACCCCCACACACTTGCACGGCTGGCTGATCAGAACATTATTTGTTAATCTTGGAATTTTTTTGCTGTTTTTGTGAATCTATAATCAGTATTGACTCTGACTCGACAAAGAGAGGAACGCTCTCGAAAGCTCGTCATGAAACCTATGAATATGTTTGTCCAATAAAAAAGGTATCACTATATACTGCAATACTCTGATTATTCATCTGGATTACTGGACATTCACGGCTACCTCACTCTTTATAAACTTTTAAGAAACATCATAACAAGAAAAACAGCATTCTATAGGGGCACAGTTTTAAAGAGGGATCATAAGACAAAAAACAGCGTTCCATAGGGGCACAGTGTTAAACAGGGATCATAAGACAAAAAACAGCGTTCTATGGGGGCACAGTGTTAAACAGGGATCATAAGACAAAAAACAGCGTTCCATAGGGGCACAGTGTTAAACAGGGATCATAAGACAAAAAACAGCGTTCTATAGGGGCACAGTGTTAAACAGGGATCATCAGCCAAAAAAACAGCATTATATAGGGGCACAGTGTTAAACAGGGATCATCAGCCAAAAAAAACAGCATTATATCAGGGCACAGTGTTAAACAGGGATCATCAGCCAAAAAAAAACAGCATTATATAGGGGCACAGTGTTAAACAGGGATCATCAGGCAAAAAAAACAGCATTATATCGGGGCACAGTGTTAAACGGGGATCAGCGACAAGAAAAGCTCTATAGCTAAGTGGGGAATTACAAGAGAAAGCGCTATAGTGAATCAGCGCAATAAGGGCTAGCTATGCATCTGTTTACTTTTATGTACATTATTTTATAAAGAAGTGCTTAAAAGCTCTATTGTTTTCTGCCTAAAATCATACAATATGTACCTGTTTGGGTCTGTCCCCTGTAGCTCATGCAGATCATGAATACGCAGACTGCAGTTTTTTCAATTAACCTGTCAGTGACCTCTCTCATGTAGCAATAAAGTAATAAAAGGGGGCACACAAATTTGAATTGGCCCAGGGTGGCATAAAATCTAAATATACCCTTGTTCTTAAGGACTACTCTGTATTGTTTTGCTGTTTTATTAAGGAATTATACAATAAATGAGAGTTTATATTTGAAAGTAAATAAGTGTATTTGTTAAAATGATCGGATAATCCTGGATCAACAGCAAATTACCTTAATCATTTTGTGATGAAAACACTACAAATCATTACATTTTTTTTTCAATTTCTGTTCAACTGCTTGTGATCTTCTAGTTTGTAATTACGGGGCCTATCTGTAGCACAATTGTCCTGCTATACAGCATATTATATTGTAATGGTCTCTTTTTTGTGCTCCTTGGCCCCTACTGATTTTGGGGAAGTTTCCCAAATCCTGTGTACACTGCAGTATTTTCTCTTTGTTTGTAAAAGTGCCATCAGAGCTTTATTACAGTGTCTGTACAAATACATCAATTTAGTTTCCATAGCAACTTGCGCTCTTTTATCTCTCATCCTTAGTGCTGGTAATAGTTGTTCCCAGCATGCATAAGCGCTGTAAAAACTTGTACATGAGGGACCCTTTATTTATGTTGTTTTGTGACATTGGCACTTGTAGTAAACCATTCCCAGACCCAAACAAGTTTCTGCACAATCATTAGAACTGGACTGTGCAGTTATTGCAGTGTTCAGTATATTGGATAAAACATGGATAAAATATTAACGCTATAGAATATAATGGTGCCTTATAAATAAAGGATAATGATAATAATAATTATTATTATTATCATTGCCATATATGGTTGGCTTCTGACAGAACCTATGCAATATTTTCCCCATTCCAAATCAATTATATATACAAATAGCCCAGGGAGCTTCTAGACTCTTTTTCAAGGACCACTGATGTATCTTTTTTTCAATTATTCATTATAGTATAACTCCATTTGCTTTTCTCAGATGATTCTGTGTCCAACCTTATCCGGAGGGTTTGTTTTTGTAAACTAACACGATTTCTAATAGTTTAGTTGATAGCACTGGCGGTTTTAGATGACACTTTCCAATTGTGCAGATACTTCCTGGGCATTTAAAGTCTCCTTCCACCTCAGAAAGTTCTAGGCAAACAGGAAACTGACAAAAATTAAAGGGACTTAATTCAGCACAGTTTGGACCATAGCACAGTAAAGATCTCCTAAAAGGATGTTTAAATCTGTGCAGATCATGGAATGCTGGAATCACCTAAACAGTTCAGTTGTGGATGAACTTTTGAGTGGAATCTTGAGTTCAGGGGAAAATTGCTGTCAATCACTGTCTTCACTGTGCACTGTGTCTTTCTTTTATTAATCATAATACTGCCAGTAGGCAGGATAGACATTGAGCCTCATTCAATTGCAAACCTGCAAGTTATGGAGTATAGGCCATAAATCTGCGGGCCCGCTGCATGCCCGCAGTGTCCGCAACTTATGGTGCTATTCAATTCGGCAAGACCGCAAGTTATGGGCCGATAGAGAAATTCGGAAACCATGCCATCGTATGTAGCATTTGCAAGCTTGAACAGTTCAATTAACCAAGGCCGTAACTCCCGAGATAGAAACAGCCAATGGAAACAGAGATCGTTATCATTACATCAATGAAAAATGGAGTTTGGATTTCAAAGTCCTATGGGCTTCAATCACGAATTACGATGGGACCCACATTCCTGAAATATTGCAATATCGATAAAACCATAAATATGATATTCTATTGCATGCGAGTTCCATTATATATTTTAACACAATGATTGCCGGGATCGATATAACACGGAAATTAAACATGAAATAACGTTTTTGGGGGGCTGATTTGTGAGCTTGAGAATGTTGTGATATTAATTCTAAGACCTAACATCACTTTCCTTTTTTATATGACTACAGTATTGACTTTTTATTTGCTTTTAAAGTGCACCGGACATGTCATTAAGCCCTTTGCAAGTCCTGCTTGGCAAGTACACTTGACTTATGGTTCGACTTTGCCATTTGCGGGCTTGACTGAGTGGTTAGTGAGGAGGAATTGGAGCAATTGAATAGCGATTTGCGATTTTAGTGATCACAACTCTTGCGGCCATGAAACATCAAAGGCTTCTTGGGGCATGAACTTGCGATGTTAACCATTGCATCGAATTGGAGGCCGGAGCCAGTAACTCAATCGGAGCCCGCAAAAAGACGCCAATTGAATAGCAAAATAACTTGCAGGCTACATTTCCGAAGCCCGGATCTGCCGAAAGCTCAATTGAATGAGGCTCCATGTTTGGAAACAGACTTAAAACTTTAGATTGAATAGCTGTTATTAGCGTTATTAAAAAAAAAGATAATTTATCATACAATCTTGTGCTCTTTCACACCATTAAGAGCACTTACAGTGAGGTAAATGTCCCTTTAAATATATGGATTATTTGCAATATTTTGCCACTGTGTTATTAAAGCACCACAGAAAACCTATATTTACAGTTACCCTTTTGAAAACGTGATAAAGTAAAAAATGATTATAGGTTGTGTTTATTTTTTCTACCTTCTCAAATAAAGGATAATAATAGTGATGATTATCAAGTGTATGTTCTTCAAATGAGCATACTAGAAATACAGGGGTACCCTGGTACTCGCCTGCCTTGAAACTCGTTGAATTTGGTATTCGACGCGTTCTGATGAGCAGAAATATATGCTATAACACTCAATGCTTTTTCAGTACTTATCGCGCTTGCTGTTGCCTGTATGAGTCAATTTACATTACTCCTTATGGTAACTTGGTACTCGTCATATTTGACACTGGTTGTGCCTTTAATTAATGACGAGTACAAAGGTACCACTATATATGGCTTCAGTAGTCATTATTGTACTTTATAAGCGTAATATTTTTTAGCATTGCAGATATACTTATTTATTGCATAATATTTCAAGTCTTCAAAACTGCTTTCACTAAGTATCATATATATTGCAACCTACGTAGTCATTACATACACTGTACATTCACATGTAATATATGTGTAATTCAGATCTAGAGTCTGGGATATCTGTTATTTCAGAACATTGTCTGGCCGGCAAGTTGACATCTTTTGATACTTATAATAGGATGACTCATATTTCTCAGTAAAATGTTGATGTAACAGGTTGAGCTGTAGAACCCATTCAAGATAAATGTGTGGCACTTGCTGCATCACCTCTTAGGTGTGATCCAATCTTTATACTGTAATTAGGTTTTGGCTGCTTTGGATGATGGCGCCACACAAGTTCCCTCCACATAGCAAAATAAATTTCCTTTGAATTTGATGTGCGTGTTGTTTTTTTCTTGAAATATGTTGTTTGATGATCTCAGAATACGGCTTCACTTAGCTGGAGATGGAAATCAACATCACAATGATGAGAGATGACTAAAAACACTCCGTAATGCACATATGGAATTCATTTTAAAGGGACAGAAGAGTCCCTCATTTTTTGCTATAAATTTATTAAACTTGTATTTGGCAATCTTATATTTATCTTGTATCAAAAGAAAGTCCTTACTATCTCAAACAGGCTGCACTGAACAAAACATAGAGAGTGGCTTATACACCATACAAGACAGTGTTTTATGGTAGATTGGTTCCACAATATGCTACTAAACAAATGTACAGATTTTAACTACGCCCTGAAAAAATTTAAATTCCCACATTTAGAGAAAAAAAAAAGTGAGTATGGAAGTGTGCTGCAAGGTAAGAGGTTGCGATAAGATTCCATTAAGTTGTTTTTCTCACAAGACAATTGGGCAACTTTACTAAGCATCTCAACTGCATCTGACATTATCTCTTGATTTACTATGCACTATTTCATATGGGGAAAAGCAGCCCTTCTCATGTTATTTCAGTTATACAAACTTCATCACATGTCAGAAAATGAATATATTGCCCAAAATGGGGGGATTTATAACCACAGTGTGTACTCAATCTGACTTTCCTAAATTAAACTAAACAGTTCTACCACTGAAGCATTTGTTAGCAACATGCAGTGTCTTTACACCTACCAAGATTTTAAATGACAAAAGAGGGCCACTTATGGCAAACTCTCATATTTTGAAAAAAGCATATACTTTACATGAGTACACGCCTCAATATACAAAAAGGGCCCTATTAAATTTGCCAAATTCTAGTTCCTGCAGCCCGTAAAGGAGGCCTGCAAAAGTTATGGTTATTAAATTGGCCTCTGTTAGCTACCCGCAAATGATCTGAGGGATACAGGCTGAAAAACAACAGCGGTTGGCAAAATCGTAACCCAGACCCAGCTAAGCCTTTGATCTTTTAAACCTGTAAATGTTACAATGGCAAATCGCTAATAAATTGCTACAAGTCCTCAAGCTTGCAATTGTTTTCACACCCGTAAATGGCAAATGTAGCCAAAAATCCTACTGGTACTAGAGAGGACCCGCAAGGAGGTTATTATACTCCTGTCCGTAGCACTGTAAAAGCAAATATAAACACACTACTGTATTTTAAACTACAGGGAAAGCGATGAAAGAAAAAAATTAGTAGCACAACATTCTCAAGCTCGTAAATCTCCAATTTGTTTGTTTTTTTATATTTAATTTCCGTATTATATTGATCCCGGCAATCAATGTGTTAATACAAATAATAGAAGTTGCATGGACTAGAATATTATATGTACTGATTTATTAATATTGCGTTATTTCTGGACGTAATGATGACACTATTGGCTCTGTCTAAACCCATAACTATGGGTTTGAATAATTTATCATGTTTACGTCCGGAAATGCAATGTGCCGAAGCATGGTTTACGGATTTAGATTTCGGCCATGTCATTGTGGCCTTTTCTAATTTCTGTAACTCCTGCAAGTTTCCTGCCTGCAGACTTACAGGCTGTACGACGGGTATTGCAGGCTTGGAATTTAATAGGGCCCATACTTTTTTAAAGAGATAATTGAGAGAAAACAACAGAAGAACAAAAATGGCTAGGGCTGAAAGAGAGGGATTTGTGCTAAAATTGTGTCTGTGTGTGTGGGGGGGGGGGGGCAGAGTGAATTACTCTTATAAGAGGGGCCTCTAATACAGAGACAGTTGGAAGACGTGTTCTTGGAGAATGTTAGTCCTACAAGAAGAAGTTGCTCCATTCGTAACCATTTGACTGGCTGACCCTTAAACACAAGACGGCATACTATAAAAATAAAATCTTGCCTGTAGAATTATTAATTCTGCTTACCATGCAGTATGTGTCACGGAGCCAATTAATGGACTGTATTGTTTTCCTTCTTTTAATTTTAGCCATTCTTCTGTAAATGCTTCATTTATCATCTAATGGCTAATGAAAGCAAACTGAGCAGCTTGCAATGCTTTTATTGCCAGGGCCTACATGAAAACCGAAACCAAATTAATCTTCCATTAACACAGTTTATATATACCATTTTACTTGCTATCTCTTTGTTGTAAATATTTGATTGTTAGAACATAAAAATAGTAAACTCACAAAATACAATCCATCAGATTCACTAAGCTTCATGGGGCTGAACACAGCTGTGTCTTGGTTGGAAAACAAGCAGTTTTCTGTGTACATTTTCAACTTTTTTTACTTACATTAAATTAAAGTTGTTTATACTGATACTTACTACAAGTTATGAAAGCTATATCATTACCATGGACCTTAAAATAGCTTGCCGCACGCAGCTTTCCGCACGTAATGATGAGTATAGATTGCCTTAGTGCAGGGTTGGGCAAGTTTGGTCCTGAAGAGCCCCACAAAGGCCAGGATTTGAGGATATTCCTGCTGCCTACAGGTGAGCTAATCACTTCTTCAGTCATCCTGATTGACTCACCTGAGCACAGAAAGGATATCCTCAAATGCATCCCTGTGTGAGGCTCACTAGGACCGAACTTGCCCACCTCTGGCTTTGGGCCTCATTCAATTGCGATTTGGCCAATTGAATAGGGCTCTATATAAGCACAGAGTATATTTTTTTTTACAGAAGTTTTTAGTTAGTGAAGACCTTGCTTTTGGATAGAAGTTCAGTAACTAAAAACTTCTGTAAAAAAATATACTCTGTGCTTATATAGAGCTCTATTCAATTGGCCAAATCACAATTGAATGAGGCCCTTAGTGTATCTAGATCAGTGAAGCTAGTGCAGTGCATGCAAGCTAACAAATCAGAAAAGCTGGGGGCACACTGTGTGGGTTATGAAAAATAAATAACAAGAATCGCACAACAATATGGTTATTTTACAGGCACTCTAAATTTATAAAGGTCATAACTTGTTTATAAATATTGAACAAGTAAAAATCCCTCATGGATATATTTATAATGCAGGTCTGTCACAGAAAAATCTAATTATTTTAAACAGATGCACAGCTTAAAATTGCAAATGAGTAGGAATTCCTAGTATGAAAGTGACTAAAGCTTGTGGCACAATAATAAGTTACCTGGTTAGTACATTATAATACATTATAATTGAAATACTTTTTAATATCATAGAAACATTAAGGGACTTTGTCACCCCAAACCCCTTCATTAGTGATTCTCAAAGAGCATTAAAAACTGACTATATATTATACAGGATTTATTTTTGCTTCAATATTATGCTAATGTGCTGTTCCTTTGGTGTGGTAATTTATGCCACATTGTGTTTATTCGTTTTATGGTGATAAAAACAATATATCCCAGAAGTGGTGGAGCTACAGAATGGAGGGTTCTGGTGCATCTCCTCTCAGCAGTTATTCCCACACAGCACCCCCAGCACCCACCTCATTTAGCATCCATCACTACCTCCCTTGCTCCCCTCACAGAACCCATCCCCTTGTACTTTGCTGTCACTTTGCTGCCCTTGCTCTTTTACCTTATTCCCTGATACACATGCCCAGCATGCTGAACTACTCCACACAGCCAACTCTTGGGGCTTTAGTAGAAAGCTCTTTTTTTAAATGTACTTGCACCAATTTCCGGGGTACGAGGTTGAGATCAAGAAGGTTAAGGGGTTGCCCAAAAGGGGCCTAGGGGGTTGTGGTTGATTGGGCCGGGGTTAAATGCAAGAAAAAAGGCGCTCACTGGGCTGGTGGAGATGAGTGCCTACGTACCTGCACGCGTTGCGCATCATACTTACAACCCGCGTAACTACACATCAACACACAACTCAAAAACACAATTCAAAGTGCGAGACCCGTAGCACTTTGAAAAAATCGCCTATAAAAATTATGGCTCGTAACACTTAGAAAATAAAACTGCCACTGAGGGGGGGGGGGGGGGGGGATCTGACCCACAAAAAATACGAACTTAACGGCCGCAACACGCACAGCGCAAAACACGAAAAACACACTAAATACAAAATTTAATTTAAAAAAATACACACACAGGACGCCTGGGAATGAGGTTACGCGCCAATTTAAATACAATTTAAAGATTTTAGCCAATTGAAAATCCCCTAATCGACAGAAAAAATGGCAGACGAAAAAAAAAAAAACAAGGCTACACGACCCCTAAGCACGCAAAACACAGCCAAACACAGACCCGTACAACCTACTAAATACACTATTAGGAAGCATGCGAAATGCTCCACACCCGCCTAACACATTCACAATCGCAGCCATTTTACAACACTAACTGCAAACTAATAACATTAACATTACAAAATGCGGAAATACACAGCTAAACAAACAGTTTCCCTTCGCGCACACAGCCTATTTACACTACACACTGCAGACATTGCTGACACTTACGCACTCAGCTCACCAAAAATGCAAATCTACATTGTATGCTGCAGGAACATCAAAACAGATTGTTAGCTCTTCAACATATTGCTTCCTGCATATATTAATTACAAATAGGTAAAGTATATTAATTTATAACTTTAATAATTAATTAATTTACATTACAAAATACATACACAGAGAAAACCAAATACAAAAATGACAGAATCACAATAAACGATAAAGGAGATCAGCGCGCACCTCACAAGCAGCGCCAACGCTATTTACAGAACCACAACTACACCAGGGGAGAGGCTCAAAATGCGAGCCAAAAGGCCATCAGTGCAAACCTTACAATCAGCGCCAAAGGAGCTCTCATAACCAAACATACACCAACCAAGAGGCTTGCAATGAGCGCCGAAGGTACTCACACAACCAAAATACTTACTTTGTGTAACAAACAGCATTACCTGCCTTATAATTCTATTGCCGTCATTTTTTGACGGGCAAGTCGCTAGTAGGAAATAATAGTCACACAATAAGGATTATCATGGGCACCAGGTGCTTTTCACTAATTAGCAATGATTCATTTGCACTGTGAAGAGCTTAAATAGGTTAATTCTGGATTAGTGGTAATCTCGTTAAATCTCTTAGCCATTGATGTCCATTTGAATGGTGTCCTGCGATTTAATAAGAATGTGTTACACATGGGAAGATGATTGGAATAATATGTCGAAGTGTGGTCAGTTACCACATTGTTTTACCAGGCTAATGACTAAGGCCTTGATCTACATACAAAAAAAATAGTGTACATTAAAAAAACATAGGAAAAACTAATTATTAAGGAATAAAACTTTAAAATTGCTATATTTAGTGTATTGTAGAATCTGAATAAGAACATGCATATTTAGTATTTGTATTAAAGCAATGCTGGGAGATGTTGTTCTAATCTGCCACTGAATCTGCCAGCGTCCTTTATTTTTTGTGCGCACTGGAGGCAATAATGGCTGAATCTAGGTAGGAATGTATGTATGATTTGGACCCAAACTTATGTGTATATATATTGGTCTAGCTAGGGAGAGGACAACATCTGTCTCCCCACATCTTCGTAATTATTATTATTTATTAACTGCAGGCCGACAAATCAAAATTACTTTTTTTTTTTTAAGCTGACCTGTTTAGAAATCATGGCCTCTGTGGGAAATTTACTAACGCGGCTCATTGCACATTAGTGCTACTCAGGTCTCCATCAGATATACTAAATCACTGGTATTAAAATTGACTCCATGATGAACCACGGTAATGCCCAATGTAGCATTATGTATTCACCCCCTATCCATCCCTTTACGCATGGATGGGAGTAGCTTATTTATGCTATAGGGATCAGGCATGAGCCTTGCTGTCTGTGGTGCAGGAGCCATATTGATTGGCAAACCTGCAATGGTTAGCAATACATCAATAATAATAAAATAAATAACAAACCAGGTAAAATAATACCACTCTTGTGCATGATCAGTTGGACTACATATTATGAAATATAATATTATATATTATCCGGTTAGCCCCTATGAGCCCAGGCATCCCCCGGGACCTCACTTCAAAACCCGTAGGAGGCCGTCAGGCCCCCCACCCCTTGTGCTTTGGGGTGAGGGGCATATTATCCCCATCTGGGTACTTTTGGAGCCTCCTATACTATACGATTCCATGCACAAATAAAGACAAATAAATTAGACAATAAAATAAATTACAGGAAAATAAAAATAAATACAAATAAAATAATAACTTGAAAATAAAATGTGAAACACTAGATATAATAACAAAGTAAAGTCTGTAGGGGAAATTTTTAATAACCCACTCTTTGACTACCGTTCAGCGATGATCCGCAATGCCCTTGTCCTAAAAAATACAGCTGAGTAGCTCCCATGCCCTTATTTTAGCACGCCCTTATCTTATATAATAGTTTTACTGTTTCTTATTGGTTCAAATATGTGTTATTCATATTTCAGCCAATCAGAATCCAGTATTTGAATTGCTCCTGCACCATTTCTAATTGGTTAAATGTTTAACCAATCAGAATGCATAGATTTAAAACTGTATGTTCCAATTGGTTAGTCTTTAGCCAACCAGACGGTTCTATTTCCCCACATTCTGATTGGTTGAAATGACAAACAATCAGAATAGGGCTTCATGGTAATGTGAATCTTCTGTGATTGGCTATTGTTTTCTTCAACCAAAAGTTGATACTTTTCACATACTAGAGAACTGTGATATAAATGAGAGGGATTACGGCCGCACCGAAAAAGTGGTAAATTCATGGATCAGGGATGGTAAAATCAAGTCTTGGCATACACATTGGATCCTATCTATCTATGGATCTGCTTTCCTATTCTGCAACTCTTATGTTAGCCGAGAACAGTTTTTAAAGGACTGCTGCACTATTAAAAAAATATATATTTGAAAATGTAAGTCTGACTAAGAGCACAATTAAGCAGGAAAATAGTCATAAATCTAATTTTTATTTAAAAAAAAAAAAAGTTTTTTGATTTAACTGCAGGACCCTGGATGAATCGGTTATACATTGTTGGAAGTTGTGTGTGTGAAAGGTGTATTTACATTTCTGGGCCAGTGAGTGAGATGGGACATGGTGTCCATTTCAATCTTATCCAGTTATTACATAAAAGATCTGGACTTCTGCCACTTCCTTCCTACCCTACTCTGTAACCTCTACTGATAACTACAAACACACCCCATAATCCAGCTCTCAGTATGTGATGTAACAAACACAAATTGATTCCTTTTAACAAATTAAATTGTTAGTTTGATACATAATTGACAAGTGTCTTTTATCTTCTACAGCGCTCCTTTACATGCTCCACCACCATAGACCAGTTTCACAATCATCCTATGGAGAAACTGCCAGGGCTGGGTTGCAGGAGAGGGAGGGATTAAAGAGACTCAGAGAACATACCTAATCTTATTGTGCAGGTGACTGCACTTTGGACAATGGACCCAATGCCTCATGGGCTTATCACTAATTATTTTTTAACAAAAGATTACAATTTGTGTTTATGGGTGTAACGGAAAGGCTGACTCGGAAAGGCTGACTCACAGCTAAAAAATCTGTATTAGTTTAATGTAGGTTTAAAAAAAAAAAAAAAAAAGCTTCAGTTGATAAAGTTGAAACTAGTTAAAACCGATAGTTTAAATTATACCATATTGTGTCACTTTAGAAATTATTAAGTTAGAGGGTGAATAGGAAGGGAAAGGGGATGGGAACACACAACCAAGATAGGTGAAGTGAAGTAGGCTATGAGGGGTATATAGGGGATATATAGGGGGTATGGAGACAGTTATGGGGTTTTGGAAAGATCAATAAGAGATGGGAGGCAGAGCAAAGAGAAAAATTGTTATTGGCAAAATGGGGGAGATAGGAAGGAAAATAAGAGAAAGATGTAAAAGAGACAAAGACAGAGAGGAAAAAGTTAAAGGGAGCAAACAATATAAGGGAGGCGTGAGATAAAAACCAGAGGGGAGAAATAAAAGAAGTAGAGATGGAGGGGAAAATATTAAAAAGGTGACAGTGAATGGGCATGAGATATGATTTTGAAGAACCAGTGTACCAGTCAACCTAGGCAGGGACTTGATAGTCATTTGGAAAATCTAGACCTGTCTACCGAAACTTACCTTCATTTGCATGCATCTTTTTGTATTGCATAACTAATATCACATATGTAGTTCTCAGCAATACGGGTCGTTGCTAACGCTTGCGTGCTCGCAAAGCGAGGGCCGCAGATGCTGGCAAGGAGCGCCAATGCCGCTCCTTGCGCTGGTGTTCGACCCCGTACGACCCTGTACGACTTTCGGGCTGCAAATGCGGCCCCTCGCGAAGCGAGGTGCCGCATTCGAGGAGGTGGAGGCTCCCAATTCAGCTGCAATGAGCCGAAGGCTTTCACGAGGGTCCGCATTTGTGGAGGTGGAGGCTCTACGGCACCTCACAATCGGTTACAAACAGCCACAGAAGTGGGACTTTGAAAAAAAAATAAAAAACACGCAATGACTAAATACGGACTTACACCAAAAAATACGAGCCGAGGGACTTAGAAAAAAAACATTACGGACTTACACAAAAAAAATACGAGCCGCGGGACTTAGAAAAAATAAATTACGAACATGCAAAAGTACGACCTTAACGGCCGACCCGTGTACAGCGAAAAACATAAAAAAAACACAAAATACACACAAAAATAAAATAAAAACCTTACCCACAGGAAGGGGGGGGGGGACACCCAGGATGTCTGGAAGTGAGGATACACCTCAATTTAAGTCCAATTTATAGAGTTTAGACACTCAAAAATCCCCTAAACGAGGGAAAAAATTGGTCGCCCAAAAAAACGAAAACGAGGCTACACGACCCAGAAAGCTGCAAAACCCCCGCCAAGCACATATGACAAAAACCCGTACGAGGTACAACATACACTGTTAGCAAGGACACTAAATCATCCACATAATCGCCTATTTACACTACACACTGCACACATTGCTGACACTTACATCTCAGATCAACAACAGTGCAAATCTACATTGTATGCTGCAGGAACATCAAAACCGATTGTTAGCTCTTCAGCACATTGCTTCCTGCATATATTACTTACAAATAGGTAAAGTATATTAATTTATCATTTAATTAATTATCATTAAAAAAAAATATACAGAAAAAAAAAAAAAAACACAGTATTGCAATAAACGACAAAGACCTTCACCGCGCGCCTCACAATGAGCGCCAACGGTGCTCATAGGACACAAAGTACACCAGGGGAGAGGCTTGCAATAAGCACCAAAAACTTCTGTAAAAAAAATATGCTATGTGCTTCAATAGAACCCTTTTAAATGTACTGAATCGCAATTTAATAAGGCTGTTACTGTCTGTGTCAAACAGCATTACCTGCCTTACAATTGTATTGCCCCGTCATTTTTGACGGGCAAGTCGCTAGTATCCAAATATGAAATATTACTGTAATATGTTTTAAAATAGCCTAATATAAAATTTTAACATTTCGCAATGAAACAGCCAAGCTTTAAAAAAAAGGTCCTTGATACATTGCTTTTCAGTGAGCCAAATCATACGCAAGAGTACAGTTCCCAGGACATTTTTAAGCTGTTTCAAACATTTTTGGTGTCCATTCGCCAGCTATTTTGATATATGCTTTAAACATCTGTGTGTTGTCATGTGCAAATCTGTGTGCATGACACTTTTTTTTTAAAGTTTTTTTTTTGATACATGTAGAATCAAAGTTAATAAACAATAAAAATGTATCTTGCTCTAAAGTATCTTTTAATTTATTGCATGTTAAGGTAGGGGGTGTTGGGCATGCCAAAAATGGCGAAAATAAATTAAGATTATTTAAACAGTGGAGGAGCTTGTGAAGGGCACTGGTGCAAAATAATTTGGGAACCAATTCTAATGCTTCTATACAATGCAGGTTTCCATAAAAAAAAGCCACAAATGGATTTGGGTGGTCAGACTACCCCTTGGTGATAGGATCACCTTTCAATAAAGTCCCAATTCATTCAAGGCCACTGTTACTGGATGCAGAGGGCCCCAAACCTAGTTGTGAGCCCTAGTACTTTGTACAAGCTGCACTGGCAGAAGCGCTGCCATTGTACGGTATTTAAGGAATGACTCTCTTAACAAAATAAATCAATATGCACCCATTTCACTTTGTAAAAATATAAGTCATATTTTACAGTTCCAGAGGGGGGCAGTGGAGTGAATAAATATTCGTGATCTGGAAGTATTCATAGATTTGCAATAACCAGCAAATTACTTTTTTACATACATAGAAGGATGCAAAACATCTGTTTCAAAGAACAATAATTAGCAAGACTTAAGAATGAGTATTCCCTTTCTAGAAGGCTCCATGTATGGATTCAACTTTTGCTGCCCATAGTTGCATGCATATTGAGGTTGGAGATTTCACTTTAAGGCACATGGACATTATTTAATTGTTGATGCCTTAGATTATTTGAATATATGCCAATGCTGAAGACATTTTTTGAATGTAGAATTGCACTCGGGTATGTCCATGTCAGCCAATGAGTATTATTAGAACTGTATGAGCCATGAGTTTCACCAATCAGATAAACATAAAGTATCATGATATGTGCTCAAACAAACATGTCTTGCAAGTCACAAGCAAGTTTAAACTTATTGTACTTAATGTTATTATAATGCTATTTTATATTCCATTTCCCTCTAAGTTGATAAAGTCCAGCCTTTTTAGATCTCACTGTGACCATTGTTTTAAGTGCATTATGAATAGTATCCTCTGTCCATTGAATCTACCTGATCAAATTAATTAATCTTAAGTATATCTATATACTCATCCAAAGAATTCAGATATTATGTTTGTGCAGTTTTCCTTTTACTTCTAGTGGAAGACTATTCCATTTATCTAGCAATCCTTCTGTAAAACAGTACTTTTTTTAAGCATATTTTGTATTTGAACTTTCTTATCACTCTTAATATACTTGAAGACTTCAATGAAGTCAAATCTGTCCTATGCCTCTTCTACCTACATCTTTGCCCACCTGGAATAATTCAATGTCATTAATGTGTGACATGAAGCTGTAATAACTTAACAATGCATTTATGTGCAAGTTTACATTAATATTTGCTGAATGTTGATTTTTATCTAATTCTTATTAGAGCATAGTCTGTTTATGTCAACTGCTTTAAAGGTGTTTGTACTTTATATTTTATGAGACCAAGCACCTCATCCTTTGGAAACTAAAAATATTGTGCAAAATTTAAATAAATGTTGTCATACATCTACATGTTAAGATCAAATATTTCAATAAACTCAAATAACAGCAAAGGATCCAAAGCAGACTCTTTGATCCCACTAATTCCATATTGTAGATCTCCATTTATATAATCTCTGTATACTCTACATACATATATCTCACACGTCTGCTTGTGTCATTTCTGATAACAGTTCAAAAGCATGGAACAAATGACATTGTGGAAAATCTGTACCAAGTTTAATCTGAGGAACAATTTGTGGAAGTGATTTTTTTTCATGCTTGTTGAATTATTTAGATTGATTTCTATAGGACATTTTTATGTAATCCATGAATTTCAAGGCAGCATGTTTCCATTTTTTGTAACAACTGCAATAATTATCTGTCCTTCTATCTCTACTTCCATCTCTCATTAGGAAAATATATGTATTGGTTTTTTAACTAGATAGACCAGCAAACATCTAATTAGCCAAGAATTTAAAGATATATAGCTCTAATAATGTCTTTCTATGGCCCAGCTGGAGTAATTAGTGTAATCTTTTTGTTTAGAATGTTTCCTGATTTGGTTGTCAGGATAAAATCTGTTTTCTATTAGTTTTTCTCTGTGTCTCATCCATTTTATATCGGAAATTGCAAATCACAAAAATATCAGGAACTAAACTTCATGCTAAAGAAAAACAAGCAGTGCTGGGGATAATTTGGCAATGACTCTCTTCAGCAAAATTATATGAGGGTGTTGGCATTTAGTGACTTGGAAAAATAGGTATATTACAGATGGATATAAAAACTCTGAGGTGTTATACGTGTCTAATTACGTACGTCTGTGAAAGTGAAGTAATTCACATTCCTAACATTACGCTCAAAAAACGCTGCTCTTGTGTTAACTACCTGATAATATGTATTGTTTTTTGGATAATCTATGTATTCATTTTATATTATTATCGTTATTATTTTTAACCTTTATTTAAAAAGCACCAGAATTTCCTGCAGCACTACATACAAGGAAAAAAACATTATATACATAGGTTATGTGACACAAAACTGTACAATAAGAAATATTGATACAAAAGGAGGAGAGATCCCTGCTTCTGAGGGCATGATACAATTATCTTCCCTATCCTCCAAAATATCAACTATTATTATTATTATTAGCCTTTATTTGTAATGTACCAACATATTCCGTAGAGCTATACAAGGGTTAAGTACAAGGCAAAAAACAATGTTAACACATTGCAAAATAATGGAGGGCCCTGTCTTTGAGCTTAAACTCCAAACGTACCGTATATACTCGAGTATAAGACGAGTTTTTCAGACCTTTTTTAAGGCTAAAAAGGACCCCCTCGGCTTATGCTCAAGTCACTCTCCCCCCCGTTTCTCTCTAACCCCCCGTGTCTCTCTACCCCCCATGTCTCTCTAACCCCCCGTGTCTCTTTCCCTCCCCACTCCTCATCCTCAACCCCCCTCCTCATTATAAACCCCCCTCCTCATTCTCCCTCCTCAACCCCCCTTCTCAACCTAAACCCCCCTCCTCATTCTAACCCCCCCTAAATACCTCCCCCTCACTTACCTGCTTCTGCTCTGGCCTCCTTCTTGACCCGGCGTGCATATGCGCGTTACGTTATTAGCATATACCAGGATGGGGGGGGGTTGAGGAGGGAGGATGAGGATGGAGGGTTGAGGAGGGAGGATGAAGATGGGGGGTTGAGGAGGGGGTTGAGGATGGGGGGGTTGAGGAGGGAGGATGAGGAGGGAGGTTGAGGATGAGGAGGGAGGTTGAGAATGAGGAGGAGGGGTTGAGGACGGGGGTGGAGGTTGAGGAGGGGGGTTGAGGATGGGGGGTTGAGGAGGGAGGATGAGGATGGGGGGTTGAGGAGGCGGATTGAGGAGGTAGGTTGAGGAGGGGGTTTAGGAGGGGGGTTGAGGAGGGGGTTGAGGATGAGGAGGGAGGTTGAGGATGAGGAGGGGGAGATGCAACTCTCTTTCTAAAGTCAAAAGCAATATTGATTGGTTGTTACAAATTATTTCTTAACTTCAGTGGAGAAGATTAAAATAACACACATTGGGACAGGGAAGGTTGGATAGGGCATCATAAATTACAAATGGAAGGTGTGTGAAAACTGTTCTGTTGATTGATAAGAGAAAGATAAGAGATGAAAAAAGATGAAAAACTATGTATGTATATATTATATAAATGTACTTTAACATACACATAAATAGCTAGACACATTAACAAAACACAATAAAGCCACAAGGCAAGGGAAAATAAAAGAATCATATGAAATATTGGTAATGTGCATGAAACCCCAAATCTATATTACTGTGAAATTTGCATATCTTTGGTATTGAACAATATGATCATGTTCATTTCATATGTTTTTGAAACTTCAGGATTTTCAGGGTTTTGATGTGATTTTCTTAAGTTAAATTGTGTCCACATTATTAGGTAAAGTTACTTTTTTCATTGTGTTGAACAAAATGTCTGTGCAGATTCATACTGAGGTTCAGTTTTTGATTGGTGAATGGAGTATGCACATTATTATCCTTTATTTGTAACTCACCAACATATTCCGTAGAGCTAGACAGGTCAAGAGAAAAGGTAAGTGAAAGTGATTTTGCAGCTGTAGGAGAGGAGTGTCAGTTGCAAAGTTGAAATCGCCAAGAACAAGTGAAAGTAAGTTGGAGGAGAGAAAATGAGGGAGCCACGTGGCAAAATGATCCATAAATTGAGACGGTGGTAAAGGAGGGAGATAGATCACAGTAATCCAAAGCAAATGAGCGAGAATAAGCAGATAGCATGAACTTCAAACGATAAGTTATTTGCCTAGAGAAAGCCTCTGATGTTATTGGTATTATTTCGTAAAATATTGTGTAGGAGAAAAGGACACATTAGATACACTGAATATATAACGTGAGGTACAAGCATGATGAGCTGAGAATCTTAGAGGTAGACAAACATGTTCCATGGAGAAGAAAGAGCTAGCAAGTCCTGCATATGGTTATTGGGTTTTCTCAGCATTCATATGCTGAAATTCATGCACCTACTCCAAGTACGGTTTCAATATGCCAAAGCCATTAAAGGAAATTGATTTCATGACATATCATGAAATAGGATATCACACTTTTGGAACGTATGGGCCTAATTTTAAAGAACTTCAAATCAGAGGAAGTACCTAGCAGTGTACAGATCACGTGTGTCCATATTATTTGACATGATTGCTGAATAAATATAAATATCTGTCCATTTGAACAGTGTACTACTATTATTATAAATTCCATGCAAATATGTTTTTGCAGCTAGTTATTGACAGATTGTGGTTTTCTTAGGTTGTATAACAAGCTGGAGTAAGTATAAAAACCTACCTTCCCATCTACCCAAACCTCATTTTTCAGACTGACCAAAGAAAAATTATATTATTACATCTTTCCTTTCTATTATCACATACTGTCATTTATATGCAAATATTATTACAATAACCATGAAACCTTCAAGTGAACAGCTATGCAAATTGAAGAGATCATCATCATATTTTAAGATGCTAACTAATTAGCTCTTAACTCTCAATAGTGCCATATACTGAAAATTACACTGACATAAACTCAATGTTTTTTTTATTCAGCTCAGAAGATATTGCTATTTTCATGACAAGTTATCTCTAGATAATTGCACTTCATTTTAGAACCTTTGAAAACGGTATTTCACAGAGTAACAATAATTACATTTGCACATATACTCATTGTTAAGAGAATTTTAAAGGACCACTGTATTTGAGGGAAAACCTCATGTGCTTGTGAAGTATGCAATAAGCTAACAACATTAGCAGATATGTAAGCCGTGAACATAAAGCCATTTCTAGAGAATCTTAACGTTTGAAGGCTCTGAGTATAGTATGGTTTCCATCCCGTCTGACCTGAAAACTTGTTGTTGGTTTGGAGCCTGTGCGCATTTATAATTTATTCATGGAGGGTGGGATGGGGAAGAAGAGAGAGTTTAGGGAATTTCATAAATCATTGGATCTTGGAATTGATACATTTTATTTTTCCCTTCACATGCCAAGTATCAGGTAGCTTGCAACTATAACTAAAAGAGCCTGCAAACACGCAACTTCCACAAAATATTATGAATGCAACTATGGTCTAGCAGAAATATCAACACTTTTTTATAATGAATGCTAGCTTTGTGACCTTCTTCCTACCTATGTTCTTAGACTCATTTTTTTCATATATGTATTTTCTCCTTTAATATGTCGATACTTCCATAATTGATGTTGCTTTAAAACAAATACTTTTCACTTTCCAAATGTTCTTGTAATGTCTCTTTCTACTTATGTGGTCCACATGTTCAGTAGTTTTGTCACCCCTTGGCTGCTGCAAGTATTTATCTACATAAGGGGTATCCATACCTTAATAGAATAGTATCTACTTTCTACGTAGTCATTGTAACAATATCTACTACCCTACCAGCACAGTATCAGATGGCATTCACAGTCACACATGAAAAATGTAAGTTTCTCCACAGGTAGAATACTATGTGTAGCCCGCCCTACCTGTCACCACAAGACCATCACTAGCTGGAGATTTACTACCTGTTTGGTGTAAGTGGTCTTCTAGATTCACGAAGGTGTAAGTTGGTGGACAATTTACAAACCTGAGATAAGAAGCAGGAGGAGCCTCACAGTATTCACAAAGCAACTTTCCAATTAGTCTTATCTTCACCCCACTTTACATATAATTTTGTATATACATCATGTGTGTATAGTAAGCAGCCTGTCAATGGGGCCCCCATCAATTAACCTTGGAAATAAATTGGCTTATTTTCATTTTATTTTTTGTTTAGATTGATATATTTATTATTTGTTGGCTACTATAGCACATATGCTCACTACAACATTTTCATTTTTATACAATCTGAAATGTATGTAGATCAGGATATAATAATGCAGAGGCTATTTTATAATAATTACTTTTTAATGTTGCAAATGAGTTAAAATGTCTAAAATATTTGCACAGATTGAATATAATTTATCTTCCAACATGTATCCAATAATATGATCATTGAGTAGCTTAGCAAATGTCTAATAATATTTTTCACAATCCAAATTGCCCGTAGTGTGTTTTGTAAATTGATCTTTACTGAGTTCACCAAACTCCAAATTCACCAGTTTAATAAGCCTAATCTGTAATTTGCACTCGGATTAACAATGAACATGTTTGATTTTCAATAATCGATTGATAATCGCATCATGTGTCTAATACTTGGATTGTTACAGTTTCCACTATCTGTGTTTCCAACACCTATATTTTTCTGTATTAATAATTGTGCTTTTTAGGACTTTGGTATCCAGTGTTGCAGATCTTTTATTCAAGAGTTGACCATTAATCTTATGTTCACAAGACATACTTTGACTGTGATATATTGTAAAGTTATAGTGAAAGGCAGCAATCCTGTAAAAGAATACTAGCTAGGTATAAATAAATGATATATGTAGGAACAATAGCCATCTTTTTACAAAAACCTGGAAGTATTTACAGTAAGTACTGCCAAAGTACCTAACATATGATCCCTACTTTCCAGAAAAACCCAATGCGTACAGTATTATATGATTCAGTACACATGACAAGCACCGGATACACTTACAGTGAGCAGATTTTATCAAGTCTTGCTTCTTGCTTATGGTGATTTAGTAATTAAACCCTGAACTGCATATTAGCAGCAGTCATGTGCTTTAGTATGCATCACACAATGACTCAGGAGTGGTAGAGATCAAGGAAGTCGTCCATGTTGCCAGAAGAAAATTAAATTCACTTCCAGTCTTAACTGTCTATGTTTACAAACCAATTTAATACAAAATATATCAAAAAAACTCACAGATGTCAGATTTTGGTCAACAAGACATCAATCATCCAGATTTAGTACCTAAAATTGTCACCGACACTGCTCTACATCGGTCCTAGGAAGAATAATACCATTAAATACTGTTGCTCACAGATCCAAATATCCCTTGTGTCTTGATGTGTTTAACTTTCAAATCTTATTCAGTAACATAACAAAAAAATCTAAGCTTCTCTCTCTCTGCCAGCAAGGAGAAAGCTGCAAAATTGCAAAAAAAAAAAAAAAAGAAATGATGTTGCAGCTGACATTTTAGATTTTTGTTTAATATCTGCAAATGCAAAACCAAGGGCTGCTCAAGTTGTTAATAATTCCCAGGGCAAAACATGCATAACAAATCTCAGAGATTTTACACCCTTTTAAATGTCACTGCTGTTAGAACACTTCTGCCAAGATAGCAAATTGTACAATTTAAGATACTATAATATTGCTCCTTTTTCCCATTCTTCCCTCACGTGAGATCCACCTTAAAATTGCAGAGTGATAATATTTATGAATTTCATTGCATTTTGCATTTTTATTAGTAATTTATTCTTAAGATTTACTTTGTATGCTATGTTTTTGCTAAGTTCTGAAAGTTACATAGACCAATTTCATTTTACTGCCAGCGAATATATACTTATACAGGGGTAGGAAAATCCTGGATACCAGGGCCCTCATTCAATTGCAGTTTGGCCAATTGAATAGGGCTCTAAATAAGCACATAGCATATATTTTGTAAAGAAGTTTTTAATTAGTAAGCATCTATCCAAAAGCAAGATTTTCATGACCCGTGAAAGGCCCAGTGAGTATGTCCGCGTGACATTTTGGGTATAACTTGCTCCCTGAATAATCTTGTTGTGCAGAATCCTTTCTAAACCCTTAATCAATAAATAATTAGACACAACAACTTGCTTGGGGTGCATACTGGCCACAGCGTTTATTGGTAAACCCAAGTTCACGTAATAACAAACCCATTAATTAAATATACGTAAACAAGAGAGGGGAGGAGCCTGGGAACCAAGACAGTACACTCTGCGCCCTGACCCTCGTCCAGGGCCTACCATGATGGAGCATCCGTGCCCCCGTAGGGTAGGATCACCCCCACTTTACCACTGTCCCGGCGACTCCGCTCACCACCGCCACGGAGAATGCCGCAGACTACCTTTGCGGAATACGACTCCCCCCGCAAAACGCCTAGGCCAGCCTACTATCTACCCAGCCCCTAGCCTTAAAACTCCACCTAATCCTGGCTACTACCAGCTAAATCTTGACAATTAGAACGAAAAACCTTTAGCTTATCCTTATTACAGCAAAACTGCTTCTAGGCTAGTCCACTACTTTCCGTACGGGTCTTCCCCGGCTTTTGCCCCCAGACCCTCTAAGCTAGCCCCGTTGGCAGCTGTTACCAAGCCTGCTCCTTTCCTACCCTTGATAAAACCCGCGGTTGTCCGGGTGTATTACTAGGGATTATAACATCACATGGAGCACTTCCCGGATAGGCGGCACTAGAGCCACTCGCCACCTGTTCATCCCACTGATGAAATTACCATCCTTCTGACCAATGAAAACATACTTCCATTTTTTCTGGGCCACGCGCCCTAGCTGAGGCCCTACATCGGCACCTGAGGCAAACGCCTGTTTGGTCCGATGTTCGAATGCCCATCCATTACTTTGACTTTCCCTTCTCCAAGCCCCAGGGCACACCGGCCTGTCGGCTGTTACCGTTTCTACTCATACACAAAGCTCATGGGTAGCCTGTTCCCCCACGAGATATACCCAGCTCTGAATCACGTGTCGCTCAGTTGCAGAAACCTCTTCATCGAGAACCACCTTTTCCTCGTGAGGAACAAACACCAACCAACTCACGCGCGAGGTCTGAGAACCGTATTGTCACAAAAAGGAGAGCTATCAGTGCACCTCGGACATTGTAGCTACCTCCATTTTTTCTGGTTCCCCTCGGACCAACGCGGCCACCTGATCACCTTAGGATCCCACGACCAACACACCTGAGGTTACGAGCGCCTTGTATGTTTTAGGCCAAACTCTTCCTCACCGGCTTACCTGCCGAAGAAGAGATACCTGTACAGCACCCAAAGCCTTGTGCTTTCCACAGACCTCTTTTTCCCACAGTGGTATCTCTGGCCCTTGGGAAAGGCTACCACTTGCCTTACATCCCTTTGCCATACCTCCTGTGACACCTTCCTCCACTTGTACTACCGGTACCTCCAATGTCAGGCCCTTTTGCCCGGCCTGTTTTGAAAGGCTCCGGGTCCTAGCCCACGTCCCACCTTCTGGGAGGTCTGCTCCCAGCCTTTACCGAGAAACCTCGATCTAGACCGCTCTACTTGCGGACCCCTGTGCCATCATTTCTTACTTGCACGACTTGGCGCCCTGGGCAGGCCTTCGAGCCTCCATTATGTGATACGCCGACACGTTAAGGGAAATGGACTTTCACTTTCCTGCCACGCTTTATGTGATACCCACACGAAACCGGGAAAAACACATGCAGGTGGGATACCCTCACCTGTTGGGTCCGAGTCGAGACTTTACCGGGTGCCTACCACCACCCTGAACCGAAAAAACCCTTACGTGCCAGGCGTACTATACCTTACTGGCACCAGAAATTAGGATGTGGAGAAAAGTCTACCCCCCGAAAGGGAAACCGCATTCCGCCACTGACTCCACCTATACTTGATTAACCCTCCCAGAACATGACGGAGACCAAAAACCTGACACCATCGGACCGGTCAACGACCCCGCCGTTGGATATGCAAGGGCATCGGCCCCCCAAACCCGAAGCAGGCCGCTAACAGCCCAACTAACTCTAACCAGTTCGCACCCTATACTTACGCGCATGAAGTTGGAATACTAAGCCGCCCCACTTAAGCTACTGGCTTTCTATTCACTCGTAACAGGCGGCTACCCCGCTCGTAATGGTTTCTTTGAAAAACACCTTAGCTCAATCTTGCTTCAAAACCTGAAGCCGTTGCCTACTGACTTCCAGTGCCTAACTATCTATGTGAACACTGCGCAGTTCATGAAAAAGGACATGCGCCAATAAACCGCTTCCTACCTTAGCCCCAATTTGGCTTGCTGGTAACCTTCAGTTAAATACGAATCTGAGACCCCATGGATCCCGTATGCCAAGCACTGCTGTCTTTGACCCCCTCCCTGCCTATACCTATGCTCTGCCTGGCAAAGCTCCTGGAGTGGCTCCGGCTCATCCCCAAGAAAACAGAGATTTGTCTGTCCTCACTACCTGACCTGTCCTTCTTTGACCTATAAATGGTATATGTTACAGCTATCAAGGTGCTCAAAAACCCCTTCTATGCAAAGTAGCGATCCAGAGGGAAAATTACACGTGCAAAATGCTAATAACGGATCCATGAACAGAAAATTTACATGGCGCTTGTTGCTACTTACGCCACCGCAGTCTCAACTAATGTAATGTTGTAGGAATCTAGGAGTGTCCAGAGCCCACAGAATAACTACACCTAGGGAGTAGAAAATAGTTTTATGCACTCGACAATACATACATCGTCTGACCGAAAATGTACCTGACTGCTTATGTCTGCTGCATTGTACATCTTCCTCTAAACAAAATTGAATGATACCCCTGGTGGGGAACCTATCCCCATGCAGCCGCTTTAAGCATACTAGCTAATGGCACGGCTCGAGGATAAATACGGGCTGACCTAACCAGCGCAAATTGGAAGCCCGCCGTCGTGGGGGGACACCATAAGGAACCGACTACCCTAATGTGACTAAGGGAAGAAATCACGGCATGGGATATGGGCTCTGCCTCTGTGATTATGCTAAGTCGCCACAAAATGGTACCTGCACTGCGACGCTCAGGCAACTGAATGCCGGGACCACCTGACACTGCCGAAACATAGGGTAAGTATCGCCTGTTACATTAAAAGGCAGATTCCCAGCCAGGGTTGAAAAGGACATCTATACTGCCCAGGACTCCTAAGCGGACCGCCGCTCAAAGCTACGTGACCTGTGGACCTACTACCCCGGTACTACACAGGAGATGAACTAAGGGAAAGGGCTACCACCCGAGGACTGACCACTAATGACTTATGCCCTACACTGCTAGAATATACCTAACCTATATATGTATATATGATAGAAACAAATCAAATATATACCGGCATATAGCCCTGCAACCACATACATATGAGGCAGTGATTGAGACCCAAACTACAGATCCAGGATAAGATCCGGTACTGTTGCTATAACGAGTGACATAACTGTCTATGTAGCGAACAATAACATTAACTTAACATGGCTTCCTTCAAGCTTATGTCTGCTGTATTACGCAGCTTTAATGCAAAACCAAGGTTGGGTTTACCCAAGCCAGGAATCCTATCCATGTACGCTGTTTCCAGCTTACTGGCTATCCTCAGCATGGAGCGGGATCCCCCTTGATACCCTACCAGGGCCTATCTAGTGATACATAAGCTGAATGGGTTCATGATGAACTTATGAGCCAGAGTAATGTGGGGGGGGGGGGGGGGAGAGGCAGACCCACTTGCCCTAAGCTTATTGGCTCCCGCCCGACTTCACCCCTTAATGACCTGGGGGAGGTAATATAATAAACCCCCCCATAGCCTAACCAAGGCTCCAGCAACCTTGATGCAGGGTTCAAACCCTTAGCACTGCGCAGTAGATGTCAGTGCCTTCAGTGCCTCATGGCTATGGCAACTCTCTTATGCTCTTTATTCATTGTTGGAAACATGCCTATGACCAGGCAGACATACGTGGTGCCGACGGCACCGCCAACTGATGTATTTTATCAGTCTCTGATCACACTCATAAGTATCATGTACTGAAAACATTCAGCATGCTTATACCTAGTTCTGTGCATGTCCCTGCAGCAATTGATAAAGTAACCAGTAACATTCCAGAATAGAACCATATTAACTATATCATGTGGATATTAAATACTCTGCAGCAGTATAAGTGTAGCTTAATGAGGGTATCTGATGAATCCAATCTAATAAATAAAACCATCTGATTTTATCAGTCTCTAATCATGAAGCAACACTCAGTAAGCCACTAATCACTGGCTGTCCCGCCGAGCCTGCAAGCCCACGTGGAGGCTGAGAACTCCCTAACGTGGACGGGGCTGCAAGGAGAATGCCTCCCGCACCGGCACAGCCCCCCCCCCCCTGTAAGTACATACCAAGCCGCCGAACCCCGTGGGCCGTTCGCTGCAACCACCCGCGCAGACGGCGCACACCTCCATCAAGCCCTCCGCCCGGTCCTCCAAGGCAGTCCCGATACTGCACCGCACAGGAGGGAGCGGAGGGAAACCATCACCCCCAGAAACCACCACGACCGCGCTCTCCCCGTTGGAGAGGAAGTGCAGCACATCTGCCTTCTTGGCTAGCTGGGGGCAAACTGACAAAACAGGCGCCAAACCTCTAGGTGGCCCTGCCCCCCAGCTAGCCACTCCTATCCTACCCTGCTCCCGCTCCTACCCGGGTCACGGCCCTGCCCCCCAGCTGGACACTCCTACTCTACCCTACTCCCGTTCCTGCACGGGTCACGTTGCCCTCCTACCGACCCCAGGAGGCCTGGGGCGATCTACAGCCAGTCACTAACTAAAAACTACTTTAAAAAACATATGCTATGTGCTTATTTAGAGCCCTATTCAATTCGCCAAACTGCAATTGAATGAGGGCCTGCCAGGTCTCTTAAAATATTAGAGCCGGCCTCCACCCCAAAGTGCCACAGCAGGAGCAGAGCTGGCATGGCCCTACTATAGGTGTTGATGTCACATAATGACTTACACAGATCTAGGAGTGTTGCCTCTACACATGGCATTTCTCATTTATCTGGAAGTTTGAGAAGAGGAGCGAGGAGAAGCAGACGCCCAGCACTTAAGCAGCCGTGCAGCACTTAGGATGCAATGAGTGCCAGTGGTGCCCTCACACAGACGCGGAGCGCGTAACTCTAACAGCATAGCACGTAACTCTACAAACCCACCAAAATAAATAAATAATGTACACAAAATTAGAACACACGCACACACAGCATGGGGGAGAGACACAGGAAGCCTGGGAGTGAGGTTGCAAGCGAATTACATCGATATTTGGAGTTTTTCACCACAAGAAAATCAGCTAAGTGAGAAAAAAAATGATGGATGAAAAACGCAAAAAATCGTAACAGAATGAAAACGAGGCTCACCAATGCAAAGCACGCAGGACTTAGAAAATACACAATGGAGAACCCAGTGGCATGAAGGACTTTGAAAAAAAAAAAAACAGTGGTAGGTGCGCGCACGCCAGACACGCAGGAGGAGAAACACACAGGGAAGGGACAGGGGGGTGGTGGAGGAACGAGACACATGGCATTCACAAAACTGCCAGGTTAACGAACCCTTTAATGAGTGGCCCGTACAGTAGACGGCAGGAAAGGTTCGCAATAAGCGCCTTTGTCCTCATTGCGGGGCTTGCCATGAGCATTGCGAGAGGGAGAGGCTTGCAACCAGCACCAAAGGTGATCATTGCAAAGCAGGAAAGTTGAAATACACAAGGGGAGAGGCTCGCAGTGAGTGCCGAATAAGCGCCGAGGAGCAAAAGCCTCACATTGTGTGGCAAACAGCATTCCCAGGCTTCACATTTTATTGATGTCAATTTTTGAAGGGCAAATTGCTAGTAGGACATAAAAGTTAATTTTATGTGGGTAAGTGACTGAAAGAAAGTAGACATTTAGAAAAATTTGGAAATAGTGAGCCTCAAAAGCAAAAATGATGTAGAGTTCAAGGGTAAGGCACAACTCTAACCTTTCACTTATATTTTTGAAAAAGTATATAATGTCACCACTCTTCTCTACCACATTTAAACTGTTTTTGTTATACACACTTAATATGTGCACAATATTCCGTACAGGGATATATTAGGTGGAAGTGATGCTCCAAGCTTCTATCTTTGAGATAAAACATCAGGAGGAATTGTAGTATGACATACTCATCGCTGGAAAACAGAGTTGGACTTTTAAATGTTGGACTTTCCTTAAAAAAGGGACATTTAAAGGCATATCTAAGTTTCCCTGTTTTTACCTTTTTCTAATCTAACATATGCTGCTTATATCATACACACATTACATGGAGTCATTCTATTCACATACAGTTTTATTTATTTATTTATTTTTTTGATTTCCACATCCCAGAGACAGAAACTAATATAAACACTGCATTTGAGTACGGATTTTAACGATTTACTAAGCTTCAAGCCAGCAGCTGCTCAATGCAGAGATCTACAGATCAGTGTCTGACTCCACCTGCTTCATCCCATGACTCCTGCACAAACTGCCATCACTGATTGTTACTATGTATTAAAATATATTAGCTGCCAATGGCAAAAATAATTGCACACGGCCAAAAGATTTATTAATTTTATGCTAATTTTGGCAGGGATTTTCCGTGGTGTTTGCTCACTAAAGCAACTACTTGCATACTCAAGAGATTTAGCAAACATCAAGGTGAGTTTTTTTATGTTTATTTTGATATTTTTTCATGCAAAAAATGTTTGCATACACTACTTCTCCTCTATCAGATGTATTTATAATCCAGGAAATGTATATATGCCTTATATATACCAAAGAGGGACTGTCCCTCTACAAGGAACCATAGTGAGGGCAGTGGGTTTGAAATATTGGTGATGACATTGTATACAATATGGAACTGGTGGTAACAGCGGGTTACTAGATGTCTGTGGATAAGTGAGTAGTGGGAGTGTCCAAGTTCTGGAGACTGTATCATCAAAAGGATAATAAAAAAGTAGAACAACTAAAATAGTGCATGGTCTAAAAGACAACATTTATAAGGAAATACTTCATAAGCTGAATCTATAGAGGACAGAATGGACAAATATATTAAGAGAAAAAGAGCAATACAAGAGCAAGAAGTCAATATTTGAAGTCTAAAGGTGGAAGATTTAGGGGTAAGAGTAGAAGATAAGTGTAATAGCTCATTTAAGGAAATTAATCATTCCAGAGTTTAGTATAAGGTTATCCTGAGAACAAACTATTCTGTAGAGAAAATAATCAAATCAGATTTGGTGTTCATTATTACCATCAAATCAAAGTTTAAATAAAATGGCGAGTGCTGTGTGTAAGAGTGAGCTAAAATGTTTGTGAGAGGCAGCAGATAAGCACGGGCTAGAAGCTGTAAAGAAGCAATTAGCACAGCAGTACTCATTGTCCCTACCTACATTCTTATAGGCTTTGTAATGCTTTCTGATTTGAACACCTGTGTTTACTGACTATGATGTTTATTTTTAAAAATCTTTAAATAAAACCCAGGCATTTCAATAAACCTTACAATTAGTAACCTAGTAATTGACGGAAAAAACTGATTCTGAAAATCCAACCTATTTTAATCTCATATGGTCTATAATTTACATCTGTTGACCCAGTGGAAGGTAAACAAAAACTCCAGTGAAACTGCCACACTCTTATATTAAAGGGATGTTATCAGTACTGAATGTTTAGTACCTAAATTACATATAATAGCAATATAAATAATCATTTAAAATACTTACAGAAGGCATGGAACCGTTTTAAAGTGTTTATCTTGTTAGAGCCACCTGCAGTCCTGTAAATTCACAATATTATGTAACATAGAGGAAGAATAAAAGTCCAGAACGTTGCCTAAGTTGCTTTGGCTCTATTTTTATGTCTTTTTGCGTCGTTCAGATGTTTCCGACTGTCCACGACCTCATGGACCGTAACACACCAGGGCATCTTTATGTCCATGGTCATGTTGATCTTGGTATTCTTGGTATACTTGATATTCTTGGCAGAGATACTGCAGTGGGTTGTCAGTTTCTTCTCCAGTGGGCCACAGCATACAGCTCCAGGTATTCCTAGGTGGTCTACCATCCAAGTACTCACCAGGCCCAACCCTGCTCAGCTTCAGGGTGGTGTGACCTCTTTGTTCCCTGACTGGAATCAAACCCAGGTCCTAACCACTTGACCACCAGCAACCTCTACCAGAGGATGTCACTGATATTTTTCAACCCCGCCTGTAGGTATCATGCTTGGCAGTGGCCGATGATGTAGTCCTCTCTCCTATATTATGACTGAAAAAAAAAGCATAATGTAAAGTGAATAAAATCATTTGAAGTTGATAATATACTTTTAAACTATGCAATATTTTAAACTACATGATACTTGCTGGAACATTCACATTATTATTCTATTTTAAAGTAAGGGTCACATATCCAGTTAGTGTTAGACTCATACTCAGTGCTTAAACTTTGAGTGCTCCTCATCTCTTGTACCTCAATGTCAATTCCTCCATTAGATTTCTACAGCTTCCAAAATAAAATGTATTTAGGCCCATAATAATTCTGCACTTGCATCTCTTCCCTTGTCTCTAAACACTTCCATTATTCTCAGATTTTTTTTCAAGCTGTACCAGTTCCATTTAATTTATTTGACTTGTTCTATCAGAAATACTTCCAATTTTCTTAGCTTGAAACACATCTTAAACACCTTAATATTAAAACCACTATACCCTACACATCTTACTCAGGCAGAATGTCCAGTTATCACTACATAACGAGAGAGACCATTCTTGCATCCATCCTGCTGACTAGGCCACTGCCCATTATGCTTCTTCCATTTTGTTTCCCACACTTCTCCAATAGAGTATAACCTCTCCAGAGCAGGAACCACAACTTCTTGTATAATTGTGGTCATATATTTCTTTGTGGGACTTTTAAGTAACAACTCTTGATAACAAGGAACATGTACACACAACAGGGATCTATAGGAATAAATACATTATTTTATGTTTTTTCCTAATAGCCACTAATGTATAAAAGCTGGTAGTTTTTCATCTTAGCAAAACAAAACAAAAAGTAAATGACATTCTTTTCAGTGACCTGTATTTTATCCAGTTTGCCCATCTCTAATTTCCGTATGTGAAAGTTCTTAATACATCCTTCCTGCTTCCTCATTCATACAACTACATCCTTCCGTATTTCCATGATTAGCTTTTTAATGTAAACAATACATTGGTTAAATAGCTTCCTTTTGCACAGTCTCTAATTAATTTGGATGAAGTTGTCCTAATACCATGTATTCCAATGCTTACCTTATGATGGTATTTGAATACAAAGCTCTGCTCTATTTTAGCTTGTTTCTGTGCTGTATGTGTACTGAAATGTGACTGGCGCTTAGTCAGGTTAATAGCGTACAATGTTTGATAATGTAAGTTTATATTAGTGAACAGAATCCTATATTTCTTAAAATCCTTAATTATGTTTAATCAAAGTGTATTAACATATGCTTTTGTAGTACCATCTACTTCAATATTGTTTATTATCCCTGGATGCATTGGCTGGGTGTATTCCACTACTACATTTTTCAAAAAGAATTAAAAACTGTCTATATATTATACTAGCAGTTTTTCAGTACAGTAAATTATTTCTGAAATATTAAGAATTGATTTTGAAGCTTTGTTTATGCTATTGTGTGTCTCAGAGTGCTTGGTAAGGGTGGGAGGGGTCTAACTGCCAGATAGCATTGGGTCTTTACTTTGGCCATTACAGAGACAGACAGACTGTTATCCTAATTAACACATTAAAGCAGCTAATTAGTATGCATAAGATGCTCATTTTCATAAAAATAAAGCAACAACAAAAACATAGAATTTCCCAGGACTGATCTGTTCTTGCACCCTTTAACTGTTATACATTTTCAGTTCACATTAAAGTGCCATGGAAGGTTTCTGGATTTCACTAGGATTATAATATATCTATGTATGTAATTAGTTTTATGTACTTTATTTTATTAAAAGGTGCTTTAAAAAACTCATTTTCTTCTGCCTAAAAGCATACAATCTATAACTGTTAAGGTCTGCCCTCTGTAACTCATGCAGCTCACGGATACACAGACTGTGAAGTGCTTAGCCAATCAGTGACCATTTCTCAGTAGCATGTTGCAGAATGTTGCCACTGATTCATTACTATCAGACACTGTGCACCCTGTACTTTAGTGCACTGTCTTCATGAGCTGCAGAGGGGATAATCCAATTAGGAACGATTAGTAAGACTTTAGGCAGAAAACCTTCCATGTGTAATTAGAGCAGTCTCTGCACTCATTCTGCATCTTTATGAAGATCCATCTCCTCTCCCTGTCCTAACCTGATAAGACATAGTTTGTTTTCATCTTACTTCTCTGGATCTCAAAGCTTGACCTGTGGTGGTCTTAACCATTATCTTGCAGGCTTCTTATGGTGCCATTTCTGCAACAAACCCAAGTGTCACTTTATGCTCCACATACTATGATTATTTTGTGGAGTTACCTTCACCTGTGTGCCAGAAATATCATATAATACTCGTATAACTCTGTATACACCCTAGATAAAGGCTACCTATCCAATTGTAAATAAAATCCATTTTAGTCCCTTACGCTACTCACATGGACTAGACTCAGGTATAACATTCCCATTACAGCAATATATTAGTACATTTCTTGGAAACCTATGCGTCTATTTAATTTTTTAAGTTCAGAAGACAGGGAACCTATAGGTGTGATGTAGCAGTGTGTTATATAGTGTAGATAGAGAGAACAGATTTTATGACATTATTCTGTTTCTGTCCATAACCTTTGTTTCATAGTTAAGACAGGATTTATGCGTTAATAGGCTTTACTCACAAGGTTCATTTAGGACCTCTTAGTTATGGTTACCCATATATGGAGGAGTTATACTGTTATTGCATATTAGTGCTGTTCATAAGGATAGGGGGAGAAGAGACATTGAATATATATGTGCTGGAGATCTAAATCCAGTTCTGTACTAATCTCAATATACTGGTTTTGAATATATATTTTAGTAAAAACATTAAACATTCAAAATATTGCATCCAAAGTAACTATGAAAATTCTCCTTCAGGGGTTTAAATATTACAAGTTATGTAAAATATTAATGTGTATTTTATATTTACATATTTTAGTGGTTTAACTGTTCTACAAAATACTTTTTAGGCAAAGCCATTTGCGTAAGTCAAAAAGTCATAGTTTTCCCCCGAAGCTTCTGCCATTTTTTATTTTATTTTGTACTGAACACATTAGTTTGCTATATTCACATAAAGCGGGATTGGGGTAAAAGATTGTTGTTCAGTAGTTCAGTCGTGTCTCACATTCTGTGACCCTATGGACCGCAGCATGCCAGACACATTTATCATTATGTCTCTGGTTCTGCCTATCCATGAGGTTATCTTGGTAAATACACTGGAGTGGGTTGCCAGTTCCTTCTCCAGCAGACTGCGATTTGTCTGACCTCTCTGCTATGACCTGCCCATGTTGAGTGACCCTACATGGCATTGCTGACAGTTTCATTGAAGTACACAAGCCCCTTCACCACGACAAGGTAGCGATCCAGAAGGGGAAGGTAACAATTAATAAAGTGTAAAATAATGTGTGATGTAGGGGTTAAAATAGGACATGTGTTTTGTGAGAGCAAATCTCCTGCTCCAGAGGCATCCTAGGATGCATGTTAACCTGAGAAAAGGTTACCCACAACTGCTATAATTGATATAAACTGCAAGTTTAAGGGATATTCGCCCTTATTCACCCTCTTTGTTTATGTTAGCATTAACGCTAGGTCATTTTTAGACAAATAACTCTCGTCTCTGTAGGTACAGATGTGTAGAATAAATTATATGTTGTAATACTGTTTATATACTATACTTCTTTAGTCAGAGAATTTGACCAATTACATATCCACATTGGTTAAAAACATCTTCTTACAACTAGGTTTTAGGCTTTTAATAAATATATTCTTTCCTTGTCACCTAAAAAATTCCATCAGGCTCCTAAAACATTCTGTCTGGATCTTTAGTTGTGTATTTAACCTAACCCTGAAACTAGGGTTATCACAGAGGTCTTGTCACAAAGATTCTATACCTAAGTCTTTATCAAGGACCAAGTGAGCATTTTACAATAACCAGTATATTTTGAAGAAAGAGTTATTTTGCTGGTAGCACATTTCTTGTGTTCTATTTTCTCATAGAACTCGGCTTATTATGTATTATTATTATTATTATTATTGTTCATTTATAATGTGCCGCCATATTCCGTAGCGATGTACATAAATTAAGTTCAGACAATGATAAATACAGATTAACATATAGCAAAGCAAGGACGGCCCTGTCTTTAAGCTCGGAATCCAATGTCCATGGTGCATTCCCACAGTACTTAGGGTAGAAACTCACAGACTTACAATCTAAGGTGTATCTACCATCCAGATGTTCAATTAAAAGCAAACATTGTAAATGTCTTGTTTGGGATATATTTCTGAGGTGGCTAAAAAGTGGGATTATGCAGAGCTATAAAAAAGCTTCCAATAATTTTCTATGGAACATACACAGTTTGATTAATAGGATACATGGATAATATAAGAAGCAAGGCAGCATGAGGCAGCAGTAACCAATAACAGTCTGAGGAGAAAGAATGGCCAAGAGTTAGTCTAAAGGTTTGGACTGGCAGATCTACATCCTCATTAAATTCGGGCTATGTGTTAAAATGTAGCCCGTAACATTGAAAGTAGGACTCGCAAGGGGAGTAAAGACCAATACATAGCCCCGTAAATGCAAATAAAAACACACTTTACTGTACTTCATATAAAAGTGAAAGTGATGTTAAGTCTTAGAATTAATAGCACAACATTCTCAAGCTTGCAAATCGGCTCAAAAATATACATGTTTGATTTCCGTGTTATATCGATCCCGGAAATCAATGTGTTAATACATATACTGTAACTCGCATGTAATAGAATATCTTATTTACGGCTTTATTAATATTGCATTATTGTGGAATGTGAGGACGATCGCAATTTGTAATTGAAGCACGTAGGACTTTGAAATCTACCCTCCCCTTTTTCAGTGACGTAACGCTAATTATCTCTTTTTCCATTGGCTCCATCTAAACCCGTAACTACGGTCTACACTAATTGATCATCTTCACAGCCGCAAAGCCAACGTTCTATGAACGAGCTACGATTTGTGTCTCACGCCCGTAGCTCGCAGCACCTTCTAATTTAATAGCAACGTAACTCAAATTTCAAGAATTCAGCCGTTTCACGTTCGGGTTACTGGCTTGGAATTTAATAGGGCTGCAAGTCATTAATACAGAGACATACCCAAAATGCTAGGCCACAGACAGAATAGCCATAAGGTAAAAAGTGATATTTTTGAGTGCTACAGGATTTTTTTGCCTCAGTGTGGATTACTTCTAACTAGGGGAGGATGAAAAGAAGTCTCCAATTTATTAAGGTCTAGAGTTATCCAAATCATCCAAATACTTTTGCACTAGGTCATCTTTGAAATCAGGGTTGTAGTATGGCAGGAGATGGATTGAGGCCTGAGAAGCTAGACCCAGCATTTTCCTAATAATGTGACAGGCTTTAAGAGCTGACCATGTCAAGCCTTAGTTCCAATTTGCAATAATGGCTTGGTCTAAAGAAGGCAGGGTGAAACGTTCCACACCTTTATCGCAGTCAACAATAAGTCTATACTGAGCTGCCAAGCTTTTGTTGTTTTTATAGAAGTCTTATATGGGATTTTAAGTCTTGAATGACCAAATAGGTCATATTATTGAACTTGAAAAATCACCAAACATTTTACAGGATAATGAATCAAAGGGATCCAATTCAGTGATACAAATATGCCTGTGCAAACCAGGCCTAGACCTAGGGCAGCATGTTTTCAGCTGGCCGCAAGCTGTCTTATATTATAGTTGAGTCACAGAAAAAAAATTCCTATGTCTAGTAGTGATATTTCAGTCTGTAAGTATTAATTACACTTCCACACATACTCTACAGGATATATACATATTATCCATACACATTTGTGCACACAGAAGAAAGGTGAACTAAACTGGCTGTGCGGTGCATGAATCTGAATTGGCCTAGCTCAGCACTTATTCAACTACTAACAAAACAAATATTCAGCATATCAAAAAAAGAAATCTGATTTACTATGAATCATTAATATATTTAAAGGTTTAGTCTGAACTAAGTCTAGAGCGGGTGCCAACTAAAAAATTAAAAAGAGATTGTTAAAAACAACCACCAGACATCTAGGTGACTTCTCCAAACATGATGCATGATGATGTAGTGAGTGAGATGATAAACTTCCATATATATCTTTGTAAATTTGTATTAACCCTAAAGTAATTGTGATATTTTGTTAAATGGCTTTACTTATGCTTAAATAGATTTTCATATGCTTGATTTAACAAAGCATTTGCGAGACAATGTACTTAATTATTTTTGTAGCACAAAGAACATGTAACCTACATATGTAGATTAAACAGTTAGCGTCTGAAAACGATACATTTGAATAAAGCCATGGGTGTAGGAGCCAACGAAAATCTGTGTGGGGGGATACTGCATATAGTATAAAAATACCACACAACTGCTTCTCTACACATAAACACACACTTCTGGGGTGGATTTGTCCCCCCCCAGTTCCTATACCCATGAAAATAGGGATCATATTTTATATATATATATATATATATATATATATATATATATATATATATATATTGTGGTCATGTCCCTCTCTCGTCCCACCTTTTACATGGGCGGGGCTCTCTGTATCTTTAAATATGGCCAGGTCCCTCTCTCACCCTGCCTCTTCCTTAGGCGGGGCTCTATGCAGCTTTATAAGCACTTCTTGTTTGAACCTCAGCTCATTCTGGAGAACGCTTCTAAGCTCTCTACGGCCTTACTGTGCCTGTCCCTTGTTTATTCGCTTCTCTGGGCCTTTCTCAGCTCTCTCATTTCAGTGTCTGCGCATATCTCCTTGCAACTGCTTTCCTTTCTATATTTCCTGCCGTGCAGATTCTGGCTCCTTTTTTCTTGCCCTCAAGGGCACTCTCATCGCAAGAGAGCAATGGTTCCTCTCGTGATAAGTGCCCAAATCTACTTGTCTATGCCCTTGTCCATGTCCAAGGTAGCGTTTTGCTTAGCTAAGCCTTACTTTCATGGTTTCTGGCCCAGATCTACTAAACTTCTAGCCTCCTTACGCTCTCATAAAGTTCTAATCACCCCTCTCTGGACACCAGTTCTGTCACTTCCATAAATCCTATACCCGCCTTCGCTAGGCACCACCTCAATCAAGCTTTCATAGTCCTATTTGTCTTCGCTAGGCATAATCACACTCGCAAGCCCTACATCAGCCTTTGCTAGGCACCACCGCAATCACTCCTCCTCCTAAGTTCTACACCAGCCTTCCTGTGTATTGCAATTGATGTCTTTCCTATGTATTGCCGATTACACTTCCCTCCAGTAGCCTCCTCTGTAGTCGGTGCTGATCCCGGTGGTTATCAACAGTTCTTCCCTCTCCTCAGGGACTCACTTTCAAGCCACTAGTGGCTTCATTTGCTTTTGTGCTGTTCCTGAGCGTATCAGCAGTCCTTGCCTTCGAGCAAAGACTCATCTGGCCCTCTGAGCAGGCTGGATGTTCGGTAGCACCCCGGCACGCCTTCCAGATACAATTCTTTACCAGGACTTTTCTCGTGCTGCCCCTATTCTCTGGAACTTCTTGCCTCGCTCCACCAAACTATCCTCCTGCCTCAAAAACTTCAAAACCTCACTAAAAGCTCATCCGTTTAAATAAGCCTATCACCTAATTTGTCTGGATATAAACTTATGTTTAGCACTACGGAATATGTTGGCGTGTTACAAATAAACTATAATAATAATAATAATAGTATATATATAGCACCGAGTTTCAACCTATTTATAACAGTGCTTATAATAAATTTAGGATTTAAAATCTTTTGCTTGAATGAATACATTTCTATTCAAGAATTTTGTCTGGCCACATCATTACTTATTCCAGTTGTACTATGTTTAGCTTACTTTTGTAAAATGGTAGAAAACTCTTAATGTTGTAGCTTATTTTTATCGTCAAATGTTTTTAAATGAATAATGTATTTTACGTGAAATTATTGATACCTGTCATAGCGGGTTGGTCCTGTTTATGTCAATGTATTAAACAATAGTATTAGAATTCTCCATAACTTCAATTCTGAGGGCTACATTTTGTTTTATGGCCATGTTGTAAATTGCCAATTGCAGTGAAGCAGACTTAAAAGCAATAACTGGCTCCACATCTGTAACTGTTTAAGGGAGTGTACTTGTATACTCCAACCAATATTTCGCAACTCATCAACACTAAAAAAGGACTTGCACATGTAATACTTGCTTTAGTTGACAGCAAACTTCAAGCATTGCAGGACTGATGTCTGTCCAGCTGCTCTGAAACCCAGAAAGATAAAATGTAAAATGCATGCCAATGAGCCTCATGTAATTATTAATGATAGAATGGCCCACACTGTCAATTATTTGATCCAAGATTAAACATGTCTGAACTTGCAGGGGAGATGGTATTTGAGAGTTTAATGCTGAAAAAACGTTGAGAGTAATAGTATGACACAAAAGACCCAAAAGTCACATTTAGTCTGCCAGTTCTATATACCTAAAAATATTGGATTAATCCATCCTCAGTATAGCCTTCTGCTTATTTCAAACTAGCGAATTGCCCGTCAAAAAATGACGGCAATGAAATTGTAAGGTAGCTAAATTACTAAATGAATATAGTGTACCTATTTTTAAGCATTGTGATGAAGAGCTGGCAATCTGTGTTGATGTTGCTGCAGCATTAGTGGTGTGGAGCTGCTGTATAAGCATGCTGAATGTGTGCACTGTGTGGTATGAATATCCGTAGGTGGTTTGTGGCGTTTTGCGAGTTTCTTGTGGTGTTTTGCGAGTTTCTTGTGGTGTTTTGCGAGTTTAGAGTGCTGTAGCCTCGTTTTCGTTTTGTTCGGCAGCCATTTTTTCTGTCGCTTAGATATTTTTTTAGTCTCAAAAGTCTTTTATTTCGAGTAAAATCGAGGTGTAAGTTGCATTTTTGAGGTCCTGGGTGCTCCCTCTTGGTGTAGGTAAGGTTTTTATGTATGTGCTGTGTGTATGTATTGTGTTTTAAATGTTTGTATGTCGGCGTGTTGCGTCCGATGTTTGCGAGGTCGTAATGTGTGGTAACGTGTTTCGTAGGTTGTTTGCGTTCCTCGTAAAATTTAGCGAGTGTCGTAATTTGTGTGTCGTGTTTTTTGAGTAGCGACGTGAAGTTTGCGAGGGTTTGAGGCCCTTGCCCAGTGACCTCGCCAGCAACTGAGTCCCTCGCTTCGCGAGGGGCCTCAGTTGCTGGCATGGAGCGCCTTCGGCGCTCCATGCCAGCAACTGAGGCCCTTGCCCAGTGACCTCGCCAGCAACTGAGGCCCTCGCTTCGCGAGGGGCCTCAGTTGCTGACATGGAGCGCCTTCGGCGCTCCATGCCAGCAACTGAGGCCCGTGCCCAGTGACCTCGCCAGCAACTGAGGCCCTCGCTTCGCGAGGGGCCTCAGTTGCTGGCATGGAGCGCCTTCGGCCCTTGCCCAGTGAGGCCCTTGCCCAGTGACCTCGCTTCGCGAGGGGCCTCAGTTGCTGGCATGGAGCGCCTTCGGCGCTCCATGCCAGCAACTGAGGCCCTTGCCCAGTGACCTCGCTACGCGAGGGCCGCGGGCTCGCTACGAGAGCCCGCAAGCGTGAGCAACGACCCGTACGCTCACAACTATATATGTGATAGACTTAAATTCTTCTACGGTGTCCCTACCAGTTGCACTGGAAAACTGTCCCATGTATCCTTTCTGTAAAATGGTACATTGCCGTATATCTTCTGCTCCCTGTCTTCAAATGATCTTGCTTTATTAATTTCCCCCTTCTGAAATGTATGACTTTCTTATGTATGATATATTTGAACGATTTTATCATTTTAACCATATCCTTTCTTCCTTTTAATGGCAGCAAAAATAACTTTTTTTTTTTTAGAGAGGCATATATTTAACTTTGTTTGAAATGCCTTAAAATATCTGTAGGTCAAGTATGACAGACAAGTGTGACTCATAAAGCTATATTCCTTCACACTGGCTATTGGGGCAAGCCAGGATTAGGGATCCTAAAAAAAGGAAAACACACTGGGAAACATTATCAAATACTCTTTTTCAGATGCAACAATATAAAAATGCTTTCATTGGTCTTTGAAATGGCCAATATAAGTGATTTCATGTTAAACATATTTTTAGTCCACCTTTAATTAACATAAAAATACACATTGAAACAGCAGCAAAACAAAAATCTTAAACTAGAAAATATAATTTGAAGCACAGTTTACCTCATTAATGGCCACTACTGAAGCCCTCCCCTCTCTCTTATTGTTCATTTTCTTTCAGTAATATTTATATACCATTTCAATCTATCTATCTACCGTAGATATTCGAATATAGCGCCACCCGAATATACCGTGAGGGTTACGGATTTAGTAGGTGAATGGGTAAAAAGTGCAAGACGCGAATATAAAGCAAGACTTAAATTTTACGGAATTGTAGAAAAAATATGTGCTGAATCCTGTTCCAAAAGCACCCCAAATGTTGCATAAATGCTTTTATATTCAAAATAAAAGGTAAATACAACAGAATATTATGGTTAATGTCATGTCAAAGGAGGTACAGGTGAGAGAGAGGGGAAAAGGAGACACAGGGAGAGATGGGGGAAGGAGACACAGGGGAGAGGGGGAAGGGGGCAAAGGGAGGGGGAAGGTGACACAGGGGAGAGAGAGATGGGGAAAAATTGTTCCCGTCATTTTTGACGGGCAATGTGTGGCAAACAGCATTGCCTGCCTTACAATTTGGCTCCTGTAATTTTTGACGGGCAAGTAGCCCGTCATGCGCAATGAAGGCGCTCATCGCGAGGCCCGAAGTTGCGGGTTTGCCGAGGCATGCAATGAGTGGCAAAGCCTCTCATTGCAAGGCCCGCAATGATCGCCGAAGATGCTCATTACAAGGCCCGCAAGGTGGAGGGGGGGAAGGCTCGCAATGATCGCCACTGGCACTCATCGCAAGGACTGCAATAGGCCCAGGGGGACAAGCGAGGGTCGCAATGGGTGCAGGGGGAGGCAGGGAGCCATATTGCTATTCAATTGGCGTCTTATAGCGGCTTCAGAACGACTTCCGAATTACGGGATAAAAAAAAAAATGGCCTCCAATTTTTTTTCAAGCCTGTAACTGGGATTTAACCACCGCCATTTTTTTTTCAAGCCCATAACTCGGAAGCCATTAGGAGACTTCCAAAAGATGCCAATTGAATAGGAAATGAGCTTGCAAACTCACTTATGGGCTACCTGCCTCCCCCTGAGGCAGGGAGTTCATAAGTGAGGTTGAAAGCTTCCGAGTTAAGGGCTTGGAAAAAAATGTTGGTCGTTAAAAACGTAACTTTTTTAGGGCAAAGAGACACAGGGGAGCTAGAAGGTGGTGGGGGGGAAAAGACACAGGGGGGAGAGGGGGGGAAGAGACACAAGGGAGGGAGAGAAGGGGAAGAGACAAAGGGGACAGAGAGGGGTGAAAGAGACATAGGGGAGCTAGATAAGGGGATAAAATGGCAGTGAGTGGGGGGAAAGAGACACTGGGAAGGAGTGAGGGGGGGGGAAGACACATGGTAGGATGTGGAGGAAAGAGACAGGGTAGAGAGAGGGGGCAAAGAGACACTGGGGAGGGAGAGAGAGGGAAAGAGTCACGGGGAGGGAGTGGGGGGAAAGAGACACAGGGGTGAGAGTGTTTGTCTGTAACGCTCGCAAAGTTACAGGCTTGCGCATGCGAAGGCGCTCATCATAAGGCCCTTAGAGTAGAGGGGGGAGAGGCTCGCAATAAGTGCCAAAGGCGCTCGTTGCGAGGCCCGCAATGAGCAGCGAAGGCGCTTATCGAGAGGTCTGTAAAGTGGAGGGGGGAGATAATCACAATGAGTGGCAAGGGCACTCATCGCAAGGCCCGCAGGTTAGAGGGGGAGAGGGGATTTTGTCGTCATTTTTGATGGGCAAGTCGCTAGTACATATATAATATGTACTGTATGCTTGAGACCTCCACTCCTATTCCCGCAGGACTCCAACACAATGGCCGCAGCCTGTGGTAAATGCAGCACTCAGTGTATGGCTGCAACAGACATGACAGTGAGGAGCCATTTGTTTCTGCATCGGTGGGAAGACTATAAACTGCATTCAACAATAAGAACTGCAGGGAACCAGTTTACCAGAATTTAGAACAGTTGAATCTGGAATATATTGCGATCCTCCGATTATTGGTTAAAATGGGAACATAAAAACTAGAGGTATACTTGAGTATCTACAGTATCTATCTATCTATCTATCTATCTATCTATCGTGCATGTGCAGATTGATAGGCGATGGATACATAATGCTCCATCAGGTATCATTGCTGGCCTAGTTATAATACCTGAGTTTATAGTCTCAAGTCACAAGTAGACCTGAGTAGCGCTAATGCACAATGTGACGCAGTAGATTGTGGCTTAAAGTGCATCATCTCAGTATGTAACTGCACTGTGTCATTGTACCCCTGCTTTCTCCATCCCTAGAAACTTCTTGCTGCCTTCCTAATGATCTTCAGCCAATACCAGGTGAGATAGTTCTCTCGAAGGAGAAAGACCTAGGTATCATGAGAAAAAATATCCTGGGAAGTTTTCTTGAATTGCATTTATTAACTAACTACCATATCATGTGATTAAGGATGAAATTATGGAACTCATAGAGGAGGAGAAATGAGGATAGCAATGACAAAGATTAAGACCACTGTAAAAGTCATTTTGCAAGGTTTTATTTTCTGAAAAATGCAATTATCCTTCTATTTTTCAATATCATGTTTAGACAATGCAAAGAAAAAATCTTCAACACCATATTTTAATATCTAACTATATCAAGTTTAATAATTCATGTTTACATTTATGTCAAATAAATAACTAGGTCTAAACTTTTTGGAATGTATACCAAACTTCTGAATATAATATTTTGCCATTACGTTGCATGATACAGAATGTATACCTTAAATATTTAATAGTTTTCATATTAGTCTCTGCAATGTACTATGTATCAGGTGTTGTGATGTTATGATATAGGTGTATTTTCAGGCCACATCTGTTAGAAATCTCATAAAAAGCTTCAATATCTAATGCTAACACAAACTTTTGACACATACAGACTCATTCAGTTGGTAGATAAAGCTAATATGAGTTTCTACACATCATGTATGCTGACCTTTGTTCACTTGGCTGTCAGTTATCACAGTTTCGCAGTTTCTTTCAAACACTATGAGTGACAGCACTAACACTATGTATGAGCAAGAAAGAGTAAAAAGATTGCTTGTGTGCATCAAAGGTGTTGTAATAGGAGGAGAGCATTATGCTTTATGTGTTTTGCTTTTAATATTCTAGCTTTGCATACCCTCCTACCTAATGAAACTTCACTTTCTTCCTGACCCTTGCTATTCCTTATTTGCCTATTCCATTCCCTTTAGATTGTAAGTAGTGAGTTTTCAATCTTGTAGGGTGCTTTAGGAAAAAATAACTTTCTACAAAGATTCTAAGCTCAAAACAGGGCCCTCCATTTTCTGCAGTTAAAACTATATTTTTCCTTGTTCTTTTCCCCTGTATAGCGCTACGGAATATGTTGGCGCGTTACAAATAAAAGTAATAATAATGTATACATGTGCACAAACCCTTACAGCATTCTTATCTTTTATTTGTAATGAGCCAACATATTCTGTAGCGCTATACAAGGGTTAAGTACCAGTCAAGAACAATTTCAAACAGTGCAAAGGATGGAGGGCCCTGTTATTGGGATTTCAATCAGACATACACAGGGCCTCATTCTATTATCGGCCGGAAATCGTCTGTAAGGCTGCGATTCCTTGCGAGGGTTCAGTTAACTCGCGATTCTATTATACGGCCCCGCAAGGATCTCCTTTTACGGCCGGCCGCATATCTTGGAACCGGCCGTAATCTGTGAAATATAAAAACTGAAAAATAAATTCAAGCCTGCACTGTACAGCTCTGTAAATGCTAGGGATCATATTGGGGGACATGAGGATTAAAAGGAACCCACTCTCAAGCTTGCACATCTGCCCAAACCCGAGTTCAAATTAACTGTTTATTTTCCGGCTGCTGCGTGGGCGGGTCTGAGGTGCTCCAAGCACTCTGGACTTTTTACATGGATATTTTACGGATATTAAAAATTAAATATTTTACGGATTTGAGTACAGGATAATTATGTGCTATTTTTTCTAACACCTAAAATCCCTTTATAGTCTTCTCAAAGTGCAGGATGGCTTTATTTGAGCTATTTTATGTGCTTAATTGGTGCTAGCGAGACCTTTTTCCTGCAAGTAACTGCGGCTCGTTTTTAGCCTTGCAGAGAGGTTTCCCGGAGCAATTGAATTGCAAATCTCTTGCGGCCGTTTAAGATCAAAGGCTTTCCTCCGGCGCGAGCGGCCGCAAGAGATAGCAAGGCACCGGCCGCAAGCCTGCCGGAGTCCCCGGCCGTAAGGGAATAGAATAGCCGAATAGCTTGCGGCCGGTCCTTGCGGCCCCGCAACGGCTGCGGCCGATAATAGAATGAGGCCCACAGTGTTTTCCCTAAAGCACCTAGCGAGATTGAGAACTCGCAAACTTACATCCATTATTCTGTATTTATTACTCTATCTGTATCTCATATGCCTTCTACACATTTATCCCTCACTAACAGTATATCATTTCTGTTCCTTCATCTGTTCTACTCCTTTATTTCACGTTTACACTCTTTTATCCTCCATGTTTTCCAACACCTTAATTCTGCACCTTTTCCATCTTTTCCACTCTTGTATTTTCCATATTTTCGACTCCTTTATTCTTAATACCTTCTACTTATGCACCTCCATTTCTTCCACTTATGGTCATCCGTCTCTTCCACTAATTTATTCCTCATCTCTTCCAGGTCTGCATCACCATAATTCCCACTCTGTTGTATCCTACATCTCTTCCACTTCTTTAACGTCATTTCTTCCAAACCTGTCTTGTACAACTTCTTCTTTCTCTTTGCATTTTTTGCCTCCCCCATTTGGTCTCTTTTCAACCCATCATTTTGGTCACTTCCCCACCCCTCCTTTAAGTCTCTCCATTACCACCCTTTCAAAAGCCGCTGAACTCCCCTTCAGGTCTATACCACAGCTCATTTACTCCCTGTACCTATCTTGTATCTTCTCCTCTATTCACCAATCATATTTGTATGATGGTCAAAAAGGCCAGTATATATTTGTATATATATATATATATATATATATATATATATATATATATATTGGATATAAAAAGTCTACACAACCCTGTTAAAATGTCAGGTTTCTGTGCTGCAAAAAAATGAGATCAAGATAAATCATTTCGGAACTTTTTACACCTTTAATGTGACATATAAACTGTACAATTCAATTGAAAAACAAACTGAAATCTTTTAGGTAGAGGGAAGAAAAAATATAAAAATAAATTTTATTACAGCACTCAGTCTTTTTAGGTATGAGTCTATCAGCATGGCACATTTTGACTTGGCAAGATTTGCCCACTCTTCTTTGCAAAAACACTCCAAATCCGTCAGATTGCGAGGGCATCTCCTGTGCACAGCCCTCTTCAGATCACCCCACAGATTTTCAATCAGATTCAGGTCTGGGCTCTGGCTGGGCCATTCCAAAACTTTAATCTTCTTCTGGTGAAGCCATTCCTTTGTTGATTTGGATGTATGCTTTGGGTCGTTGTCATGCTGAAAGATGAAGTTCCTCTTCATGTTCAGCTTTCTAGCAGAAGCCTGAAGGTTTTGTGCCAATATTGACTGGTATTTGGAACTGTTCATAATTCCCTCTATCTTAACTAAGGCCCCAGTTCCAGTTGAAGAAAAACAGCCCAAAAGCATGATGCTGCCACCACCATGCTTCACTGTGGGTATGGTGTTCTTTTGGTGATGTGCAGTGTTGTTTTTGCGCCAAACATATCTTTTGGAATTATGGCCAAAAAGTTCAACCTTGGTTTCATCACACCATAACACCTTTTCCCACATACTTTTGGGAGACTTCAGATGTGTTTTTGCAAAATGTAGCCTGGCTTAAATGTTTTTCTTCGGAAGAAAAGGCTTTTATCTTGCCACTCTACCCCATAGCCCAGACATATGAAGAATACGGGAGATTGTTGTCACATGTAAAACACAGCCAGTACTTGCCAGATATTCATGCAGCTCCTTTAATGTTGCTGTAGGCCTCTTGGTAGCCTCCCAGACACTTGATGATGACTGTCTTCACTGTGTTCCATGGTATATCTAATGCCTTGGAAATTCTTTTGTACCCTTCTCCTGACTGATACCTTTTAACAATGAGATCCCTCTGATGCTTTGGAAGCTCTCTGTGGACCATGGCTTTTGCTGTGGGATGCGACTAAGAAAATTTCAGGAAAGACCAACTAGATCATCTGAATTTTATTTGTGGTTAATCAGAGGCACTTTAAATGATGGCAGGTGTATGCTGACTCCTATTTAACACGATTTGGAATGTGATCGCTTAATTCTGAACACAGCTACATCCCCAGTTATAAGAGGGTGTGCAGACTTATGCAACCACATTATTTTTCTTTTTTCTTCCCTCCACCTAAAAGATTTCAGTTTGTTTTTCAAATGAGTTGTACAGTTTATAGGTCACATTAAAGGTGGAAAAAGTTCTGAAATGATTTATCTTTGTCTAATTCTTTTACAGCACAGAAACCTGACATTTTAACAGGGATGTGTAGACTTTTATATCCACTGTATATATATATATATATATATATATATATCTATATATATATATATATATATATATATATATATCTATATATATATATATATATATATATATATATATATATACCTCCTGTCCTATTTAAAATGTTACTTTACATTCTGACTGTCAAGCTCATTTGTTTATGTGTGTGTGTATATATATATATATATATATATATATATATATATATATATATATATATAGTATGAATTCAAAATAAACAGCACATTCCTAATCTCAATTATGCTGAAAGGAGATGCATTATTACATCTAATTTCTCAATTTAAATGCATGTAAATAAGTGGCTCCAGGGATTTGTAAAGTAGGTATGCAATTATGGAGTCATTTAAAATACCAAATCTATTTTATTTAGTTCAGTGGTGAATATTTTTTATATGTTTTCTAAATGGTTTTGAAAAACGATTGTCCTTTCTACCATGGAAACCATAGAATTACCCAGGTCATTACCCATAGAGATGGAATTTTTATATATTTTTTTTTTATCTATTTCTATGTCAACTGAAAGCTGTTTCATTTTATATTCTAATATGTACTTCTCCAGTGCTCTTATAACAATTGCAAAGAAGCACATTGCACCCTGGATGAACGTAGGTGAACAATCACATCCAGCATCTACAGCAAAGTTTAAATAAAATTGTGTATGAATAGCTTTTCCTCTAATAGATTGTTGCAGCTAGATAGTTATTAGCCAGAGGCTGTTGTGCTATTTTAATACAATATTGCACACCAAGTTTTATGTTTGCAGCTCTGTATAGGTTAAATATACATCAAACTGTTATTATGTCTGGGTTTTGGGTGTGCACAGGGGGCCTTCCTTATGGTAGCACAGGTTTGTCTGCCTCTATTATGCCACAATACTAGGCTGGTGACCACTATTATCCTGGGGACTATTTTTTATTAATCCATGCTGTAAATATTCAAGGTTAAAAATATAGAAGGAATAGACTGAAGGGCCCGTAGGCCACCTCAGGCTTGCCTGGGGTTGGAAGGAGGGGCCATCTGACCTGGCAGGACCTGGGAGGGGCAGGAGGTGGCTAGCTGGGGGAGGTGGAGCCATTATAGGCTTTTGCCACCAATTTCCACCAGTTTGCCCCCAGCTAGCCATGGGAGCAGATGTGCTGCTGGTGCAGCTCCTGTTTATGGCCTCCAGAGTGTTAGGGAGCACAGGGTGGAGTGCTGGGGGCACTTATGAGGGATTGGCCCCTAGCTAGCCATGGAAGAGGATGGAGCTGCTAGTGCTCCTTGTCATAGGCTATGTGAGTGCTGGGGGGCACTGATGTGAGCACTGCTGAGCTGGTTCAGGCCACAGATCTGGTTGCTGTGGTGTCTGTGGTGTGCAGGGGAGGGTAAGCTGTGTCCCTGCTATCAAGGCAGCATGTATTATACGCTAACGCTTGATATCCGGTAATAGTCATAAAGCAGAGGGTATTATATGCTTTTCCAGGTGAGTTCCAGGATATTATTAACTCTTTGTACCGGGATTGGCAACGTGCGGACTGAGGAGTTTATATGGGTTATTACAGAGGTGGTTTTTTTTTGGTCTCTATGCAACAAGGGCTGTCACTCCTGTCATCCCCGGCGGTTGTATCACGCTTTGATCATTTATTAACTTTTATTTGTAACACGCCAACATATTCCGTAGCGCAATACAGGGGATAAAAACAAGGGAAAATACAGCATTAACAACATTCCAAAAATGGAGGACCCGGTTTTGATCATTCAAGGTGGTATTATAAGCTATTGTGATAGGTATGTGCTGTAAGGTATTTGGCTTTGTAGATCTTGCTAGAGTTATACACGGCTGGTTGGCAGTGGATCGAAGGGCAGTAAGTAGAGTAGGCAGTGATTGCAGTGGTGGTGCAGGCTGTTTCTCAGTATGTAGTTGCTTGTTCAGGACTACGTTGTTGAAAACCCTGTGCTCAGTACGGATAGAGGAGCATATAGTATTATGAAGATACAAGGTCAAAAAGACAGGATGGAGGACGGTTCCTTCTCAGGTGCGAGCCTCAGACTGCAGGCCAGGGTGGGAGGTTGGACAGTGTGGGCACTGGGTACGCTATCCGTAGGCTCAGAGGAGGAGTCCCCCAAATGTGGGGGGGGGGGGCAAGTAGCAGTGTGGCCCATCAGAAATCAAGCTGGGTTAATGGGTCCTGACGAAGGAATGGATAGAGAAAGCAAGGGGTAAAGGCGAACAGGAGGTATGGCAAAGGGACAGCAGGCGACGGGTAGCCTTTTCCCAAGGGCCGGAGATACCACTGTTCGGGAAGGAGGTCTGTGATAAGGGCAAAACCTTGCGGGCTGTGCAGCCATCTCTCCTTCCCGCTGGTGTGCCGGAAGTGAGAGTTTGGTTAGGATACAGGCAGGGAGGGCGACCTCAGATGCCTAGTCTTGGGATCCAAAGGGTGATCGTAAAGGCGAACAGGAGGTATGGCAGAGGGACAGCAGGCGACTGGTAGCCTTTTCCCAAGGGCCGGAGATACCACTGTTCGTGAAGGAGGCCTGTGATAAGGGCGAAGCCTTGTGGGCTGTGCAGCCATCTCTCCTTCCCACTGGTGTGCCGGTAGTGAGAGTTTGGTTAGTATACAGGCAGGGAGGGCGACCTCAGGTGCCTAGTCTTGGGATCCAAAGGGTGATCGTAAAGGCGAACAGGAGGTATGGCAAAGGGACAGCAGGCGACTGGTAGCCTTTTCCTAAGGGCCGGAGATACCACTGTTCGGGAAGGAGGTCTGTGATAAGGGCGAAGCCTTGCGGGCTGTGCAGCCATCTCTCCTTTTCGCTGGTGTGCCGGTAGTGAGAGTTTGGTTAATATACAGGCAAGGTGGGGCGACCTTAGGTGCCTGGTCTAGGGATCCAAAGGGTGATCATATGACCATATGGCTGGTTACTGTGGTTATGGAAAGAGGTCTGTGACAAGTCTAAATCCTTGCGGTTCTGTGCGGCCATCTCCTTCCGCTGGTCGGATGGTAGCAGGAGTTTGGTTGGTAAACAGACAAGGTATGTCGACCTCAGGTGACTGGTCTGGCGATCCAGGGTGATCATGTGACCATGTGGCAGTGACAGCCAAGTTGAGCAGGCAGGGAAAGGAGGTAGTTACAGTGTGTTGGGCCCGCTGACTGCTCCCCCTTCCTGGATTACGGCTCTCTTGGTTCAGCCAATCACGAAACTGGTTTGCACCTTCCCTTGATGAAATGGGACTGGTTCTCTATGTCTGATTCTACAACGTTGGAGATTGCCAGCAGCATTTGGGCATATTCCGCATGGAACTTGCTGCCCACTCGCTTGGTGCAGAAGCAGCTACAGTAACAGCCCTATGGGCTTTTGGAGAAGGAGGTCTTTAGAATTGGAAGGTATCGGGCGGAAATAGCATGGGCTATTAGTAAAGCAGACCATGCGGGCGAGTGGCCTTGGTTGTCGGTCTTAGCCCAGAGCTGGGTGTGGCCCCGGCGCGGATGGATCATGAGCAGAGGTGGAGAGTGGAGTGCTGTTTTAGGAGGGTATGTGGCTGGCCATGGTGTTTTTTTTGGTGGGGGGGAGTCGAATCCGCAAAGATATTATGCGATCTTCTCTGTGGCGGGTGGTGAGGGGAGTTGCCGGGACAGTGGAAAATGGGGGAGATCCTACCCTACGGTGGTACGGATGTTCCAACATGGTAGGCCCTGGATGAGGCTTCAGGGCGTAGGGTGTACTGTCTCTGTCCAGGCTCCTCCCCTCGGGTTATGTTTATTTATTTATCGTTATGGTTATTACATCATGTTGTGTTTACCAATAAACGCTGTGGCCAGTTATTCTCCCAAGAAGTGGTCTGTGTCTAATTTTATATTCAATGGGTGATAGGGTATACATTCTTATATGCACATACCAACTGGGCCTTGCTTAGGTCATGAAGGGCCCGTAGGCCACCTCAGGCTTGCCTGGGGTTGGAAGGAGGGGCCACCTGACCTGGCAGGACCTGGGAGGGGCAGGAGGTGGCTAGCTGGGGGAGGTGGAGCCATTATAGGCTTTTGCCGCCAATTTCCACCAGTTTGCCCCCAGCTAGCCATGGGAGCAGATGCCCACCCACCCATCCCTAAAGTATTGTTGTTAAAGTGATGTATATGTTGTACTGTTAATAAAAATAAAAATAAAAGATGAATAGTAAGTTGTGGATTATGTTGTTTATTGTCTGAAGTACTCATTGTTGTGGATGTATCATTAAGTGTTTATTATATGGTATCAAAAGTTTGTTTATTTTGTCACAGCGGCGGGTGGTGAGGGGAGTTGCCGGGACAGTGGAAAATGGGGGAGATCCTACCCTACGGTGGTACGGATGTTCCAACACGGTAGGCCCTGGATGAGGCTTCAGGGCGTAGGGTGTACTGTCTCTGTCCATGCTCCTCCCCTCGGGTTATGTTTATTTATTTATCGTTATGGTTATTACATCATGTTGTGTTTACCAATAAACGCTGTGGCCAGTTATTCTCCCAAGAAGTGGTCTGTGTCTAATTTTATATTCAATGGGTGATAGGGTATACATTCTTATATGCACATACCAACTGGGCCTTCCTTAGGTCAAGAATGAGACAGCAATTTGGTACCTGTATGCATAAAGAGAGAACTGTATATCTTGTGAAACCTGATCCATCATTTCACCATAAACATTTTGTTTGTTAAACTAGATTTTCTAATGTTTCTGAACAAGGTATTACATTGTATTCATCATAAAAGCTTTGAGAGGCAAAAGTGGGAGAAGATAAAAATGGAGTCTAGATTAAGCCCTAAGTCCAGTATTTATAATACACTCTTCTAAAGAACTATAACTGATCATTTGAATAATAAAATATAAATCATCCTTCATTAATTAGTAATTATATACCGTTATCTGTAGTTCATCGACCTTCCTGCTTTAATAAACAGATACATAGAGTCAGTTATCTATGTGATAAATGTGAATGAGATATGAACTGTGTTATTATAGTGAGTTAGTCTCAGTGCCAAAAGTTCAATCAATTTAACAAGAGTGATCAGCTTCCTGGTAGCAGAACATGGACTGCATATCATTGTACATTGTAATAGTAAAATGCACATTTCTGCTTCACAAATAAACATATCAATGGATATATACTAAAATAAATCGATTCAACTAGTTAAAATGGATGCATACGATTTCTGAAGTTTTATAGTTATTCTTTTACAATTTGTTTCCAAAATATCAGAAGATTGTGACTATACTGTGTATATGGATATGTGGCATTTGCAGCCAAGCTTGTGACATCATATTTAAAGTGCCTTGCAAAAGTATTCACCCCCCTTGGCATTTTTTGTGTTTTGTTGCCTCACAACCTGGAATTAACATGGATTGTTTGAGGATTTGCATAATTTAATTTACAGAACACGCCCACAACTTTGAAGTTGTTTTTTTATTGCAAAGCAAACAACAAAGAGGAAAGAATAACAGAAAAAGTCAATGTGCATAACTATTCCCCCCTCTAAAGTCAATACTTTGTAGAGACACCTTTTGCGGCAATCACGGCTTCAAGTCGCTTTGGATAAGTCTCAATGAGCTTGCCACATCTTACCACTGGGATTTTTGCCCATTCCTCTTTGCAAAACTGCTCCAGGTCCTTCTTCTTTAAGTCTGACCACAGATTTTCTATTGGATTGAGGTCTGGGCTTTGACTAGGCCATTCCAACACATTTACATGTTTCCCTTTAAACCACTCAAGTGTTGCTTTAGCATTATGTTTGGGGTCATTGTCCTGCTGGGAGGTGGACCTCTATCCTAGCCTCAAATCATGCACAGAGTGTTACAGGTTTTACTCAATAATATCCCTGTATTTAGCACCATCCATCTTTCCCTCAACTCTAACCAGTTTCCAAGTCCCGGCTGCTGAAAAACATCCCCACAGCATGATGCGGCCACCACCATGTTTCACTGTGGGGATGGTGTTCTTTGGGTGATGTGATGTGTTGAGTTTGCTCCAGACATAGCGTTTTATTTGGCCGAAAAGTAAAATGTTAGTCTCATCAGACAGAGCACCTTCCTCCATACATTTAGAGACTCTCCCATATGCCTTTTCGCAAACTCAAAACATGCCATTTTGTTTTCTGCTGAAAGTAATGGCTTTCTTCTGGCCACTCTGCCATAAAGCCCAACTTTATGGAGCGTACGGCTTATTGTCGTCCTATGTACAGATACTCCAGTCTCTGCTGTGTAACTCTGCAGCTCCTCCAGGGTTACCTTAGGTCTCTGTGCTGCCTCTCTGATTAATGCCCTCCTTGCCCGGTCCGTGAGTTTTGGTGGGCGGCCGTCTCTTGGCAGGTTTGCTGTTGTGCCATGTTCTTTCCATTTGGTTATGATAGATTTGATGGTGCTCCTGGGGATCATCAAAGATTTGGATATTTTTTTTTAACCTAACCCTCACTTGTACTTCTCAACAACATTGTCCCTTGCTTGTTTGGAGAGTTCCTTGGTCTTCATGGCAGTGTTTGGTTAGTGGTGCCTCTTGCTTAGGTGTTGCAGCCTCTGGGGCCTTTCAAAAAAGGTGTGTATATGTAATGACAAATCATGTGACACTTAGATTGCACACAGGTGGACATCATTTCACTAATTATGTAACTTCTCATGGTAATTGGTTGTACCAGAGCTTTTTATGGGCTTCATAACAAAAGGGGTGATTACATACGCACATGACAATTTTCTGTTTTCTATTTCTAAAAAATTGTTTTATGTATATATTTTTCTCATTTCACTTCACCAACTTAGACTATTGTGTTCTGATCCATCACATAAAATTCAGATTAACAAAACATGGAACTTAAGGCTGTAATGTAACAAAATAGGTAAAAAGTCAAGGGGGTAAATACTTTTGCAAGGCACTGTATGTTATGTTGCAAATATCTACCTAATATCTGTTGTTATATTAGGAAATTGATAACTTTATTGTGATTTGCACAAGAATAACTGAAAATGTAAAACGTATATGTGAAAAACTTTGGATTTTAGTTTTAACCTTTTGATTGTTTAAATGACTAGCAATGCACTGCAATATCGAGCATGCAGTTAATTTTCCCTTTACAATGAATATTATAATTACTAGCGACTTGCCCGTCAAAAAATGACGGCAATGTTATTGTAAGTGAGCTAATGTTGTTTTGTGTGTAATAGTAAACATGTAATCAATTAATAAATGAATATACTTGACCTATTTTGAAGCATTGTGTTGAAGAGCTGTGAACCTTGTTTGATGTTGGTGCAGCATTAGTGTTGTGGAGCTGCTCTATAAGCGTGGTGAATGTGTGCAGTGTAATACTGTGCGTGCGCGAGGCTAAATCGTTAGCGTAGTGGTGTACTTCCGCATTTGCGTAAAATGGCGGTTTCTCTGTGTTGTCCGTCTTAGCGGATTTTCCGTTGGTGCCTCGTAGTGGTTTTCGATTTCCGTGTGGTGTTTTGCGAGTGTGTTGTGGTGTTTTACGTGTGGAGAGTGATGTAGCCTCGTTTTCGTTTTATCCGTCGGCCATTTTTTTTCTCGCCTAGCGATTTTCTTAGTGTGTAAAGTGTTTTATTTGTATTTAAATAAAGGTGTAACTTGTCTTTTGGAGGTGCTGGATGGTTCCTCTTGCTGTAGGTAAGCTTTTTATGTGTGTGTTGTGTGTATTTATTGTGTTTTAAATGTTTGTATGTCGGCGTGTTGCGTCCGATGTTTGCGAGGTCGTAATGTGTCGTAACGTGTCTCGTATGGTGTTTGCGTGTGTAGCCTCGTTTTCGTTTTGTTCGGCGGCCATTGTTTCTCTCGCTTAGCAAATATTTTCGTGTGTAAACTGTTGTATTTGGAGTGAAATGAAGGTGTGAGTTGCATTTTTTAGGTCCTGGATGTTACCTCTTGCTGTAGGTAAATTTTGTATGTATGTGCTGTGTGTATGTATTGTGTTTTTAATTTTGTAATGTTCACGAGTAGCGTCCGAGTGTTGCGAGGCCGTAATGTGTGTGAACGTGTGTCGTATGTTGTTTGCGAGTGTCGTAATGTGTTTGTCGTGGAGTTTGGTTTGCGGCGTGAATTTTGTGAGGGTCGCAGTTGCTGGCATGGAGCGCCTTCGGCGCTCCATGTCAGCAACTGAGACCCTGGCTTAGTGCCCTCGCTTTGCGAGGGCCGCGGCTCGCTTCGCGAGCCCGCAGTGTTAGCAACAACTCGTACGCTCACAACTATATATGTGATTATTGTTTATTTGTAACGCGCCAACATATTCTGTAAAGCTATACATACGTTTATTTCCAGACAAAGACAATATTAACACATTGCAAAGAGGGGATGGCCCTGTCTTTGAGCTCAGAATCCGGTGTCCATAGTGCTTTCACCAAAGCACCATGCAAGATTGAAAACTCGCAAACTTACAATCTAAAGGTTTTGTGTGTGGTGCAGGAGGGTGTTAGAAGTGTTGTGTATGTTAGGAAGGAAGGCTTCTTTAAACATATGTGTTTTTAGAGAGGTTTTGAAGGTTTTGAGGCAGGAGGATAGTCTGGTGGAGTGAGGCAAGGAGTTACAGAAAATTCAGGCCGCACAAGAGAAGTCCTGAAGGTGGGAGTGAGAGGAGGTGACAAGAGTGGTAGAAAGAAGAAGGTCGTTAGCAGAATGACGAGGGCGGGTGGGGGAGTATTTGGAGCCGAGAGCAGAGATATACGGAGGTGCACTGTTGTTGAGGGCTTTGTAAGTTAGGGTCATGATTTTACATTTTATAGTGGAGGCTACGGGAAGCCATTGGAGTGATTGACAGAGAGGTGATGCCGACACTGAACGTTGCGTACGGAAGATGAGTCCAGCAGAGTCGTTCATTATGGAATGAAGTGGGGAAAGGCCGGTGGTGGGCAGGCCAGCAAAAAGGCAGTTGCAGTAGTCAAGACGGGAAATTATGAGAGAGTTAGGTTAAATCTACTGATTGGGAAAATGACTGACATTACAGAACTTTCTGGCAGAAAATAGTAATATAGATACTCAGAAAGGGAGCTGAAAATGGCATCCATGACTGCTGTAATGCTGTAGGTGTGTATGAAAACATCACATTACATTATGTTCAAAGCTCATGATGCAGGTACACCAAGATTAAGGTAAAACTATAAGAGTCTTACATTTTAGAGACATAGGTCTGATTGTTAGTATGCATATATTTAATAGATTCCTTACCACCACTTAATATGTTCCTTTAATATATTAATGCTTGTTTTCTTTTTCTTACTTTCTAAAATGATTGTCCCCATTTTTCATTACAGTTTTTCAAAATTCCATATAGTAGATCTGAGACTACAATGTCCCTTTATGCTCCTGGAAAATGCAAGAAATGCAGTACATTTGTCATAGTGAATGATCAAAAGATATTTTCTATCCTTTACAGTAGAACTGTTCTTAATGTCTTTTGTCACTTCAATGAGATGGATAGAGTCTAATCCCATGATTAGCCAGTGAGGAGGTTACATTGTTTTACTCATTTAATGAGCCATTTGAGCACAATTTTTGCATCTGGTCGTTCTGCGTCTGTGAAACATATGAAGTCTTGCAGATAGATAGAGACAATAAAGAGACAGCAATATCCCACTGCATAAGGAAGAATAGTACAAAATGTGATAACAGCATAAATAAATAAAACATTTAATGCTTTTTTTCAAAACTGAAATTCATATAGCTTTATATTAATGGACGTTGCTTCTCTTCAGACCAGAAAGAAGGAAATGTCATTTGGTTTGGTGTATCTGTAATGTTATACTTATTATTGTACAGTTGTATAGTGTAATAATTATAATAATTAAAATAATAATAATAATGTTCATTTAGAAGGTATCAGTAAGTTCCATAGCACTAAGTATAAAACAAACAGAGTGTGAATATATAACGGTTTTGTTTTGTGTATGCTGCTGTTGTTTTTGTTCTTATACTCCTTGCACATTCTGTTTGATGTACACATAATTTACTATATGGCACTTGCAACAATTAAGTGCATTGAATACATGTTTTTGCTGATAAGGAACAAACATCTCCCTATCTTAATTTAGTCAATTGGCCAATCTGTGACCTGCAAATAGGACCTAACTCTTCACAGCTGACTGATCAGACCCTATAAATCTAATGCACCCCCAGGGAAGGCAAGATGTAACATCTATTGCAAAAGTACACATGTATTAAGTAAACATTGTAAAGTGTAGCAAAATACAATTATACAGGAAATAAACAGGTAATGAACACACTTAAAGTGATAACAATCAAGGCAAGCTTATTTTATCTTTTTATATATTTTATACATATTATGACCCTAACGTATAAAGCTCTCAAAAACAATGCACCCTCTTACATCTCTACTCTCATCTCAAAATACACTGCCAACCGCTCTCTTCGCTCTGCTAATGGCCTTCTTCTATGCTCCTCTCTTATCACCTCCTCTCACTCCTGCCTCCAGGACTTTTCTCATGCTGCCCCTATTCTTTGGAACTCCTTGTCTAGCTCCACTAGGCCTAAAACCTCACTTCAAGTCATCTGTTTAAAAAAGTTTATCACTTCCAGTCTTTATATGCACAACGCATCTATCAACGCTTTACCTAACCCATACCCTTTAGACTGTTGGCAAAGAAGTTGGTGCATTTTTAATCTTTTGATGCTTTAGGGAAAGCACTATGTATGTTTGATTTCAAGCTCAATAAAAGGACCCTCCATTCCTTTGCAATGCATTAAAAAAAAAAAAATTTTACTTAACCATTGTACAGCGATATGGAATATGTTGGCGCATTACAAATAAAGGATAATAATAATAATATTGCTTTTTGATTACACATTGTATTTCCATGTTCCCTTACACCTTCTTCTTCTTTATAACATCCTGGCTCTTTCTCAGACTCTTATCCTTAGTTTCTCCACATCATATCTCAAACAACATAACCATCTATTTTCCCTTCTCTCCTCTCCTTTGCTCCAACAAGCTCCTCTCCTTCCTACAGTCACTTTCTTCTTCCTCTTAGAAATGCTTAAAACAGAAATGCTTCTTTAAATCCAACTCCCATCTCCTCTCACTCTCACTCCTTTTTCTGCTGGGTGTGTAGATATATCGCCTAACCCAGACCTCTCATTTCCACCGGCTGTCAGACACGTGCAGCCCCCCAAGGCAGCAAACACTCAAAACACTGATAATTTAATATCCATTACCTGTCACAAACCATCTCCTTTGTCCTTCTCCTATGCCCTCTGGAATGCAAGGCCTGTTTGCAATGAACTCACTTTCATTCATGTTTATTTTTTTACAACTCCCTCAATCTACTGGCTATCACTGAAAACTGTCTCACTCCATCAGACCCCTGCGAAACTCTCATATAGTGGCTTACACTTTAGTCACCTAGACCTGGGAACAAGCAAGGTGGAGGTATAAACATATTACTTTCATCTCGCTGCATTTTTCACCCTGGCTCCCTAATTTTCTCTCCTCCAGCATGCCTTCACTCATTCCTGGCGATTTTAACATTGCCACAGACACACCCACCTCCCCAACAGCCGCAAAATTACTTTCACTTATCCATTCTCTCAGCCGCTCACAATTGTTATTATCCTTTATTTGTAACATGCCAACATATTTCGTAACTCTATACAGGGTAGATACAAGGCAAAAACAATTTTACCGAATTATAAAAGAATAGAGGGCAAAGGACAGAATCCCCAACTCACTATGATGGACACTACCTTGACCTTATTTTTACCAGTCTTTGCACAATCTCCAACCTTGTCATCTTCTCACTCCCTCTAAATGACACAGCTATCTATTGAATTCCTTTCCTTGCTTCACTAGACGATCTACCTGTCTCAAAACCTTAAAAAAAAAAAAAAAAAAAATGCATATGTTTCAAAAACCTTATCAGCTTCAGCCTTAATATAAACTACACTCCACAGATTAAGATCACTCACAGCCACACTCTACAGTGCAACACAAAGACACCTCCACTTGCTTGAACCTATTGCCTTCACACTGTCATCTTGCATCTATCAATCCCGCCATCACTAGCAATTTTCCTGTATCAAACCCTTTAGATTGTAAGTTTGTGAGTTTTCAATCTTGTAAGACAGTAAACAAAGATTACAGGTGTCGATGCAGAAAATGTATATAAATATATATATATATATATAATCTCTCTTTTAATTATAATTTTTTTGTTCCATGTTTATATATCCAGTAAGATTTTCCAAATTTGTGATACAATTACAAAAACGATATAGCAGTTACCCTGTTTCTGATTATGCATAGACTAAAAATATCTATATGTAGGGTAATTTCTGACATAGCCTTAACCAGTAATTGTTAACTAATTAACTAATGCCTATTGTTTTAATTGTTTTCAATGTGTATATATGGGTATGTTTGGTGGTAGTCATTTCCCCTTTGATCAAGTGCCATTTGGTACTATTCTTTGGATGAACAATATTGATATATACGGTACATTGTTTATGGGAGAAGCTGAATATAAAAGTTTACTTTATACTTGGACTGGATTGTGGATATTTCTTGAAGGCAAGTTTCTTGTGTCTGGATATATATAAAAAGAGACATAGAGAGGAAATTAATAATAGCTTTCTTCAGTAGTCAGTGCTTGACCATTTGAGCTTTAGCACACAAATTTCACCTCATGTGTTTTATATGTATATGAGTGATACAATGCCTGTTTTATGTAGAGGAATGGAGTGAGTACCAGTTCTTGCACAGTGACTAGAAGCAAGATGATCTATGACTCCTTTGTGACACAAGCCCTATCATCATCCACCTGGACACCAAATGCTGAGGCAGCTGCTGCAGGAAGAAAAACACTCAATGCATTTTTTTTCCAGAATTTGAGATTTATGTTGCCTGAATTTTTCTCAAGACATTTTAAATCACAAGTTCTATTCAAGCTATTCTACAGCTTATAAATAAATTGTGCTCATTTCTTATGAGTGAAAGTTTAAGAATGTGAGCTGAATGTAATACCTATTATATGATTTGATATAATGTCACTAAGGACTGCCTGTGAACATAGTGTGACACATTGTAGTTGGCAGCATTGCAACAGTCTAATACTTAAAGCGCACGGTACCCTCTAATCTAATGGTTTATTCAAGAGGTTGAAATGTAAATTGTTCATAAAACTGTAATGAAATAACCAAATTTTAATTTAAATGTATAAAACAGGTATGTTAGAGGAAACCTCTGCATATCATACAGTGGCGGACATGAGTGACACAGATTAAATCATTTAGGGAGTGCAGTCATGCAACATAACTCCAATTTATTAGAAGCAAACAAATCTTTTTCTTTGAATACAATTAATGTTTGTCCTGTGGATGTACTCTATTTATAAAGTGCCAGCATTTTGCTCAGTACTGCGTACAAGGGATACATGCATTGCATACAGTATGTGACACATACAGTTGAAACACATTGATACAGAAGTGTTTTTGCTCCTCACTGCTTACATCCTAAGGGCGTTGGTTGAGCAAGTGATATAAACCAGTGGAGGAGATGAATTATCAGTAGAAGGTTAGAAGAAGTGGGGACTGGAGCAGCTTCTGTGGAAGAATGGAGAGGTAGTTTGGAAATCGCAGAATATATGTAAGGGGGTGCAGAAAAATTTTAAATTTTGTATGTTGTGGTAAAAAATTGTGGGATTTTTCCTGTTCGCTAGCACAAGCAGTGGCGGCCATCAGCCACTAGGTGACGCGGCCAAGATGTCAGTGAATTTCTTGGCAGTGTAAAACGTATAATATGCCAGTACCCTTACCCTAACACCTAACCCTAACACCCAACCCTAACTCCTAACCCTAACATCTAACCCAAAAACCTAGTGCCGGATCTACCCTTTTGGATCCCCTAGGCAGTAAAGCGGAAGGAGCCCCTGCGAGTGAGTATGCAAGGTATGCATGCAAGTTCATTTTCCTGTTTTAACTAGGTACCCCCTAGTAGTCAGTCTATGGACTGCAGCATTTCAGGATTTTTTAAGCCAGGAACCATTTTTTTAAAAAGTGGTACCCCTCACAGGGAAGCGCCCCTAGGTTTAATGGGTAATCCGGCCATGCAAACACCTAACCCTAACACTAAACCCTAAGAAATTCACTGAAAAAGCAGCTGCGCCACCTATAGCAGATGGCCACTACTGCGTATGGCCAGCCAATAGGAAAGGTCCTACATTTTGAATTGTAGTAATGAATGCATAAAACGAGTAAGCTGGTTGTATAAAGAGACATAATGCTCATTGCGTCTACAACAGCTGATCCGCAAGTAAAAAGTACTCTGTTGTACATACTTCTTTAAAAGTGGTTTCCATTCCAGTCCTCAAAGCACCCTAGACAGGTCAGGTATTCAATTTAACAGTGTGAAGACAGATGAGGCAACTTGTATTCAGCAGGAGCCTCTAAATTTCTCCCCTGTGTTCACACAGTTAAATCGAAAATCTGGCCTGTCTGAGGTGCCTTAAGGACCGGATTGGAAACCACTGCTGTATACACTTCAGTCGCATGAACGTAGACACATCCTGCTCTAACTGCCCATGATTTGAGCTTGTTACAGACAACAGGACAGGGCTCACCAGTTATATCATGAGATAAAGTTAATATCATTTCACAGAAGGAACAGATAAAATGGTAAGAACTCAACTGGAAGCTGTCAACATTCTCACTGGAGATGTATCCAATTCCTGATGTAAGGGATATTCATATGAGGAAAGAGAAGTATGGATATCTAGTGACACTTCATACCTGAAAAGTGAATATGCAACAGGACATTTCGATTATAATTTATTTGTAGACCTCCTCAATACAAAATTAATAGAGAACACCATATTGCACAGGTTTACCGGACAACAGTTTTGGTGGAAACATTTTTCATAAAGGTTTCTCTTTTCCCTTTCTCTAATCAAACACATACTGCTTATATCAGAAGCACACAATCCGATTCATTCTACACACATAAAGTTTTTTTTTTTTTTATTGCTTTGCACATCTGCAAAGGTGCCTACATAGGCAGCTTGTACAAAAACTGCAACCAAGTATACTTTTTAATCCTATACTAACAATCCAGCCAATAGCAGCACAGTGCAGAGATCTAGAGCAGCACTCCTGCTCCTGCGCTGCCTGAGCTGTTTCATTTCATGGGGGGGCATATGACTACACATCCCACAATGCTTTGCTGCAGAGGCTTAATACCCATACACTGCTACATTGTTGAAGCTGCCTCTGATTGGCCACAATTAATTATACATTTTATGCTTGGATTCTTAAGTGAGTTCCTTCTCAAAATCAACTGCTAGAGAACTGAAGAAATTTTACAAACTAGGGTAAGTTTATTAATGTTTGTACAGACTCTCCTCTATCAAAAGCATTCTTAATCCAATAAAATCTCATATACATTTACATGCACATGATCTGGAGTCCAGTATGTTATTACCATGCAAGCAATGGAACTAATATGATAACGCACAATAAAGTGAATTAAAAGCAATGGGAATATGATTCTAGCTCTCATCAACATAGGTTCTCAACAAAAAAAATCTTTTAAATCCTATGAGAAGCAATGGACTTTGAAAATAATGAATACCCAATGACTGGCTTCAATGTATTGCTAATAATGGCACTAAACTCCATCCCATAAGATATTTTACATTGGATGTTAATGTTGGGATTAGATCTCTAAAGATTAAATTAAACTGAAGACCCAAAATGCATAGCTCTAATCACATTATTTGATGCTAAAAAGCTAAAAATGTTGTGACAAATATGTCATGAAATTTTCAGAGCGCAAAATAAATAATAATAATAACTCCATGTACTGAGATCTCATTTAACTATTAATGAAAAAAGGTCAAAGAAGAACATATTTGAATTCATTGGTGAAAAATCTTCTTAAATATGAGACCAGTTAGGGCTTACAAATATTAGCTTGTCGCTTTGCTGGAAGTAGCTGAGTGTGAAGATTCTTATGCTATTATTTCTGTTCATAATGTTAAACGACAATAGAAGAAAATAAGAACCCATGGTGAGAACAATTGCATTTAGTTGATGAAATTGCCCTAACAGAAAAGAAAGATTGCAAAATGTATTTAATACAGACTTTATATGGCAAAGCGTTTAGCCCGAATGCATTAAATAATGAAATGATATATATTCAGATTTCTCTTAACAATGTCGCAGCAACCGAAAAAAAATACTTATATACCCATTGTATGGGGATACCTGGAGTACTATGGAGCCCAATAAAGAAGAGACCCAGAATATATATATATATATATATATATATATATATATATATATATATATATATATATATATATAGAGTGTGTGTATATTTTTATATAAATATGTGTGTGTGTGTATATATATATATATATATATATATATATACAGTATTTATATATTTACAATTATAAACATGGAACCTTTGGAGCGGTCAAACGTGGATGAATGAAATGTATATGTATATTTAAGACCATTAGGAAACTATCGCAACATTAAAAAGAAGTCAATGCAATCACAGAGAGCTAGCCCATGTTTTGAACCCGCTATTCAGAAAAAGGGATGGGAACATTCACATTATTCAATAGAATCAAGCACTCTACAGAGAACTACTAAGAAATTGTCTTCCATTTTCTTGTCATTTGATCTAGGGAGTGTAGGCAGATGTGCATTGTATACAAGGAAAGAAAGACAACAGCTTGCTTAAATTCATCCATATGCCTTATTGCTTATGCAATGCATCCATCATTTACTAATTGATTATTGTGAATGTGATATTTTTTTTAATTATTTCTCTTTTTTTTTACTATTGAAAATAGGTCACTTTGGCCTGCAAAATAGCAAATTTAGCTATATTCTATAAGCGGTGAGGGAATACTGGGGGTAGGCTGTTATGAAATAGGTGGGTACTCCAGACAACCAACAGAAACTGGGTGAAAGCTTGTTGGATTATTGCTTTGAGTAGTGAAGGCTATACCTAATTTGATTTAGCTGCCTTTTTATTTCTGCATATATTTTCAGCAGTAGAAAGATGCAATAATTGCGGAAAAATACAAATCAAAAGTCGAGTAATGAAAGTCCATTTTATGTTTGATGCACAGCAAAGCCTATGTATTATGTTGCCGCTAAGTTTAAGAGAAGGTAAGGAGCATGTGAATCCATTACACAGCTTTTATTCCTAGAGTTACGGCAATGTAGAATGTAGAAAAGCTGTAATAGTTACTGTGTGTATGGGTATAAAGTCGTATGTTTGGCACAATTATCACTTCTCATTGTTGCTGTATTTGGATGCCCTGCAAATTCCACTCAAAGGAGGACATTGTTAATTGAAGATTTTTATTTTTTTCAATGGTCCTCTTAAAATTTGACCAGGGTTTTTTCAGACCACTTGATCATTGCTAATGGTCTTCACGGACTACCTAATGATTTATATGCCTGCTTCATGACAATTATAATGTACTGTGTACTATTTTAATATAGCCTGTGCACTTACAAACCAAATAATATACTTCCATGGACCATAGTTTGGAAACTGGTTTATTGAATTAATCTAAGCATTCTACGTAAATTGGCCAAGTTGATATTGTATGTATTTTTTTTTCTCTTCCTGTTGTACAATTTCCATAAGAATAACCATCAGGCTAACCTGTTTACCCATTTCCATATGATTGGGTGTTCTAGTTGTTCCTGATGTCTAATATTAGGATTCTTGCAGTATTAAGCAAAATCTGTCAAAGGGCATCCTTCATTTTTTTTTTCTATGACACTAATGATTTTACTCATCTAATGGGCTTTTAGTGGAATGATGGCTGTCAATTGTCACATTTCAGTTTTGTGGATACTTACCAATTTGGCCGGGTGACAAGCTTTTATTGGCTTTGTTACTATTACTGGCACTAAAGACAGAGCAGATATCACAAAGTTTATTTTATTACCAGACAAGGTCTGGTCTATTCTTTGCTGTCAATAAGAATTTTCAGTACAACATTTTTGAATGTGTAAATCAAATTAATTCTTGCAGCCCGGAATGAGCCAATTTTTAGTCAAGAAAGAGTATACATTGTTTCACAATATAATGGAAGACATCAGTATAAATGTTAGTACAATAGGCAGTCAGCAGGTGCCATGCCCCCATTCCCTGGTGGTCTGTCATATATTCATGGATTGGCCTTTGTAATAGAGCTTTTCTCTCATTAAATTTCTTTTTCCCGGGAGAAACAACACTTACTTGGGAAACCAACCTTCCAGCTTATTAAGGAGGAAGGAAAACCCCACATTTTTGCCAAAATCTTATTACTACATAGATTTTTAAGCATCTAATTAAATCACAGCCAAAAATGGCAGATTCATAAAGTATGCACGCCCAAGAACTGCTTAATTATTAAGACAAAAATGTGTGTTTGTGTGATTAATGCCAACAAAATAAAGTATGCCTAAATCAATAGATGCTAAAAAAGGGCAATTATTTTAAAATGAATGACTTATCCAGCTCACCAATTCCTTATATCTAGTGCACTGGTTTCAAGCTTTTCTCGTAAATTAATTAACTTGACCAGTGTTTTTTTTATTTTGTTTACAATTGTGTAACATCAAAATATATCTTATATTTGCTCTGTACCAAAGGCATTGTAAATGAAGCCCCATGTGTGCTGCTCTCTTGATTAGATCAAGACCTTTATAAAGCTTTGCCTGTGGATCAAAGGTCACCAGCTTTCTGCTCTTTACTGTTTTTCTTTTGTTGTTATTTTAATTGCCTTATTTTGGCTGTCAACCTAAGATGCTGAGCATAAGGGGTCATCCCTAATCTTGCCACACCAGCATCTTCTCCCTCCTCCTAAATTCCACTGTCATTAGACCAGTTCTTCTCAGCCATATTTTGGCTTCCTGACACATTTGAGTCATCTTAAATACATATGATAACCCAAGGTCTCCATCAATGTCAGGAGCTAAAATAAAATATATAACGTCTGTGTTCATCATGTTGTCAGTGTTATGGTCATATAAATTAAGAGTATTTGTAAGTTGTATTGCTATGTCTTGTTATTAAATATTTCAAGAGCTTACATTCACTGAAACTACAAATATTCACTGAATACAGAATGTATGTGACTGGTATAGTCCATTACATACTATTTTCTCCTTTCCACTGATTACTCATATCTTAGATCTAATTAATCAACGCTCTCAGACTATTTCTCTTGCATGCAGTGAAGGGGACCTTTGTTCCCCTTCACTGGAAAAAAAAACTCCCAACTTCTCATTAGACAGTCTACAAACTTGGACACACTTTCTTTCTTTATCTAACCCTGATAAAACTTAAATCCTTTCACCTTCCTTATACTCATCTCTCCCTACTGCCTCCGTGACCATGATTTTACCCCTAGCACATTGCACCACCTCAGGTGCAAACCCAAACCTCACTCTAATCTCTCTGTTTGTTCGGTAAATGTGCTCCCTATAATCCAAAACAATGTTGTACCATTTTACAAATATGTAAAGTCGTGGCGCAACATTTGAAAAAAAAAATTAAATCACATACAGATAGAATTAGTGTCACACTAATGGAGTATTTTCCAGTGCACAAACATTAGGAGGTACTTCCAAAATTAATGCAGACATGGAACCATTTTCGGGCTCCAAATGTATTGAAGAATTCAATGGATCCCATGTTGTCTTTCATGGAACCCCACAAGCCGTCACTAGTATCACAAAATTACACTTTAGGATCCAAAACAACTTTATAACAATTTCTCAGCACTCGTTTAGGCAAACCGAAGAGCTTTCCACATATAAAATCATTTTCAAGAAAACTTGTGTGTTAGCCTGTTCATAGAAAATTGAGCCCCAGTCTTCCAAGGAACATATTGCAAGAAATAGTGGGCTTTTGTCAAAGAAGCACTGAAGTGTCATATTTACTGCATGGAGAATCTGACTTGATAATGGTTAAATATTTTTGAAAAATTTAAATATATAAATACAAGTTTTAATTTGTAACTATTGCAGTCAATTTTTGCTTTAATTGCAGACAACATTTTATCTTTTTTCCTAAACGGTCAGAAGAAGAATGAGAGGAACTATGGTTTCAGATAAGATTTTGATTTGTTTCTGTTGAAATACTGCCACTCTGAATAGCCACTTGGTAATAGAGCAAATCCCCATAGGTATCTTCCTACAAAGGCTTCACAGAGAATAGTCCAAGTGCCCATGAGTCCCTAAATATATTATTTGCACTAAATATACTTTTTATGCTCATGGTTTACATAGCTGCAAACATTGGTTGTTTATTAATTACTTCACAGATGTTTTCCAAAATTATAAACAAACAACTAATGCAGTAAATGACCATTTCTGTTCCCTACAACAAAATAGTCTGTTCATGGAAGAATTCTGTATTGTTTAGTAGGAATATTTCATTAATTAGCCACCCAGAAAACTGTTTTGCTTTTTCCATGTAAACATATAAAGCTGTTCTACATTTAAATCATTAACATGTTTGCCATAATTAAAAATGCTAAGGAATTTTCCATACATGTGGAAAAAGATGCACAGTCCTTGCAAAACAAGGTTGTATGTTATAAAATGTGGCTCCTAATAGTTCTGCATACAACAACAGCAGATTGTGTGATATTGTGTCAAGAGTCAACAATTTGCAACTAAAAGTGCAGTTTTGTGATTTCTTAATGTGATTCCCTTTTATTCCCTTTCCCCTTCCTTCTTCACAACTACCTCTTAGTTATATCGATTTTATAAAGCAATACACTATACTAACTTTTGTATAAAGGAACAAAAATGTTTATTGTATTACAAAATGAAAAATATACAATTGGAAAAAGTGCAGTTTTTAAATATTACAAAAACTTTTGTTTGCATGAAAAAATAATGCTGTATCGAAAAAAGTTAAAGTACTATCCTGAAAATTCAGAAAGAATTACCAACTTTGTTACAAAAGCAGCTTGTACAGGGATGAAAAATAAAGTTGTCTAATACTTATAATGCAATATATTTTATAAAAAAAAAAACAACTTTGTACTGTTTTAAAACCTTTTTGTTTTAAATAAATGTTTACAAATGCATGGATTCAGGGTCAATATAAACATGCAGACCCAGACAGATTCAATACTCTAATTACTATATCTCATAAATGTGTTTCCATTAAACACAAACTCATCAGATTTTGTAACTAAGACACACAAAAAAGGAGAGCAAAGAGCCAATGGCATGATATTAAACAAATGTATAAAACATACTGACAAAAGTGACATTTATAGTTAAAAACCCTGACGCGTTTTGTCTCTTGAACTTCATCAGGGACAACGAATTTTAAAACCTGTCTGAAACCCACTCATTATGTGGAACCACAATACAAAATTTTACTTTAGCTTGGGAAAAAGACAGTCACTTGTATATATTTTCTAAGGGCCTCATTCTATTATCGGGGCGGTAAATCGGCCGCAAGGCTGCGATTCCTTGCCGGCTCCCGTTACCTTGCAATTCAATTATAACGGCGGCCGCAAAGGCTATCCCCTTAACGGCCGGCCGTATATCATGCAATCGGTCCGAAAGCTCAGAAAATCTTTAAATGCAAAAATAAATTCAAGACGGCACTGTAAAGCTCTTTAAATGCTAGGGATCATAATGGGGACATGAGGATTAATAGCAACCCCCTCTCAAGCTTGCACATCAGCCCAAATCCGAGATTACATTAACTGTTTATTTTCCGGCCGCAGCGTGGGTGGGTCTGAGGTGCTCCAAGCCCTCTGGACTTTTTCCATGGATATTTGATATAAATTAAAATAAAATTTATTTACGGATTTGAGTTTAGGGGAATGTTGTGCTATTAATGCTAACACCTACAATCACGTTATAGTCTCCTCAGAGTGCAGGATGGCTTTATTATGGCTTTAAAATGTGCTTAATTGTGTGCCTGCGGGACCTTTTTGCTGCAAGTAAGCTGCGGCTCGGTTTTTAGCCTTGCAGAGAGGGTTCCCGGAACAATTGAATAGCAACCAGGATTTTCTTACGGCCGAAACTCTTGCGGCCGTTTAAGATCAAAGGCTTTCCTCTGGCGCGTGCGGCCGCAAGGGATAGCAAGATGCCGGCCGCAAGCCTGCCGGAATCCCCGGCCGGAAGGGAATAGAATAGGCGAATAGCTTGCGGACGGTCCTTGCGGCCCCGCATCTCCTACGGCCGATATTAGAATGAGGCCCTATGTATGTTGCTTGCAATAATAATACTATTATAAATAGTATTGCTAATTATCATAAAAAGCCTACTAGTAAATAGTAAATAGTAATGATTTATATTTTATGTTTAAACACTTTTGCCTATTTCTGTGGGATTATTACAGATCCAAGGACCACTGGTGCCCCATATTTATATTATTTTTAAGAACTATACTTCATAATAGCCAAAATATTTTTTTTAAGTAACATAATTAAATAAACATAGACTTTAATTTATTAATTAACATATGGAATTATACTTCACTGGAGATAACCGTATTTGTCTTTTGTGGGTGATCTTGGATGCTGATAAGATATCCACTCTGTTTTACTGAATATGTTTCCACATTGATGTGTAATTTATGACAGGATTAAATAGATCCATAAAGTACTTTAATCCACAACAGGATTACTCAACCGAGCTAAGCAAATGAAGCAATGACTGCCTGCAACAAATAACAACTGCATATATTAGTTAATAAATTAAAGGCTATATTAATTTTTCACAATCTAAAATATTTTTTCTGTTATCAAAGCTAGTTCTACAAAAGAGCATACTGTCAATATAGAACTTCACTAGTCCTTTAAAAGGACACTGCAATACAGACATATTATGAAATGTAGTATAATGACAGTAAATTATAATATAACTAGCTACTTGCCCATCAAAAATGACGGGAAGAATTAGGCACTCATTGCAGCGTAAGTCCCGCGGGCCTGTGGCGCTCATTGCAGCGTAAGTTCCGCGGGCCCGCAATGGCTTGTCTCACTTTGCGAGGCTTGCAGTTGTGGCCCTCGATTTGTGAGGCCCGCAGCCTTGCAGTTGCTGCTCGTAATGGCTCGCTTCACGAGGATTGCAGTTGCGGCCCTCGCTTTCACGAGGCCCACAATATTTAACACTGCGTGACCAACGGCCCGTATATCCACAACTATTATATGTGATTAACTACAATCTAAGGGCCTCATTCATTTGTGATTTAGCCAATTGAATAAAGCTCTATATAAGCACATAGCATGTTTTTTTACAGAAGTTTTTAGTTAGTGAACTTCTATCCAAAAGCAAAGTCTACACTAACTAAAAATGTCTGTAAAACAAATATGCTCTGTGCTTATATAGAGCCCTATTCAATTTGTCAAATCGCAATTGAATGAGGCCCTAAGTACTTACAATATTATTACTTAGATTTTTAAATATTATCTACGGGATATTGTAGGCATCCACCTTCTTCTGTTTGGCCAACTTCACCCTACTTCTGGTCACTAGCTGGTTGCATTGCTTATTTTAGGTGATGACACTACCCAGCAGTATCTCAATGAACAAGGCCCAAACTCAGAGATATAATTTGCGTTGTGCAATCTTTACTTTAGATTTACTTTAGGATAAGTACACTTCAAGGTTCAAGAGCAAACATCCAGTGATCCTGAACTGAGGCAGAGGAAGGGAAAGGTCAAAGATCCACAAATAGATACCTATAGTAGACTGGGAAAATACTAAATAATGTACGCTATTACACTGAAATTTAACCAGATCATATTCAAAGGCATTTATTAGAACGGTTCTTTACTATGGTTTCAATAGGTTCCTGTGTTACAATTTTATCATTTAGAAAACCAATATAAAAGAATGTAAGCCCAGGACATGTGACCTTACAATGCAGGGGTCAACTGTTAGATTGGTTCTTAAACAGATTGCAACCTCATTCAATACATGGGAAAGTAACATGCTAGTATAGATAAAACACGTAATCCCTCTACCATAATAATCAGCCCATTAAAGATGCATTTTCCATTCTGCAATTTTCAAGAACATTTAAAACATTATACATGGGGATTTTGAGTGTGTTTATACAATCTGAGTGGTTGAAAGCTGCATAAACCAGGGAAATTGGAAAAAAAAACTCATCAGTAATGATAGCTGCTGACTCATCTTGCAATAGTAGCCCATCTAAGCATCAGCAACCCAGAGTATAATCAAGAGAGAGAAATTAATATGGCACCTGGGACTATACACACCAAGACAACTCCAGCATACAAAATAATTCTAGTGATCACCTTTTTCATTCAGCATATGTAGTAAAGTGTTTGTTATCATCATTTCCTACATCTTCTTTTCCTGGAGTACTTATAGTTTTTGCTTTGCTGACGAACAAATGCGTATTTGCTAGTACTTACATAAATTATATATATATCAGTATCAAAACGGTCTCTCTCTCAGCATCCAAATCCCACAAATTGGTCTTATACATTGCATGTGTTTTAGATGTATGTATCCTAGTAGTCTTTATATATCTTAACATACAAGTTATACAATGCAAACTTAGGCAATAATGAAAAATAGTCATCTATCGAAATATAAAATAAAACATTTCACGATGGTTCATCCATGATCTATAACAATGGTTCTCAACGGTGTTTGTGGCATCAGATGCTGGTCATTGAGATTGTATTTGTAATGAAAGAAGGTTGAGGGATAACAGAGGTTGATATTCTAAACAGATTATTGCAATGGGTACACTATGGGCCCTATTAAAGTCACCAAGTTGTAGTTCATGAAGCCCGTAAAGGAGCCTGCAAAAGTTACGGCTATTAAATTGGCCTTTTTAAGCTCCCCGCAAACAATCTGCGGGTTACAGGCTGAAAAACAACATTGGTTGCAAAAATTTGAACTCTGACCCAGCTAAGCCTTTGATCTTTCAAGCCCGTAAATGTTACAATTGCTAATCGCTATTAGATTGCTACCAGTCCTCAAGCCTGGAATACTTTTTTATATTGGATTATTTCTGGAATGTGGGTCCGATCGCAACTCGGACTTCAAAACCATAGGTGATTGAAATTTAACCTCCATGTTTTAGTGAAGTACCGTATTAATTGGCGTATAACACGCACTTTTTGTCCCTGAAAATAGGGAGCAAATTATAGGTTTGTGTTATACGCCGACATTCCCTCCCCCTCCTCATCCTCAACCTCCCTCCTCATTCTAACCCCCCCTCCTCAACCTAAACCCCCCTCCTCAACCTAAACCCCCTCCTCAACCTAAACCCCCTTAAATAACTCCCCCTCACTTACCTGCTTCTGTTCCGGCCTCCGCTCCGCTCCCTGACCCGGCGCGCATGTGACGTCACATGTGCGCCACGTTATTAGCATATATCGGATGCACCCGGTATATGCTAATGACGTGGCGCACATGTGACGTCACATGTGCGCCGGGTCAAGGAGCGAGGCCGGAACAGAAGCAGGTAAGTGAGGGGAAGGTGAGGAGGTTTAGAATGAGGAGGTGGGTTGAGGTTTAGGAGGGGGTTGAGGAGGAAGGAGGATGAGGATGAGGGGGTTGAGGGGGTTTGAGGATGGGGGGTTGAGAAGGGGGTTGAGTAGGGTGAGGATGGGGGGGTTGAGGGGGTTTGAGGATGGGGGGGGTTGAGGGGGTTTAAGGATGGGGGGGTTGAGGAGGGGGTTTGAGAAAGGGGGGTTGAGGAAGGAGGATGAGGGGGGTTGAGGATAGGGGGGTTGAGGAAGGAGGATGAGGGGGGTTGAGGATAGGGGTTGAGTAAGGAGGATGAGGGGGGTTGAGGATAGGGGGGTTGAGGAAGGAGGATGAGGGGGGTTGAGGATAGGGGGGTTGAGGAAGGAGGATAAGGGGGGTTGAGGATAGGGGGTTGAGGAAGGTGGATGAGGGGGGTTGAGGAGGGGGTTTGAGGAGGGAGGTTGAGGAGGGGTTTGAGGATGGGGGGTTGAGGAGGGGGTTGAGGATAGGGGGGTTGAGGAAGGAGGATGAGGGGGTTGAGGGGGTTTGAGGATGGGGGTTTGAGGAGGGGGTTTGAGGAGGGGGTTGAGGATAGGGGGGTTGAGGAAGGAGGATGAGGGGGGTTGAGGGGGTTTGAGGATGGGGGGTTGAGGAGGGGTTTGAGGATGGGGGGTTGAGGAGGGAGGTTGAGGAGGGGGTTGAGCATGGGGGGTTGAGGAGGGAGGATGAGGAAGGAGGAAGGAGGATGAGGATGGGGGTGGAGAAGGGGGTTGAAGATGGGGGTTTGAGGAGGGAGGTTGAGGATTTTGCTTCAAAGTTCTTTATTTGAATTTTTTTTTTCCTGAAATTTCCTTCTTAAAATGAGTTGTGTGTTATACACCGGTGCGTGTTATATGCCAATAAATACGGTAATAATGACGGTCTCTTTTACTATTGGCTCTGTCTAAACCCATAACTACATATTTGAATAATTGATCATGCTCACGCCCGGAAATGCTATGTGTCGAAGCATGGTTTACGGTTTTCGATTCTGGCCATATCATTGCAGCCTTTTTGAATTTAATCTCTCTGTACCTCCAGGAATTTAATAGGGCACAATGATTTTACGTATCTACATGTATTTACTGGGCTACATTTCAGATGTACACTAACAATATCTGTGTAAAACTAAACTGAAATCTGGCATGCCCAAGTGCCATCACCCTGTTAAAGTACTAAAGGTTTCAAAAGAGGTTAAATATATATTTTAGTTTCATGGATTATGAATGCATCTGATAGAGGCAAATCTGTAGTGTATGAAAAAATGTTTTTGCATGAAAAATACCAAAATAAACATTATTATACTTACTCCAAAGTTTTGCTAAATTTCTTGAGTGTGCAAGCAGTTGATTTTAAGAGTCAATACCCCTGGAAATCCCTGCTAAAATTTGCATAAAATTCATAATTTGTTTTGGCCAATCACAGGCAGCTAATACATTGTATCAATATGTGATAGCAGTTTGTGCAGGAAGGTATCATGGGATGTGTAAAACCCTGCATGATGAAGCAAGGAGGAGCCCAGACATTGCTGCTGTTGGTTTGAAGGTTAGTAAAGGGTTAAAATCTGTACCCAAGCACAGTCTTTCTATTGGGAGATACACTGTGTCAAAGTAAGGGGGGGAAACTAGTTGTATTATTAAATAAAATAACTCTGTGTGTGTATAGAATGACTTAATGTAATCTGTGTTTCTGATATAAGCAGCATATGTTAGATTCCAAAAAGGTAAAAACAGGGAAACTTAGATATACCTTTAATGTCAGTTTAGGATGGTAGCCAACATGGGTGTAGGAACTTGGGGGGGATGAGGGGGGCAAACCCACTCCAGATTTTTCATTCTGTATAGAGAAGCAGTTGTGTTGTATTTTTATTTCCCCTGTTCATATCCCCTGTACAGCGCTACAGAATATGTTGGCGCGATACAAATAAAAGATAATAAAAAATAATAATACTATATGCTGAATCCCCCCCTCCACAGGTTTTTTTTGGCTCCTACACCCATGGTAGCCAACCAGTCACTAGAATTACAAATGTTAACTGATAAATACTATAGAAACACTTCTGGACTGTATCAAGCTACAAAAAGTTTTAGAGGGGGTAGAGAGCCAGGACAAGGAAAGGGGAAAGGCCATAGGCAGCAGATATAGATAAAGACCGAGTCTGCAGAAACAAAGAATAAAGTTGTTTTTCAGTTCAGATGCCGAGAAAACACTACATATGAAATTAATGAATATTTTAGAAAACAATGCTTTGAGTGTCTGATATTTAAATCCAATGTTATAAGATCATATAGCATTTTACATAATTAATTACTTTAATAACATATATTGTTGTAAGGTCTTACGCGATAATATACAAAACATAAAGGGTACTCTTCAATAGCTTGTGTATAAAGAGAGATTAGCAGAGAGCCAACATGATAGATAGCAATATTAAACATGCTAATTTAATTTCACATTCTTATTTAATTAAGATGCGTCCAAGTAGAATAGAAAGGTCAGCATCAACATGGGTGAAACTATATCATGTGGTGCAATTAGGTTATTTCACTGAAATATGGTTTGTCCAGAAATAAATATCTTAATTCCTTTGTTTGGAAGCTTATAACTCAAGTAAGTATTGGTCAAATGATTATTATAGTCATTTCCCTTGGGAAGTTTTATTATTATTATTATTATTATTATTATAATTATAAAAATAATAATAATATTTCTCCCTTATATAGCACAAACACATCCTGTAGCGTGGGGTACAGTAAAACGTGGGTATGACAATAGGTTACTTGACAGACTGATACAAAAGGAGTTCATGACACTGTCACTGAGCTAACAATTATAAACATGACACATTTATACAAAGTGCCTTGCATGACTGAAAGGTCACACATTTACAGACTAAAGGAATATTGAAACAAAAGGTGAAGTAATTAAAAGAGAGAAACAAAGGCTTTGCAAGTAATTTTAAAAAGAGGGTTAATTAGTGATTAAGTCTGTGGGTATATCAGCGGTGATAAGTGGATGTACTGTATTAGTGCAGAAGCCTGCACTATAAAGTAAAACAAATCATAGGTGTGTTTGTTTGGACAGGGTAGGTGGGAGGACATGTTAGATATTTTAATTGATAATAATAAAGATTTTTTAAATGTTTTAAACTCTGATGCTATCCAGTCACCCCTTCAAATCTCTGTTTGTTTGTTTCTTCCTACAGTGTAATTTTTAATATGAGTATGCACTGGGTTCCTTGGTGGTCCAGTGGTTAGGATTTAGTGCTTTCACCAGTCAGGGAACCCAGAGGTCACACCACGCTAAAGCCAAGCAGGGTTGGGCCTGGTCAGTACTGGGATGGGAGACCACCTTGCTGTGGCCAACTGTAGAAGGAATTGGCAACCCACTCCAGTATCTCTGCCAGGAATACCAAGTGGATCAGCATGGTGTGTTGCAGTCCATGAGGTCACGGAGAGTCGGACACGACTGAGAGACGCAAATACATGCACTGACCCAGTGTTATATGTAGGATGTGAATCTGAGAATACTTTAATAGTTGTACGTAAATATTGAGTCTGGATATGCACTGGCATAGTGTTGTGTGAAGTATGTGGGTCTAAGCATACAGGTTACAGTACTGCATGGAGGGAGTCTATGTTCTGCTCTGTATGTGAGGTGTGAGTCTACAACTGGTGTGTTTGAGTATGCAGCGATATAGTGCTGGATGTAGAGTATGAAGCTGAGTATACACTTCCAGCAGTGTCATATGAAGGGTGTGAGTCTGAGTATTTTCTGGTACAGTGTTGTGTGATAGATGTGAATCTGAATACACACTGATAAACTGAGTCAGCTCTAATATAACGTGGAGTGAGTATATACAGGTCCATTTTTGTATATGGACCGAGAGTGTATTGGTACATGGTTTATTTATGCAGTGAGTATGCATTAGTACAGTGTGGTATCCATTCAGTGAGTCTGCACTACTACTGTCTTGCTGCTGTTTTATAGTTTAGTTTAATGAGCCAGTACTCAGTCTGGTCATGTATTGGCAAAGTTGTCTTGAAGGTATGTTGATAAGATGAAACCAGGGCTGTACGACTGAGATCTTGCGGTTAATTACCTGTTTTATCATCTCTGGTGAGAGGAGTGGGAAAGAAATAGAATGTTGAATTTTTTATGAGTGCTTTGATTTTAACGAGTGACTACAGAATAGTACACTGCAGTGAGCGAGGACTGCATCCACACGTCTCTAAACATCTTCAGTATTCCCATTAGGATGGTGAAAAATGACTTCTATTTCAGAGACCCTTTTATTTGTTCTCTTTTATTTGTCCATTACAACTCAACTGTTCAATAGTGGCTTCTATGTGATGTATTTTATGCATTAGTACCAAATTACAGCTACATTGTAATTTCCAAGGACGAACAAACTAAATAAAAGTAGGGAGCAGGGTGATATTATAAGAGACCGTACATTTTTAGAGACCCAAACGAGTATCTGTCCATCTTAATAATAATATTAGTGTTTCTCGGCAGTATAATGGCATTGTACTACATGGAAAACCTAGCTTCACCATATAGTGATACTTTACATAACAGTGAGATTTATCATGATATCTCATGATGCATTTCATATCATAAATGCTATTAAACTATAAAACTAGATCCAATCTTTTAATATCAGGGGTCGCATTGGAAAGATCTTCTCACACTTAGAACCAGTGAACACATTTCAGAAATAGTATTAATTGACATATATTTATGAAGCCTGTAACTTCTTTATTTCAATGGGAATCTAATATTAGTATTGCTTCTGACTTGACAAAGAGAGGAAGCTCTCGAAAGCTTGTCAAAATATTTATGAATTTGTTTGTCGAATAAAAAAGGTATCAATTTATACTGCAATATTCTGATTATTCATCTGGATTACCGGACACTCATGGCTACCTTGCTCTTTATGTCTCAGTTTTGTCTCATAAATTACATGCTGCTCCTGCAAAATATGCAAAATACATTTCTTATCTACACACACGCAGTTTAGTTGGGGGTCACATATAATGCATGTGATGGCAGCATTGAGACCACCATGCCGTAGACAGGATAGTACTTCATTAGATATTATATTTCTCGTCCATGACGTAAGCTAGCTATAATTCTGAAAGTGTAAGTATTGTTACATCCATCCAATATACAATAGTTGCTTACCTAAGGATTCTGTAGGAAATATAATTACAGGTCATCATCATAATAATAATTGTATTCCTGTACTGGGTATATATGCACAGCTGTATGCTGCATGTTGTCATACAGGGTGTCATAAATATTGGTGCTTGAGGTATATACAATTACAATCACTTGCCTAAGGTCACAGTGAATTGGCAGATATTGTACCAGACCTCTCTAGATTAGACTCTTACTGCATTTAGCTAGCGTTCCAGTTCTCACCCACCATCCAGTGCCATTACATATATATTTGTGGATCTTGCGAATGTTGGGGGCGTTTGCGATGTTGGTCACATTTATACTATAAAATCAGTAGGTTGGACAGTTATTTAGATTGGACACTGAGGAGTATTAGGTCAGTATTAGGTCAGTTGGAAAATTTGGGTATACAGGCGACTGGGGGATGGATAAATTGGGAACTGCTTGTTGCAGGGGTGGGGTGTGTTTTTTCTTTATGGAGTGCAGGGAAGTTTGGAATGGTATCAATAAGGGAAAGAGGGGTGTTAGTTTCCAGAATCTTGTTATGTAAGGAGTGAGTTATATAGGAACTTGTGCAAGGTTAGACACCACAAGGGAGGGGGGCATGTGTGAACTGTTTACCCATGTTAAACCTTTGCAGTTACTGTGACTTTTTTACGTAATCCTATAAAAGTGCTGGAGCTACATTGAAACCTCTGCTAATGTTAACCCAATCAGTACATTATTTATCCGAGTGATCATTGTGCTAAAAAAACTATAGATCTATTTTTTCAAAAATGTCACTGTTATGACTTTTTCTTCACTCATCAAGTCCTAGCTGATCATACCTTTGCAAATCAAGCATTGTTATTTTATGTTTTTTGTTTTTTTGTGCTTGTCTTTTATTTGTCATATAACACCATATATGGTCAGATAAATTATTATTCATCTGAGCTTTGAAAAGCCAATCTCACTGACCATCTTGCACATATGCTGTTCTGCTAAGTGGGACTGGAGCGTAAAAAACGATGTATGGTGGGAACTAACTAGCATTAAGACCCTGAAGGCTGCGGCAATGTCTTGAACAGACTCACAGTGCAGGGCTCTGCATATACTGGAAGGGAAGGAAGTCATTAGTGGAGAGCAGTACATTTTGTTGCTGTTGCAGGATTTCCTTCCAGCATATCCCAACCAAAATTTCGTGTTTTTGGAGGTTTTTTGTTTTTGTTCCTGGTTTAAGTTAATTAAGAAGCGCAGGGTTCTTCACTCAGCACCTTCACTGCACCCATTCTAAGAATTATAAGACAGTCAGCAAAGAGGCAGTTTTTTTTCTTAAGGAATAAGATCTTGGAATGTACTTTTTTTGGGAGAAGATGCATGAAGGACGGCTGTAAATCTTCACATACAACTACAAGACTTAATCCAAAAACGAGCATTAGAACATGACAAAACCATATATATGCTGTGCAACCTCAGAGGAAAGGACAGTTCTGGATGTTGGATTGCAGATGTGAGCATTTATGACAAAAGAGAATTGGTTAAATCTGTGAAAAAAAAGCCATTGCGTTAGAGTTTGTTCTGTATTTTTCACAGCACAATGAAACACTGGATGTACTATTTCACCAGAATATTGCCTCGGGATAACTAATCGTGCTGACATTTTAATGGGATTTTGTTAGGGAAAACTGGATTTTATTCTATAAAGTAAATATGCAACATATTTAAAGGGCCAGGAAGAATGACTGTCTGCAACTGTAAATATCCCACGTCTACAACTATCTCTCATATATCTTGATGTTAAACATTTCTGCTTACAAATATGATGAAATGGCAGCCCCGAAGAAGGTAGGATACAATATCGCTCTCAGACTATCTTATTGCATTTTTTTTTTATTATTGCAGTACTTTTTTAGCTGGGTATGATGTCCCATTTTTATCGAACGCTTTCCTTCCACTCATTCGTCTTACGTTGTAGGCAGCAGATAACTTTTTACTTTTGTCATTTCTCTCATTGCCTTATTATGTTGTTGGGCAGGCAGTTGAAATTTGTGCTTGTGAATTTTCAGCGTAATATCAGTTTAATCCGTGTAATGCTCAGAGGTGGAGAAGGGGCGTCCAACTGCTGGTTCTACAAAGGATCTCACACTAAGAGGACTTAATCAGGCTGGATTATATATAATTCTTGCTGGCACCATGTTATTTTTTACTCTAAATTACAGAAGCAAGAACTTGGGTTTGGTAGGGACTGTAGTAAGGAAAATCGGTATCATTAGATGTCCGGCACGATCGTTTGCAGCAGGGAGTAAATTCTTCCCTTCTCTGAACAGGAAACTCTACCTTAACCTATTATTTGCTCACGTTTCTTAGCAAGGATCCTGCATTTTTTTGCATTCCTTAGCAGAATCATTTTGCTTTGTTACAGTAAACTCTCCATGAATGCTTTTGAAAATAAAAAAAAATCGAATCCCCTACTTCAACTCTTGGTTTAATTTAGTTTTAACTTTCTTTCTTCACAAGGTTGTATAGAAAAAACAAAATTGCTACTATTTCATCTGTATCAGTCCACAGGTCATTAGGATTGCTTCATAAATTAGCGTCACTCACTGGATGTCAAGATTTAATAATGGACCATTGTTACTTTGAAAACTGTTGTGTTTGGGATTGGAGCCTGGGGCTGGCTGGATGCTGCATTTGCTTTAACACTAAAGCGCTGAATTGGTTAACGTGTCTTTTACTTGGAGAGTTTCTCTCGGGGCCCGCTGGGGGGCGAGCAGCAGATGTAACAATGGAACATATGTTTTCTTAATAGATCTAAAGCAAATAGTAGCATGACTAACACTTTTGGCTTACATACCAGAGCTGGAAAAAAGGTTAAATGTCTGCTCTAAAGATGCTTACTCTGTTAAGCGAATACTGTGTTATGATAGCTTTAAACAGACTACGCGAGTGATGTAAAACCAATCAGTGGCACAGTGTTTCAGAAATGATCTCTGGACCTGTGTCCACAGTGGAAACATATAGCATATCCACACTGACCACAAACAGATGCTGCAAGCCATTAGGTGGCTCTCTTTCAAGGCTTGTGTACAGCAGTCAATGTTTTGTCTTTTAGGATTGTTGGGAATAAGCAATAATACAGCGGAAAGTTACCAACAAGACATTTGACTTTGTGAGGCCAAAGTGATATGAAACTTAAACCAACATAGATGCTTGGGCAAACATCGTTTCACCCAACTTGTCCTTAGAAGTGTTGCTTGTTGGTGCAACCCATTGAGCCTCCTCTTTGGGGAGGATAAGTCAGCTTGGGATGATTTTTTGGTGCAAAAGATAGCTCCCAGGACAAGCTAGATGTAGGTTCATGTCCTACAGTCATGGGTGTAGGAACTGGGGGGGATGAGGGGGACAGATTTCTCATTGTGTGTATGTATGCGTATAGAAGCTGTTAAGTGTTCTTTGCATCAAGTGAGCTGTATCCCCCCAGTTCCTACACCCCTGCCTACAGTGGGTCATTTTTAGAAGAAAACCAGCAAGTGTTTACGCTGTATCCCTCTTTTTGACATATATTTCCTTAGTCTTAGTTGTATAAGTCAGTCAGAATACATTTTAAGGTATATTAATCATGCTGAGGTTATTATGAAGTAAACAGGGCACCCTGTGATAATATTCTGTGGATTTACCCAGGATAATACAGCAATTTAAATAAATATGGACCGTTAAACAGTGTAGCACTTTCTCAATATTTGTTTTTAAAATATGAGATAATTGAATAGAGTAGGAATAATAATATGCAGCATGACCAGTGTTGCAGTGGTCAAGCTGTACAGCACTTATAGCAAAATTCATATCCCTGTTTACCTTCCAAGGCCCATCATATGATTTAGAGAGACTCCCTCGCTCTGGTATAAACAATGAGACCACATATACTATATCATATACAGTATACTGTATCACATGGCACGTCCCATGCTACAACATCCAATCTTTTCCATTTATTTTGTATAGAGTCTTCTAGAAACCATTTTAATGAGATTGTAATGTGTCTTGGAGGCCAGACGATATGATATGGGGGCGTTGTTAACACATTATGGTACCAGCTGGTTCATTAAAGCCCGAATCACCTGTGCACCAGACGGTATTTTAATCCTTCTCAGTGACATGTTTAAAGCAACACAAGGCTTCTACATAAACACATTTTATCTTCTATTAAAATTCCTATGCATATTCTTCCTTGGCAATTTTTTTTTTAATAGGGCATCTTCTAAAATAGTTTGCTTAGTGGCAAGATTGCGTTTAAGAATTGAGCAAAACTCGTAGTTTGAGTTAGCTTCCTATGCAGATAGAGCCAATGTCATTCCTACAACACCAACAGTTGCCTTCTGCATTGTCAGTGCATCAGATGTATATGATATGGGGGATGGGAACATTTCCTTTTGATACATCTACAATCAGCAATTATCCTGCTTGCATAGGTATATATAGATACAATTTTCTTAATAGTATTTTTTTATATATCATATTAGCTTAAATAGATGATCATCATTTGTTGAGTATAGGTATAGGACAGGGTACTGCTCCTACCTGAATTTTTGTAGCACATGGTTTCCTATATAGAAAAAAAGAATAATTGGAATTCGTTCTTTCATTTTCTAAAATGCTTTAGGGTGAAAGATATGAGGAACTATAATTAAATCATGCTTTCTGTCTTTCTACATCAAAATTACAAGGGTTGCAAAAATCCCCCAGCATCATATCTTGTATCACAGTATAGGTCTTAGATCTTATTGGTCCCTGTGTTTGTTGGAGACTCACATTAAATGGATTGAACATTTGTGCGTTATTAAACCTATGCTACTGCTGATTGAACGGTTTATACAGCTACTGGAGGGGTCAGACTCAGAGTATCTGGTTTTGCAATTCATGTGCAGATGACGTACAAAAGAAATAGATTTGTGGGTTGAGGTTACAGCACTAGAAGTGAAACACATTTTTTTTTATTTTTTGGCAACCTGCAGACTTATTGTCTCTGGAAAAATAGCACAAAGATAAGTACTCTGCATAAGTACTATATATATCACCTTGTTATGTTTTAATTTCACGCCACAATTCCAGTCTGATTATGTCACTGCCGGCATCACTACTACTATACGCAACAGATTAGATGGCCGTGTTTGTTTAGTACATATAAGAATGATAAGATGGTATTGTTCTTCATTATAGAAAGTGTTATCTGAATATCTATCTGGAAGGAAAATGCAACGTTTTCTTTTGTAGGTATAATTTATGAAAGATATATATGTACAATGCTGGTATACTTCATACCTTATAGCTTCCCCTTACTTATTGGGTATTGTGTATCACCTTTAGCCCCCTCTGGATCGCTACCTTGTCATGGGGAAGGGGCTTGTGTACCTCAATGAAACTGTGAGCTATACCATGTAGGGTCAACCAAGATGGCCAGGTCATAGCAGAGCGGTCAGACACATAGCGGTCCACCGGAGAAGGAACTGGCAACCCACACCAGTATCTTTGCCAAGAAAACCTTATGGATAAGCACAACCAGATACATAGATGTTTCTGGCATGCTGCGTCCATAAGGTCACGGAAGGACGTACACGACTGAACAACACAACAACAATCATCTTTAGACTCACAGTCCACGTTAGTCAAAGGAAGTGCCTCCATAGGACACGTGCACTAATAGTCAAAACAAGTATCCCTATAAACCAAATGATAAGCCTGAAATTAATACTCTTGGACTTCATATGATTGCTGTGCCGATTGACCTCTTTCAGTCATCTCTTGGACTGCAGTGACTTGCTACCAGTTACAAGAATTGAATCTATCTGGATGAAAATTTTAAATATGGATTTTATAAACACTCATATATTTATGATAATAGAGACACATTTCTGTTTGTTGTTGGAGAAAATATTCACTATTTCACCTCCACAATAGCCCTACATATTTTTGAAGACTAATGAAGACACAATAGCAAAATGGTGAAAGGAAACAGCTGTTTTTTTTTTTTAAATATAAATTATTATCTGCACCCATGTAGAACCTCCAGGGTACAACCTAGAAAGATCAGATGTGCCTAAGAAGTGAGGCAATGGTATGGTGAGAGATGCTGGGACTTATTATGTTTGCGTACTATATATTGCAGGATGATGTCAGATTAAGGTGGTTCTTGTAGTGTCTTTTTCATGCATCGAGTAATGCAGTATACAATGAGCTAACCAAAAATCTTAAACAAAGTGTCCACCTCAGGAAATATTTTGATGGTAGATACAGGAAAACGGTTTGCCTACTATGCCTCAGGATACAGTAGACTCTCAGTTACCCGTCACCCATTGGGATTGGTAGATGCCGAATAAATGTAGTTTTTGGTTGCTTGAGAGTTACTATTAAAATAGGCCTAGATTAGCTGCACATTTGGCAGTGAGTGGTTTGCTAGCAGCAGCAGCTTTCACTCCTCACTTACACACAGGTACGTTCGGCTGGAGGGTACAGCGCTGAACCCGCACATTTACTCAATTTTTTTTCTGGTTGCTTTAGTTCTGGTTAACTGAGAGTCTACTGTATATAGTTTCTTCTTTATCATCTCATACGGACTATATTTTCCACATATAGATTTTTAAACTATTTCTGTATTTGTGCATATACATGTATATCTTATGTTCTAATTGTACCTATTTTGTACAAAATGTAATATGTAACCTATAAATAATAATAATAATAATAATAATAATAGGAGGAGGAATTTAAATTAACTGTAATTATATGACACAGTATCTTTGATTTGGATTTGACTATGAGATTCACCATCACATCTCAAAGTTATCTCAAAACCTCAGACCTACTGGGTTAAAGTGACATGGTGGTTCCTCTCAATCTCAGTGGGCTAATCATTATTATTGAAGATTAATGAAATCTACAGACTCCTGCTCAACTATGTCAATGGGACAAATATAATTCTTAAAAGCCATAGCTGTACATTCCAAGTCACAAAACAATAAATAAAGAAATACAGCTGGTTAAGAGGAGATGCTGACTTCTCAAATAGATTGCAATTTGAATACATACCATTTAATTTTGCCTTTAGGCATATAGTCCTATGTTTATATAAAGAAACACATATTATTCTTTCCAACATACTCTGAAGTTAAACTTCTCAACATGTTGTAGGAGTAGGATTACTCTGAATTAGGTCATCTTCTATTCTCTTAAACATTGCATTACTAAGTTGCTATTATAGCCACATGTGCAACTTCGTAATACTATAAGTGTGCATGTTTTACTAGCTGACCACGTGTTCTGTTTAATAAATAGCATACGCTCAAGCCTGGGTGTAGAAGCTGTGCATGGTACTACCTATTATCAGGCATAAATCTCATTATAAATATATCATTTGGGATCAATAAAATGTATCTGCTGTAAAATAAACCCCCTCAGGGTTTGTTATAAAACCTTAGGCAGACATGATGGGGTCTGTATCCACACTATGAAACTTAGATATGCGGAGGTAGAAGAGGAACCCAGTGTGGCTATATTATATTTTCTTTAGCCTCTCTGAGAAAGGAGAATCAACTACTGGTTGTCACTGCGAAAACACAACAGTACTTAGCAGTAAATATTTGCACTTAAAAATACCAGATATTATTATAGAGAATAATCAGTAGTGTATGCAAATTTTTTGCATGAAAAAAATATTAAAATAAACATTTAAACACTTACCTTGAAGTTAGCAAAATGTCTTGTAATTTCGGACAGTTGAAAATCAGGGTTAACACCCGCTCCAAACCCAGGCTAAATTAGCATAAAAATTAAAAAATGGTTTTGTCCAATCAGGAGGAAGCAGAGGCTGAAACATTTGTATCACTATCTGTCGTTGCTGTCTGTGCTGCAAAGCAGTTTGGGATATATAGTCTGGCACATGTTAGAAAGTGCTATGCATTTTCATTTAAGAGTCTATCTGTGCAGCACATTCACACTAGATTACAACCCTGCAGGTTGTCTGTTCCCTGCATCAACTGCTATTGGTGTTTTTTCTCTCTGGCTCTGTCTCATCTGTGACCCCAGCAATTATGTCACTTGCAGAACTTGCTTTGGAGGTCACAACCTCTAACTAGCTGCACTGCAGTAGGGTACACTTTATGTAAGCTTCTTAGGGGTGTGCAAATCCAGGTAGCAGTATCCAGCACATAAATATGTAAGTACATTCAACTTTTCAATATAGGAAACATTTGAAACCCAGGAAACTTCTATATACCTTTCAGTAACAAGCAGTTTTATTTTGGGGGCGACAACATTTGCCACTCCTTCATTTTGGTCTTCCCCTTTCATTCTTCCTTCCTTTCCCCCTCTATCTCCCTCACCCTTCCTCTTCTATCTCTCCCTCCCCCTTCTCACACTCCCTCCACCCTTCCTTTTCTCCCTCACCATCCACCTTCATTAACACTTTACCTCTTACTTTCCAGGTGGGGCTTACAAGGCAGAATGTTCTTGTGCAGACCATGAAAGGGGAGGGAAGGGAGAGAGAGGAGAGGGAGGGAGAGAGAAGATTTGAAGATAGTGAATATAAATATATAAATTACATTATAATTCCTGGAAACATACCAATATATGTGTAAATATTAAACACTTGATTAGTATCTATCTATATATCTATATCTTGCTATATGTGTAGATAGACAGATACATATCTCACTTTTTTAATGATGACTTATGAGTTGAGCATTGCAAAATATTACAAATAGCAGGGATGCATTGCTTTATTGACACACAAAAAGCTTTTGCATGCTTTGGTCTTACAAATAATGAGATGCAAACCTTGGTAATTACAGTTGTGCATTTTCCCATTAGCCCAAGATAATTGCTTATAATCATGACATTTTTTGGCACAGAATTAAACTGCTTTTTACTGATTTAATTGTTATTGCTAGTGAGTGTGATTCTTTTTATGAGACAAAAGCTGCACTCCATTATAGCTTCAGATGGTCAGTCATTTCTGATTGTCCTTTGTAACTTACACGCTGCTAGAAAGCGCATTTAAAAAGAGCCCTATTTACGTAATTGTAGTAGTTATTTGCTAGACACCATGCTGCAGGTTTTCATAACAAGTCTAATACATCAAATATATTCATGTGTGTTACAAATTTGTAAAATACTTTTTTTTTTCCCAAAAGGTATGAATGGTTGCCTAGCACTGTGATTCCCAAATTAATTCAACTCTGGAATAAAGTTGAGTTCCTAAAACTGGGTTGTCTACTACTCCACTTCATTACAGTATTCTTAGGATATTGTTTTAATACAAGTCAGTCAGTGGCTCCCACAGTAATATCCTGAAATTGCGACCGGGCTCCATCCTTCCGTCTTTGTAGTTGGACAAGCCTTTCCTAAAGTATCGAAAATGGCCTAATCAAAACCCTCAACCCCTAGAAAATTAAACACTAATTCTATGGAGGATGACTAAGATGGTGCAAGATCTAAAAGACAAAACATATAAAGAAATACTTCTGGCTTAGAGGATGGAAGGGAGAGTTAATATCATATAAAGCTATATACTGTATATATAGGAGGTAAGTATCTTCCAGAAGATGATTTCAAGAACAAGAGGTTATGATTTGAAGTTGAAAGGTGGAAGTATTGCAAGTAGTAGATTAATGGAACAACTTTCCATTGGAAGTGGTATTGTCAAACAGCCAGAGTATTTAAGCATGCTTGGGATGAGGATAATGCTCTTTAGGTAGATAGAATCAGCAGATTTGATTTGCCATTTGGTCGTTATCCACCAACAAATCTATGTTAGTATTTTTTTCACCCATAGACCCTAGAAATGGTTCACTTGTATCCAAACATGGTTTCCATGATTTCACAATAATATTAATCCTCACTCCTGTGTATCTTGTCTATATAGAGCAAAAAATAAATAAAAGTTAGCACAGTTTTCTTTGCTAAACCCTTGTCACATAAATTGGAATACAGGGTTCCACAGAATACAGTTTGGAAAATATTAGACTAGTCTGTCCGGCGTAAGGCCATATTTACTAAGTGTGGCGTTCCCCTTATGTTGTACTGAAGTCTGCAGTTAAGATTTTCTCTATTTAAATTGGTGCAAAACAAAATTAACATTTAGTGAACAGTGTATAAACCGGATCATAATGGTATTGAGAAGCTGTACATCATATTAAACAGGTAACCAGCTTGTCCATAGAGTAAAAAAGAATCACTGCTATACGTTATGGCTGCTTTATACATCCGGCCCTTGTTGTTGTGAAGCCAAAGCTCTCCCCATAATACATATATTTCAGGTGCTGCACAAGATAAGTACAATAAATATACTTTTAGACAAGGTTTGAAAATGAGTTGATTGCAATAATACTCCATTATCTTCCATGCAAATATGAGTTCTGTGTGATGACCTGAAAACCTGTTTATTATGGTGGAAATGTAATTCATTTCCCGCCAAGCATTCTGCGATACTGAAGAGGGACATTCATTTCTCTGTCATGTAGAAAAAAGACACAGCTAGATCTCCTTTCACAGAGAACCGTGTCAAAGCTCTGTATTAACAAAGGCAATTTGTAATATCCATGTGTACAGGGTAAATGTTTTCATCCGTGATTCATGAGTATAAAATAAATGCATAATGATTAAAAGTTTTATATTGATTTTGCTTTCTAACACTGAAAACTGAGCGACTTGAAAGTATGAATTGCTGGATAGTTCTTGCAGTGGATTATGAATGTTCCTTTAGCTCTGCGCTACAATATGGCTTCAGTGACATCATGATAATAGACAGTGGGGATACATTTATGTTAGACAAAGAACTATGACTGTTTGATATGTTGCCTCATGGCTTGTGAGGTGATAAAGGGCATTTTACAAGATGCCACAAATCTACTAATATTACCTACACATTTTACTTTCAGTTGTTGACTTGTTTTTTTCCTCACTCTTTTAAATAGTGTTGGATGGCCATAGATATCCCATGATCTGGCCGGCGCGGAGGCAGCCCAGGCACGCCGGGTCTGACGCAGCGCTGCGTGACCCGGCAGAGCCTGGGCGCTGCTGATTGACTGGGGGGAGGAGGGACTTCCGCCCGTTTCGCGGGCTTCCTCCTCACTCCGCGCCGGCCATTGAGCTGATTCCCTCCCTTCCCTTGAATTGGTGGTCAGGTAGAAAAGTAGCAGATATGGAAGTAAGTATGTCTAGAGGGTGAGGTTGGTTGAGGAAAGTTCAGGAATCTTAAGCTAGGTTTAAAAAAAAAAAAGGGGGTGGAAAAGAGTTGAAGGGTGAGGATTTTGTGAATTCTAAGTTAGGATGCAAGTAGGAATGTCTTTGGTTGGTGGGAGGTGAGGCACCCGGCCCAAGGCTTAAGTGGGCGTTGCCCTGCCTCATGGGCGTGCTTAGTAAAGCACTGGGAGGCTCTGGGCGCGGGCCCAGGGCGTGAGGTTACTGACCGGGCCGGGCTCCTCCTCCGGGATGTTATTTGAGCTGTGATGTAACAATGTTAATTATGTTAATTGGTTATGGTTGCTTTAATAAAGCTGTGGCCCGTAATTTTCCCAAGAAACGCTGTGTCAGTGTGTTTATTTATTCTAACGCCCAATGGGTCTTGCCAGGGTCAAGTCTTTGTTCATTTACAGTGGTTACACTGGTTCTAGTGTTCTTCTTTCAGCCTGTGCTTCCCAAGAGTGTCTCCATCTACACCCCTGTGCTCCTCTATCAGTTCTTACTTAGCACCATCTGTACTTCCCCCTTTTCCAGACCCAACTACATTTACCACAATTACCATCTGAGTCTCCTATGTCTACTACCTTTCTTCATATACATATTAGCTCATTCTCTTCACTCTACCTTCCTTGCTTTGCTTACATTTGTCCCACCCTCTGTAGTATGTCTGAATTGTTCTTTCAATAGCTATTTAGTTCAGTAGAAGAAACACTATTAGCATGTACCACCTGTACATATAATCTGCTTCTTCTATGTGCAAAACATTTCCAGAGAACTAGCACATTTCTTTACATATCCATTTTTCCAAAAAAATGTTGTTCTCAGAAATACATGTATAACAATTATATATATATAGCTAGCCTTGGTTGCATGGCGCCAATGGCAGAGCTGGTGAATGGAAGGCCCAAAGGGTTATCATATGACTTCTCTATAAAAATAATTACCTGTTCCATATATGTGGTTTGCGCATATACCAGTAAAGTGACAGCCATGTTAGCAAAGGGATTGAGGCTGTCACCAATATTTATGTGCCTAACGGTACTTTGCTCCAGGCACAACTGCATAGCAAGTCACTATATCCTATCCATTTCCCTTTGTCTTATTGTGTGTGCTAAAAACATGATTGTCTGATGCAGTCTCTGGTTGGCTGCAACAAGGGATATAAAGACAATTCTTATGCAGAGTTATATTAGCAAGCTAACTGTAGGCAGCGTGGGTATGTGAGTGACTACGTAAAGGATGGTAACGTAAGGGCAAAAATAATTGGGGGCACTCAATATAAAGACACTCGTCCATTCACAGACATGTATCCTTGTTTATGAAGGATCCATCTGGGTTTCTGCTTGTGAGTGGATGGTGATTTATCAAGCTGTGTTATAGGGTAATATGACTGTTCTGTCCAGAAGTTCCATTGAAATAAATGGGAGATATGACCAGAATGGTTAATTTACCTTGTTACACAGCTTGATGTATCATCTCTAGTGTGTATTATTAAATGAGTGCAGTGGTATAGAGAGCCTCAAGTTGCTGGCATTAGGGAAGGTACCTTTAAGCGTAGAAATGCCAGGTTGTCTTGAAGGAAGGCAATGTGATATAAACATATACACAGCCTTATTAAATTGCGATTCTGCCAATTGAATAGGGCTCTATATAAGCACAGAGCATATATTTTTTACAGAAGTCTTTAGTTAGTGAACTTTTATCCAAAAGCAAAGTCTTCACTAACTAAAAACTTCTGTAAAAAACATATGCTCTGTGCTTATATAGAGCCCTATTCAATTGGCTGGATCGCAATTTAATAAGGCTGTATGTCTCTAGTATGATCTTATAGTAAAAACATGTAAAAATATATTATAAATGAAAACCACATGAACTGTAACTTTTATGTAAAGGGACTAATTTGTTTTTGAAGTCTGGAAATGGAATCATAACCAGTCATTTTGTAATTGCATCTTAAAATAATACCTAGGTTACTGCAGAGTACGCCTGTAACAGGTGCAAAATACAGTTTGCATTGGGACTAGTAAAATTACAACTCATTATATGGGGATGAGGCCTCACTAATCATCATTTTTTTTAAACAAGGCACATGCAAACATTAAATAACACCTGTATTTTATCACTGTGCAATTTAGAGTTAATTTAATGGTTGGGCTCAATTTGAGAATCACTCATAATTATGTGCCAACATAGTTGTACATAAATTAACTCCAAAGAACATTTCATTAAATCCTTAGCTGTGTTTTACGCATTGTTGCGCTGTTAATATATATATATATATATATATATATATATATATATATATATATATATACATATATATATATATAAAATATATAATTATGATTTGTGTATATGTACTTATGTATATATGCATTATGATTGAAATATTAGTGTATATAGACATTTTTGGGTATGTGGACATACTCCCCTGGACACTGCACTAGTTACTTGGGGCTGTGGGCCTAGGCAGATATACACCAGTTTCTAGATTACCTGGCATATGCAATGTTCTGAGAAGTAATTCAAAATAAGCTTTTTAAGGAAAATCTAGACAATACAGGTATATGTTTCTGTGATTTATCTGTTAATTATTATAGTACTAGCGACTTGCCCGTCAAAAAATGACGGCAATAAGATTGTAAGGCAGGTAATGGTGCTTCGTTGAGACATTAATTTTGTTGGTGTTCCGAGCTCCTTCGGCGCTCATTGCGAGGCTGTTGGTTGTTTGTGTACTATGAGCAGCGTTGGTGGTCGTTTTTTGTATACTAATGAAATAATTACTAAATTAATAAATGAATATACTTAATATACTTATATACCAATTGTTGTGTGTATATATTGTGTTTTTAATGTTTTCATGGGCGCGCGGTTCGGGCGCTAAGGTCGTATTTTTGCAAGCTCGTAATGCTTTTTTTTCTAAGTCCCGCGGCTCGTATTTTTGGATGCTAAGTCCGTAAATTTCGCGGTGTAAGTCCCTCCTGCGGCTCATTGCAGGCTACGTGGGAGCCTCCACCACCGCAAATGCGGTCCCCTGGCTTTGCGAGGGTCCGCATTTGCGTGCCTAAAGTCACAGGGGGTCGCAGGGATGAGCGCCTATGGCGCTCATCAGCAGCGCAAGGATCGCCTTTGGTGCTCCTTGCCAGCAACCGGGCCGCAGGCTCGCTATGCGAGCCCGCAGCGTTAGCAACAACTTTTGTCAACCCGCACTGCTGACAACTATATACTGTATGTGATGGCACTTCCACCATTGAAGGTAAAGGGTAAAGGGTCTGTTTCCTGTCTTCACTAACGCATATACATTGTCAGGAAAGAAGTCTGCACATTTTATGTCTTTTTCTTCTTTCCTTTAGGTCACACTGAGTAAGCACAATATTGTATTAAGTAGGTAAATCTTATGTAAGATTACATCAGCACTGTGTTCTTGTAGCTGTTCAGGTCTCATACCTATAATATGTATTGAAATATGCCTATTTTCCTGATGGTGTTTTGACATTTCCCTCTAGGGCAGTGCGATGTGATTGAGAGGGGAGCCGGCAAATCTTATGTAATTCACTGCTCAGATGAAAAATAAGGGATTCATCTCCAGATGTTTTGACATTAGTGTAATTTATATGAAAGCAACCGAATTTTTATCAAAGCTAATCTGTATGCGCAACATGTGCAGATAATAAATATAATAATGCATTTTGAAGTGGGTGTTTTAATCTATTGGCTTCAAGGTGTTGAATGACAAATATGATTTCTGGATACGACTGCTCCCTTGCACACCATTTCCAATGTGTTTTCACATCACTAAATATGTTTTAATATTTCATGAGATTAGATTTGCCATTGGGTTTTTTAATGTTGCAAGTAAATCACGTGAATGCCACCCTTCATCCATATTGTTTCCATTCCAAAGACCTAACGATTCCCATTTACTAGTGACAATAGTTTTCCTGTTGTCCATAATTTGTGGCCTTATTCTTGGCAATACTTTGTGTCCTTCTTATTGGCTATAATTTCACTGCTTCCATAATCCAACAAGAGCAAAACCATCTCTTGCTACTTTTAATTAAATCTCATCTGAAAATCAGTGATTACTAATAGTATTCTTCTATCCACATGTACCAGGCGTTTGTATACTTGCTGCTCCATCTATCCAAACAGTACCATTGGGGTTGTCACTGGTGGGGGGGCAGGTGTCAGCTGGTACAATAACATCCTACTTTTGTATCTGGCACCAGAGGCTCATTGGGAGTGGAATTAATGTCTTTCACTTCTGGGATCTCATTAGTTCCAATCCTAAAAATGGGATAGGGACATAGGGTATGATTGCTGTTTTCTTGAGCCTTTGCAGTATTTGCCAAACAGAGGATAAGTATGGTCAATTCAGATCATAATACATAGATTATCTCTCAGCACCCAGAGCAAATATGTATTTCTGCATTTACAATTACAACTACTGAAAACAATCATCTACCCCTAATTACGATACTTCTGGAATCTCTAAAATAGTTCAGCATGTAAATTACTGTTATTAATATTTGATAACAGTTTCTCGGTAAAATCACTTAGAATCTATATTCAATTTGTAGCTGCTGTACTCTATTTCCATAAAATATGTTTTTAAATGTATAAACAAATGATGCCAGTAATACCATTAAGCTTCTTCTAATTCTATAATGATCATATGAGAGGCATGTCTATGGTATAATAGAAAATAAACCAACACAATAAAAAAATATGGTGAACCTAATAGGCAAAGAATGCCTGATAATATAACTAAGGTGGGTATCAAAAAGGATTTCAACTATACATTTATTAGTATGTACTATTTATATATAAGTATCCTTGAAATAAATGAAAACACAGATATATCGGTGGCATCACTCTAACTCTTATAGAAAATGTACAGGTGGTCCTCAGGTTAAGGACGAGATCCGTTCCTAAGAACGTACTTAAATTGAGTTTGTATGTAAGTTAGATCCCTGATGAATAATAATAATAACAATACTATAATGGCTCATATGTGGTAGTAATTATAATACAGTGTAATAATAATAATAATACCCATTACTGTTATAATATGTTACATAAACTATTGTGCTCTCTCTTTTATTTCAAACAAACTCATGCAAAAAGCCTTGGAAGCCCATTCTTAATTAGGGGTCATTTGTAAGTCGGGTCATCTATAACACTGGGACTAGCTGCAATTTTTATATTATTAATCAATGTTATGTGTGGTGTAAATTAAGTTATTATATTACGAATAATAACCATGTTTTGAAGTGTACTCTTGGCTTGTTATAGTAATCCCCCCCAAAAAAATTCTGTGTAAAGTGGTCTGTGTGAATGCATATTTTATTCCAATCTTGCTCAGTCTAGGATCATAATGGTTGACTGCTTTAGTCTCAAACAGTTCAGTGATGGGCAACCTATAACATTAGAAAGGGCAATGGAAGCACCCTTGAAGACCTTAGAAATGTTGACCCGCACAGGAAGAGGTGCAGATGGTTTTATGTGATCAGAGTTACGCTTGGAGAGATTTGCTAGTCATCTATGGAGGACTATGTCATACGGAGGGACATGCACATCCACACCAGAAAATAGACCTGGCTGTAGGTTGTTATACATTTTGGGGTATAAGTGGGAGATGAAGGAACTTACACTGTCATTATAGATGACAGATAGATGATATGATTAAGAGTTTCATACATACACCCCACCTCACTGGGGTCTGTCACTGTCTACTCAAGCATTATTGTCACCTCATTGGGTCTGTCACCTTCTACTCATTATTGCTATGGAGTAATTTAAGTGTAATGAGCCCAGCACTAGTATGGTCAAGGAACACCTTAAAAGGAAATGAGAATATGGAAATCTAGTGGAGTATTTCAGGACAAAAAAAAAAAAGCTGACAATGAATGTCTTTTTTTCTCTGTTAAAAATTAAGAGGGAATACCACAAAGTATATATGGCTTATTTAGAAATAACAAATAGTTTATTTAGTACAAAGACTTTGAGCTTCAAAGGATTCCCAAGTTTAACTTTATAGTGTGTTTAAGAGAAAAAATATGACTCATTGAGCAAATACATACAAGGAAAATACTCATTTTTCAAGAAACAAAAATATTCTGTTTTAAACAAAGAAACAATAAATATGACTAGCTTTTTGTGTGTAGCTTGTTTTATCATTTGGTCAGAATGAGTACGTAAGTATAGCAAAGGCCAACCTCTCTAATTGCATTAAATACTAAAGACTTGCTCTAAACTGCTCACTTTAATTGCATATCACATTACCTGTCAGATCAGTTATCACTTATAATAACATTTTCCTCAATGTCACAGGTTTGGCATTCATTATAACCTTTTTAATAAACATTTATATGTGATATTCTTTCTTTAAAAGATAGATAATATTACATCTTGATTTTAATTACACAATTAAAAAACAACAATGATTAAACTGAAAGAATGGAGGTTCCTAAATATAGTATATTTTAAAGCTATAGGTAATCACAAGTACTTTATCAATTAAATGTTATTTAAAAACATGTTTTTCTACAATAATCTGACATTGAAGTTTGCCATTTTGAGGCATCAGTTAACATTTCTGATCCACCCACAAAAATATATTCTAAGCTTTTGTTAATGAGTGATGACTGGAATTAATTACTAATAACCCCCTGAGGCACTGGGTTGATTGTTTTCTGTGCAGATGGCTGCACATTGAGCATGTCTATTCTCTTCTTGTGCAGGCAGCAGCACAGATGCTAGTTGACCCAGTGCCTTGTAATTAATGTAATTAACAAAAGATTAGAATTTCCTTTGGGGGGTGGATCAAAAGGACTAACTCATAGCTCAAAAAGGCAAACTTCAATGTGTGATGATGATTTTTGTAAATAAAATGCCATTGATAAAGTACTTGTTAATATCTATAGTTTTAAATTAACGCATAGTTTGAACCTCCACTGTGTGACTTTAATATAAGTGATAACTTGAGACTTTGTTGGTTCTTAAATAAGGATAAGAGGGATAACATACTGAAGTAACTCACTATAAAAATGTGTATCCCAACACAAAATGTAAATGGTGTTGCTCAGTATGTCTGACTCTCCATGACCTCATGGACAACACACCATGCTGATGGTAAGCCCACTTGGATTTCATGGCAGAGATGGTTGCCAGTTCCTTCTCCAGTGGGCCACAGCTCCTGGTTTTCTTAGGTGGTCTCCCATCTGAGGACTGACCAGTGTGAACATTTGGTTCCCTGGCTGGATTTGAACCCAGGATGCTGGAGCTGTGGCTATAGCTTATAGAACTCTCAGTACAAATGATCATATGTACTATAAGTTCTATAAGAGATGCTCCAATGGTTCAATTCTAGCAGTAGTGCATGTGCAAGAGCTAATGAGGAGATGTCTTTGTGGTATAAGAGAGGATTTTGCTAGCCTTGAAGGGGGGTAGGCTTTCCTACGCCATTGAACTGAATGTGATCTCGTTACGTAGCCTCCAAAGGTACTTCCTGGTCACTAAAACCTAATCTTTATTAATAATAATCTGTGATTATTGTGGAACAGAATATTGAACAATTTGTGGACTAGACCGCTGTTCGTTTTTTGTTGTCAGTGTTTTTAGAAGGTGTCTCATCATACTACTAATTATAATTCTCACTGGTATCCTTTTTTTTAAAAGAATCTCTAATAAAATTACTGCAAATCAGTGATAACTGGCTGTAAAATAGCCTCATTATATTATGTCTACCTATTATTATGAATCATTGGCTTTGATATTGCAAATTCCTAAAATGTTAACATTATTTCCTTTCAAGCACTATGGGCAAATCGTCCGTAGAGCAAATCTGGCACATGTTAATTGTAACACATTGTAATTTCTGTCTGCCTTATATACATAATTAGTTAATACTCCTAGCAGCACCCATGCATAATAAAAGTTGGCCTTATAAGCATTTCACCATGAAGACCTAAATGGAATTGACACGGACTGCTTAAAATTGGTAACTATAAAAATAAGCGAAAAAGTCCCCATGCCCACAGTCCTGGCCTCGGGGAGCACAAGAAAATAGAAGAGAAACATTCAGGAATGGTAAACACAGGTGGCCACTGTTATGTGCAATTTCAGTACTTGGTTTCTCATGGGTATACATTATCATCTAATTGTTGCAACCTTATACAAGATTTCCCTGCCGTACAAAAAAAAAATTCAGTAACCCAACGAACAGGAATAGAATTTGTTTGTTTGGAAAGTAGCATTAGCAGCTCATGTCTAATTAGTCATTTTCCATGAAGAGCAGCTGGAAGACCTTGAAGAAGAAACCTTTGTGGTTCCTAAAACTTGACCTATAGAGACAACTTTGTAGGACCTCCAAATAGTTACCTATTGCAACATATTTTACTCCAGGTTCAATACTAAGATCATCAATTTGATACTATATGAATATATATATATATATATATATCACATATATAGTTGTCATAACTGCGGGTTGTCAAAAGTTGTTGCTAACGCAGTGGCCCTCGCTCCTTGCCAGCAACTGCGGACCTCGCAACATTTACGGACTTACGACACACAAATACGAGACGACACACATTACGACCTCGCAAAAATACAACTTTAACGGCCGACCCGCGAGAACCTCAAAACATTCAAAACACAATAAATACACACAGCAAACACATAAAAAGCTTACCCACAAGTAGAGGGGGCAACCAAAAGTGAAGTTACACCTCCATTTAAGTCCAAATTCCAGAGTTTAGACACACGAAAATCACCTAAGCGAGAGAAAAAATGGCCACCGAAAAAAAACAAAAACGAGGCTACAGGACCCTAAACACGCAAAACACCACCAAGCACATACAAATTTTCCAAAAAAGCCGGACGAGGTCCAAGAACAAGGACGCTAAATCACCAACAGCCACGTACCACACATTAGGCGCCATTTTACAACACTAACGTACAGAATGCGGAAGTACACAGCTACCCTAACGGATTTGGCTCGCACACGCAGCCTATTTACACTACACACTGCACACATTGCTCACACTTACACAGCAGCTCCACAGCACTCAAAACACACATTGTATGCTGCAGCAACATCAAAACAGATTGTCAGCTCTTCAGCATAATGCTTCCTGCATTTATTACTTCCAAATAGGTAAAGTATATTCCTTGATTAATGTATTATTTAGTTCATTACCATACACCAAACAGCATTAGCTCACTTACAATTTCATTCCTGTAATTTTTTGACGGGCCATATTCTAGTATATATATATATATACAGTAGACTCTCAGTTAACAAGAACTCAAGAAACCAGAAAAAAAATTGACTACTGTAAATACTTTAAATAAAATTTTAATTTTACAGTGCTCAATAAATGCCAGGAGCCAGATTATCATGCCACACAATGCTTACAGGAACCTATATCTCATCCCATATATGTTTCTGCAATTCAGTTTTACCTGGAAGCAGCCAGGCATGAGTGACTGAGCCACTGCAATATTGGCGTTACATTCCCCGGGGTCAGCACCGCATCCTCCAGCCCAACATACCTGTGTGTAAGTGAGGAGTGAAAGCTGCTGCTGCTAGAACAGCCGTCACTGACACATATACTGAGCAGAGCATCCTATGTGCAGCTAATCTAGGCCTCTTAATAGTAACTCTCAAGCAACCAGAAACTACATTTATCCGGCATCTACCAATCCCTGTGGTTGCCGGAGATTCTACTGTATAATCAGTTTATTTTAATACTTATCATTTAAAATTGTTGATATGTCATTTAAAATAATATTTAATAGTTTTTCCTCTTTTTGTCTAAATATTATTTTCTGATGTAATTCCAAGTAAGCAATCTTTAATTTGTTCTGGAATAAAGGATCATGCTATTTAACATTACAATGCCATGCATACTAATGAATCCACAGTTAATAGTTTAGAATAAAAATAACATGTCTGTATAAAACAGTAGGGTCTGAACGAAAGAATAAGGGTAAAAGTCTAGACTGGAAATTGATAAGGCACTGCTGTTAGAGAAAAAAACTACAATTAAAATGCTTAGTAATTTTTCACTTGGAGACTGAAATCAGAAATGTTTGGTAATGTTACTCATAAAAGAAACAGCAATTCTTAAGATATTTCCTTTTCTTCTAGAACTGTGTCATTGTTCTTTATTGTTTTTGACGCGCCGGTATATGCAATGCAGATTGCATAAAATCCATGGAGTGGGTACCCTCAGTTGGGGACATGTCACAACACACAGCAGGTGGTAGTTATCCATTATTGCAAGTAGTGATTAAACGGCGCTGTTGCCATTTCTTTCTCATTGTTGCAGTCATTATGAATAACTATTCCTGACAGCACCTGTTAATATGCTATAATTCTTGTCAATCTCTTGCTCAGCTTGGCTGCTGTGTTTTTGTGGATTTCAACACTGTGTAATTAACTCTGCCCATGAATTCTTTGTCGTCAGCAGTGCTGAAATGGACTCAGTTCAAATACCGTGTGTAGACGGTAATGCAGATATTTTTTCTTTATAGTCCTACTTGGCAAAATTGTGGCAACCTATATTGAAAAGGGCAATTATCTTTGATAGGATTTGGACGTCTCATGATGACTAAGCAATTGGAAAGGACGGAAATGGGACTATCCATCAAAATCCTCATATGCCAACTAAGTAGAATTTTAAGACTGGACTGAATTTTTGCTAGGTAAATATATACATTTTCCAGATTAGCTTTCCCCATAATGATACTATATCTCATTGTAAAAGTACCCTCTGCCCTATGATATATGATACTCCTTTTTATCCTTGATCATAATGCTTTGTTCTTTTGACTTGAAGAACTCAAATTGTTCCTTCCCGGAATAAGAGGTTTTCTGAAGCACCGGCTTTGATTTTAGACATGTTTTTCAGCATGCTGTGATTTTTCCTGTTTGTGAGACACTAAACTATTTATCATTTTTACTTGATAAATGCCCCTTTGTGTCCTGCTTTGGCTCATGCAGAATATATTGCTTTTTTTTTTCTTCACTGCTTTAACAACATTACTGGCTGCAGATCTTTCTCATACAAATAACTCTATTTTGGAAGAATGACTCAGATGCTGTTATTCTAAAATACAATATATGATTTCTTCAGTATATGATAATCTTTAATAAATGTTTTTTTGGGGGGGAAATGTAATAAGGCACGCTTGCAGTTTTCTCAATCTTTCCCTTTGTAGATGTGAATATTTATTTGATATAGCGTTCATTAAAAGAATCAAAACAGATACATTAATTGTTCCTCTAAATATTTATACAGTATTTTAGTCTTCACTATAGTGCCATTGGTGCCACTATGCCCTTCCTGCACAGGAAATGACAAAATTGATCCCCGACAGCTTTAAGCATGAATATATTTAATTTTCAAATTATTTTTTTATTTTAGTCTCACGCCACTTACACATGACAAGACAAAGGGCTCCATTCAATTCGAGACTCACAACTTGGTCGCAGTCAGTCGAATGCCTGTGAGTGAGTTGCGGGCTCCTGTTGGTCTCCGATTGCTATGCTATTCAATTGTTCAAGCCTGCAAGTTACTGGCCCCAAGCCAAAACCATAATCCATACTAGTTTGGAGCATTTCAGGGCGGGAACATGATCAATTAAGCAAACCTGTAACCTCCCATTTCAAATCAGCCAATAGAAAATGAGACTGTCATAATTACGGCAATAAAACATGGAGGTTACATGTCAATCAATTAGGGTTTGGGGGTCCGATATGCGACCAGACTCGCAAAACATGCAAAATTGAATTATGAAAATGAATGCCAATACTGTTCTGATCCATTTGGGTGGCCTGATATGTATTAATTTGTTGATACCCGAGATTGATTTAACCCAAAATGACATATAAAAATATTTTTTTATTTCCTGCCAATTTGCGAGCTTGGACTGTTGTGCAATTAATTCTAATGTCTATCATCGCTTTCCCCGTTATTTACGGTACAGTAGTGATTTTTTATTTGCATTTACAGTGCTATGAATAGGTGTTCAACCCCCTTGCGGGTCCTCTCTGGCACTCGTAGGATTTTCTCCTTTATATGCCATTTACGGGTGTGAATACGTTTGAGGGTTGGGGAAATTGAGCAATTGAATAGCGTTTTGCGATTTTAGCAAAAGTGACAGATCAAAGGCTTTTGGAGTCTGTAAGTTACGAGTTTAACAATCTACATTTTTCAAGCTCGTAACTCGGAAGCCATTCCGAGCCTGCGAAAAGATGCCAATTGAATAGCAAAATAGCTTGCGACCTCACTTACGAGCATACGGATTTCAAAATTGATCAGTTAAATGTGGCTCAAAATTTGGACATTCCACTTTTGTTTGGACAAGCACTTCAGACATGTTTTAATAGGTTAACATAAATGTTCAACAAGTTTTTGTATTGAACTTTCCCACCAGCATCCTACAAGAAAGAAAGCAAATATCAAAATAACCATAGTTAAATAAAAATCTATTGTGTAATATAATTTTATTATGATTTGTGCTCAGATGAGATTGTGATATGCTCTGTGTTAGTACAATAAATGTTAACATGACCATGATTTTTATCCAAAAGAAAACATTATTTTTAATTACCAGAATCTGATTTTTGATGTATAAAGTCTTCTTTATTTCATGTTGTTAACCTGAACTAATGAGAATTTATCATCAACCTACAGAGTAACCAACACAAGGCTCTGCTTTATCGCCTTGGAGTGAAAAGTTGTTTTTCTCAAAAGCCTTCTCTCCAAAGAGCTCAATAAAATATATTATTTAAGGACAGTGCTGGGCACAGCGAGTATGTTACAAAAGTCAAAATGAAATTGAAGTTTACAATTTTGTTGGTAACTTTTAGTAAAACATATTTTAATAATTTATGTCCACTTTTAAAGCAGAGATTGACTCAGAAAGTGCAATGAGACAAACTATTTAATATTATTTTGTGTTTCTATATACAGTAAAGAAGATGATCTAAACTGAAATGCAGTGAGATTCTTCTAGCACAAATTCTTCTCTGTCCTGCCATTGTTGTTTATTACCTGTGCGCCTTGATGTTCCTCTTTTCTCATCCTAATTGCTGAACTTTACAAGAAGGTCTTGTCCCCACACACATAGGAGCACAGAGATGTCCTGAAAGATGGATTTTGTCTCCACAACCACAAGCACAGAAGGAAGAGCAATGATGCGGTACCATTGATTAGATTAAAAGAGAGAGGACCTAGGGCTAACTTTTAAGTGGCATAAATACTTTTTGTCATTTGTTCTTTCTTCCTCTTTAGACTTAGCTCACATTGTGCCTTATTCATTTAGAATAGAAAAATATGTGTACATTCATATTCTCAACAAATTCATTGGTTTGTGATCCTGAAACTTTTCAATATTTAGTGATTGTCAAGAAAGTCTTGGAAACTAGAATCATTTTAGACTTTTCAGTCCTTCAGGTTAGTGTATTAAAATGCAGTTTTTCATACTTAGTCTATGCTATAAGTATATTTTATTTGTTTCAAAATAATTTTTAAAATACAGACATAATTTTTCTAATAAACTAATAAGAGATACTGGAAATTAAACATCCAAACTACACTCATTCATTAACCATTTGCTTTTGGAAACCAGAGCATATAAGATAAATTGTTAGGGTTAATGTAAACTTTGAAATTTCAACATAATTAATAATCTTTATAAGCAAGATTTTTTCCCCAAACTTCCAGTGCCCTTGTATAATGTAAGATTTTAACATTTATTTGAGTAGAGAATCAATTTTGCCGCATTAATATACATGTAACTGAAAATCAAAATTAAGCAAATTTTAGGTTTTATAAAAAAAATATAGAATATTTGCACCTTTTTATAAGAACCAGTGTTAGCCACCTGGGTAATGGCAGAGTTTGGCATTTAGTACATGTTGTGTTTTAAAGGAACAAAATACAGAAATCTTTATAGTGAAAGCACAAACAGATCAAATCCCAAAGCTTACTACTTATAATAAAGAAATTACATGAAAAAGGAATCTTTGGGGTTTCTAAAGCTTTATTTGTTTTTAATAGTTCTTTAAAATGACCTCACCTACTATATTCACGCTTACTTCTCTCCAGTTCCAATATGGCACTTTGTACTTCCTTAAAGGAGATTGCCATATTTCCATACATGGACAGCCACCTCCGTAATTGTAATCTAGAAGATGATCTCATTGGAGCTACTTGTTCAGTTGACCAGCCAGCATTTCCTATCTGCTCCCAGTACAAGTACTGTTTTTTTGGCATAGTGCATGCCATTGTCCTTTGTCCATAGTCTCCAGGATTAACTGGACTGCTTTATATCCCAGATTTTCCCATGTTACTCATACCTGTAACACCATTATGCCATATGCCAATCTGCTTACAGTATTTATTTTGTCGGAAGTTTGGTTGGATACCTCCTTAGAATATTGTGGTCATTTTATGTGCCAAACATCTGCAACTGCTATAAAGATCATTGCTAGAACACAACTGCCAGGCTTGTAACATTGGATGGATTTTATGAATTGGACTTTAATGATTTTTACATTTATTTTTGTAATCAGTCTTTCTGCAAGAATCTAAATACTTCTTACCACATTAAAGCAAGCGGTCAAAAATACGCATAATGTTCCTTTTCTAGAGGCCTTTTTTCTCAAATGTGAATCTTGGTAACAATGATGGATGTAAATATTTGATGTTAGAAAAGATGTTACTTACCAGTAAAACTGGAATAATCTAAGACTCTTAGCATTGTTCTCCTTTTTAAATATTTTTGTATTGTAATTAAAACAAAATACAAAAAAAGTCTACACACCCCTGTTAAAATGTCAGGTTTCTGTGCTGTAAAAAAATTAGACAAAGATAAATCATTTTAGAACTTTTTCCACCTTTAATGTGACCTATAAACTGTACAACTTAATTGAAAAACAAACTGAAATCTTTTAGGTAGGGGGAAGACAAAATATAAAAATGAAATAATATGGTTGCATAAGTATGCACACCCTTAAACTAATACTTTGTTGAAGCACCTGTTGATTTTATTACAGCACTCAGTCTTTTTGGGTATGAGTCTATCAGCATGGCACATTTTGACTTGGCAAGATTTGCCCACTCTTCTTTGCAAAAATACTCCAAATCTGTCAGATTGCGAGGGCATCTCCTGTGCACAGCCCTCTTCAGATCACCTCACAGATTTTCAATCGGATTCAGGTCTGGGCTCTGGCTGGGCCATTCCAAAACTTTAATCTTCTTCTGGTGAAGCCATTTCTTTGTTGATTTGGATGTATGCTTTGGGTCGTTGTCATGCTGAAAGATGAAGTTCCTCTTCATGTTCAGCTTTCTAGCAGAAGCCTGAAGGTTTTGTGCCAAAATTGACTGGTATTTGGAACTGTTCATAATTCCCTCTATCTTAACTAAGGCCCCAGTTCCAGCTGAAGCCCCAAAGCATGATGCTGCCACCAGCATGCTTCACTGTGGGTATGGTGTTCTTTTGGTGATGTGTAGTGTTGTTTTTGCGCCAAACATATCTTTTGGAATTATGGCCAAAAAGTTCAACCTTGGTTTCATCAGACCATAACACCTTTTCCCACATGCTTTTGGGAGACTTCAGATGTGTTCTTGCAAAATGTAGCCTGGCTTGGATATTTTTCTTCGTAAGAAAAGGCTTTCGTCTTGCCACTCTACCCCATAGCCCAGACATATGAAGAATACGGGAGATTGTTGTCACATGTACCACACAGCCAGTACTTGCCAGATATTCCTGCAGCTCCTTTAATGTTGCTGTAGGCCTCTTGGTAGCCTCCCAGACCAGTTTTCTTCTCGTCTTTTCATCAATTTTGGAGGGAGCTCCAGTTCTTGGTAATATATTTTCTCCACTTGATGATGATGTCTTCACTGTGTTCCATGGTATATCTAATGCCTTGGAAATTCTTTTGTACCCTTCTCCTGACTGATACCTTTTAACAATGAGATCCCTCTGATGCTTTGGAAGCTCTCTGTGGACCATGGCTTTTGCTGTAGGATGCGAATAAGAACATTTCAGGAAAGGACCAACTAGAGCAGCTGAACTTTATTTGGGGTTAATCAGAGGCACTTTAAATGATGGCAGGTGTATGCTGACTCCTATTTAACATTTGGAATGTGATTGCTTAATTCTGAACACAGCTACATCCCCAGTTATAAGAGGGTGTGCAGACTTATGCAACCACATTATTTTTATTTTTTATTTTTCTTCCCTCCACCTAAAAGATTTCAGTTTGTTTTTCAATTGAGTTGTACAGTTTATAGGTCACATTAAAGGTGGAAAAAGTTCTGAAATGATTTATTTTTGTCTAATTTTTTTACAGCACAGAAACCTGACATTTTAACAGGGGTGTGTAGACTTTTTATATCCACTGTAAATACCGAAATTTCTTTATAATATTTATAATATTTTTTTATAAAATTGACAGTGATAAATAAAAAAAAAGAATTGGGGGAAATAAATGTTTTCTTTCTTCAAAGTTATTTAGGTGCTTATGTTATTAATTGATTTATCTTTGTCTATTTTCAGTGTACAAATGTCCCAACAGGATATACATTTTTGAAAATGTTTCATCTATATCTGCCAATATCATGTACGCTGTGTGTATATATTAGCTCCTTCTAAAGCCCTTTAAAAACTGACTATGCATTATACTAGCCATTTGTCTATTCACCGGCACCGTGTGCTTGATTAGTATTAGAGGGGAGAAAGACATAACTGGAATAGATGACTACACAGGGGTGTTTGCTAACTTTATAAATACTAACATGTGGATTTAATAATAATACATTTAGAAAGCCTGCCTTGTTATTCCATTTATATGTTGCTAATAAAGTACATATATTGGTTCATTAGTTTAGTTCTCAGTTGCTTGTTTACATTGCATGCAGAGTATTACATGGAAGTAACATGATTTGACCAGGTGCCTGATCAAACATTCAGCACCAATCTCCAAAGTTTCCTTGTAGGTTTGCATAGCCATTTTGTAGCAGCAGTTTGTAAATTGCCGTGGAACGAGAAACAGAGCAGAAAATGATAGCCTGAGGGCCCGGCATTTATTTTTGTGAACTTAGTGAATTCTACTCTTTATGCATTACTGGAACTAATATAGTCACTGATTTCGGTACATTTACATTCATTAGTTTACTCAATGACTTGAGGTACTAATGCACTTTATCACATAAAGGCTAAAATGTCCTATCCATTCCAGTCACATACATTTATTGATTAACTCCATCAATCTAAAGCAGTTTTGCACTTAGCCTGAGCTACTCCTGTTCACCTACTCCAGAGGACTAAATTGTTCAAACATGCACAAACTTGAGCCCACGCATATACAGAGCTTTTGGAGATGGAATCTAAGTCATTTGTATTTTTTCATAGGTCGTGGGCAGGGCCGAATTAAGACTCTTAGGGGCCCTAAGCACTTATAAGATTTTGGTGCCCCCATATATATGTAATATATGTACCTTGAATAGCTTGAGGTCACACTCGAGCACGCAGCTTACGTATTTATTATATTCCTTCCTGTCTTACATAGATGTGCACACATTCAAACACAAGGGAAACTTTGCTCGTACATCCTTTCCCCACCGTGGCAAGTAGGAGACTGGCTGGCCTGGTATACCAGGGCTGCCAACTGATGTTGGTAACAATGAGCTAAAACCCCATACAAAAAAAGCTAAATTCCTATTCATTACATGCTATAATTTTTTTTTTATCTCTATTCAAACCATGTTATCATTTTCAAACATAAAAAGCTAACAGATGCAAAAAAAACTAATGAATTTAAATTTTTGTGGTGCCCCCTTCCATTGATGCCATAAGCATGTGCTTATTTTGCTTATTGGTAAACCAGCCCTGGTCATGGGGTTTCAACTGAGGCTTTTGTCGCCTTCTATATTCTTCTCCAATTATTATTTTCCATCTTTTTAATTTCCTTGCTCTTTACCCTAACATATACCTTATGCTATCAAAAAGACCTGGCTTACTACATTTATCCTTGCAACTGGGAAATTCAAGCTCTCTCATATGCACATGCAAAGGCTTCAATCTGTACAATAACTTTTTGCCATTGTCCGATCCATTGTCCTTTGTCAGTCACCATCTTGAGTGAGCAAGAACGGAGACCAGGCAAAATTATGAGCTAAGCAAATATTCCCAGTTGCATATGTCAGGGAGATAAAGCAATGCAATAATCAGTATTACACCCACTGACATTACATAGTGTTAATTATATATATATATATATATATATATATATATATATATATAATATATATATATATATATATATATATATATAAAAGGAGTAAGGAAAAATAGTAGCTCTTTCAGATAAGCCATTAATATATTTTTTGAAATAATAAAAATAGCATCGTGATCCTCAGAACCCTATTAGAAGATTAATATCATGGGTGCAAAAACCCAAACTAAACAACATAAAACTTAAAAAAGAGGAAATACAACATGATGCAACCAGATTTATTTGGGTAACAGCACACTTACATTCATTTATTTGTCCATCCACCAAGACAGTGATAAACATCTGAAGAGCCCCTGAGTCTACAAGAGGGACTTTTGGACCATAACAAAAATGGAAAAGTGTTCTGTGAGAGAGGATAATTAATGGTGTGTAGCATAATAATGTTGAGAAGGCTTTGTGAGCCAATGAAGAATGATGCGGTAGTTGTGGTTAGAATTTGTGGATTTGTGCTGTGTAAGAAATACATGCTTGTATAGAAAACAAGTCTATAGGAATCCTATGGGGGCTCTGTGTTGCCCCGAACTGTGTATAATGTATAATAAAGCAGTAAAAGGGACATTGGACAAAATCCATTAAGTTGAAGGTTTCCAATATTAAGGTTCATATCATGTGTCATTTGCCCCACCTGTCCACTAGTGACAAAACTCTCACCCTTGTTTAAACAGCACAATAACTGATAGAAAGTAAAAGTGTTAGGTACATATTATGCTTTGTATCTATGTAATTACAGTAACGTGCATTTAACTTGTGTGTATTTCACTTACAATATTTAGCTGGCACAAGCGCTGTGTGGCCAAAAGCTTTCCTTTTATTTGCCTTTGATGGAAACATAAAGACTCATTGATTGATATTATCACAGTGTGTTCCAGCTGCTGCTCCCGTCTTGAAAATATTACAATTGAGCACTTCTACCTGTGCGCGCATAACATCCATTCTTAGTAAAGGGCTGTCCGTATCCTGCCAATTAGACCATTCAATTTATTGTTAATTATAGTACACCACACCTGTTTAAAATGCTTTTATGCCAGTAACATGTTGGAAATGATTTAGCCAAAACATATTTTTTTTTTGGTAATATTCCCTTAGATAAAAGAATTACAAATGCCATCTCAGGAGTTCCTCCCGGCTTTGTAAAGATCCCTTTGTGTTCTGACTTGAAAACATTGTAATGCTGCTGTGTGTATTCAATACTCTTGAATAGCCTTGTGCATAATTGCATTTAATGCTATCAGCATTCGTCCTGAAAAATGCCAAATGGTGTTTGCTATAATTTTAATCTCCGAAATTCATGTTGTGGCATTGCATGGGATTTTGTATGAGACGGGAGGTCATTTACAGGCTAGCGACAGCTTGAATGTCTGCCAGTAAGCCTTGAAAAAGGAGGTCTCTCTACTTAATGCAGCTTCAAAAGCTCTTCTGTTGAGAGCTGAAGAAGGTTAAATGGGGTCCCTGGTGTGACAGCAGGTGTAAATTGGCTGGAGCGAAGTATTGATAAAGAACATTGGCATAATGAGACTTGACATGAACAAATGTTGGTAGCACTTACACTGTAGAACTAACTATCATGTTCGATAATGTAGATAGAGGAGTTGGTGAAATCCCAGCTAAATCAATGTATGGCGGACAGACTTCTCCTTATAGCTTTTTTAGAAAATTACATGGTAAACAACCGTATATGAAACCCCATTGATGGAAGCTATTCTACCGATCATCCATAACTTTAACAGCATTGTACCTGTAATGACTGCCTTTGTAAGACTAACTTCCAGTTTGCTAGAGAATAAACCATGCTGACTTCCTCACTGTGAATACACCAGTTTTCCCAAATGTCTGTTACATTCATTTGTTGCCCATAGTGATTGTGCATCCACATTTGAATTCATATGGGAGCCATAAGAAAATCTTTATAGAGTGAAAACGATTGCTCTGATAGGTGGGAGCCAGTCTATACCATCCTGTTTTCCACTCAGTATTTAACCAGTTCAGACTCCAATGTTCCATGTTTGTGGTCAATACAACGCATGTGATATATGGAAAGTTCATTCTTCTTGTCCACTAATGATGCCAAGAGACCTGTTTAACAGGTTTATGACAAGATTTATTGAGTGATTTATTAAGCAATAACACTTCATAAGACAAAGTTTCTCTCCAAAACACAAGACCATTCTCTTAAACCAGAGTATTAAAGCGAAGCTCCCATGAAAAACATCATTCAATATTATTCTTTATATTAGCAAGTGAGTCATTAATCATCAGTATTTGAGGCCTGGAATGATAGGAATCTCTTAAATATATGAAAAGCACTTCTTTTCAAAGTACTGGGGATTTTGTGCACACACACCATTTTATAAGATTCCTGTTCTTGGTAATTTAAAAAAAGGATTTATATATTTTTATTAAAAATAATTATAAAGAAAATACATATTATTGTCAAAATAAAAGTTGTGATTATAACATAAGTATGGCCTATTTTTAATATTGCATTTTTATAAGTTATACAGTATAGAATAATTTATTGTATATACTTATCTTTATCACATAGAACCTCTAATAATATTAATATAATAAGATAAGCTTATTTATTATTTATAACAAGTCAACTTGTCTATCAAACTATCATTCATATATTTTTCCATTAATCAAGTTAATTTCCAGCTCCCATACCTTTCATGTTTGAACCTTGATATATTTTATTAATGGAAAACAATGGACAAGACCATTTGTTACCATTAGCCATCCATGTGTGGATAAGTAAAAGGGGTAAATACAGTTAGTGCTGCTGAACAAATTTTGGTTTAAATCACTTCTAGTGCAATAATCCACATGAACACCCTAACCGTTTTCTAAACGTTTTTTATGGTCTTAGTTTCCTGTGAAATGCTTATTTTGTCATCTAGAAAATAAATATTTTTGCAGGAAACTAAAACCACAAGAAACTACAAAACACTGTTAGGATTTCCATGTGGACTATTGTACTATTCCAGTAAGAAAATAATTGCTCAGCAAGAATCACAATGATTTGCTGGAGTTAGAGTGTAATAATTGGTATTGGGCTTAATTATATGTGGACACATTGGGCTTAATTATATGTGGATATATCAAACGTTTTCCTGCTATTATTCTCCATTCAAACCTATGCAGTTTTTTTTTTCTATGCAAATCTTTCCTAGATCAGGTTTGGCACGCTTTTCTGGCATTGTCCGTTCTGGGGCTTTGTCAGAAAATTTTGCCGGACCAGTGGTGGTATGTTTTTTTTGTAAGAATACTGCAGTGTATATATGTCCAGTTCCTATCAGCTTGGTTAATACTGGTTGATATCTCGCCTGTCTATATTTTTTTACAGCTCCCATATGATATCAAATGTGGATGCACAATCACTATGGGCAACAAATGAAGGTAACAGACATTTGGGAAAATTGGTATATTCACAGTGAGGAAGTCAGCATGGTTTATTCTCCAGCAAACTAGAGGTTAGTTAAGTTTAGGTCTGTATAGTTTACATATCATCAGGTTATCATTAGTTCAGTTCAACCACAAATAAATTAATTTTCTGTTTCCCCAGTTTACTGTGTACCTTATCAGTTTACTTCACATTAGTCTAAATTATTTCAGTCCACATCGTGACTCTTCACTTCACATTAGTTTAACCAGCTTGCTACTTTCCATTTTTTGTTGTTGTCTGGATTAAAGGAGGTTGCGGGTTAACTGATGCCCGAAAATCGGTGCCCTACCTAGGACCCCAGCCTTTATGGCATTTCTTGTATCAACTGTTTACTTATTCTATATATTTTTTTTATTTGAGTATAAGTATATTCTTGCTATAGGGTCATATTTCTTATGAAGTGCAGAAGATTAGGATTTAATAAAATTATATTAAGACAAAAACAACAAGAATAAAGTAAGACAGCAACACAATCTTTTGAGACATAGAAAAAAAGATACAAACTGATTTATGCACATTGAACAAAATATCCCCTCTTTAGTGCTTACTTAAATCAACAAATAATGAAAATATTAAGTAACATACACGTGGGGTAACTTGAAATCATGTCTAGCACCCTATCCACTCTTTAATAAGTTATTGTACAATATAAAGTGATAGCAATATACTACACTAAAGATTTTATATAAGAGGGCTGTTGTTCCTTCAATAATATAAAATGCATTACATGTTTTATTATTTAAATTGTTGTAATTATTCTATTTACACTGTATTTGCATTTATATTTCTGTTTTGTAGAAACGTGCTTTATAGATGGTTGCACCAGGCAAATTGCAGTTAGAAAATGGGTAATTTAAACAATTTATTTAATGCAGTTGCATCATAAAAACATAGCAGTGACCCCTGGCTTTGTAAATATTTAGGAAAGGAAAGGTCTGAGTTTATTTTGAGGTACCAGTACGTCCATTCATGGTTGTTAACAAGCTCCATTATTGGGAACATATGTATGTTCTATTGACGTCACAGTCATTTGATTTTCCTAGAAACGTGGGAGACAGAGAAATCATTATTAAGAAAAGAAATAATTGTTGTTTGTTAATTTATTTAATAGCAGAAATGCCTGCTCTTTATTACATAGCACAGTATAGTTATTTCATACCCATAGTGCACATTCACTAGAACATGATTGTAACCTCTCTAGTGGACAAAACATCTGGATTTGTGATTACGTGCCCCATGCATGGGTGTAGGAACCAAAGAAAATCTGGGGGGAATACCACATATAGTATAAAAATACCACACAACTGCTTCTCTACACACACTGAAAAATCTGTGTGGCCCCATGTAACTGATAGATTGTGCAAGTCTAAGACAAGGTGGTAAAACTTCTAAGTGTTCTGTGTGAAAAACAACTATATACTTACTATATACTCTAAGGTATAGACAGAGGTGCAGAAAACATTTAAAGGGTTCTCACAAGTGATGTTCACATCTATTCTGCAATGAGGTAGACACTGACTTTCCAGAAAGCTTCTAATTTTTTTAACAATTAATGCCTTAAACGTTAAAAAAGCTTTCAACTTAAAAAAGTCTTAGTATTACAAAATATTATAGCTTTGTCCAGCCAATCAGATGTATTTTGAGGGCTTTTATCTGTGATGTGGAGAAACCAAGAGCCGACCATATTGATGGATTTAGAAGTACTTACAGCAACACATGCCTGAGCTATGGTATGACATTTAAGATTTTCAGGCTCTAGATCACTACTTTATTATAGCATATTTAATATTGTAACTGTGGTCTTTTAACTTAATTAGTACCATGTGCAATCCCAAGGCAGGGGTGGATAACCTCAGGTCTGAGGTATGTTTTTTACCAGTATATGTGCAGATTTCTATTGAGGTATCTGCATTTCTGCACACTAGTGCTTACATATAGGGAGAGCTAGAACCTGGGTCAACTGGGAATACAAGACACAAATGGTGTGTTGTCGAGAGTCACAATCTTCAACAAACAAATAAACAAAGTGGATGACTTGAGTGCTTTATATGTCTCTCCAAAATGATTTGGAGGCACCCAACTCACCTATGCCTTAATGTAACAAACCATTTCAAGTGATATATCTCATTAAACCATTTTATTGAAAATAATAATGAAATATTTGAAATCATAAACTATAGACAGGAAATATATATACCCTAGTATATGATTCTTCTTTTAAATATAAAAAAATAAAAATGTCTGACTAGTGATAGCTATGGTGGATCAGTAGTTATGTTGACTGAACCTCAAATATATAGTGAAGAAGTTACTGTATTTAGAGATCTCTGTTTCATAGATGATAGATAATCATTCAAGGGATGCAGTAGTAATAAGGGCAATAAACCATGGTGCAAACATCAAGTTACAATGTACACAGCAATTTTCAGGAGCCAGTAATAACCTGTATTTAACCTTTAAAACATCACTGTTATTAGTTCCATTTGTTTTTACAAGAGACTTCTTCCCCCATCGATCATACAGAGATCTCTATCCTCAAGGAGATAGTGGCTTCCTTTCTTTACATTATAATGATTCAAATCTATAATAATAATAAAAAAAATACATCTGTTAAAAATATTGTCCAAAAAAAACATTTAGATTTCAACATTTCCATTTATTTTGGGACATGAGGAAGTTACTGCTCTAAGGGACAAAATTGTAAGATAAATATTTGAAGCTATAATAGGTTTTTGATGATTCCTGTTGGTCTTCAAGACAAGTGCCATTTTTCACCGGCAGCAACTGCATACAATTCTCTCAGCCCTTTGTTCCTTAGAAGGATATAAAAAATGGTGCTGTATATCTCATTTTCTAAGTGAGGCTTTGAAATAATCCCTGAAAGGCAATCCCTATTTTGTTTCATTATTGTTGTAAAACAGTTGTTTTATTTGTAAGGTTCTTTCAACCTTGTTCTTCTGGGATTACTTAAATAAGCCATCAAGAGCCACAAGCACATGAAGCATTTAACAAGTCCAATGTATGAATAGTATAGATCTGCTGCTGGAGGTTTAATAAACTGCATTGGGATGTCAGAGGCAGATGGAAGAAAATATAATTTACATCTTAAGGCAATTTGCTTCTTTTTAATATTTCACCTGAGAAGTAATGCACATTTTATGATGATCCACATTAAAATGACACTGAAAAGGTATAACAGATATGCTATGGACTAGAAATAATTCTAGAAAGTATATATTATTTTCAATGGCTTTTCCTTAATTTCATTAACACAGCATTTTATACATAAATATAACAACATTTCAATAAATTATAGTTTTAAAGATAATCAGATAATACAATGAATTTAAGATCTGTATGACTATTAAAACTATCAGTTAAAGTTTTATTTCATTGCCCCCCAGAATTTGTGTCTGGTGGCACTATTTTATATTTTTAAGGTTTGCTCATAATACATCTGTCTAGATAACGATTTTTATTTTGTTTTTATTTCCGACCATAGCCTATTTGTATCCTCAAAACCCAGTCTGTGTGAGGTGAGGATTTATTTATTACCAGCGAGTTGCTTGTCAAAAATGACGGCAATAAAATTTGAAGCCTGGCAATGCAGTTTACCACACAATGCAAGGCTCCCCCTCCCCCTCTACTTTCTGAGCCTCGAGATGAGTGCCAAAGGCGCTCATCGTGAGCCCCGCATTAAGCAGCTTTGCTGCTCATTGCAGGCGTTGGCCAACCCGCAACTTTCGGGCCTTGCATTATGAGCCTCTCCCCACTCTCTCCCTCTCGTGTCTCTTTGCCCGCTCTCCCTCCCCTGTTTTTTTTCCCCATTATCTCCCTGCCCTGTGTCTCTTTCCCCCCCCACTCCCTCTCCCGTGTCTCTTTCCACCCTCTCCCTCCCGTGTCTCTTTCCACCCTCTCCCTCCCGTGTCTATCTCCCCCTCGACCGTCCTCTGTGCTTACATGGTGTGAAACCATTTGCGGGCTGGGGAAATTGATCATTTTCCCCAAGCCCGAAATGTGTTTTCGATTTACGGCCTTGAAGAAAAGTTATGTCTTTACCGACACCACTTTTTTCCTCGCTTAGCTGTTTTAAGACCTCCCAAAAACGCCAATTTAATATCAAATCTGCTTGCAACCTCACTTACAGGCTCTCTGTATATCCTCCTGTGCTCTGTGTGAGGTTGTAAATACATTTTTTTAATTAATTGGCGACGGGGTCTGAGTTCCGAGCTTGAAAAAAATGGCGGGCGTTAAAGCCAGAATTTTTTTGAAGCCTTTAACTCGTAAGCTGTTTGGAGCCTCTCCCCCCTCTCAAGCGTACGGGCCTTCGGTGCTCATTGCAGCCTCTGTCCAACCCATAACTTTTGGGTCTCGCTATGAGCGTCGAAGGCCTTCGGCGCTCATGGCTCATGCACAAGCCTGTAACTTTTAACATAGCGTGACCGACAAACCGTAATTACGACAACTATATATGTGAATGGGAGTTGTCAACTTGAGCACCGGTCAAAAGCAAAATGCGGTGTACGCATATCATAATAATGAGTGCATATTTTGGTATCACTTCCCACAGCTCCTTCCCATGTTGTATCTTCTGACGGGAAGGGACTGTAAATTTGCAAGTTTTCATTTTTGCAAGGTGCTTTATTATTAGCCTTTATTTGTAATGCACCAATATATTTTGCAGCGCTATACAGGCTTAAAGGACCACTTAATTCAGCACAATGTGGAGCACACCACTGTAAAGATCTCCTAAAAGCATGTTGAAATACGCTTTGAATTTTTTACGCTTTTTTTAGACAGATACATTTTTTGTGAGGTTTTAAAGGATTTGAGGCAGGAGGATAGTATAGTGGAGCAAAGAATACGGGCAGTACCCAAAAAATTATTTTGAGATGAGAGCACAGAAATAACGGGATGCACTGTTGTTGAAGGCTTTGCAAGATAGTTGATTTTAAATGTTATTCTGGATGCTATGGGAAGCCAGTGGAGTGACTGATAGAGAAGAGCTGCAGACACTGAGCGTTGTAGAAGAATATTGGGGGAAGCACTATGGACTTTTTGATTTTAATAACAGAACCCTTCATTCTTTTGCAATGTGTTCTTGATTTGTACTTAACCCCTGTATAGTGCTACAGAATATGTTGGCGCGTTACAAATAAAGCATAATAATAATAAGGGAGATGGAAGCACCTCCATCTTTAATGCAAGTTCCTGTACCATCAGTGGTCGGTTATTTATCTTGATAGCATATTTTGCTACTGTGTTCTAGAATAATAACCTAGCATAATGAAAATCTAAAATAATCTATTTTAATGGAAAATTAAACATTTTTTTACACCTAACCCACTGGTAATAACAATCAACATGTCAGTCAAAACCCAATGTGGTTTTCCAAGAGAAGTACCACAAATGTGTAGTATTGTACACAGGGTGCTTTCGAGGCAAATGGAAAAATGGAAAGGTTCTGATAATGTGGATGAATTATACAGAGGAGCAGTGATTTCTTGCCCCGAGTGTCAGGGAGCTCTTGGATATGGCAACACCCTGCTGGGTTTGTGACAGAGAATTAGAGTGTGTGGGTGATGCGTGAGAGGTGGAAGATGAGGGACAGGCTGGAAGGTAATTTATAAGAAGTGGGGGTTGCCAATGCTTTACTATAAGACCTGCTGGTATTAGTGCTGATTGCACATCACATGTCAACCCCTTGTATGTTTTATCACTGTGCATCTATCAATACACTGGTTGCTATTTTATATTATTATTTTTGCAATTTATATTAACAAAGAATTAGCCACACAGCAAAGTAAATGTGAGAATAACCAATGTGGAGAGATGAATGGCGTATATGTTACCTTCTGGCAAGATTTCCTAGCCTCTCCAATGATCAAAAATAATCGCTTGTTCTAGTATCTTTTTACTATATTTTCTTTTTCTATGTTTTTATATTAGATTTTGATTTGCACGTTCAATTTGATCTTTTTCCAGTTGCATAAATTAATATAATAAACACACTGTATATTTTGAGCAAAGCATTTTCTCATACCTTGAAACAATGCAGCCATTTTTGTATGTATGTTGTATGCTTTTTTTATTTGTAAAGCTTTCGTTAGATTAATTTATGAAAGGCATATCTAAATTTCCTGGATTATGAATGCATCTGATACAGAAGGACCAGTAGTGTATGCAAACATTTTTTTGCATGAAACAATACTAAAATAAACATTAACAAATTCACCCTGATGTTTGCTAACATTTTTTGAGTTTGCAAGCAGCAGCTTTTGTGAGTTAATACCCCTGAAAATCCCTGCTAAAGTTAGCATAACATTCATAATTCATTTTGGCCAATCACAGGTAGCTATACATTTTACTACAATGTAATAATCAGTGATAGCAGTTGATGCAGGAAGGAATCATGGGATGTGTAGCCCCCCTGGCAGAAGGAAGCAGGAAGAGTCAGACACTGATCTGTAGATCTCTACATTGAGCTGCTGCTGGCTTGAAGGTTAGAAAATGTATTACAATATGTATTTGAATGCAGTGTTTTTATTGGTAGGTATCAGGTTCCTATGTCAGCAGCTCTGGGGTGTGGAAAACAAGTTTTATTTTTAAATAAAATACATCTGTATATGTAAATAATGAATCAATGTAATGTGTGCTTCTGATATAAGCAGCATGTGTTAGATTAGAGAAAGGTAAAAACAGGGAAAGTTAGATATGCCTTTAATTGCATACTGTCATTAGAAGTGCTACCATACGAATAATTACTTAGTACATGCTATGTGGAAAAATTTCCTGGTTTGGCATGTTTTTGCAAAACGTGTATACTCCAATTACTACCTCTTCGTCATTAGACTTAAATCCCCTTAGTGTGACATTATGGCTTTTGCTGGAGGAAACCTAATTCTTGTGGAGTAAGGAAGAACATAAATACACAGCTCAGAGGACCCTTCTAGTGTCAGGCAAAGGGCAAGGTCAGCGATCAGTGCACTCCTGAAGAAAAGAGGATACAGAAATAAAGCATCATATCTTCAGTACTCAGATATGGTTTTGTTATTTAGTACAATCGTTCCTACATTGAGTAACAAAGGCACATAGCAAATAGAGGGGCACTGTAACCAGTTTGGAGTGAATAAGGTGCTCTTTATTTTACACTTACAACATGGCGGAATTCATGAAAAATGCATTCTGTGCCTTTCTCCCTTTTTTCTGGCTCCCGGGGAGTGTGGCTATGAGTTTTAAACTCTTGTAGAAATTCATATCCTACAAAATAAAAATATAATAATTCAAGTTTAGCAGACTAATTGGGGGAATGTTATTTTCTAAAATACAGAATTTGACTATATTACTGGAGCAGGTTTTTACAGATTTTTATAATTAAGCTAAAATAAGACAAATATTAGAGCAATATAACAATAATCAGCAAGCATTTCATAAATACCATTTGGCTTACAAAAATATACACTTCTATCACATTGCTTATTACTTTAAGAGATAACGCAAAACACAAAAGAATTTCCAGATGTAAACTGATTTATGGATGATCAAGTGGCCCTGTAGAGGTTAAATATAAAAATTGCTGCAAAGGTAATAAAATATTATTGTAATTATGTGAAAATGCAGCTATGCAGCACTGTCAGTATCTCCGTTTAACAAATTCTGATTTAAGAGTGTCACCGGCAGCCAATAAGGGGAGAGGAAAACATGTTGTTTCTATAGCTGAACTGTTGCTCTTAACATTGTTGCAAATGCACTTTGTAGAGGGATTTTTGTTTTTCATGTAAAAAGGGAAGTTTATGATCTTTTTTTTGTTTGTTTAATATTCCCATGTGTGTGTGTGTTTGCATCATTCAGTCATGTCCAACTCTCCGTGACCTTATGGACACAACACAACATACTGATCCTCTTGGTATTCATGGCAGAGATACTGCAGTGGGTTGCCAGTTCCTTTTCCATTGGGCCACAGCATACAGCTCCTGGTATTCCTAGGTGGTCTCCCATTCAAGTACTGACCAGGCCCAACGCCGCTCATCTTCAAGGTGGTGTGACTTCTTGGTTCCCTGACTGGAATTAAACCCAGGTCACAGAGGTGAAATAACAGAATCCTAACCACTGGACCACCAGGGAACCCAATATTGCCTTAGTATAGCACAAAATGGTTATATTTATCTAATTTCCACTGATGTGTGAGCTTCCTGTTACACTGCTATGTCACAGAGTTTCTTTTACATTTGGTATCTTTCAAATTGACTACTTGATATTACAAGCAAAAATACATCAAAGCAAGTGTGCAGCATGCACTAAATACAATTTGCATTACTATTATATGGTGGTACGTCTTTGGCGCGCTGGAGCACCATCATCAGGTCGCGAGATCTGCGCACTGATGACGTTCTGCGCTCCAGCCTGCATCCCATCTGCCCCATCTCATATTTACTGGACCTGCTTGCAGAGGTTGCAAAGGCTAAGGTAAGGGGCTGACAGTGTGCCATGTGGGACTAGCATGTGTCACTAGGAGCATATTGTATCTAATGCCACTTGTATGTAATGTCATTGTGTGCATGTGTCACTAGGAGCATGTTACATTACATACAAGTGACATTACATACAATATGCTCCTAGTGACACATGCCAGTCCTACATGGCACACTATTAGCCCCTTACCTTAATCTTGCCAGCCTCCAGTAAATATGAGATGGGATGCCGCCTGGAGCGCAGAGCGTCATCAGGGCGCAGTTCTCGGCACCCTGATGACCGCGCGCTGTTCCGCAGCGCCCGAAGGTCGGCATGCCCTATTATATACATCACACATTTGTTTTACAGGAGGCAGGTAAGTATTAGATAACACAGAAACAAAAAGAAGCAACTTATCACTGATTAGAGTTTCCTGTTGTAATCTTATTTTTGGATAACCAAGTGCCACGCACAACAGCTTCTCTACACATAAACACACACATTGAAAAATCTGGGGGGGGGGGGGGGGATTTGTCCCCCTCGCGCCCCCCCCCCCAGTTCCTACACCCATGAGTGTACATAACACATAACAGTTACAAGCAGAGGAATCATATGCCTGCCTACATGGCTGACAGCATTAGCTAGTATTCTTGAAATGCAAAACATTGGCCATCAAACAAAAGTAATTAGCTTGATGATGTGCAATGGTATTCGGCATGTGCGCTATTTTCAAATGCAGCAGTCTGGAAATGAAATCAATACAAGTGTAGCAGGCTATTATTAGCTTCAGTGAAGGTATGAAATGCCACATGACTGCAAAGCATCCTCTGATTGTCAGACATACACCGGATTCCTATAGAGGGGCTGCTCTTAATGTTTTGTTCATCTTTCTGTATTTTATTTTATTTTGTGACTAATTATAAGCTGTTAAGTGGCAGCTGTTGTCTTGGGTGACCCTACATGGTATAGCTCACAGCTTCATTAAAGTACATAAGCCCCTTCACCACAACAAGATAGTGATCCAAAAGGAGCAAAGCTTAATACACATGCCCTCTAACATTGATTCTCAATAGCTGGTCCTAGCATAGGACAAAAAGGGAAAGAAAAACTTAACATTACCTGAACACCACTACCATTAGTCACACTCTTAGTCCATTAGTCCTTTGTATTATTTTTACATTCTTTAAACATTTAGTCTATTTTTTTTCTCATTCCATTTTTTATTAGAAGAATTCTGGCGGGGGGATACAGCTCATTGTATACACAAGCCATAAAATAGCTTACCGTATATACTAGAGTATAAGCCGACCTGAGTATAAGCCGAGGCACCTATTTTACCACAAAATACTGGGAAAACTTAGTGACTTGAGTATAAGCCAAAGGTAGGAAATGTGCTGCCCCCTGTGTCCCTCTTGTGCCCTCTGTGTCCCCCTCTTATGTGCCCTCTGGTTTAGGATGAGGATGGGGGGGGTTGAGGATGAGGATGGGGGTTGAGGATGATAAGGGGGGAAAGAGAGCCACGGGGGGAAAGAGAGACACGGGGGGAGAAAGAGAGACACGGGGGGGAAAGAGAGACACAGGGGGGAGAGAGACACAAGGTGGTGACTCGAGTATAAGCCGAGGGGGCCCTTTTCAGCCTTTTTAAAAAAAGGGCTGAAAAACTTGGCTTATACTCGAGTATATACGGTATTTATACATTCATACAAACATTGAAAAATCTGGGGGTTCTTTGTCCCCCCCATCCACCCTCAGTTCCTACACCCATGTTTCTGTATAGGTTTTGTTTTTCAGACCAAGCTATATTTCAATAGCTTCCCATGTCTTAATTCATAAATATCAAAATAGAAAACTATTTGATATTTCTGTAGTATTGCCATGTGGATATTACTGGTTACTGGTTTTGTAATACCAACATGCTGAGCAGGTCACTATGGGATTCCCTATACACACAAAGAGTAATGTAGTACTGTCATTTGCTCTAGTACTTACCCTGCATAAGCAAGTTTTCACACTGTGAACAGTTTTCTTGAAAGTGCATTAGAGCTGTTAAGGGAATTTCCGTTTGTTTGACAGTGTTTTAACTGAAAGGTGATATTATTGACGTGTAAAACTGTTGGTTCTGTGAAATGCTGATGCATATAATATAGAATAGTAATATTAGGTATATTGAGCTGTGCAAAAACCGGCCTGTATCTCCTCAAATCAGTTTTATTGGCATGACAGAACATTTAATTGTTGTGAAAGATGGCTTAAAAGAAAATTCTAATGTTCCAATATCCCTTCAGCTTCATTACGAAGATAATGTACTCAAGAACTGTATGGAGATCCAGTTTCAGAAAGCATAGCGTTCAGGATGTACTTGGCGGTCTTCGTTGGCTCTCTGTCCAGTGGTGTTAATTAATCTTCAGTGTTGTAGAGAGCGGAGAGGCTCAATTGATCACACCACAAAGTGAGTCAGTGTTGTAAGGTAGACCACAGACTGCATCTTAAATACTGACTTCAAGAAAACCTGAGAAAGGAGTGTCAGAGAGGGCACCAGAGTCCATCATTCCTCTAGCTTTGTGTTGAACCAAAGTATGGTGGATATGTCAGTGTCCCTTTAATTGTAAGGTTTTTCTAAAATTCAATCTCTCCATATATGTGTTCAAATTTCTAAAAATGTCTGTACAACCAGGAAATAGGGCTGCAAAGTAGATCAATGGAGGCTGGAATATCATTTTCCTTTTGCCATAAGAACTTCACAGCCATTGCAAACCTTAGTGAATGTACCCCACAGTGCTTTGTATTTAAGAAGTAAACACTTTTTCGGTGCCTTTTAATATTAGTATTGTACATGTGCTTATTGGGCCATATATACTAAGAGTGGAGTATTGAAGATGTCAGGTCTTAGTACATAAGATAACACAGAAGTTATCAGTCATTAACTGTTCTCCAACACTTCAGTCATTAGTAGATGTGTTTCAAAGGGCTAAAATGAAAATGGCAGGTCTTTTGAAAGAAGCAGTTACATAAAACATCTCTATGGATGTAAAGTTTATCTTTTGAGTTTTATCACACAGAATAAAATGCAGTTTCTATTATTGACATTAACAAACTAATAGTGCTTATACATGCCAAGTTATTCAGCCTTCCGTTATCCTTAGCTAAGGAGGAATGGCTTCCCATTGTGTTTGAGTCATAGAGCCGAAAGTAATCTTAAAGCGGTCAAGGGTGAATAGGGGGTGGAAGAACTTCTCTGGTGCTTCAGCTAGTACAGAGGTACATTGCAGGCTTTGTCAACAAGGGGTCAGCACTACAAGATTCAATTTGGAATCATTCACTATTAAAAAAAAATCCAATATGTCTAAAATATTTTAGTAATATTCTGGATCGCTACCTTGTCGTGGTGAAGGGGCTTGGTGTGCTGCGTCCATATGGTCACAGAGATTCGGACACGACTGAAGGACTGAACAGCAACAAAAATATTCTGTACTCAGCAATTTATATTCCTATCATTGGAACACTCTAGGACCCTTGACTCATCTCCATAATGCTATGAACATGCCTCTACAACTTAAAGACATAAGCACACTTGTACTATACAAATCTATAAACAATATCCATAGACAATTCGGCACTCTTTAGCTTTAAACAAATCACCCTTTTTCCACAGCCATAGACGCACTCTTCTTCTGATACAAATATATTTGTTTCCTCTACAGTCATATAAATATTTCATTTTCTTATTATAGACACATATCTACACATTAATCATAGACATTTCTACTCATACAGAAATATTTCTTTCCCATATCAAGATAATTCTGCCTACATAGGTACAGCACCCCTCTACAGCCACCGACAAGCTCTCTTTCCCCATGGCCAAAGATAGATCTCTTCCCACTACAGCCACAGGCAGATCTTTTCCTCCTACTACCAGGTCTTGTCCCTATAGTTAAAGAAATATCTCTTCAAGCTACAGCCAAAGATAAATCTCTTTCCCATAGAGCCAGAGAAACATCTCTTCACATTACAGCTAAAGATAGATCTTTTTCCATTAAAGCCAAAGACGGGTCTCTTCTTCCTACAACCAAAGACAAATCTCTTCCCCCTACAGCCACAGATAGATTTCTTCCCAATATAGCCACATACAGACCATTCTATAGGTGTAGACAATAACACACTGTCATAGCCCTAGAGACATGCCCATAAACACATTTTATCATACAGCCAAGCATCACATTGCTTAATAGAAATTAATATTAAGAAGCAATCTACATACTACATGCTTTACATCATTTTCTATATTTTAAATTAAATAAAGCAGCCATTTTTATCCTGAAATCTAAGTATATTTTGCATGCAGTTAAAATGAATCTAATAGTTTAAATGTACCAGTATTTATTATTGTGACCTTGCACTTCATGGTGTTTTCCCTCCACATACTAACATAGTATTTATTGTGTAATGAGACTATACCGTCACATTGTAAATCTTGCTGCTATGGAGAAACAATTCTTGAAGCTAATTATGTGACCTAGGGCAGCTAATATAATAACTGATATCAGAAATGAAGTATTGCTGAGTAGCTTGAAAGTGCCCAATACTTCATTGTAGAGGATAAATAAAATAAACTGAAAACCTTGCAATTAAAAAAGCGAACGGATATGATCTTGCAAACGTTAAACATCATCAAATCAAAACTTTCCAAATGGCTCCGTTATTGCATCGTATATCACCATCTTTAATCATGTTAGGGCCAATATGGCTCACAGAACTTTAAGATACTGTTTAAAAACATCATAAATACAATCCCCAACTCAGCTTTTGCGTTTAATAAATCCATAAATTCCCTGGACTGCAGCCATGCATAATGATTTGTCCTAAGATCACATTTAATCTTGTACTTCTGATGCATTCCGAAGAATTCCTGCAGTCATCTCATTTACTGCTTGTATTTATAGAAAAATCATCTAACCAAAACACACTTACAAGATTTTATCCCCATCCAACTCATGCCTTGTGAATAAAAAATGCTCTAAGGCCATTCTGTTTCGCTCCACAAGAACGGACGGAAATAAATATTTAAAAAAACAATCTGCTCCAAATAAAAAATAAAACTAATGTGATATAATTTTAAAGGACGATTCAAGATTTTTGAAAAGTCCTTAAACTCACATACATTGTTTTTTCTTAAGTGAGTAATTCCTGAGAAATTTGTAATGTTCTAATGTGCTAATTAAGATAACAGTCTGCTTGTCTGTCTTTGTGGCATCATATACTATGCCCCCAAAGATATCATGCAGATAGATCCCCTTCCCCACTCTGATCAAGCATTCTGAGCAGCAACTTAGCACATTGAGTCACACATGTGCATACAGAAGTCACACAAAGAATGGTGAATATTTCTCTAATAATTTACAGTACTGAAAAATGGCTAGCACAATGCATATGCACATTGCCGGATTACCTATTAGTCCAACTAGGCAGCTGCAGAGGGGCGCTTTCCTGTGGAGGGCATCTTTTTTTTAGCTTAAGAAAAAATCCTAAAAAATTCTGGTTTAAAAATGAAATACTGCACTTCAAAGACCGGCCCAACATCAAATGCATTGAATAAACAACTAATAGCTCGGTATGTGTATGAATAGCTAGTTAAAATAGCTGATACGGGACATAGAGAGCAATATACACACACAGAGAATGGGCTCCTTCACTTCACTGCCTAGGGGCTCCAAAAAGGTAGATCTGGTATTGCATATACAGAGTTTGACGTTCTTTACAATGAAATAAACTTCCTGCTGCAGTGTCCCTTTGTCTGAGGGAATATCAAAGTCTGCCCTCACAGAAATAGTTAACAAACTTGAATTTCTTAACTGGTGATTCACAATCTGATAATCTTTATATGATCCACTTTATAATATTGTATTTTATTATTTAGATGACTTATCAAAGGATGTATTAAAACATTGACATGCGATATCCATCTTGCACACTTGTCCTTCAATTTTTGTTTGGCTCTTAGTTGACCTATGACCAGGAATATATTGTGGGTATATTTACAGATATTTTCAACCCTGTTACAAATGTGTAATACAAATATACCACTGTCCAATTTCATACAGAATCACTTGGTAGCTCCGTGAAAAGAATGCCTGGAATTCTGCATTAGTAGCTTGTTATAATTCCACTGTCAGAATAAGGTATGTTCAATAAGACTCCAGAAGCAGTGGAAAAAGAGGACGCTTATATGTAAATTACACATTAGTGTCTTCAGTGTTTAGTCAAATATTTTAAGCATTATTCATTGCTATTCAATCATGGCGTTCTACAAAAGAACGTAATAATCTTTTATTTTTAGTTCTTACTAGCCACATGAGTTATGCACTGATGCTGTCATATCTGAGACTTGAAAGCATGCAGAATATGTCTCTAAATATTAGCATAGGCTTTATCTTATGAACAGCGATCTATTATTACAGCACAGAAATTACAACACAGAAATGAATATATCCGATATTTTGTCTAATTCCCCTACACATATCTTTAATTACTAGAACACATTTTACCCAATTTATTTTCTATGTATTACAACCATCTCCAAATTGCTTGCTTCCCCTTGGAATCTGCTGCTGTTTTGAAGTGAAATGTTTGAATATAACAATTTTAATTAAATTGTCTGTTAATTTATATTGTGCACGAGTTTTAATTTTTTTCTTCTTCATTTGCTTATCGATGTTTGCAGATTATTACAGTGCGTTGCTGTACTACATTCACTGTAATTTGCATTTTTCAATCTTTTTTTTTTACATTTCTACACATGTAGATGTGCTTCTTTATTTGTAATTATTTGATAACATACCTGTATCACTTTAGTGTTGAATTTATAATTTTGGCTATACTGTTAAAAACCTCTAAATCTAACCAAAACACACTTTTAACGTTATATATTCAGAAAATAACCAACATAACTAATAAAATGAACCAAAAAATTGTTGGCCGTGTTTTGTAAAGAGGCAGAAACAGATGTTTTACTGTTTCCATTTAACAAAGGGAGTGCACCAAGACATCAATGAACAGCACAAATCATTAAGCTGCTAGTGTTTGATTGCTCCCTTTTCATTTTCCTTCTAACTTGGGAGGATGGGTAGCCAAGCGAACCATCTACATTAAAATGGTAAGTGCTTTAGAACAACAGCAGTCTGTCCATTTAAATGCTGTGGACGCATGCAGGGCAAGACCATGAAGGCTACTCTCAATAGGCATGGCCAGTTATAAATATTGCAGTACTTTATTAGAGACAGGGTAACGTATCAGCCACTTGTAAAGTTACAATTCAATGGTAATCCTGTACGTTTTCATAGAAAGAGTGCATGATAAAAAAATACATAAAATTATTTGTGAACAAAAGCCCAATTACATTTCAGTGAATCTGTTGCTGTGTGCCAGAAACCTTAACGTCTACATATAGAGAAAGTGAAGTGGTAAGAGGCAGCTGTGTTACAAATGTGCCAGTGAGGTCATTTTACTTGAGCCACACTTATGAAGTTGTTAAGACTTTAGTTTAAATATAGCAAAATGATTGTACCATAGACATTTCTTGTCTGGGTAAATGTATCTCACCTTTAGGGTTGCAGTGCTGCAAAAGGGAAAAAACACAATATTTAATCTTTATATCCAGGTGCATGCAGATTGCACGGAACCCTGGAAAATCATGATATTATAAAGAAATTGTAACAAAAAAGTAAATGATGACACAACCAAGAATTGTCATTACCACAAAAGAAGCCTTAGTTATATTTGTTCATTATAACACTATTTATTGGAAAATAATGTTCCTGGAATATGCACACACTATAAAACAAGAAGGTAATTTTGAAATGTATCTAGAACATTCTCCAGACGTTTAAGATCCCTTCATATCGGTTATGCTTAATGTAATTGCACCAATGTTTGACTGGCAATAAAAAGTTATCTTCTCAAGAGACAAGTAGACATTTTATTGCTTGTAAGACCTTTTATTTTATTGCTAATGTAATGATCCTTAGTCTTTTCCTAAAGTGGCCTCTCATAGTGTTATTTGATTTTAATGTTTATTGTCTGATTTCCAAAAAAGAGGTGAGTAAAACTTTTAAATAATGAAAATGAGTTGGTTTTGGTTTCCTACCCCCCTCAATGGAAGATTGAGGAACTAGAGCTTTAAATTATATCAGACAGCTTTTCAAAGGACATTTATGATGATTTATCCCTAGGTACTTTGACATTTTAACATAAGTGGCTGAATAAGTAGCGCTATTGAAGCTCTTCAAACCCACTGCACTTTGCTCCTCGGTATGGGTTGATGGGCTTCAGTAGTTCTATTGTGGGAGATGCTTAGCCTCAGCTGACTGACAGCTGCTTTGGGATGCAAGAGCAGCTCTCAGGCTGTATCCCATGGGTCCAGCTGACACCTCAGCCCAGGGACTTTCAAAGTAATGAATTAGAGGTTGTCATTATTAAATGAAGAGCAGTGTAGGATAGAGGAAGACACTGGAGAAAACAATGGTCACAGGGGTGGTTAGAATAGGTCGTAACAGTAACAGAATTTGTTGTAATGTAGAGTAGTCAGGTTTATCCATAAACAGAGATACATTTTATAGTTTGTAATAAGGGAAATGGAAATGTTTTATAGCACAAAACACGTATCTATTTTCAGATGAAAGCCATAAAATGTCACAGTGTATATAATGTGAAAAACATGAACGAAAGAAGCGAATGCTACTAATTTACGTTGACACCAGTAAGGATCAACGATAACATTAGTTCTTACCGAAAGCAGTGATATTATTTTATGATGAATGAGCAGTTGTATCCAGAAATGTATTTTAACTAGTAAGCAATCTAATGTGTTTATTTGTAAAATAAGTAAGTCTGTAATGTCCGAGGAGGAGAATTCAGTGAAATGTGGGTGAATTAACCTTTCATACTGCGTGCTATATTGGTCTCACATCCAGCCAACATAATGAGAAGTGATTAAAGAACAGGTCAGCAGAGGCCTACAACTGTGGTAAATTCATTGGATGCATTGACTTTAATACAGAAATTAAAATGAAAATACCTATTTTATAGACAGCACTATTAAAAAAAATCTGAAATAAGGTACTTATCTGTTGTATATGTGTATTTTCGTATAGTGTTTGGAATTGATTGATCATGTTCCTTGGATATTGTACAGTTCACTTCCTTTCCTGTTCTGACTCTATATTTTCTTAATATAAACTAGTCCTAAAAACAACGCCTTTCATAACAATGCACAGATACTGCTAAACTGTCAATTCTGCTCAAACTACCTTGCATTTTCCTGCCGTATTAGAAACACTGATTTCTATTTCATATCCCAATTCTGTTGCCAATTACTGGAAAGTTACAATCTGGCACATACTAGTCAATCCCTACTCTATGCCACACAATTGCACTGCACATTAAAAAATATAGTCCACTAAAACAACCATCTATTTGTTACAATCCATTAAAGTCACAATTTTATACCTCAACCTGAGTCTCAGTTATCCTTCACTGTGGATACAGTTTTATGTTGCAGTCATTTCATCCACAGTGTCATCCCGTAACTTCTTCTCTCAATCCAACTCATCCAGATAAGAGATTCCCAAATGGTAGTCGGTGGACCACTTGTGGCCCATGAGCTTTAATTGGGTGAATCCAAATGAATACAATTACTATAAGTTCATAAAAAAGGTAGTATAGAAGTTTAATACCATCTTTAATTGTTTATTAGTGTCAGTACAAAAATCCAACTAGGCATAGTGTTTTACTGTAGTTAAGAATTGTTCATGGTTTGGTCTACCAAGGACTACAACTAATTTCGTGTGGTCTACAAACACACATATCAGTTTTCAAGTTGAATATATATTTGTGAACCACTGCTGTAAATTAAATCCAAGTACCTATTTCACAAAACTACACAGCATATGTTTGGTGGTCTACAAATAGTATTATTATTAATAATAATATACTAGTAAATTAATTAAACATTTACGGTAAATAAATGGCTCAGAACAATCATGCTGTTCTTTCTTCGCCATGTTGTCTTCTGCTCTGTATAGCCTCATAGCTTTGAAAATATGTACAGTTAAGGCCCACTGCCATCTGACTCCTTTGATTTTGTTCTGTAAGCTATTAATTTTGGTTTCAATGGAAAACAAGCAGATATAATTCTCTGATTACATACATCCCCTATAGATAGATACCAGTGCAGCTCAAATAACTCTTCTTTTGAAATTGCTGATATTGCCATGCTTCTTCTTCTTGTACTGGCTGCTTTATTCATGTTATATCAGCTGTGAATACTTAAATAGAACCATAGTTCCTGAGGTCTCATCTGGATTGGTTGTTCTACAACGACCTATGGGACATCCAACAAAGCACCTCAGGTCATATTTGAGTTTCCATTATTGATCTGCACCATGTTCCTATACTTCCAACAATCGCTTCTATAGACATACATAAATCTCTGCCAAGAATTTTAACCATTGAGCAATGAGGGGGTTGAGGTGCAAATCTTTACATACTGTCCATATAGGAAAAGTGATCCACCACATTGGCCTGTTGTTCATCTGAATTTAGGGAAGGCTTGCTTATTGGAAAATAGGTATAGTTTTTACTATATTTATTGGCTTGAAATAGCATGTGAGATCAGAAACTGAGAGGATGGAAAGACACAAGGAAACAATTATTATCTAAAACTAGCGAATTGCCCGTCAAAAAATGACGGCAATGAAATTGTAAGGTAGCTAAATTAGTAAATGAATATATTGTACCTATTTTGAAGCATTGTGATGAAGAGCTGGCAATCTGTGTTGATGTTGCTGCAGCATTAGTGGTGTGGAGCTGCTGTATAAGCATGCTGAATGTGTGCAGTGTAACACTGTGCGTGCGCGAGACCAAACCGTTAGCGTAGTCGTGTACTTCCGCATTGGTGTAAAATGGCGAGTAATGTGTGGTATAGGTCTGTATCGGAATATCCGTAGGTGTTTTGTGGTGTTTTGCGAGTTTCTTGTGGTGTTTTGCGAGTTTAGAGTGCTGTAGCCTCGTTTTCGTTTTGTTCGGCGGCCATTTTTTCTCTCGCTTCGTTTTTTTTTTTAGTCTCTAAACTGTTTTATTTCGAGTAAAATCGAGGTGTAAGTTGCATTTTTGAGGTCCTGGGTGCTCCCTCTTGGTGTAGGTAAGTTTTTTATGTATGTGCTGTGTGTATGTATTGTGTTTTAAATGTTTGTATGTCGGCGTGTTGCGTCCGATGTTTGCGAGGTCGTAATGTGTGGTAACGTATTTCGTACGTTGTTTGCGTGCCTCGTAAAATTTAGCGAGTGTCGTAATTTGTGTGTCGTGTTTTTTGAGTAGCGACGTGAATTTTGCGAGGGTTTGAGGCCCTTGCCCAGTGACCTCGCCAGCAACTGAGTCCCTCGCTTCGCGAGGGGCCTCAGTTGCTGGCATGGAGCGCCTTCGGCGCTCCATGCCAGCAACTGAGGCCCTTGCCCAGTGACCTCGCCAGCAACTAAGGCCCTCGCTTCGCGAGGGGCCTCAGTTGCTGACATGGAGCGCCTTCGGCGCTCCATGCCAGCAACTGAGACGCGTGCCCAGTGACCTCGCCAGCAACTGAGGCCCTCGCTTCGCGAGGGGCCTCAGTTGCTGGCATGGAGCGCCGAAGGCGCTCCATGCCAGCAACTGAGGCCCTTGCCCAGTGACCTCGCTACGCGAGGGCCGCGGCTCGCTACGTGAGGGCCGCGGCTCGCTTCGCGAGCCACGGCCCTCGCTTCGCGAGGGCCGCGGGCTCACTACGCGAGCCCGCAAGCGTGAGCAACGACTCGTACGCTCACAACTATATATGTGATAGTTGGTGGATGAGATGTAGAGTAATACAGTAACTGAGTTCAAATGACTTAGGATTTATATAATAATCAAAGTATGAAAAAAAAGAGAAGAAAGCTTTACAACATTCAAGCAAAAATGGAGACAATATGGGCCAACTGATCCTTATCTGCTGACAACATGGATGCTCCTTAGCTAGAAGGCATGTGTATGGTGTACGACAAATTGATTGATTATACTAAATCTGTTTTTTAAAAATGTCGGTGACTTAGATGCTTCTAGAGATTTTTGTTATTCCATTTAAATGTTAGAAAGATTATTCATGAACTGTAACATGATGTCTATGCTATAAAAATATAAATATCATCTTTAAAGTATTCCAGGAGTAAATTGAGATAAAATTGTAAAAATGCATTTTGATTTTGGGTTTCTATTTTATTTGTGAGCATAAAATTGAATTTGGCTTAAATAATGCATCTGACTTGAAGTAAGCAGAATTTACATCAAGGAGGTGAGTTATGTTAAATTTCTGTTGCTTGCATGATTAACTCAACCTGACATTTGAAGATTCGCTTAAGTAAAGGTAAATAGGGAGACACTGAATAGCAGATTCACAGTCCATAGAGAATACACCAAGGGGACCTGGATGTTTCATCTGTTCGGGGAATAGAGACACTATGAAGAAATACTCTGGTGATGAAAATAAAGGAATTGTCTTTTAACCAAAGGAAAAAGAACTGAAGCCAATTACTTACACCAACAAAGACAGATGGATTAGCATTGATTTAAATCCTGAAATCAATTTTTAATGCATAGTCTATGCAACTTATTACGGATTCTCTTTGGTCTTTCAATGCACATTTTATATGGCGTCTTCAAAATTATAAACTATTGCTCCAGAAATTCTTAAACCTTATGGGTTTAAATAAAGTTCATGCGGGAGAGATTACTCGGTTGGTATGTAATTGCTCTCAATGTATTTTAAAAGATATTGCGTGGAAAATATTTTGTATATCTACAAAACAAACACATATTTATATTCAGAATTGGATTTTCTTATAATAGTTCTATCAATATTTACATGCATATATGTGTTAAAGAGTTATTATTAAATATATATCTTGGACAAATATATATGGAAATATTGATAGTAGCATTGTAATACAACATATTATACTTTCCATGTAAATGATGAATAATATTAATGCTATTGTTAATACAATTGATTTATTAGAATAAATGTATTCAATAATATATCAAACAAAACATATATATTGAACAAAGTCTGCTCTGGTGAGTTGGCGGTGATATAGGTAGCAGTGCAGATTATGCTTTGAGGTCAAGAGGATAACTTCCTATGTCATATGTCAGGAGGTCACACTGCAGTGTTATGCAAATATCCTGAGAACCTCAATGTCTGATTTATATACCGTATATACTCGAGTATAAGCCGGCCCGCGTATAAGCCGAGGCACCTATTGTACCACAAAATACTGGGGAAACTTAGTGACTCGAGTATAAGTATAAGCCGAGGGTGGGAAATGTGCTGCCCCCTGTGTCCCTCTTGTGCCCTCTGTGTCCCCCTCTTGTGTGCCCTCTGTGCCCCTTTCTTGTGTCCCACCTCTCTCTCCCCTGTGTCTCTTCCCTCCTCTCCCTCCCCTGTGCCCCCCCCCCCTGGAAGGAGCGCGGAGGAGCAGCTGCAGATGGAAAGTAAGTGAGGGGAAAGGGAGAGGGGGAGGTAATTAGAGGGGTAAAGTGATGAGGGGGTTTAAGATGAGGATGGGGTTTAGGATGAGGAGGAGGTTTAGGGTGAGGAGAGGGGTTTAGGATGAGGATGGGGGGGTTGAACATGGGGGGTTGAGGATGCGGGGTTTTTGGATGAGGATGGGGTTTGAGGATGGGGGGTTGAGGATGGGGGGTTGAGGATGGGCGGGTTGAGGATGAGAATGGGGGGTTGAGGATGACAAGGGAGGGGGAGGGAAAGAGCCACGGGGGGGAAAGAGAGACACAGGGTTGGTGACTCGAGTAGAAGCCGAGGGGGTCCTTTTCAGCCTTAAAAAAGGGCTGAAAGACTTGGCTTATACTCGAGTATATACGGTATTTACATGCCCAGAAGTCCAAAATTGCTTCATTATAAGAAATCCAAATCACAACATGAAAGATGCTGATATTCAAAAAATCTCAATCTTAATAAACCCTAATTATCTCCTCCATCAATTACTTGTGATATATATGGAAAACAACTTTCTCACTATAACTGTGTGAAGAGAAGTAGCACAAGTGCCTAGATACAAGGGGTTCTTGTGTTCTAAGAGCACATGCTATACCCCAATATACCAAAGTTCCTTGAATAGGTTTTGAAAACCGCCATCAATGTTCATTTTGTCCTACAAGACTCTGTAAACAGCTTTCAAAAGGACAGTAACCTGCTTCCTGTATTTGTGTGTGCAGTTATGTTTTTGCTATTTTGTGCCATTTGTTTCCCCACAGCTGCCTTGCATTTTTCTATGTATTTTTTGTATAGTTTTTGCCTCACTTTTTTGATTGAGCCATGAAGTCACCCTTCCTGCCTTTGGGCCATTGTGCTTCTACACTTGGTTAAATCAAAGTTCATTAATCCTAAGAAATTCACAAAATAGAAGAATCACTAAAGCAAGTTGTACAAGACAATAACAGGCCTTGTTATACTTTTCTCTGTCCTCTAAGATCTCCTCACCAATTGAGGAAGTCTCCAATGTACCCAAACATTGCTAGTTTTATGTTTTTTGTAATGCTCTGAGGGCCAATTATATATACTTGGGAACCAGTATAAGCACTTGTGGAATCAATGGCCAGAATAGAACATACAGACTTATAATATGTTTAATACACCTGGAAGTCTAATGTACTTACATTAGCAAATGTATCTAAATTATATATATATATATATATATATATATATATATATATATATATATTATATTTACAGCGTAGGTCATATTTGGATGCAGTTTCATTCTTCAGTTCTGCTTTGTTTTACTACTAAGCATTTCAGTATGTTACCTTCTTTTGTGGACAAAAATAGATATGTATTATTTTGGCAATACAGCAGGGTGTATTGTGTATGTGTAAATTTCTGTTTCATACAATTTAATGTATAGTTTATCTGCAGTCTTAGCATTTTTTGTTTCCATGTGGTGGTTGATTTGCAGAGCTAGCACTAAAACCATACTCCAAGCAAAAGACAAGGACATCAAATGTCATCATGTATATATTCCCCACAGCATCTCTTTTTTCATAAATAAATTAGGAATTATTAAATTTAATTGAGGTTCATTAGGTCACAAAAGTACTATCAATTAGAATTTCTGAATTGTAGGCTTCAGGAACTATTAGCAAAAGTGAATACATGAAATTGGCCAAGCCACTAACAGCATATACACAATGGGTTAGATCAATATGTACAGTATGTAGGCCAGAGGCCAGTTTATCTGAAACTTAGAAGCCAGCCAGGTTAGCTAGGCACCAAGTAAACATAGGAGACAAGTAAAATGTTATCAGCCTTATTAAATTGCGATTCAGTAAATTTAAAAGGGCTCTATTTAAGCAAACAGCATATTTTTTTACAGAAGTTTTTAGTTAGTGAAGACCTTGCTTTTGGATAGAAGTTCACTAACTAAAAACTTCTGTAAAAAAATATGCTGTTTGCTTAAATAGAGCCCTTTTAAATTTACTGAATCGCAATTTAATAAGGCTGTATAGCTTTAAATATATAAAAAGTAAACATATAGGAGCCAGTAGTAAAAATTTAGGAGCCATGGAATTTTCATGTCCTGATTTAGGCTACGACATCAACTAAGTGGGGAGGATTAAAGAAGACTTCTAAGAAATTAATTTAATGACAAGTTTAAAGAGAGCTCTTATTATTCAGTGGAAATTATCACACAACAAAGTAACTAAATAACTAAATAGTTGCCCTCCTCATGTACATGTTGCTTAATACTAAAATGTTTTGAACTCTTTAAAGAAGAAATGTGAACATATCCATTATTATAGAGCTGAACTCAACCAAAAGTGAAGTGCTTTACTTTAAGTAGTCATCTGTACTGGCACGTGTCTTTTAAATTGTGCTTGCTTGAGTAGGACCAGGGATTATACTGTATATTTAATGTCATAGGCACAGGTTCTTGACTCATATTCTTACTAGCTATCCATGTGTGATAGCTAGTAAGAATATCATTATGGCATAGATGATGTGCAGCATCTGATTGGTTACATTTAGTAGCCATGATTGGAGAATCGGGTAGTCATGTTTGAGACAAGATGGAGGAAATTTCACCAACCAAATACCCTTGCATGAAGAAGTTACCTACTTTCCCTACTAACAAACCTGCCTCTGCTATAAGCTTTTTTACCATAGAACCTAATAATAAACATTTGATCTTTTTTAAATGACCTGTTAGAAACCCTAAATTTACTATATTTTTTCTAGGATATGGACTGACTTTGAAACCTAATTTTAACCTGTATTTTTTTCATCAACTTTATTATGCCCTTATTCACCGATTTTTAAATACCTCATTGTGATATTTAAAGTTATGACCGGATCTTCTATTTTTATTGCTGGCGGTGAGTTAAGGCCTTTCGTGTGCACACTTAGTGTTCGTGGATATTGGAATATTTCTATATACTACACTAATTCTCAGCTGCTCTCCAATCTACAGTGAGGAAAAATGAAGATGAACAGCTGTAAGAGGATAAGATAATCTTGATGGCTGCTGTCTGTGTGTAACAATGTACGACATGTGGGCTTAGACTTCCTAAGGCTTGCAGTTTCATCTTCATGGTTACCTGTTTTTTAATCAGCTAGTGTATTGCAAGGTGTACTATTGATTATCAATTATTATGTTTTAAATATTTATTTTTACTTTAGTACTGTATTTGGTTACCTCATATTTGTATCTCATGTATGTGATTCAAGTACCATACCATATTTTAAATACAACATGTGCTCATTATAGACTAATGTGGACTAATGACCTCTTTAAGTGAATCAAACCATTTCTTGCTATGGCAAAAATAGGACCTTTAAGTGAAAGTAAATTGAAGATGTGCTATAAAATGTATTTTAGCGTGAACAATGTCTTATAGGATTATATTTATTTTGGGATAATATATCTTATGACATATGGAAACTCAAAAACAAATGGTATTTACTGCAGACATCTCTATCCTGATTCCTAAGGCAATAAGTGGGAACTGGATCCTACAAATTCATCACTGTTGACACACAACTCACTAGGTCCAGTTTTGTCTGATATGGCTTTACTTCCAAACCCCTTTGGCTTTATACTGGAACAATATGTTTGTGGTTATCAGATTTCTTTTAAAATGGATATTTACTGCAATAATGACATGACAGAATCCAAAAGGAGTGGAAAATACATGGGCCTGGAATATGTAAAGAGAGAATAGATTGGTGAGAGTTGAGGCAGATACGGTATCTCATAATACATTTTGAATCGATGAATGACTTATGTTCACTGTTGAGCTGTTATTTATTAATACTACACAATGCATCAGTGAGGTTTGCAAGCCTTCCTATGATCTCTTACAAGGAAAAAGTATTTATTGGTCTGTTAAAAAGATCACATTTTGTGAAAAATATAAACTAATATGTGATATGAACAGATTCTAAAGCATAACATAAGCAGCACTAAAAATAAGTAATATAAAGCAGTGTGTTTAGAGGTGATTTGTATTAATTGGCCTGGATCTGAAATCAAGAACATAAATATATTACCAACAAGAAAATAAGTTATTCTGATTAATATCCTGGAAGTAATATGTTGGGACCCAGAGCCAAGCCTAACAACTGTAAAATGGACTTGAAAAACCTTATTATTATTATTTGTAACTTTTATTTGTAACTCACCGACATATTCAGTAGCGCTGTACAGGGGATAAGAACAAGGAAGAATACAATATTAACAAACTGCATAAAATGGAGGGCCCTGTTTTGAGCTTAAAATCTTTGTAGAAAGTGCTTTTTCCCAAAGCACCCTACAAGATTGGAAACTTGCTACCTTGACAGAAAAACTCACAATCTGGAGAGAAGTGACTGGTTTTTGGAACATATGACCACATGGCAGCAAGGCTGAGTATAAGGCTGTGGTTGGTGTGTGAGGCCATATAAATGTGTATGTAATCCTGTTTGTCTGCTATTCTTCCTTCAACAACCAACGAGAAATTAGCTATCATATCAAACAAATGTTGATTTGTAGAATAATGGCAATAATGAGTCTGTTCACTTTATATTTGACCTGCTTTCATGTGAGGACAATCAGTACATGCAGGTCACTCCAGACTGTGAGAACTGGAATTAGGGATATTCCTGCACATCACCAGGAGGCATTCATTGTCTCGGTCATTTTGATTTTCTAACCTGTGCTCATGCAAGAAAGTACTTAAATGTTGGCCTCATATAAAGACTGACATTACATACCCCTACTTTTTTGTACTCCTCTTACACAGTTGCATGCAGGGCCACCACATTTAAGTCACAATTAGGGTTTTAACTGCAGTTAAAGAATACTTTGAATGAGATGGGTAAAATAACTACATTTTCAACTGTCACTTTCCTCTTATTTACAGGTATAACCCATATCAACTAAACAGAGTTTATAGGCCATGCAGATGGCACCTTATATTCTAATCATCACAGCTGACTGTTTTGCATGGCTTTACCCATTGAATAACTTGGATAATGTGTGTACAATGTGTATTGGAGGGCCCGTAGACCACCCCAGGGGGTTTGGGAGTAGGGGCCACTTGACTGGGCAGGCCCTGGTATGGGTAGGAGGTAGCTAGCTGGGGGAGGGGAGTTAGTTGTAGGAGTTTGGCGCCATTACCACCATTATGCCCCCAGCTAGCCATGTGTAAAGATACCCACCCACCCATCCCTAAAGTGTTGTTGTCTAGAGTTATGTATATATTACTAAATAAATAAATAAAAAAAAAAATAAAAAAAATAAAAAAAATAAGGATGAGTAATGGAAAATTGGAGGTATTATCTTGTATATTGTCTTAAAGCATTTGTTGGTTATTATTAAATGTATATTATATGATGTCAAATTATGTTTATGTGGTTGTCGAAGCGGGGGGTGATTAGGGGAGTCGCCGGGACAGTGGTAAAATGGGTAAGATCCTACCCTACGGTGGTACGGATGTTCCAACACGGTAGGCCCTGGACGAGGGTTCAGGGCGTAGGGCGTACTGTCTCTGGCCAGGCTCCTCCCCTCACGTGGTTATGTTAATTATTGTTATGGTTATTACATCAGTTTGTGTTTACCAATAAACGCTGTGGCCAGTTATCCTCCCAAGAAGTTGTCTGTGTCTAATCATTATATTTTAATAGGTGATTGTGTATAAACCCTTATGTGCACATACCAACTGGGCCTTGCTAAGGTCAATGTTTGTCCTATATAAGCCATGCTCAATTATTTTCACTATCCAAAAGAATATTTATTTATTTTGCATATGTGTGGGGTGTGAACAGCTGGAGCATATATAGACTCTAGAAATGATGCCTGTTGGAACGCTGCTATTTAATATTGTGCCTTTCCCACTGAGACCACATATTTGCATTCTTGAGATTGTGAAGATGGTGCCAGTACAGACATATAATTTATTAATATATTGAAATATCCTTTTAAATTTGTTTAAACTGATATTTTGTAAAACTATTTTTACAATTTCAAATGCAGAGACTGAAAATAGTATGTCAGTGTATAAGCAAATGTAATTCAAATACTGGAGGATGCAGTTGTTTACGTAAGATAAGACACCCTACTGTATAAGAATACAATGTCAGTATGTCAGTGAAAGCCATTAGATAATATTCCAGGTAATTTCAAATAGATTGCCTTATCGTGAAATGTCCCTCGCACTAGTCCATGAGGAATTTGCTTATTGTCAAATCTCTCCCGGGATCAAGAGGTGGAATGACCCCATTATAAAAACATGCATCACATATGTAACTTACAAATCAGATACTCAGTACTTTATTAATCTCATTTTGAAAGGTGTGAACATACGCTGGAAATCGAGAAACCTCAATTTTAGTGTGTAAAGACACATCTGACAACTGATTGATGATTATTTTATTATCAGTTTTATTCTAAGAGACAAAGCCATTCAATATTGCTATACAAAGATTTAGTGATAAATGCAAAGCCTAACAAGCAGATAACAATTTCCAACCAATTTCCAGCAGTTCATATTTACCTAATATAGTTCAGCAACAATTGCTATATCTATTTGCTATAAATGACTAATAGAAAACTTACTGAAAGCTAAGAGAATGCAAAATTATGTGTAACCTTTATGATTATGGATTTACAATTTACTAATTATTTTATTATTGATTATCATATTTATAGTTAAAAAGTACTCTATCCATCAGTGTAAAACTAGATGAAACAATATAGTGAGTGACATGTAGTATCAACCTGTTAAAAATGTCCTGGATCTCAAAGGCAGTCCCCATGAGTATTAGAAAGTAACCAACCCGTCAAAAGATTGAGAGCCACTGGGTTACTGTACTGGCAGCTTTACTTTGCTGTATTGTAGCAAAAAATACAACTTCACACAATGCTGTATGTAAATTATTACTCTTCCAAGAAACCAGGATAAACATTAGCCGTCACATCACTGCAGACAAACATAGTGTTAACGTTTTCCTCTGCCAGAAAATATACATCTTGTTAAAGGCAAGTGGAAGTTTCCCTGTTTTAAATATTAAAATTAACTGTTTGTTTGCATACCTAAACGAACATTTTATTAACAAGTGCTTAAAAGCTCTCTTTCCGCTTACTAAGACCTCCCAAACAGTCCCTGAAAAGGTCTGTCCCCACAGCTGATGCAGGCAATGTTTCTACTGGTAGGAGACGTACAAGCCGATTACAGACTTTCTCAACACCTTTTTCAAAAACGCTGCTATACCAATAGAAACACTGGGCCTCGTTCAATTAACGGCTGTAAAATGGCCACAATGCTGCGATTCCTTGCGGCCGTCTTAAGGCCCTGTGTAGAGCTACTGCTACCTTGCTATTCAAATGGACGGCGCCGCACGGATATCCCCCTTACGGCCGGCCCCAAATCATGCAATCGGCCGCAAGCGTTTCTCCCGCGCCCATAAATCTTGTTTTCCGGCCGCAAAGTCGGAAAACTGTAAATGCAAATATAAATTCAAGACAGCACTGTAAAGCTCTGTAAATGCTAGGCATCATAATGGGGGGCATGAGGATTAATAGCAAAACATTCTCAAGCTTGCACATTGCCAAATTATACTTTGATTTTAAAATCTGTCCAAGTCCCACGGACTTCAATGATCAAGCCCGTAGCTCGTTATTCAAACCCGTGCGGGCTTGCATGATAGATAAAACACAGAGTGAACATGAAGTTAAATATCTTTATTTGCGCATTTGAGAGTAGGGGAATGTTGAGCTATTAATTCTAAAACCAAACATCACTTTCACTTTTAATAAAAGTACAGGATGGCTTTTCTATGCTACGACTTGTAAGTAAGCCCTTTACGACCCGTGAGTCTATTTGACCCATTTACAGACTTGACGAAGGCTAATCCCACAGCCTTTGCGGGTCTGAGGCGCTCAAAGCCCGTGAGACTTTGTCCACGGACATTTGACATGAATTAAACTAAAAATGATTTTCAGATTTGAGTGTAGGGGAATGTTGTGCTATGAATGCTAACACCTCCAATCACTTTATCGTCTCATCAAAGTGCAGGATGGCTTTATTATGTGCTTAATTGGCGCTAGCGGGACCTTTTTGGTGCAAGTAAGCTGCGGCTCGGTTTTAGATAATTACGGCCATGACGAGAGGGTTTACGTAGCATTTGAAAAGCGACCTTGACTTTCTTGCAGCTGTGTAAGATCAAAGTCCTTGGCAGTGACTGTTTGCAAGGTTTGAATAAGTAAAGTTTGTAAGCACTTGTTAATAAAATGATGTTTAGATATGCAAACAAACACTTAGGTTGGTTATTTTAATGTTAAAAGCAGAGACACTTCCATATCCCTTTAACGATCCCTTAAGTCCATATTGTTGAGAACAATACAGAATTGTTACTAGGTTATTGATACATAAAGACACTGGTGCTGCAATACATAGCAAGGGAAGCTTACATATAAAATAGATATTATGTTGGATGCAGGCGTGGTGTGTCCCGGTGACATAGAGTGAGTTTGGCAATCTTGTTGAGCATGGTAACATTTATTAGACAAATCTTAGCGGCGTCCCTGCATTCACCCTCCCAGGTTAGTGCTCCTGGCTGTACCTTCCTTAGTAACAGTTACTATCCCTCTCCACCTTGTCACATCAGCATACAGTCAGGTTTGGGATGCTGCTTCACTGCAGGGTATTTGTGCAGATTTATCACACGCGCTCTAATTACCTGCCCACTCTCCGTGAGACTAACAGCAGGGCTGTAAATACCTTAATTAGATATGTTATAAGGATGTTGAGCTGCTTCTTATGAATAATAATGACATAAATGTCATAAACATGAGAGACCAAACTGGAAAAAATATAACATCCCATAAAAGAGGCTGAGATATCCTTGTTTGTGCCCTACATAATTATAGCTCTCTACAAAGCAATAACCTCATGCCTAGCAGTATGCTGGGAAATGTATTTTTTATATATGTAGGAAAATGTCATCCCTGTTAAAACATGATTTCACAGCGTATACGGACATAGGTATCAAGAGAATTTGTGCTTCTGCTTCCAGTATTAGGAAACTAATACACATTATAAATAAATGGAGTACACTATCCTAGTACATATGGTTCATTGGACATAATAGTACAACTGGTCCTATGTGTTACAGATGCAGTTCAACCTTCTTATTCGATCACATATCATTACACAAAATGAACCACTGTTAGCTAGAAATGCCGTCATCAATGAAGTCATCGTTAGAAATCAATGATTATATTAGCTTGTAAGGTCTGCTGGCCAGGACTCTAGGTATCCTTTATGTCCATCTCTTGTGATATATATTAGATGGACATATTTGTGCAAGGCTGTAGCATTTGATGACTTCTCATAAACAAAAGATGCTATTTATAAATCTAAGAGCCCATAGACTGAAGTCTTCTTGTACTATATTAGTGCTAACAAAGCATTCTGCAACTCTATAATTACATCACATTTTTATGGGTTTAATGGTACTTAGCAACTATTATACACAATTATTGGTAGTATTTTTTATTAATAGTAGCCAGTTTTGGTTTGTAAAGATAGAATAACATAAGAATTGAGAAGTTCTCCAAAGCGTCAACCTTTATTTACACTTTATCTTCCTCAGACCGGAATAGAAATGAGTCTTGTGCATGACTCTCTTGTTGGGTGTCCCTGAAATCCTGATTTTCTAATGCAATGCATTAGAAAAGGAAGCTCCAATAGTGTATATTAAAGTTGCTGCAGTTAAAAAGCTCGTAGTTGGATCTTGGCATTGAGCTGGCGGGCCGCCGCTAGGCGAGCTACCGCCTGTCCCAGCCCCTGCCTCTCGGCGCCTCCCCGATGCTCTTGACTGAGTGTCCCAGGGGTACGAAGCGTTTACTTTGAAAAAATTTGAGTGTTCAAAGCAGGCCGGTCGCCTGAATACTTCAGCTAGGAATAATGGAATAGGACTCTGGTTATATTTTGTTGGTTTTCGGAACTGGGGCCATGAAAAAAAAGAAAAAAAAAAGAAAAGGAAGCTGCTAAGCTATCTTACTGTGTTTCAAAAGCAAAGCTGGACAAATGCTCACTTATCTCCGGAGACATGGATTGGAGCAATATAATTATGCAAACTTGCAGATATCATTGGAAAATTAATACACTGATTCCCATGTGCTCTTAGTATTTAATGTGTGAATGTAAACTACCACTGAATGTATATTTATACGTGTAATCACTTGATATTTGTGTTTTAAGGTATGAGAGAACGTGAAACATTTGAACTTAATCAATTTCACATTTTTCTGAAAGACAATGGAGCTTATAGGCGCTGCTTACATTTCCAAAGTTTCCACTTGATACAGTGGAAAGAGACACAAAATGTTGTTGTTATTTATTCGTTCAATCGTGTCCGAATCTCCATTACCCTATGGACCTCAGAAGGCACAATTGTTGTGTCTCTGGTTGTGCCCGTCCATAAGGTTATCTTGGCAAAGATACTGGAGTGGGTTGCCAGTTCCTTCGTCAGTGGACCGAGATTTATCTGGCACTACATGGTATAACTCACAGCTCCTCTGAAGTACACTCCACTACGGCAAGGTAGCAATCCAATAGGTGTTGTTTTATAAGAAAATAGTGGAACTACCAGGAACTACACATTTGTATATTTTAAATGAAAGGCCATTTTATATATATATATATATATATATATATATATATATATATATATTCACATTCAAAACATGTTCTTAATTTCTCAATTGTAATTCTCAAAAGTGTTAGAGAACAAATGGATTTGTAGGAGGTAAAGACTGTAATATATAATCTGCTAATGCTGATACTGCATTTGCATTGTGAGAATGCTTGTGTGTATAAAGCACAAACAAACAAACAAACATGTTAGAGAAAATATGTGGTATGTTGAGACTAATATGTAGCAATTTGAAATGAAACACAACAATGTGCCACAACAGTATAGCAATGTGAATACCAATGCAGCAGATTGCATCCGTTTTATATTACAGATACACTGGCTTTTGTAATGTATAGAAATAGTCTATTCACAAGGGGAAGCACATTATCAAGCACATCGGTGCACAGATATGTAAATTGTCTTGGCATCTGAATGACGCTGAGAGAGGCATTTTAATCCTGCATCTCCAGGCATCATGTATCTATACTGTGCAATTGTCCTTCTGCTTCTTGTATGGGTTGTGCCATATAACAGAGCAAGGGTACGACTGATTAAAGCACATACTAAAAATCCAATATATCATAAAAATGCTCAAATGCCCCTTTTCTGTCCTGCTTTTGGACTCCAGGTCTACGATAGATTAAACCTCCCAAGCTTACAGTCTGCATCAAAATCTGATTAGCAAAGCTCCTTACAATTTATGCAGCTTCAAGCAGAAATTAAAAGGCACGCTTTTGCTCAGTTTGATACCTTTAAGACTGGGACAGCGCAGAAAATCGAATCAAATATTATTCAGCCAGCGCTGCAGCTCTAACTCTTCTCTTTGTTTAAACCATTGCAAAAATAGCCCTTTTAAACTCTTGAATCCACTATAATATTTGCATTTTTATATTATGTTAATGTGTATTTGTTTTTTAAGTCTGCTTATGTTTATCTCATATTTTCACCCCTCTAAGCAAAATGTGTTTGTTGCCTTATAAATAAAAGATAGGGATAATAACAATAAAACTCTCTCTGCTGCCAGCAGATATACACATTGCACCAGTGACTGGCTCATAAATAGCATTGCGGATCCACACTGCATAATGTACACACGTGCTCAGTATCTATTGCTGGGCCCCTGATACATGAGAACATACACTGTGCAATATCCAAGTCCATTGGACCACTTAACATTACCGTGAAACCCAAACACACACAGCATCTTCACACTACCATACTGCGGGCTGTAAACACTGTGGGGTTCATACACAGCTTGCTCCTGTCACATTGTCACTGACACACACACAATAGCTAGACACCAGACAGGAGATATTCCCTGATCTGCTCTCGTCAACTAGGTGATGTTTGTCAGAAACGATTGCTTTCCTGCACACTGCGTTTAGAAAGAGGTAACATGTATTATTTTTTAGATAAGCAGAGCATGCAGAAACCCAGGGGCCTTTGTACTGGATGAAAGGGGATTGGCAGGGCTGTTTTGTTGAGTCAGACACAGAGACAAATAACATCTTTATATGACATATGTATTAAAGTGTTTTGTGACTTATAGCATACCACACGCAATATGCAGTCTGAAAATGATATTTGTTTCAGGGCACAAGTTTATCACAGGCGGATGTGTATTTTTTATGCACTGATATATTAAATATTAAAATATACGATGGGTGTGCTGTCAAAATAGTAAATGATTTAATGTTCACAATAAAACTCACATTCTATAGTAAAAATCAGTTCCTATTGCAATGCTTCAGTCTGAATGGCAACATAAAGAGACATTGGCCAATATTCTTTAAGAGTGTTTGACTGCATTTTTAATGCTGATTCTTCATAGATTTGTGAATTGCAGCCTGAGTAAATCACGGTCCTGAAAAGCGTAAATATTTTTGCCACAAATGTATTAAATTATTTTCTTTGGAGATGGATAGGAAAGTCAATTCTATGTTGTACTAAGATTTGGCATGCCCAGGTTTTTCCAAATCTCCATGATTTAGTACATACTGCTCAAACACACACACACAAACATGGCCGGATTACCCATTAGGCCAACTAGGCAGCCGCTTCCCTGTGAGGAACTGAAATGCTGTAGTTCAATCACCTAGAACAAGAGAGTTACAACAGGAAAAAGGAACTTGCATGTACAGAAAAGGCAAAAATGGGTTGGTGCATACCTTGCATACTCACTCGCAGGGCTCCTCCACTTCACTGCCCAGGGGCTCCAAAAAGGCAGATCCAGCCCTGCATACAAAAAAATGTATTTATTGTAAGTGCTTAATTAATTTAACTTAAGTAATTAATTTAACTAAAAGCTATTGAAACACTTCTTTACTATTTCTTTAGTTGAAAGACCAGTATATTTTAGGAAGAACTTTTTAAAGAATACAATTAGCAGCTGTGTATGTTATGAACATGAAATATTTTTTAGGGGAAATCTTTACTTTGAAGGCTCTATGTAGAGATAGTTTCCATCAAGTCAGCCTTGAACATTTCCTGATAGCTTGGGTAATGAGAATATGTTCTTATCTACTAACCAGTGTGGAGGAGGTGGTGGAAAAGGAGGGAGGTGGTAGAAGTGATGAGGATTCATTGATTTGTCTGTGCTTTGTACACATTTTCCCTTCCCCTGCACATGCTTGAAAACAGGCAGCTTGCACGTACAACTGCCCCTCAGAATTGGGATCACCCCCTTCATAAATACAACCTTCACCCAACTATTTTGAATGCCTCGAGTGTCCAGTTGATCCATGACACTGTATTTTGTTCTAATAAAAAACTTTATGACATTTTCTCTGTATTCTTTAACATACAGTAGGTATCTCAGAAATGTTTTGATATTGCTTTACTGAATTACTTTACTGCTTTGCTGAAGAGGGTCAATACAATAAAAAAAATCTATATATATTTCAGCAATTACTTTTTTCACATATATTTGTAAGTGTCCTATTTTGTCAGTTTCAACAAACTTTTACTGTGCATAAATCAATAAACTGTTAGGGCCTCATTCAATTGCGATTTGGCCAATTGAATAGGGCTCTAAATAAGCACATAGCATATTTTTTTTAAAGACGTTTTTAGTTAATGAAACCCTTGCTTGTGGATAGATGTTTACTAACTACTTTAAAAATTATATGTTATGTACTTATTTAGCGCCCTATTCAATTGGCCAAATTGCAATTGGATGAGGGCCCTAGTCTATTATACTTCATGTATGCCCCATATATAACTGTCCGGCATTTACTAACCATGTGATTTGTGTACAGGAGTGTATATCTGCCTTGGCAGGCCCAGTACGAAGACAGGATATTTTAGAGGGGTAATAGGATGCCTCACAGATACAATGCCATGGATATTTTCATCAGTATGTGAATGACAAACTATATAAATGCAGAAGCCCACATGAACCTATGCTTATAGAAATATGTGTGTATGATAATTATCAGGTATAGACATAGGAAAAGGAATAGAGGAGTAATAAGCACGTGGGGGGATCAAAATTCTCACTGGGCCTAATAAATATGTCCAACTATTGGTATGACAGTATTCCTTGAGATTTTTTGGACATAAAATGCATGCAAAAACTAAGTTGCATCTGAAAATGTAATTAAAATTATGTGTATTTACTAGATATCTTACAAAGAAATTCACCTTTTTTTAAAATATCCATATAAAAAAAAATGCTATAATAACACTGCTAATAAGAACATTATAGACAATGTGATTTATTATATTCATGTGACAATAAATCACAGTGGAAACTTGTCAGGAAATAGGCCGTTTCTTTATTTTCCATTCTCATGCTTGTGTAATGTTGAGTCATTTTGAAGTCACTGTTCACCTATCTGAACAGACCAGGGCAGACATTTTTTGATGTGCGCAGCTCCTGGATGTAACATGCTCCATATCCTGTGTCAGCTATATTACACCCACTTCCCTTAATTTAAATGTGCAGAATGTATTTGAAACATATGCCTGAATTATTTATTTATTCATTTACTCAGCAGCTTTGTAGAAGCAGAATCTGGAAAATGCTCACCTTTTGTAGAAGCTCAGGCAGATTCAGTCATTCTGATTTCCTTGCTTACTGCAGCCCCCACCACACGCAGCCCCTCTGTTTTATAACTTTACTTTACCCCTAGGCTCTTACATCCAGTATAAAGGGATCAGTGGCATAACACAAAATGCTGGACCCTGCAATATTATACGATTTGACCATTTTTTTTCAATCTGTTTAAATGTTGTGGTCACACTTTTCCTTTAGTTAGATTTGACATATGGCTATATTCACCACTACATTCACCACTCTCTTTTCCAATCCTTCACTCCTCATTCCCACCCCTCTTTAGCCATACCCACTTATCATTATCCTTTTCCGCTATTCTCAAATAGCTCTGTTCTCCATTCATTGACAATCTCTCTCCACACCCACTCACCATCTTCTTCTCTTTCCATACACACTAACTGCCTTGATCTCTTTACATACCCACTCATTGCCACAGACTCATTGCCTTCCTATCTTTCCATATCCACTCATTGCCACAGACTCATTGCCTTCCTATCTTTCCATACCCACTCATTGCCACAGACTCATTTTCTTCCTATCTTTCCATACCCACTCATTGCCACAGACTCATTGCCTTCCTATCTTTCCATACCCACTCATTGCCACAGACTCATTGTCTTCCTATCTTTCCATACCCACTCATTGCCACAGACTCATTGCCTTCCTATCTTTCCATACCCACTCACTGTTACCCATTTACTGCCTGCCTCTCTTTCCATACCCACTCATTGTTTTCCTATCTTTCCATACCCACTCACTGTTACCCATTCACTGCCTGCCTCTCTTTCCATACCCACTCATTGCCTTCCTATCTTTCCATACCCACTCACTGTTACCCATTCACTGCCTGCCTCTCTTTCCATACCCACTCATTGCCTTCCTATCTTTCCATACCCACTCACTGTTACCCATTCACTGCCTGCCTCTCTTTCCATACCAACTCATTGTCTTCCTATCTTTCCAATACCCCTATTTTCATACCTACTCATTATCTTGCTCTCTTTCTATACCCATGCACTGCCACCCACTAAATACCTGTCTCTTTCCATACCCACCCAATGCCTTCGCTACCACCCTCTCTCACAGTCTCCACACAATGCCCCATTTCTCCTCTAACAGTCATAATAAACAAGCCGCAAATAGAACGCTAAGTAAAAGGGCTATTGTATTAAAAAAAAATATATTGTCTTTTAAATATACTAAATATTATACCAAATTAATCTACCAATGATATACCAAGTACTATACCAAATTAAACTTTCCTGCAGGCATCCATTTTATTTCAACAACAAGTTCTCTCTGTTACTCTCTCAGTAGGGTGTGTCCTTAGTAGGGTTTGTATAGTAGGGTGTGTATACTAATGAGCTGTTATTGCTGCTGAAAACTAGCAGCTGTTGATGCCAAACTATCATTGTATAGATAGAAACCTTCTGTTCGATCAATGTCTCATGCCACTTCAGGAGTTTGATTGCCAGAAACCAATATGGTAGATCTCACAGCAACATAAATATGTACAAGGTAATATATTAGAGGCTGTATTATTAAAGGGTACAGATCTTTCTTTGCTTCTCTGGTAATTGTATCAAAAATTTTGTTTTGACACTATTCTTTAGATTTAGCGAACATGCTTTACTTATTCCTGTAGATAAATGTGTCCAGTGCAATGTGATGTGACCATTGATTTAGTTCAAAATGTAGTTATCTTAACATCTGCTGACTTTCTCTGGGTCTTGTGTACTTAAAGTGGCATGGAAATATTTTTTTCTTTGTTGCACCAGAGAGAGGGTATTTCATAATGTGTAACTGTGTTTATTTAAAAAAAAACAAAGGTCACAGAGCACAAAAACCTATTCAGAAGTTTATCTGTTCTAGGGGGCTTGCCTTTGCCAGCCAATGAAATCTTCAGACTAAAGTATGCTCCCTGCATTTCCTGTTAGTTTCCTCTTAGTTTCCTGAACAATACTGATGACAGTTTCAAGATAGTTCTTGCGTTAAACACCTGAAAAAAGCATTTTGCATGTGATAGTCTAGCTACTTAAAATATTTTAAATACTGAATAAAACATTGACAACAGTACATTTTATGTATCTATTCTTTTCTTTCCATATATTTAATTAATAATTTGAGGCACACACTAGTATATATTTGCTTCCTTATCATTTTGTTCAGGAAATAATGAAAGTAACCAAAGTCTATATTTGCATGTAAAATATAAAACCCATTCGGCAAATGAAATGCTCAAATGAAGCTTGAACATAAATATACAATTCATCATTTTAGTTCTTTATCAATATTTTTAATGGTAATTTGGGTAAACATGCATATTTTATATTATATTTCATTACCTGGGTTCCAATATGCATCTTCTTTATTGCATTATTACATTTGTTTGCTCTTAATATGAATGGCATTCATTTATTCTTGGGCTCATGAACCCTATATTGTATTTTTATAACTGGTTTATAAATATTTTTATACAATTAAATCAGAATCAGTATTTTAGTTAAGAATTTTACTGTTAGAAATGAGCTGAAAACCTAAATTTAATACAGATTCATAGCTGCTTTTATTTAGCAACATCAATGGAGCAGAAGATGCAAATAGGACATAGCGTAGATAAGATTTCTTGTATTCTGTATGGAAAACAGCTCCATCCTGCTGCCTGGTAGAGCGTAGAAAATGAGGATGAACAGCGGGAGATGCAAAGTAAACACTCCACTATAGGGTTTTTTAAATAAAATGGATAATAAAAGGAAAAAAAAAACATAGAAAAAAATAATACAATGTTATTAATTTGAAGTAATGAACTTCTCTTTAATGACATGTTGAAGACAGCTGGAATATTGTTTTTTAATATGTGTAACACTTACATCTTCTAATTACTATACAATTTAGGTTCTGGCAAATTTGGCACTTACAGGTTGCTAACAAGCTTGGTGATATGGATATCCATATGTAAAAATAGGTGGGACAGCACTTAAGAACGTGATTTACCCACCCTAGGTAATAACCATTAAAACATAAAATATAGTACAAGATATAAGAGCCCTTTCTCCCCATACTGATTAGAGCTCACATTGTATGTATAATGACCCTACAAACACAGTCTAAATACAATGCATGATGCTGGTGTGTAAATGGAAGTGCTAATGCTATTTTTTTCTACAGGATACAGTGGTGAAGGGGGGGGGGGGGGGGGTATTTGCTCCCTTGCTGATTTTGAATGTTTGTCCAATGGCAAGGAAATTATTATTATTATTATCGTTTATTTATAACGCGCCAACATATTCCGTAGCGCTGTACATAAAATTATCAGTCTATAATTTTAATGGTAGGTGTATTTTAACAGTGAGAGATAGAATATAAAGCAAAACAAGAAAAACTTATGTCAAAAAAGTTATAAATTGATTTGCAGGTCAATGAGGGAAATAAGTATTTGACCCCTTCGACTTAGCACTTGGTGGCAAAACCCTTGTTGGCAATCACAGAGGTCAGACGTTTCTTGTAGTTGGCCACCAGGTTTGCACACAACTCAGGAGGGATTTTACCCCACTCCTCTTTGCAGATCCTCTGATGTTTGGCAACTCGAACCTTCAGCTCCCTCCACAGATTTTCTATGGGATTAAGGTCTGGAGACTGGCTAGGTCACTCCAGGACCTTAATGTGCTTCTTAATGTGCTGGAATACCCATCCGTGACCCATTTTGAATGCCCTGGCTGAGGGAGGGAGGTTCTCATCCAAGGTTTGACGGTACATGTCCCCGTCCATCGTCCCTTTGATTCAGTGCAGATGTCCCAAAGCATAATGTTTTCACCTCCATGTTTGATGGTGGGGGTGGTGTACTTGGGGTTATAGGCAGCATTCCTCCTCCTCCAACACGGGGAGTTGAGTTGATGCCAAAGAGCTTGATTTTTTTGATCTGAACACAACACTTTCACCCAGTTCTCCTCTGAATCATTCAGATGTCTATTGGCGAACTTCAGACGGGCCTGTACATGTGCTTTCTTGAGCAGGGGGACCTTGTAGGCGCTGCCGGATTTCAGTCCTTCTAGTATGTTACCAATTGTTTTCTTGGTGATTATGGTCCCAGCTTCCTAGAGATCATTAACAAGATCCTTCTGTGTAGTTTAGGGCTGATTCCTCCCCGTTCTCATGATCATAGAAACTCCACAAGGTGACATCTTGCATGGAGCATCTGACCGAGGGAGACCGGCAGTTATTTTGTGTTTCTTCCATTTGCGAATAATCGCACCAACTGTTGTCACCTTCTCACCAAGGTCTTGTAGCCCATTCCAGACTTGTGTAGGTCTAAAATCTTGTCCCTGACATCCTTGGACAGCTCTTTGGTCTTGGCCATGGTGGAGAGTTTGGAATCTGATTGATTGATTGCTTTTGTGGACAGGAGTCTTTTATACAACAAGTAACAAGCTGCGATTAGGAGCACTCCCTATAAGAGAGTGCTCCTAATCTCAGCTTGTTACCTGCATAAAAGACACCTGGGAGCCAGAAATCTTGCTGATTGATAAGGGATCAAATACTTATTTCCCTCACTGACCTGCAAGTCAATTTATAAAAAAATGTTGACATGCATTTTTCTTTTTGTTGTTATTCTGTCTCTCACTGTTAAAATACACCTACCATTAAAATTATAGACTGATCATTTCTTTGTCAGTGGACAAACGTTTTAAATCAGCAGGGGAGCAAACACTTTTTTCCCCCACTGTACTACCAAATGTGTGATAAACCAAATGACACTTGTATAACATTTGGGTGTATAGGTGTATTTAGATTTCATGCCGCCCCGGGCCCCCCATACCTCACTTCCAGCTCCTGCATTCCCCTTTCTATATCTCAACTTATACAAGAAGTACACGTAGAGACAGAAATATCACTGCATGTAGACATTGACCATAGCATAGTAAATATGGATTCTCAAACAGTAATAACTACAACAATTACACACACCAACACACACACACACACAAATTGTGATTTTAAAGGCCACAGCTCTTTTATTAGTGAATTAACAGGTAATAAAAACCAAATGATGAGAGGTACTTGCCCACCCATAAACTCAACTTAAGGGGACCCCATGCCCCAAGAGTACCGATGCCTCATGATGAGCAAACCCTGGTGCCCACTCCTCACTGTGGGCAAGCACACTCCCCCACCCAGCTGTGACAAGACCACCAAACTGGATATTCTGCTGATGATCCAAGGAGGAATAACTGCTGGACCAGGGTACTGAGTTACGAAGAAAAGAGAACTGTTAACACCAACCACTTATATTAACCCTTTAATAAATGACCCTTTACATAACCAATTGGCAGACAACCAAAACCCAAAACTTCCCATCCTATTACTAGCCCAGTCAAATTCCCATTACCTTAACTACTTACATCCATGGGATCCCTTACTGTGCATATACAAACATATTTAAATGCACTGCAACTTCAGGCAGCCAACTGCCTAATGAAAATATACTGCCCTAGGCCTGGGCCTCATGGGCTTAGGTAGAAACACACCCCTGATATTATTAGTATTATTAGTATTAATAGTATTTTAGAGAGACAATAACCTCCTGAAAAATAATATGGAAGATTACGAGGGCATCACATATTTTAGTTTACTATCTGGGTGCAAAGATAGGACACAAATCGGAAGGACGCATTTTTTGTGTTATTATTAGATGGACCTGTATTTATTCCATTTATATAATGATTAGGCGGGTGTGCATGGATTATTATAAAATGCAATAGCTGTACTAGTGTAAGGTATAATTAAAATAATAAGGTGCGTTTACTTACCCGAGTGATGGGAATAATCCAGCAACATTAGATGTAGAAAACAGAGCTAGAGAGGGATTATGTTAATGTACATACAATATACACTTTAATATTTAAGAGTATTAAGTGATTGTAAGAGTTCCTCCAGACACAAGACTCCATTGAAAAGCACAAGATTTATAGTAACGTTCTCATGGACCTGCTTTGCACGCCACTCCAATTTAACCAGTAAAACTAAATGTTTTGGTTCCTATGGCTCCTCTTGAACTGGGTATTACCATTATATGAGATAAATAACAAATATATTAGTATGTTGCATGCTGATACTTTATTTAAAGTACACATGACTTGAAGGGAAAGAAGCCATTTCATTTAGAAAATATGCATGAAATGTATGTTATGTGGCATGTTACTGTTTTGATTTACAAATGTTCCCAGTCAGCTGGACAGAATCATATATTATGCAGAAATATAAGCTCACAAGGAGAAACCACAGCGATATAAAGCACCCTGGATCAAATATATAATGGAGCACCCGTGAGTCTCAACAGATTATAAACTATGAATTCAAGAGCTGCACTAATCCATGCAGGGAAACTGATAAAGCAGTATCAAAAACACATTTTTTGTCAGGGAGCTGCATATAAAATGTTCTGTACAGGATTTTGCATTAAATATAGATGGTGTTGAGTTTGTGAATGATCAATATATTCAATCAACGTAAACCCCTCAACAATAATGCACCCTCTTGTCTCTAAATACTCTCCCAACTGTCCTCTTAACTCTGCTAATGACCTTCTTCATTCCTCCTCCCTTGTCACTTCCTCTCATTCCCGCCTTCTGGCCTTTTCATGTGCGGCCCATATTCTTTGGAACTCCTTGCCTTGCTCCAGTAGACTATCCTCCTGCCTCAAAAACTTCAAAACCTCACTAAAAACTCATGTTTAAATAAGTGTTTCACCTACATTATACCTCACCTATACTCTATAGACTGTAAGTCTGCGAGTTTGCAATCTTATTGGGTGCTTTAGAGAATTTTAAACTCAATGCCTCCATTCTTTTGTAATTTGTTAAATAGTTTTTGACTTGTATCTACCCTGTTTAGCCCTACAGAATATGTTGACGCGTAAGAAATAAAAGATAATAATTATAATAATAATCATCAATGTCATATTTGAGTATATACTTCTCTGTTCAGAAAACTGTAACAATGAAGTTTCTTGGAATAATTCATGCTAATTTCAGTTTAGGACACTCTCTATTTTTTTAGGAAACACTGTAGTAAATATACCTATTACGTTGTTTGCTTGTTTGTGAAAAGAATTTAGCTCTTGATAGAATAAAACAGTGCATCCAGTAACAGTATGGCTTCTTGTGTGACTCATTGACCCACAGAACAAGCAGCCATTTTGTTTTTTGCAGTAAGGTGCTAATGCCTAAAGGTGTTTTTTTTTTGGGGGGGGGAGTTAGGCTTGTTTAGACCCTTAAATACAGGGACTCCCGATTAACCAGCAACTACAGTTATCCGGCAATAGGGGGTCCCCATAGGTGCCGGATAACGTTTTTTTTTACTGTATATATATATATATATATATATATATATAAATATATATATATATATATATGTATATATATATATATATATATATATATATTGGATGGCAGGATATCAGCACTTGCGCCAAAAAAATGTACTATTTACTTGCTAAAAAGTATCTAGAAAGAGATAGCCATAATATAAAATAAACAGAATGATGAGTAACAATACAGTTCAAGCATAATAAGCCTTCTTAATACTTTTCGATAATCCTAATTAAACATTTACTGTGGTAATGCAATTCAAGATTAGTAGCTAGTTAATGTAACATTATTTGGATTAAGTTTTATTTATTATTTAGAAGAAGATAGCATTTTATTTATTAAGCTGACTAAATAGCCAATTCTCTTTTTAGAAGCAAATTGCTCCAGTCAGGATTGTTGACATCACATTTTTAGAAGCAATGCAGCTGTCTAGAGTATTTATGGAAAGTAGGGGAGAAAGTTTAAGTTGATGCAGTTGTCACTAAATATTAATCAAAATAATGTCATCTGGATGATATGCAGTAATAGATCTCCAGTGATTTGTGGCATTGAATGTGCAAGTGCTCCTAGGAGCAAGGTGAACTCATGTCAGCAACATGTTTGTCTGAATACATGTTTTTATTTTGTATTTATTATAGACTAAGGTTTGTGTTGGTCTAGGATATAATGAATAAAAAATGTAAATGAAAATCTGACAAAGAAGCTACTCTTTGTATTGCATATAACAGTGTAAGCCACATGGAGCAGGAACATGTTGTATGCGATTAATTTTATCCTCACGTTTTTTTTTATTTTATATACTTTGTAATTAACTGTAATTTTTATAATTAAACACAAAATATGCAAACCAAAGGAAAAAATATATATATACAGTTAAAATACTGTACAGAATAATATACAATCTGACATTTTTGATAAAGTGTTCAAACAGCTGATATAAGTTCAAAGACGTTGATTTAAGATTGTGATTAAATTAGAAGAGTGTCAGCATTGTGCTCTCATAGGTATATACCCACCCACACTTGGGCCCTCATTCAATTACGATTTGGCCAATTGAATAGGGCTCTAAATAAGCACATAACATATATTTTTTAAAGAAGTTTTTAGTTAGTAAGCATCTATCCAAAAGCAAGGTTTTTGCTAACTAAAAACTTATTTAAAAAAAATATGCTATGTGCTTATTTAGACCCCTATTCAATTGGCCAAATCGCAATTGAATGAGGGCCTTGATATTTTGTACTCGGAGAAGGATTCCTTCCTGGTTTTAAACAAATAGATAAAGATAATGTTTGTAGTATTATACGCTAGAGATGGTTATAGGAGCAGTGCAGATACTGAGACTTGTATAATACACCCAAATGATCTATAAAATGATAAACCCACATAGAAGTACTGATTAGTCACACTTGGTCTCCAGAAGGAATGCTGGAGCAATAATGCAAAACAGGAGTCATTCCCACCTGGGTAAACAAGTATTTTGTGGTCCATGAATTTGATTGTTTGTCTGTGATGCTTCTGTGTATATTGGAAAGTAAAGGTCCATCCCCAGGATCCTGTATGCCATGCATGTATTTATTAGTCAGCTGTAGCCCTAGGCTGTAAGCTGGATGCCATGTTGAGTTTGGTGTAAAGTCCCAGGTGTCCATGTTTGGGGGGATATTACTGATGTAATACAGATCTTTGCGTACACTCTCAATCTTATTATTTCCAGATTTGTTTTGCACTAATACCATCAAACATGTAAGGTTATTAGAAATCCAGTTCTTAAATGCTGGTATTGCTTCAGTATCTTGGAGCTGAGGTGTCTTGGATTGGTGTGGGATGTGTTGTTGTTCCAGTTCCCCTGGTGCGAAAAATGGGCTTGACTTAAGTATTAATTTCAGGATGTGCAGGTTGGATATCCCAGTCTGATACTTCCAGGTCCCAACTAAGTTCAGGAAGATGGCATAATTAAACTAAAATGCACAACACTTTCTTTTAGATAATCTATAACCTCAGCTCACAGCATTCAAACAATTTTACACCGTTTAGTTACACTAAAAAGGATGGGGGTAATCACAAATTCCATATAACAGTAATGTCCTGGAAATTCTGGACTTTGCAAAAAGATCAATCTTAAGCCTTGGATCAAACACCCATATGTCTTTTGTGTTAAATTTCAAGAAGTCCTAATTTAGACAAACAACTAGTTCAGTCTTTGTACAGATCCAATACCTTTGTATAGACTCAATACCTTTGTATAGACCCAATACCTTTCTACAGATCCAATACCTTTGTACAGGTCCAATACCTTTGTACAGATCCAATACCTTTGTATAGATCCAATACCTTTCTACAGATCCAATACCTTTGTACAGATCCAATACCTTTGTATAGACTCAATACCTTTGTATAGACCCAATACCTTTCTACAGATCCAATACCTTTGTACAGATCCAATACCTTTGTATAGACTCAATACCTTTGTATAGACCCAATACCTTTCTACAGATCCAATACCTTTGTACAGATCCAATACCTTTGTATAGACTCAATACCTTTGTATAGACCCAATACCTTTGTACAGATCCAATACCTTTGTACAGATCCAATACCTTTGTATAGACTCAATACCTTTGTATAGACCCAATACCTTTCTACAGATCCAATACCTTTGTACAGATCCAATACCTTTGTATAGACTCAATACCTTTGTATAGACCCAATACCTTTCTACAGATCCAATACCTTTGTACAGATCCAATACCTTTGTATAGACCCAATACATTTGTACAGATCCAATACCATATTTGTAAAAACTATTTTTTCCTAATTTGCACTGGTTATATGTTTAGTTTCCTTTGTGTGTGTTCTTAATAATTGTAAAGGTAATTAAACTATTCCACCTGCTTAAGTTTTCTGCTCTGTGATAGAGGAAATGTAATTTACCAAAGCTTTACAATTTGAGGGAAGATGCTTGCTGCTCTTATACAAGATTATCATACCATCTGGCTGCCTTTTTTTAAAAGTATATTATGATGCTTTCTGAAGGATCTTTATTGATCATTATTCCAATATCCAATGCATTCTTAAGTAGCTACTTACAATTAATGCAAGATGCTTATCATGAATACCATTAAACACCATACTATTAACAAACATCACCCTGCTTCATTATGTAGTCACCCTCCTATGGGGTAAAATAAGTCAACAGAAGGTTGTGTTAACTGCACATAATTATCACTTGATTGAGGATGGTGATAGTGTGATTAGGGAATAAAATGTGTTTATTTAAATGTATTGCTATTGGTATCTGTCTAATACATAAACATGTGATGCCACTAAAATAACTACAACATTAAGTGAATTGTACATGCGTATAATAACTAGATATGATGCTTAAATATACACATAAAAGAATGATGCTGTTTATAATGCATGTACAATGTTGTATCTTCTACCATAACTGCTGGCATAAAGGACAGTTAGCAATATTAACAAATGTAACTTCATAATGAAACAAATATTGATTGGTGTCTTCTCTCTGCATGCCACAACTGATATTTGGAGCAGGTCTGTGCCCACTAAACAGATGCCCAAGCAGTCCAGAGATCACATATAATAGTTCCCGTAGTGTGTAACAATCCAGTGGGAGTGCATGCGCATTACGGAATTCTTACGGAATTCTGTACGCAACACAGGGCGCGCATGCACACAGCGCTGCACAAGCCGTGCATGCGCAAAGTGTGGCGCACAGTGCAAGGGATGGGGGGGACACAGGGGGGAAAGGGACACAGGAGAAGGGGGGGGGGGAAGAGATGCAGGGCCGGTGGGGCAGAGACACAGGGGAGGGAGGAGGGGGGAAAGGAGGGGGAAGAGACACGGGGGGGGGGGGAGGACACAGGGGGGAAGAGACATGGGGGAAGAGACACATGGGAGGGAGGAGAGGCACAGGAGTGAGACACACAGGAGAGGGGGGAGAGACATGGGGGAAAAGATGCAGGGGAGGGGGGAAGAAATACAGGGAGAGAGTGGGGGGGGAAGAGACAGGGGAGGAAGAAGGGTGAGAGACACAGGAAAGGGGAAGGAAAGAGACAGGGGGGGGGGAATGGGGAAAGAGACATGGGGGAGACACAGGGGAAGGGGGGGGGGAGACACACATTAAATATTATCCTGTCAATTTTGACGGGCAAGTTACTAGTAGTACAATAAGTCATTAAAATAGGAATATGCCACCTTTCAGAAGCTGAGTGCCAGGTCTTCATTTATTTGCTCTAATTTAGGATACTGAAATACAGTTACATATACAAATGTACAAACAAATGCAATTGTGCATGTAAATGTATTTCAGTACCCTAAATTAGAGCAAATAAGTTTAAACATGTACCGGTATTTACTTCACATACGACTATTGTCCTTGCTTTTCTTATCGAAGTTCTTGTTTACAACACATATTAGATACTTCTTCATTCCGTCTCATCAAGTACCAGAATTACATCCCCAACTCAACTCTCCCACATTCAATTTTGACTAACCCCCATGATATCATTAAGCCTTATCACTTACAGCGCTGCTATACCTTATCAACCCCCCTATCACCCTTCACCATCTGACATCAATTCACTCATCAGATCACCTTCATTAAATCCTCAATTTTATGAAACCAAGCCATCCTCACTTCACAGGACTTGTTCATCCCCGGGGTGACAAAAGGCTGAAATTGATACCACATCCCTCCCCCCTTCATAGGCACAGAAGTATAACTTCCACCCAACCTTTAAAAGCAACCATAAAGCAGTTATCAATGAACACTTTACTATTGCCAATGCAAGATATGGTTAGGGACTGTTACATTTAGGTCCTAGATATTTGACTTTGTTGGAGTGTAGGATTATTTGGCACCATTTAGGGACATTAAATAACATATTAAGAAATCATATAGATTTATTCTGTTGTCTTATGCTTTTTAAAATTATATTAGATAGTAAGATAAATAGATTGGTAACCTTCAGAAATCCACATGATAATGGAGAGTGGATAAAAAGCTCATACTGAAAATTGCATTGCTTCTCTGTAACAAATCCATTATATATTGTATTCAGATTCTCTGCCTACATTACATATTTCACAAGGCAATAAAAATCATTGCCAGATGCTTTTAATCCAGGATTGTAATATACAATCCTTTCATAATACATTGAAAAGAACAGGGTAGAAGCTACTGAAAAATAAGCTACATCAAAAGTATTTATTTATCAAATTATTTAAAAGTTAATACTATACAGCGTCACGGCCCAAAGATGAGGGGCCACATGAATCCCCAAGACTCTCACTCTAGGTGGTGACTTTTGTCTTCAATCTCTCAGCGCCAAGCAATTCAATTCAGATCAGGACATTATTCTTGGAGAAGCAGGAAAGATCAGATCCCTTTAATTAGGATACAAGAAATGCACATGCACCTTTCCTTAGTGCAGACAGACTGGTCTCTTTATTCGTCTTACACAGAGATTTCACAAACTCAAAAAGATTTCACCCACAAGAGCAGGGCCCATAATTCTAAATGGATACCCATGCAATATGTGAGTGGTTTTACAACTTTATACCTACCATAACTTACATAGTGTTTGGTCAGTGTCATGTATTAGGTAAGTAGAACCTAGAGAGAACTCCCTTTGCAGTATTGGCACCAACCAAACCAACAGTAATGCCAGTTAGGTACAAAGCTTATTTATAAAACACATTTCAAAGGAATGAAAAGTCAGACATATTTTATTAAACATGCTTTGGGTCTTACAATTTCACGTGTTTAAACCGGCCCCTGGATATTACACACAATTACACTGGTCATTTTCTATCTGATATGGTCTGTATATAAAAACAAACTCATTATAAGTTAATCAGTATACTTCTTCTTGCTGAGTTATATACCCTTCTGGAAACTGTACAGCTTCCCTACTAAAAAAACATTAGGCTGTTGTTTACTGGAAGACTGTTTATTTTCACAAAATTGCACAAGTATTTGTTTGGGAGGTTTTTAAAACCAAGTGTATTACTAAGTATTTTTTCCATTATATGCTTTTGCCAAATATGGGACATCCACACAGTTAAAAGCAAACAGACTCAGATTTCTCATTTTCATTAAGAATGCATCCAGCTTAGCCTGAATTTCCTATTTTGGTATTACTGTTGAAGCATGGAGTAAGGAGAGTTTACAGGAGCATAAACAAGTATGTGACTGGAGATTCACATATGGAAAGCGCCTGAAAATCGCACTAACCCCTTGGTCTTTCCTACCACACACAAATGTTTTCTACATCTCTTTAAGCGTTAACTTTTTTTTGTCCCCCAGCACAAGATTGCTTATGTACAAGGCATAAAGTACCCCAGTGAAAACAGCAGAACCAACACAAAATGAGAAAGATATTTATAGACATACTGCACGTGTTTTGAATTAAAGCAAATTCATTTTTCTTGTAATCACATTTCTGATCTCCCTGTGCACATTCCATAAATCCCACAGCTTGGAGTTGTTGGCCCTGCTATTCCAGGTTAATTCTTTAAAAAGTTTATGAGGAAAATTAAGAAACATTGTAACCCCTTTGGTAACCCTAAAAATATTGGTCTATACGTTTTGAAAATAACACAATGTTCTGCTGAATTCCATTTGTATTCTTCACTGAATTTGTTTCTCAGAAAAGGTAGATTCTTGAAGTGATATAAAGGTTAAATAAACATGTTTTGAAATAAATTACTTGGCTTAAATCTTTAAAAGTTTCCAACAGACTATTGCTTTTTTTTTTTTTTAAATACAATATTTTCCCACGTGCAAAGACCTGGAGCCTCATTCAATTGAGAAATTGTAGCTTACAGGAGCCCGTAATGTAGCCCGTAAACTAAGATGCTATTCAATTGGCATCTTTTTGCGATCCGCAAGCGGTCTACGAATTACGGGCTGAAAATCCCTGTTGTTGTTACAGCCGTAACTTATGCCCCATCTAAGCCATTCCGAGCGCTAAAATCTCAAATCGCATTCAATTGCTACAATTCCACAAGCCCGCAATTGTTTTCACACCCGTGAATGGCAAATCTAGAAGAGAATCCTACAGGTTCCAGATAGGACCCGCAGAGGGGTTAAAGACATGTCCGTAGTACTGTAAATCCAAATAAAAAATCACTACTGCACTGTAAATGACCGGGAAAGCGATGAAAGACATTAGAATTAATTGCTCAACAGTCTCAGGCTCGCAAATCTGCAGTAGGATTTTTTTTTTCTTTATGTTTCGGGGTTATATCAAACTTGGGAATCAATGACTTAATACATATCAGGCCTCCCACATGGACTAGAACAGTATTGGCATACATTTTTATTATTTCGTATTTTGGGGGTTTGCGAGTCTGATCGCATATCGGACCTCTAAACGCTAATTGATTGACATGTGACCTCCATCTTATATTGCAGTAATGATGGATGTCTGATTTTCTATTGGCTGTTTCTTGTTTCTGACTCGAGAGTTATAGCCTTGTTTAATTGATCTGGCTCACGCTCTGAAATGCTAAATACAAGTGCGTTTTTGGATTTCGGTCCACAACTTGCGGGTTTGTTCAATTGAATCGCTCCATAATTGGCCTGTATAACGTATATGTTGCTATTGAATGAGGCCCCTAGCATCTTCATACTGAAGCTGGACAATAGGGTCACCTTGCTCTATTGCTCCTTCACTAATAACAGAAATCAGATCAGAGTGAGGATGGTCTACATCCTGTGAAGCAATGGCTGGCAAACAATAATATTGTATTGTATGTAATCAAGAGCAGGGTCAAAACTTGTTGGTAGCATGAAGTAGGACTTCCCACTCCTAGTCCAAAAACCACCCCAGCAGGTCAGGATTTGAGGATATCTGTACCTACAGTTACTGAGCCATTTTAGCATATCTGTTCTCATCAGTGATATTTTTATATCCTGGCTTTTTGGGTCATGAAGACTGGGACTGGGAACTACTGATATTCCAATAATACTATATATAAATATAATAAAAGTTCAGTGGATACCATAAGAGCTGCAGGGGATTCCATTACAATGGTATTTTGGGATGGCTGACACATTATGTGGATCACTAAAATGATTGAAAAGGTCATTTTAATGGCCTATTTCATTTCTTTGTGAGTATTTATGTTTATAATGTTCCTATGAAAGACCACATTTATTATTTGAAGGGAATCCTTCTAGACATGGAGGATGAGTGACATTATTACTAGTTGTTACTGTGTTCTGTAATTTTTCAGTTACATTTTCATTATGTATCAGGAAACTATGACACACATAGAGGTAATTCAGAAGTACTCATTAAACATTTCTATGACGCACTTTTTCCTTATTAGACATAAGTGATAGGCGCCCACCGATATAACTGGCAAATGCTTGGCTCTCTGTTTTTTAGTTTACAGACTAGTATGTTTGGTGGAAAAATACATTTGGTTTGCTGATATAAAACATCTGACATCCAGTCAATTGATTTTTCTGTTTAGATCACTAATATAGGGCAAACTTTAATTGGCCAAATTTGAGATCCGGGAGCCCATAAGTGTGGTTGCAGGCAAATTTGCTATTTAATTTTTGCTGGCTCCAATCGGGTTACAATTTACGGGCTTGAAAATATTGTGTCCGTCAAACTCGTAACTTACAGCTTTCAGAAGCCTTTGATCTTTCACTTTCGCAAGGCAAAAATCGCTATTCAATTGCTCAATTTCCCCAAGCTCACAAATGTATCCACACTCGTAAGCCGCAAATATTCGTAGCACTGTAAATACTATTAAAAGATCAAACCTGCACTATAAATAACGGGGAAAGAGATGGCAGACATTAGAATTAATCGCACATTAGTCTCCAGCTCGCAAATCTGCAGGAAATACATTTTTATTTTATATGTCTTTTCGGGGTTAAAACGTTCTTGGGTATCAATGAGTTAATACATATAAGGCCACCCATATGGACTAGAACATTAATTTTCATAATTCTGTTTTTTCCATGTTTTGCGAGTCTGATTGCATATTGGACCCCAAAATCTAATTGAATGAAAGGAAACCTCCATGTTTTACTGCCGTAATGCGGACTGTCTCTTTTCCTATTGTCTTTTTCAAAATGGGAGGTTACGGGTTTGCTTAATTGATCATGTTCCTGCCCTAATCTGCTCCGAAACAGTGCATGGTTTATGATTGTCGCTGCAAGCCTGCAACTTGCGAGCTCGAGCAATTGAATACTCTCGCAAACGGAGACCAACAGGAGCCCGCAACTAACATGCGACTGCGATTGAGTTACGGGCTTGGAATTGAATGTGGCCCATAATCAGCAAAGCTTTCTGCTTAACAGCTGTTTAATGTATCTATTACACCTTTAAGAAACTATTTCTTTCAAAACATTAATTAATTCCTCACTTTAATGTTCTTAGCTAGTGTTTTTCATTTGTTACAATATATATCCTTTGTTGAATTTCTTGTATTTTAATGTTTCTATCACATCCTACCTCTTTTTTATATTTTCTACATGTTCAAGGTATTCACTACTTTAATAGCTCTAATTTTGGACCGTACCTAATGTATATCATTCCAGACATGTGCTCTCAATATTGTAGGTGATATCTGACCATTGTATTTTTCTATTGCTTGTATCACCCCTCCATATTATACAAGCAAGCATCCTGATAGTGTGTTTCTGTAGTGCTCCTCATTTATACATTTGAGTTATTTCTTCTAAAGCAACATATAAGGGCCATTCTGCATATTGACATACGTAAGTTGCTTTTGAGATAACATATTTATATGTGTACCTTACAGTGCAAGTGCATTTTGGCTTATTTGTATCACCGCTAACATGTGTCACATTTATTATCTGCATTGTTTCCTTAAGAAATAACTGCATCTATGACAATTATTACTTAAAGTCAACAGCAAGCTGCATCCATATGACTTTGTGAGCTGTTGGCTTAATTAAAGGTATATTTGAGTTTCCCTGATTGTAATATTAAAATAAACTAGTGTTTGTTTGCATATCTAAACATAATTTTACTAACAAGTGTTTAAAAGTTCTGTTTTCACTTACTTAAATCTTCCAAACAGTCCCTACAAAGGTCTGCCCTAAATCTCATGCACACAATGTTTCTATTGGTAGGAGATATACTAGCCACTTCCAGACTGTTTCAACAGCATTGTTTGAATATGCATTCTGATCTGATCTCCTGGGTCCTGTTTTCTGATTGCTGCATGGACCGACCAATGGCATGATCTATTGTTTATGACCCTATGCTGCCTATCCCTGACCATGGCCTGACCACTATTCTTGAATCTGGTCATTCTGATCTGATGTTTTTGGTATCCCTATTGCTACATATTTCAGTTTGGCTTGATACTTCCACTGCTTTTACTTTATTGTTTTTATCCTTTATTTGTACTTTACCGGCATATTCATAGCGCTATACAGGGGTTGAGTACAAGGCAAAACCAATTTTAACAAATTGCAAATGGTGAAGGGCCCTGTCTTTGAGCTTAGAATCCAGTGTCCATAGTGCTTTCCCCAAGAAAACTTGCAAACTTACAATCTAAAGATTGTACTTTATTTTACTTTGTTTGTTTTTTGGGGTAATCATCAGTTTGGTGTGGAGTAAGCTTAGAGTGAAGCACGGACCTTAGGTTAGACGGTACAAATCCTTGAAAAAAAATCTGAAATTACTAAAATATAAATATGTATACTATAATTAATGTATGATTCAAATAAGCTCAGATTTTCTTGTAAAACCTAAAACATGTACACAGGCACATGTAATGGGATTTGGAGGATCTAAATACGGCTTTCAGTCTCAAATAGAAAACATACAGAGTTGGAAAAAAATGTTTATTTTTATGTTTGTTCATTGATCTATTTTTACTTCAGTGGTTGCAGATTATAGAGCATAATGACGCAGACGGGATAGTTTTATTTTGTTTTGTTTTTGAGAATGCACCACGATCAGATTACTCCCAGTGACGGCACGTTTTATAATCAGATCCACCGGCTTGGAGCAGTGGCTCATTTTAGATGAAATATGTTTCCTAACATAACTGTGGTTTCAGTGAGGATTTAAAATCTGGTACGTCAGAGAGTTTGTCCTTGAGTGTGTCTTTGAAGGAGGTATTCCAAATACTTTAACAGCTTGGGTGCCCTATAATGTGTCCTGAAGCTCAGGATAATACAGGATGTGGCAGCTATATTATTGTGTCTGATGTTTGTTTCTAGGGGTGTTAGTGGAATAACAGACTTTGAATGTGAATTCTTTTGTATCCATTGATCTCTCTAATGTTAAACCTCAAACCCTCGTTGATCCTTAGCCTTTCTGAAATATTCAACCATCTTTCTAGCCAAAGCATTTTTTAATTTCCTTACTGTAAAAGCCTCTACCACCACTATAAAAAAAAGATGTATTTTGATTTTCTGTGATGAATTCCTTCCATACAGTCCTCCAGTCCCAGGCAACCTTTAAATGTGATCTCCTTTTCTATAATTTTACGTTCTCACCTTTCATGTGGCCTTAAAGAGACACACAAATATGCTCTAGTATTAGTAATAACAAGAACTTTGTTGTAGTAAGCTTTGTGAAATGTGTCTGTCAATCAGATTCTCTGAGTCTTCCACCAAGTCCTGCCACTTATCTCTGTGTTAGCATGTAATTATTGCTAATCATTACTCTCTGGGGGATTACACATGCTCACATTGATTAAAGGGACATAGAGGTTACCTGTTTTTAAATATTAAAGTAATCTACCTAGGTGTTTTTATGTGCATATTTAAACATTCTTTTATTAAAACAAAAAAAAAGCTTATTTTTAAACTCACTAAAACTTCAAAAGAGTCACTGCAAAGGTCTGCCCCATGTAGCTCGTGCACATAGTTGATAATGCTGCTGAGCCACAGTCTGCAATTGGCTAGTACATCTAGTACTATAGAAAGACCTACAGGGGGTGGGCCTATGTAGAGACTATTTAAAAGGATTCAGTGAGTAAAAACAGAGCTTTTACGCACTTGTTGTTAAAATGATATTTAAATTTGCAAACAAATATTTTGGTCGCTTATTTTAATATTAAAAACAGGGAGGCCTCCATGCAATTTAAAATGAATTGACATCTGGAATCCTGGACATTGTTCTCAGCCTCAACACTTGTTCCATACAATCTGAAAACTACAGGGCATAAACAAATAATTAGCGATGAATATACAGTAGTGTAAAGATAAGGGACAGAACTTGGATGGAGATAGAGGAAAGGGAATTGACAGAACAAAATAGTAATAATTCATACATTTTTTGAAGTAGTTTAACATGACTTTCTCTATGTTTGATGTAATTTATTACTACTGCAGACAGTTATGTTGTGTTCAGTTGATGGAAATTTCATAGTGAAAAGGGTCACTAAAAATCACTACAGTAATTAACATAAGAACATGATTCTGTAAATATGCTGGCAACATAAAGCTCATCAACCTTGCTCACAATACTGCATTATATGATTTATTTGTAGCAGCTATGCTCTGGGGCTACTAGACTTGGTCATTGAGGAAATTAAGTAGTTAATGACGCAGACTTTCCTGAATGACATGTTTTCTTTAAATATTGGAATATTCAGATCACCTCTTGCCCTTTCATAGGATTTGTTCTTTTTTAAATTTAACGCATCAAATACCATGTCCCCTCCAGCATGTGAAAGCCATTTAATCGTTTCTCACAAGACTATAAGTCCCAATGATATGATTGGAGGAGGGCGGCTGCCTGTTATCTAGCTTAAAAAAATAGCGTGACATAGTTCTGGGGGCCACTGCATTTACATGAGGTAATTATGTTTTAGGGTACACAAGGTGATAAGCTTGACTTTAACCTTTTCTTTACTTTGGCTTTAGGTCTGTGCCTGAGATCTAACCCATTTGCTTCAGACAGAAAACTGAATTATGCTGTTGACTGACAGGGAGATCACTGCAATGTAATGAGTTATGAGCCTACAGTGCAATGCTGCTTTGCTTGATAATTCTATCAGCCATTGTTTATGATGCCATCAACATGAAATCCCCACAACAATATAAATTCTATTATGTCCACTTTTCAAAATGAAAGGTGTGCCATTTATTTCACTTATGTGAAATATGAATTGGATATTAATGAGCTTGAAACATAACGTATGAGCGATGGGTTGTCAAAGACAAGTATTTCAAGCACCTGTGTTTAGAATTTCATGGGCTAATTCAAGCTCAGCAGGAAGCAGAATATAATATCCTATGTTAGTAGCTAATTTAAGCTGTTCACAGCAAACTCTACTATGCTAGTGCCCTTATTTCTTGGAATATAGGAAGATTAATGGTTTATTGCCATTTTTGGGGGTCACACACAAATAGGTCCAAGTAACCTTTGTCCATGGTTGTAGGAACTGAAGGGCATGGAGGGGACCCCCCCCCCCCAGATTGTTCTATGTTTGTATGTATGTATATATAAGCTATTTTACAACCTGTGTATACAATGAGCTGTATCCCCCCCCCCCCCCCTCAGAATTATTCTGGCTCCTACACCTCTGCCTTTGTCCTAATGGTTCATGTCACTAATGGACCAATGTACAGATGCCACATCAGCAAAAGGTGACATTCCTACTTTGTGTTTACCTTTTTATGTCATGCACTGGCATAGCATTTTGGGATATGAAGGAATTCTAAGTGTTAAAACTTGCTTCCTATGTTTGTACATTTCTTGGGTTAATTTCTCTTCTCATTTCCATTCAACTCACCGGGAATGCAATATCATAATACAGAGGTATGGATAGTAAGCTTTACTGTGATATGACATGAGTACATGAGACATTCCTGTACTATATGGTTGTTTATATACTTGGCAATATGTAGTGTCTGGGTCAGAACTCTTATAACTGTGCAGTAATGTTAAAAATATTATTGGCCAGCAGCATGTGCATAGTAAAATGCGCTAGACCCATTGGTGTAGGAGCTAGGGGGGACGAGGGCGACAAATCCCCTCAGATAATTTGTGTGTTTATGTGTAGAGAAGCAGTTATGTGGTATTTTATATTTTCTTTATACCCATGTAGGACCTACACTACTATCAATTTTACAATTGCATTTCAAGTTATACTAAAGTTAAGAAATGACATTTAGTTTTGGACCACGTTGTATTCTTTAAAGTTATAATGACTTTTATTCCTAATAAAAGCCTAAATCATCCTTTGAGGAATGAGCATGTGCATTTTCAGCGATTTATCTAAATTAAACCCTTGTCTGCATTCTTTTACTTTTCTCAGTGTCGTATTGTTTTAGACTGAAATCAATACAGACAGACTCCAGGAGATAATTAGCAATAAATGGCAAAAATCACCCCCAAGAATGAGATACCAAATTAGCAATAAATGGCAAAAATCACCCATAAGAATAAGATACCAACCTACACTCAGTGGGTGAATCAGAAAAGCTGTCTGATCTGTAAAGAATTCAAGCTTCAGCTTTAGATTACTGTCAGATAATGCATATTGTAATGACATTCAACTAGTTTTAAATGGAACTGTATTTGAAACCTCCATTATGTTCCATTAAGTGGTTTTAAGTAATGTATATTAAGTGATGTTAGGTTGCTGTATATAAAGTGTTTGTCCTATTATTTCTGTATTAAAAAAGTATAGTTAAACTTTTCCTTCGATTCACTAAGCTTCAAAGGAGCTATGAAGTACTTTGCTATAGATTGTAATGACTATTTTCTATGATGAAAATTTGTATCACAACATCAGTAAAGAACTTCACTCCCGCAGCAAAGTTTAGGGTATTAAAGGGATGGTGTATTAATGTGTTAGGTCACTTCCAGCATATGATTACATCTGATAAACTATAAAATAATTTTACATGTTATTTAGCCAAAAAAATATTTGTGTGATATTTTCAGAATAATTACAATTAATTACTATATGGGAAAAAAAACACTGCCAAGAGCAAAATTATAATAGAGAAAATGAAATATCTGTGCTATGTTTGATTGAAGTTTAACACAACTGATGTTCATGAGCCAAATTGTGCACCAGGTTGTCAGTAGATTTGTATGCAACATTAACACATTTTCTGGAACACATTTCTATATAATAAGCATGTGTGCTGCAAATTACTTTTTTTGGAGCCAGTTTTTCACATCTGAAGATAGCTAAACAAAACTCCACACTGCATAATATCTCTGTGTAACAATTTAGCTTTGCAAATACATTTGGCTTAAAATATATAAATGGCATGTATAACTGGGGTCATAAATCAGTTTAAATAAAGTAGACCATCTACGCCAGGATTTTGTTACAAGATCTTTGCTGCGGGCATTTGGAATACTAAAACCAAAAATTAGCATGACGGCTCATCGCTTGGAATATGATATTCTATGTTTGATGTAATTTAATGACAGCTCAGTATGGCAAATGCCACCGTTAGTGTCACAGGTCAAATAACACATCACTTTTCATTAGTTGTGATATTTGATTTACGCCCATCTGTTTAGCAGCAAATTCTGTTCTCCTTGTTTGTTTTCTTTTCAAGCCGGACAAATGTAATTTACCGCTCTACTCTCACTACAGTTGCTAAGTTGGGTCAGTAATGGCACGATAGTAGCCTTGGTTAATGGAATAAATTCGACTTGCATTCAATTAATTAGAAATTGCCCTACAATCACCGTTTGCTAATGGAAAGCGGATTAGATATTTATGTTCACAAATGTGCCTTGTCACCTCTGATTTTAACTAATGTCATGCTTTCTTTGTTGGCTTGAGAACAACATAGACGCCAGAGAAAGGTTTAGACAGCAGCTCCTTTTCTAAGAAGCTGATTGATTCTTAGTTTACAGATTAGTTAGACAATATCGTTACGAAGAATAATTATGTTGGAATGTTTAAAATAAAAAAAACAATAATTAACCTCTGTTAATTCAAGTGTGCATGGCATGCAATAGCTTTTTTTTTTAAATAATTACAGCATTATATCAGTCTTCCTATTATTATTATTATCCTTTATTTATAACGCGCCAACATATTCCGCAGCGCAATACAGGGTTTGTGTAGTATTTCCCAAAATGTGTTCCATGGAGCTCTTGGGTTCAATTAGTTACAGCTAGGTTACTGGAGAGGGGCTGGAGGGTCTTAAGAAGGGGTTATCTATGTTCTGTGTGGCATGTTGGTATTATGGCAATGGACTGTGTGATGTTCCATGGGAGCCATTTATGTGTAAAGCTTTCTGTCATGTTTGTAGTTCAAAAAGTGTTGCATTGGCAGATTATTTTGGGGAACATTGTTTCAAGGCACATGGACCTATTTTCTCCTTTTTTTTCAGTCTTTTCTAATATGCTCAAGCCAATGCAACAATTTAATTCCCTTCTAATAAGGGACACTGCGTGCTTTATTAGATAATATCAATAAAGATCTGGGTGACTTTTTATGGTCTGTGATGTTGTTAGTCCTTTATTCTATCTCTAGATTTGTTTGATCAAAGTACTTTCTGTTGCATAAAATTCTTAATGTCTAATTTGCCTTCTGGCACAGGAAGAAACATCTAACAAATATGGCGCCTAACCCCTACCATTGACTGCCACTGCCAGGGAAGAAATTGCAGATCTTCTTAATTACAAAGAAAGATATCATTATTTAAATTGTTAAATAAAATAATGTGACATATTGGTAATTAGACAAATGAGACAAGTTACAGAGCATAATGTGAAATCATACAAACTCCTAGGCCTCTAGATCAAGTTTAAAAGAATATCCTTGCAGAAATAAAGGGGGGTCAGCCAAAATATCGTTAAAAAATGGACTCTGTGGAATTCCGTGGAGATCGTCTGCTATATGAAGATTCTTTACCCCCTTTAGCTTACTGTATATTGTTGTGAAGTAAATGTCAAAAAAATCAGTCACAGTTTGATTAACATTGATTTCAATGTGAAGTCTGAGCCGAACAAATAAAAACATTTTGTCTCGGGATTAGAGGATTTATTGCATGTGCTGTTCATGGTATTGATTTGTTAGGCTTTTTAATGCTAAGTATACAATAAGTAAATATGAGATCTGTAAGCTGAATTGCCAGGAGGAATGAATGTGCCGTGTAAAAGAAGAAAGTGAGATAGTGTAACAGCAGTAAGATATTTAATACATCTTAAAGGGCCGATTAATTAACAGTATGTGGGATGGAAACTGTTATGATGTCAATTTCACAAAAGATAGTGTCAATTGTAGCTGCCACAACAAAGCCAGTCTTGAGAACTGTCAGCGAGCTTTGATAAGATAAAAAATAAATATATTTTATTGATTTTTAAGCATTTGATAAACAGAGATTGTAATGGGTGAGACTGGACTGATAGATACTCTTATTAACTACACACCAAGAGGCTAAAGTGTTGAACCACTAATACGGTAAATATCTGTCACTGACCTTAGCGTGAACAATTAAAGGCAACAAAGCCAAGGTCAAAGGGAAGCCTTGGAAATAGATAGCATAGTATTTAGTTACGTGAATAGGTCCTCAACTGAAAACAGAAGATTAGAGGGAGTTTGGTAAATTCAAGTAAATAAAGCAGAGAAGAGCGTGATTTGTCAAATAGATTTAAAATGTATAATGAGACATTTTGAACAGGAATAACAAAGTTCTTATATGAGAATATCTACTCGTATCTATAATATTCTGTTGTTGAAAATACACAGAATGAATTATCACAGGTATATATTCCATTGTAATATGTTCTGTTTCTGTAGACGATGTATAGTCCATTCCATGCCTAAGCCCTAACAGGGCTGCTCATAGAGTAGTGAAGAATAATATATTATGGTCCTTTCTTCCAGAAGTAGGACATGTAAATGTAGAAACATAGCTGTGAAGCAAGGTAATAAGCTATGGATCCATCCATTCTTCCTGTTCTATCTACCTAAAAGCTTCTCTTAATCAAACCTTTGCACAGCCTTAATCTTCAGGGTATATTTAAATTCTTAGTGAATATTAACACAATAATTGTGTTGTATGGGTGGGTGTACACAGTTGTGAAACAAGTTGATTATGGCATTCAAAGGCCAAGACTGGACAGAAAAAACATGTATTAACTGGGCTATATTCTCTATAGTGACAACCTTCTACCAAGTGAGAGAAACCTCTCCAATAGCCTCCAATACTCATATCATTCAATGGAGTCTATAGAAGTACCATAACTTGAATTCTTACACACTTTAGTGAATAGACACCTTTGAGTAACACAGGAGCTAAAGAAGGTTCTCTTAAGATGCACTTTGGCATCTTGATTTGCCTCAGTTCACCTTAATATGCCACTAGTGTTCAACATTGAAATTGGCAAATTTATGAAATGGCGTATGTGAATTCATCAATAGCGAATGGATTTTAATTTAAGTGATGTATTGTATGTTGTAATCGATGGCGTCTGTGATAGATTTTCAGTACACAACATATCTAGTAATGGTTTTCAATTGGAGGTGTATTACATAATAGAAAGGCTCCATTTTACATATATATGTATGTGTGTGCCATTTTATATTTACATGGACAGTATATGTATATTAACTGAATAGTCATAGAATGGTGATAATAATAGCAATAATAAAAATAATTATAAAAAATATTGTTTATAATACTAATTTGATAATAGTATAACAACAATCTAATAATATATATATATATATATATATATATATATATGCAGACTCAATTATTTAATATATATATATTACTAGGAAATTGTCTGTCAAAAATTATGGGAGTAAAATTGTAAGCCTCGCAATGCTGTTTGCCACACAATGCAAGGCTAATGCCTCTCTGAGCAACTTCGGTGCTCATTGCGAGCCTCTCCCCCTGTATACTTTATTGGCCTTGTGCTTGAACACCTTTGGTGCTCATCGCGAGCCCCGCGATGTGCACCTTTGGCGCTCATTGCATGGCTCGTGATGAGCGCCTTTGGCTCTCATTGCGAGCCTCCCCCCCCACTCCGTGTAGTTTAGGGGCGTCGCGATGAATGTTACTGCCTTGAGTTAAGTGTTAGTGCCTTGGTTTAAGTGTTACTACCTTGGTGTAAGTGTTACTGGCTTGGGTAAAGTGTTACTGCCTTAGATTAAGTGTTACTGGCTTGCGTTAAGTGTTACTGCCTTGGGTTAAATGTTACTGTCTTTGATTAAGTGTTACTGGCTTCGGGCTCTTTTTTATTTCCTTCGGCCTCGACTTCAACCTTTTTACGTTTTTTCCTACAACGTTTTATTTCTCGCTTAGGCGATTTTCGTTCATGAAAAAATGGGAAATATGCCTCAAATTAACTTGCAACCTCACTCACAGGCTCCCTGGCTCTCCCCCCGTGCTGTGTGTGAGTGTGGAAGTGAATTTGAGGCATAATTGTGTTTCTTTGGTGGTCTTTCCAGTTGCGTGGTTCGGGCGTTTTACATTCTTCGGTCCTAAGTCCTAAGGGGCTCGCCATTGCAGTTGCGTGATTCAGCCATTTAACCTGCTTCGGTCATAAGTCCTACGTGGCCTTCGGTGCTCATTGCAGCCTAAGACCTGCGAGCCTCGCAGTCACGTGCCTCAACTGCTCGTCTCGCTTTGCGAGGGCCGCAAAAGCATTACCAGCATGTCAAACTTCACCAACATTAGTTATATATATTATAGTGATATGTTATATATTATTATTATTATATTGTTATTACAAAATTATTAATTATATCTTTATTTATTATTATTTATTATGTAATTACTAGTATCATATTTATTCTTAATGTTATCACTACTGCCATTATTATTATCATTATTATCATCATATTAAATGGCGTATAGGCATGTTCTCTATTTGATAAATACTGTTTTGTGTATAGGGTGGCGCATTGCCTGTTTTTATTAATGGCATATTCCAATATGCTGCTTGATAAATCTGCACCCAAATATAGAATATACATAAGATTCAATTAATGAAACAAAATGGCTAGATGAATGAGCAGTTCTGTGACGCATTTAAAATTATACGAGTATTTCAATAAAGGACCCATATTGTTCATATATAATAAATAGTACATAGTAGATCCAAATGCAATACATAATTATATAATTTAATTTAATATACCAATAAAGTACTTGTTTTAAAGTTTGTACAATATGTTGTGTACTAATGTCTTTCTTGTCTTTTCTCTAGGCATACTTCAGACAGGGTGTTGCCCTCCAATATCTCGGTCGCCATGCAGATGCACTTGCTGCATTTGCCTCCGGGCTGGCTCAGGATCCCAAGAGCTTACAGCTTTTGCTTGGCATGGTGGAGGCAGCAATGAAGTCACCCATGAGAGGTAAGTTGATATTCAAAAATCTCAATATTAATGAGTACTGTATGTGCTAAAATCCCAATGTTTTTAGGATAGTTAGAAGCTGTGATGGCTATATTGATATTGATATTGATTCAATGTATTGTCAATTAGTTAATTACTGTGTATGCATGCAATACATATCTCTAAAACACACATAAATAGTACATGAAATATACAGTCCAGGATTTCAAGCTCTCTCTATTTTTATTTTCTCCACTCTGAGTTATTCAGCTTCATTCTGATCTCATGCAAAGAGAGATTGAACTCATGTACTGTTGGTGGTCCGCATAGGACTGAGTTGCCCACCACTGCTATAGAGGGTCAAAACTATAACCAGTATTTTGCTTTCAATAAACCTCCTGCATCTTCTAGTCTACAGCTCCAAAGCTTACATAATATACATTTTACTTGTTGGTGTACTGTATATACAAAATGTATGTGTGTTTGTCTGTTCACCGTTCATAGTGAATGTTTACATAGTGCCAAAATATGAATGGTGCCATGCATACAATATGGTAGCGGTAGACTGCTCTCAGTGACAACGCTTTCTAACTATTACTGGGGATCTTATAAAAATTATATTCAATATCAAAACAGTAAACTCAGACTGTCCTTAGTGTAATGATCATTAATCATGGATCTACTTTTATTTTCCCTGCTCTCTAAGGTAGATTATTATTATTATTATATTTGTATCGCGCCAACATATTCCATAGCGCTGTACAGGGGAGAAGAACAATGAAATATACAATATGTAGTATTGACAACAGCAGAAAGTGGAGGGCCCTGTTTTGAGCTTCAAGTCTTGTAAGAAATGCTTTTTCCCAAAGCACCCCACAAGATTAGAAACTCACCACTTACAATGTAAAAATAGATAGACTGTTGCTTTTGATATTGAATAATCCATTTAGTTTTTTTGCCAATTAAGAAATTAATAATATAGGATATTTTGTAATGTACATTTTAATACTTACCACTGTGAAATGTAATTATTCTCAACAGCTAAGGAGCTTTCATAAAGACTATTCCTGGAAACTGTGTTGTTATAATGCCAGTTCCATGATAAGAGTTGTTAACATATTGCATTGTCTACCTCACACATTTTCTCTCCCGAGTCAATGCTTTGGTTAGTTAACTAATTCTTGGCACCACTTAGAGCTTCTTTTTCCGCACTCGCTCTGATGCACATGAAGAGAAACAAGGTGGATATAGCCACTGCTCCTGAGATAGATCTGCATGTCATTGGTAACTATTTCAACCATCTATTCACTGCCTTATTGTTTTCCACCATGAAAACCTGGCGATCAATTGAGCATGCACCAACAGACATGTCAGTAGCCAGTGATGCTTATATTTCTTTTTCAAACAGAAAGACATTTCCAGTCCATATTCCCAGACTCAGTGAACCATGGGAATTTTTAATGGAAACACTGTTGTAATCTTTTTTGCATTTAGGGCAATGATAGGACTTGTATGGAGATTCACTGACATCTGACCTTTCTTTGCTTCTTAGACAAAATGTACTTCCATGCATTGAATTTTGACAGTAAGATTTGTGATACATGATTAAGCATGTTGTAATATATTTTGTTAGCTGGCTGAGCAACAAGATGACTTACAAGGTACTAATAGAAAGCACTCTGGTTCGTGACTGGAGGAAAAACAAAATAAAAAGTTCACCTATACTTGAAAATAGAGAAAAAGCAAAGTATGCAATGAACCAACACTTGGGTGTTTATTCCATATGAAGCAAAATATGAACCGGAGGCAATTCTGTGCCTCTTTAAGATGTTTGTAGAGTTTTTCCACATTCTGGAGATTTTTGTATGCAGCGGAATTCTCATATTGTAATATATTTTTTTTTTACAATATGAGGAAGTATTACCTCATTTCAGTTTTGTGCCCAATAAGAAAAACTCAGTTCTCTTAGGAGACGTTAAATTAATGCAAGATTTGCTGTTCCTTTTTTCTTGTTTAACTTGGTCACATTTACTAGGAAAATATGAAATATGTGAATATTTTATTAGGATAACGCTAAAGTGAACTTTTTGGTCATTTGATACCTTCACTGTTTTTTTTAATTAATGTGTTTTGATTTTAGTTGTAAAATATGGTGGATTGTTTTATATGGCAAAAAAAGTGAATACTGTTATTGTAATTGGATTATAAAAATATTAGATTGTATATTAGCAACCATAGAGTATACTTATAAGTACATGTGTAACAGGTCACTACAATAACTATCAGCATATAAAGTTTCTGCTCTAGTGGGAGAGTCTGTGTAGGGACATGACATTACAATTATTACAGTTGCTACTTTGTTGTTTCCTTCCATTAGATGGACCACTTACTGTTAGTAAACAACTTTTTCTAACTTTTCTAGCCAGTAAATACAAATTACAGACAGCTGTTCCAACCCTTTGGTATGTTGTACCTTGTACAGGTTTTTGTAAAAGTCATATGTGCTTGATGGTGTTTTGCGGCTTTAGGGGCCGTGTAGCCTCGTTTTCGTTTTTCGGCGGCCATTTTTTCTCTCGCTTAGGGGATTTTCGAGTGTCTAAACTTTTTAAATTGGACTGAAATCGAGGTGTAACCTGACTTCCAGACGACCTGGGTGTCCCCCCTTGCTGAGGATAAGGATTTTATTTTATTTGTGTGTTTTTTTAATGTTTTCCACTGTGCGCGGGTTGTCCGTTAAGTTTGTATTTTTGCGAGTCCGTGACGGATTTTTTCTAAGTCCTGCGGCTCGTATTTTTTTGTGTAAGTCCGTATTTAGTCATTGCGTGTTTTCTGTTTGCTGCTTCTGTGGGCGTTTGTAGCTTCTTGTGTGGTGCCGTAGAGCCAAGCCCGCCTGCTGACAACTATATATGTGATCCTTTATAGTCCTAATACATTCTGGCCGCCTCTACCAGTGTCAGCTACATACGACATACCCAACATTGGTTTCACCGCCTTGTGTGGCTTCCTATAAGGCGGCGGTCCTTCTCTCAGAGGAAATCTTAAACACGCATTTATTTTAATCCTAGTGTCGTTATTAGAATGTAAAATCAATAAAGTTATATATTTTATCCCTGACAAGTAAGTCTTTATTGCTATCAGACATATTATAGACGCTAATACTGAATACTGGTGAAGCTTTCTTGTCAGTGTTTTCAATCTGAAGCAAAGAGGGTAGGTAGGTTGAGACAAAGATAAAGTCCCCTTTCTTAAAAATGTGTTTGTTGATTATTGTTTAATCTTTTTTTCTATCTGAAAATCTAGTAATTTAGGGAACTCTTAAGGTTCTGTAGAACATTTTGGAATTTGAAAAAAATTCAAGGACTTGGAAATGCAAAAGGCAGGGAAAGAAGAATAAAATCTCAAATTCTTGGTAAAACAGTGGGAGCCTTACAGGGAGCAGGTGGATGCAAAACTTGAAATATAAAAGGGTGTATTGTTGTTATGAGCTGTGTGTTTTAGGATTAAAGGCATACATATGTTTCCTGGATTATGAATGCATCTGATAGAGGAGAATCCGTAGTGTATACAAAAATATTTTTGCATGAAAAAATAGTAAAATAAACATTTAAACACTTACCTTTAAGTTAGCAAAATGTCTTGTAATTTCTGTAATTGATTTGGCTAATCAGGAGGAAGCAGAGGCTGAAACATTTGGGGTTGCTGTCTGTGCTGCAAATCAGCATGGGATATGTAGTCAGACTCATTTGAAAATAAATAGTACTTTCTAACATGTGCCAATCTGTGCAGCACATTCACAGTAGATTACACATGCAGCTTGCCTGTTCTCCTGCATCACTGCTGCTGGTGTTTAAGTTTCCCACAAGGAAACAGGCAGAGAGAAATAAGCTGTTACCCCAGCAACCATGTGACTGGCAGGACTTCCTCCTGGAAGTCACAAACTGTACCCAGATGCTCTGCAACCTGTACCCACAGTTATGTAACCCACCTAGGGGTGTGCAATTCCAGATAGCAGTACCCAGCTTATAAATATATAAGTACATTCAACATATTTTTGTACTAATCATAGGCTGTTTTTTAGGAAACATTTGAAACCCAGGAAACTTCTGTATACCTTTAACATTTTGATTTTGGAGTATATAAGGAGCTAATACCTGGTCTGATAACCTGAGGCAGTAGTTGATGGTTAGTACAATAATTAGTAAGGTAAATGACTATAGCAGTATCATCAATGGATTGCAGCAGAACAGTTTGGAGATCAACATTACATTTGGGTGAATTTTTTCCCATAGGTGATAGCAACAAGATTTTGTAATGAACAGAGTGTGAACAATTAAGGAGGTGGATGAGTCAAATATAACCCAAGGCAGGAGGTTTGAGAAGATGTTGTGCTTATTGAGTTATCGTATCACTGTATACTGCAGTACTTTTGTTATTCAATTACGTTATTGACAATGAGAGGGATATCTGCTATGGGCCATGGAAGACAGGAAGCGTAAGAACTTCTTTTATAGATTTTGAGCATGATGTGGCTACGGATCTGTTGGACAGTTGATGACAAAAGATAGTTGATGCTATTGAAGTTCTGTTTCTAAAGTTCTGTATTTTATTACAAGTTTCTATTCAATTATAAAAACCAAGGCTTTACATAGTATTCATATTTATTTGCATGCCATTACCCTGAATGCTAAATTCTGTACTACTGGATCAAGCTTTAAAATCTGAATCATAAATATATGTGCTCATAAGAATACATATATTTTTACCCATGGTTAGAACACATCATAAAAATCACATATTTTCATAAGTGAAATATTTAATAGTCTGATTTATATATAACACATTTAAAAATATGGTACTAGAAATCATATTTAACTATATTGCTCTCTTTGTTCTTACTTGAAGCTTTAATTGATTACATGTTGGAGCCTTAGCTGTTTTCTTTTTAATCCATCTTTTCCCTGCACCACACTGGAGTGTAGCGGGTTGATTTGTGCCTGCTGGAGACATCAGACTCTATTATTATCCTTTGCTCTTACCTTTTTCCAATTGTTTTATTTGTTCCTTCATTTCCTATTTTCCAACATCAATCTTCTTACTTCTCCACCTCATTATATACCATTTATCTTTCTTTCTCTTTGGTTTCTCCTACACTACTCAATTCTTATTGCACCCCTTCAGCTGTGTATATGGACACCTTGTTTTGAATCAATGGCAAATATCAGATATGTCTGAACATTTGCAAACATTGACAGTCACATTGTATTTGTCTCATTTTTTATTATATCTTTCTACTGATCTTAGTTTATAGATGTATTGTTGTTGTTCCTTAGCCTATCTACTGTTGTCTTTGTCAGGCAAAATCTCCATAGATAGCGTATGACCCACAGCCTTAATATGCACAATATATTGTACCTCACCTTTCTATACCTCACCCATACCCTCTAGACTGTAAGTTTATGAGTTTTCTATCTTATTGGGTGCTTTAGAGAAATGCTTAATTTTTAAAGTCAATATCAGGGCCCTCAATTGTTTTGTAATCTGTTAAAATTGCTTTTGACTTGTATCTTAGTGCTACATAATATGTTGGTGCATTATAAATAAAGGTTAATAATAATACTAATAATAGATTTAAAAACAAATATATTTGCAACTAAATGTTATTAAATAGTGTTTAAGCTATTTACGACGGAACTTACCATTTTGGTTCCATGAAGTCCCCCTACCTGGGCTAGCACATGCTCATAGTGATTTATGTAGTAGGCTGTGGGGCTAGGATAGCAGCCTCACAGGCTCAGCATACTATAATATCTTGTCTTTAAAGTGCCACTGTAATACCACATATTGTACCAGTCTTTTAAAAAGAATATTTTATCCATTATTAACATTTGTCTGACATAAAAATAAATGATATAAATTAAGAAAATGAATGCAACATCAGTATATAATATTTGAGAGACTTACCGTACTTGAAACAAGTCTGAGAGAAAGCACTTCACATAAAAAAGATGGTACAGTGATTTTTTAGATATGTGATTGTAAATTGGATAGTATAATGGCATAGAAATTATAAATCATTATTCCTGGAATGCTTACCAAAGCCCCTAACATATGAACATTTAGGGAGACACAATATTCCCTAATCATGAAACATTCAGAAACTGTTGTGAAAGATACACCTGGTTACCTATGAAATAACAACCTTCATCCTTTTCTGACCCTACTATACATATATTGTTCCTTAGTGTGCAACATTTCTTGACTAGCTTCATTTTTGGAATACCTTGTCCATTTTCACATACAGTGACCCATATCTTGGTGCCATGTTTGTTGCAATAACAGAAGCTATATCCCTGATTTATTTATCCTGGCATTATATATCGGAGTCTGATATTTTCTAATGAAGAGCAGCAAACTAGCTTTAGTACCCAGGGCAATTTAGTTTTCCACTGCAGTAATACTTTTCCATGGTTTATTTATTTATCAGTACATTGCAATATATGGACCCAGACTAATATGAGGAGAAGCTCCACTTAGAAGTAAACAATCTTATAAAGAAGAAATCTCAGGGGCATCTTCCTAGAAGCGTCCGGTCCATAATAAAAGCAAATGAAAAAAATGATGCAACAGTAGACTGTTAATCATTAGTAAAGTATATTATAACAATAAATCTTAAAGCATAAATTAGGGGAGTATTATAGTAATGGCATTAAGTCATGATAAATTGAGACTGTGGGAAACATAATCTGGGTTCTATTATATATTGATCTGCAAATGAATTGCTCTGTTTTAAGTTACTGATTTGGCTGCTGTGAGCTCTTGTTTGGGTTATTGCTACCTTTAACATCCATTTCCATGTCATTGCATCACTGGTTATCACACAAATGCAGACGCTTTAACATGCAGTGCCTAAAGGTCTAGCAGCATATTGATTTGCCGTTCCACATCAGTTATAAACTCAAAAGCTAACACTCTGCATGTTAAAGGATGGTTGTAGCCATATTGGCCACGGAGATAGTAAAATAATGTGTGTTATACCTCTTTAAAACAATACTGACCTGCCTACAAATAACTATCATGACCAATATTGTGAATACATTTGTCCAGCCATACAGAGTGTATTTAATGTGACAGCAATCATGTTCAGTGGGTTTGTATATGCTATTATCTAGTATTATATGTAAGTTTTGCTCATTACACTTATCCATTTACTAACTGAGCTGGATCTGTTCGGCAAATAAATTTGTTGTATATTCCCATTTATGAAATGTGATTATATCTGTACTCCTGTTATTATAAATTCCTTGTTCAGCCATAAGCCTATCCCAATCAAGTCTAAATACCAGCAGCCTTATTAAATTGCGATTCGGTAAATTTAAAAGGGCTCTATTTAAGCACACAACATATTTTTTTTACAGAAGTTTTTAGTTAGTGAACTTCTATCCAAAAGCCAGGTCTTCACTAACTAACAACTTCTGTAAAAAAAAATATGTGGTGTGCTTATATAGAGCCCTTTTAAATTTACCGAATCGCAATTTAATAAGGCTGCAGGCATACTTGAATGTTATTCTGTATATGCCTGTAAAGTGCTACACATATATTATTAAGTGTCAGGATATAAGAATGGATATAAAAATGCACATGATGCATATGGGAGTACATTTTTTTCACTTTGCCTAAGCACTCAATTGCAAAATGAATGTGACTTAACAGTTGGTTTCATCTTAAAAGGTGTTAAAAACTGTCTATAAATTGTTATTTCTGAGATATGCAGTATTGTTTGTTTGGCTATTTTATGCTAACGTGAATCTCAGGATACTAATTTGCTTCTCAGAGTGCTTGATAAGGGTGGGATATTGTTGTGACCACCAAAGAGGCAGACAAGCAGACTGTAATGCTAATTAGCTAATTAGTAGCCAGGATTTGCCAATTTGCATAATAATGCATCACAAACAATATCTCTGGAATTATTCAATTTAGAACAAAAGATGTAATATTATATATTCCTGTCCGTATATCGTCACAAGCACTGAGAGCAACGATAATCTGGATGGCCCTACCATGCTAGACAAGGAGATTTGTTGTAATATGTATTATTCCATCTTGATGAAAGCCCTAGGTGTTACCTAACAATGGTGTATTTTTACCTTGGAATAACTAGAGCCATGAAAATTTGAATATGTAAAGGAACTTTCAGCAAGGGTGGGATGAATTACATTTATAGGATCAGTTGAGGGCACCGGCAATAAATCTCAGCAAAGAGAGGAACAGGTGATACCCAAAGAGGCTATTAAGTATAACTAGGAATGCAGTCTCTGCTGGCACATATAGTCTGTTGCCTTTTATAAATATACATAGAAATGTAAATTGTAGAAATCATGCCAGGAATAAGTAGTAGTAAATTATTTTACCATCTATGTATAAAGTAGTAATATTAGCAAATAAGCACGAGCAAGATCTAATGATGGTGATCTTTTGTTACATCAGGATACCGTCTACCTATCCAAACTACTTACTTTTGGAACATCACTGCTTACTTTATGTGCACATTAGCCTAAATACTTCCTGGGGTCTGCAAGAGCTTAGACTTCTTAATGTTGCATGATGTTAGACTGAAAATGGTGCAAGAAGAACCCCATGATGTAATTAACAATGGTAATATTGTAAAGGTCAATGCAAGTTTACTGCATGAAAATGCAGTTTTAAATAGCATCCAGTTGTTATTATCAATTGTTTTAAATTGTACCATATTACAAAACTTCACTGTGTCCTTTTAAGTGGTACAACACACAGATCCACACACCGCAATATACATAGTGCAACATAACGACATACCCAGATTCACATATTGACATATTCTAAACACACACAGCTATATGGTGCACAATAATAAACTATTTGGATTAGCACATACTGTTAGAGCCACATAATTGCCTTCTTGTTAACATAGGACCTATACTCTGTAACTATTTCTAACTTAAACCTTTATCGTTCTTCATTACTAGGTAAGAAACTTATTTGCAAATACCAATCAGAGCATAAGACTTAACAACTTCCATATTAGCCTTACTGCACCACTGATTATTCTCTTAGGAGCAACTTCTAGTTTTTAGTACTTTTGTTAATAGGATCTCTGTCTAAATTTAACAGTATTACACAGAGTGTGTTATTTTCTAATTTGGTTTTATATTACTCTGACACCAATCGTGGCTTCCAAGCATAATGTGCCCTTTTCTCCTTTTATAAACAAATTACTACATAGCAGTGGGTGATTCAAGAATAATTAGCAAAATCTTTAGAGTGTAAGATACCAGCACTGGCATATCTCTTTTAAAATAAAGACATTGACACACAGATATACACATCCATGCTAACTCTAGTTTGGGTGCTAACACATTTTGCTTGTACCATCTTGGAAGGTTGTGAGAATGTACCTGTAACACTCATGGAGGCATCAATGGTAACCATTCACATTTCACTCACTAGCTAACCAACAAGATGTAGTCCCTCAGCTACTCCGCAATGTGTCCTAAGGTGCCTGGTTTGATAGATTGGTATCTTACAGACCTGTGACACGGACAAGCTTGATCTGTGGAGTAGAAACCATCATTTAAGTGATTTCTAAGGTGTATGAATTTCTCAAAAGTCAATAAACCAAGAGAAATGTGAAAACAGTTCAAAAAGGCAAAGTAAATATTTGAATGGGTTGCAATGACATGGTGGTTAGGATTTTTTGATTTTGTTGGCCCAGTAATGAGACTTAAAACAGGTTTTTCATGTAAAATGATAATGGAATAAAATGTGAAAATGTAGCAAATCTCTGGAATATGCACTACATAAAAAATGTTAATATATCTTGATAATGTCAACAATAAAAACATAAATGATCTGTGATACAACAATTATTAAAACACTTTTTATTTATAATGATTGAGTTACTATAATAATTATCTATTGTTGGAAACAGAAACATAACTACATTGTTTTCTGATGGGTATTATGTGGTGTTTTGAGCATGCCCATAAAGAATGAGTGATTGTGCACTCCATGTCTGTGAATGCAAGTAGTTCTTCGTACCCTGATTTTCAAGAAGAGTACAATAGACCAGTATTCACTAAACACTTACTTAGTTGGTTATTGGGTATATTGCAGATTTTCTTATGTATAACCTAATATTTGTACCCTGACATTTATTTTGCTATTTCTCTCCTTGCAGAATCTCTGGAACCAACATATCAGCAACTCCAGAAGATGAAACTGGACAAGAGCCCTTTTGTGGTAGTGTCAGTGATTGGACAAGAACTATTGACTTCAGGACATCATGGCGCCTCAGTGGTTGTGCTAGAAGCTGCACTGAAAATTGGAACTTGCAGTCTGAAGCTGAGGGGCTCTGTATTTTCTGCCCTAAGCAGTGCATACTGGTCTCTTGGGAACACAGAGAAGAGTACAGGATATATGCAACAAGACCTGGAAGTCGCAAAGTCTCTAGGTATAAAAATTCTCGGCAACATCATTACATATATTTACAGTAATATAAAGAACAATATTTACTTACAATATCTAATTGCAGAAAATTTACTAAAATATGAAGTTTCACCACTACAAACCAACTGGCATCATACTATAAAATGTTCACATCTAACTCCACTGCAGTGTATGTTGTGCCTATTGGAGCAGGAATGGACAGTTGCAATATAAATGATATGGTTTGCCTGTGGAACGAGTAGGTGATAATAATGTCTTTGAAATGAGGCCTTGCTAATGACTACAATAGAAGTGAGATCTCTGCCTATTTCATATTCAGTGACTGATAGCACTATATAAGTCTCATAATTTCACATGGGCACGATTTGAGGTGTTTTCCGCAACTATTTAGCAATTTATTTAAACCCCCCACTACCGCAGTCGGGGTGGTTATGCAAATAAGTTGTAGAGCCGATATATTTCACACTTGCGTTTCAGAAATGTCGACCTTCAATGACCCAAATCAGTGCAATTTGGGTGTTCTTAGCCATTAAATGGCATTTTAATGAGTTAGTGCTGATGCCTGTCAGAGAGATAACATTGAACTCCATAACACTGCTCATACTGAAACCATTGAGGCTGGCAACTTACATTTTAGGGTCTCCCCTCCTCCAACACATACACAGGCACACATATAATTTAAGATAATATTCTTTTTTTTGTGATATTATTTTTTGATAATAAATATTTAATATGAAATGTACTGTAAATTAACTTTCACTGTAATAATATTCCCCAAAAATATGCATTTTATATAATCAATGACATGCTTTGAATGCACATGCTATATGAGGTTTTATAAATAGGTTTATGCTATGAAATATTAGTTTAATTCATGTGTAATATTTCTTATGGATAGTAGAAAATTATTTAAATTATATATAATAATGATACCCTTAGATTGTAAGTTTGCGAGTTTTCAATTGTGTGTCCGTGCCTTGAAAACAAGCTCTATGTACATTTGATTTTATGCTCAAAAACAGGGCCCTCCATTCTTTACAAGGTGTTAAGTTTGTTTTTTGCCATGTACTCAACCCCTGTACATCGCTACGGAATATGTTGGCGGGATATAAATAAAGATAATAATAATAATAATAATGTCCTTAGATTATATGTTTGAACATTTATGATCATATATATTACATATATGTTACATTTGTGATTGTATATCTTGCATACATACATGTTACATATAACAAATATATTATCATTTTTTGTGAAGTCGTAGCTAAATAAAAGCGACATTAAACATACTGTATCAATCTGTTCCAGGTGACCAGACGGGAGAATGCCGAGCCTATGGGAATCTGGGATCTGCATTCTTTTCCAAAGGAAACTTTCGAGAGGCACTTACTAACCACAGACAGCAGCTAGTCCTTGCCATGAAACTGAAGGAGAGAGAGGTAAGGGGCCTGTTTTGACAGATCAAAAATATATCAATTAAGATCTGATATTTTTTTTTTTTGCACGAAATGTGTTCCTTCTTTTTAAATTAACATTGTTGACAATGCTTCTTGTGACAGTGCTATAAGTAATGACTCTGAAGCTGATGCTAAAACATCTATCATGATGTCTAAGTTCACATACATTGTGATCTCAATCAGTACCATTGCAGGCGCCACAGATATGTTGTATTCATTTGTAAAAGCATGCACATTTTTATTCAGATAAAAACATTATTTTATACATTTTATTATTATCATCATTTTATTTATACAGGGTCTTACCAGATCATTGTTCAGTGTCCCTTTAAGCACTTTAGAAGACAAATTACAGAAGTACTATATGTGATTTCTCCCTGTATATTCTCCATCAGCTCTTGTCACATTTTGATTTGTAGCACTCAACCAAGTTCATATATGTCACAGACCAATGAACAGCTAATTCCTTTATATGCTTTTTGAAGACTTACAGGTTTCATGCCATTGCCTATTTAGACATACAAGATTGTAGCCAAATTGAGTAAACTAAAAGATAAAACAATCAATCAAAATAGTGACATAATTTTGCCCGCAAGCCTTCAGCTCAGAGTTTCTTATGCACTACCACTACATTTAACACCGAAATATATCACAATTTGTACCAAATATTGAGACATTGCCTTTGTTTTTGTAAGAGGTGTGTCTTTTAATATATTTTTTAATGCAACGATATAGTTTTACAGTATGTTTATCTAGTTTTTCTTGCTTTTGGTTTTTATTTGAAGTTTCTTTCTGATTTCTATTTTATTCTAGGTAAGAGCAACATTTAGTTTTCGAATTATACTGCAATATAATAGAAAGATAACAATTTTTTTTAAATATATTGCTTTTTTTCATAGATTTTTTTGTGACTATGGATTTAAGAAAAAATGATTGATTTAAAGAAAGGCGGTTAGACAGAATGATTGATCAATTAATAAATAGACCTACCTATCTATAGATATATATACCTATAAGCATATTTATCTTCTCTGCTCAAAAATATCAAGTTTAATTTGAGATCTATCATATGGGCTTTATGACTGCATCTGCACAGAATATCCATTTCAGTTAGTGTCATATATGTGCAATAAATATATTTTAAAATCTTTGTTTCAAAAATAAAAAAAATCAATTTGACCATACTAAATGTATACTACTGAACTTATGGTAATACACCAATTTTGACGGTATTAAAAGTCCAACATTTCCATGATTATCAACCTATAAATATCTGTTCTATTTTATTTGATCTACTTCATCTATGTTGTTTAAAAGAAAAGTTGGCTATTTATATTGGACAACACATTTTGATAAATAGGAGGGAATTGTTATTTCTTTTTTACATTTTATTGTTTAGTTTTAATGAGTTTAGCTACAATATCATAGTTTTGTGACTTATTTTATTAATGTCAGTTCTGATGTACTTCGTCATTTAATTATTAGTTTTACATTTCATTTATGTGTGTGAAAAAAATATGACCTTGCATTATGTATTTTGTTATTTTGCTTGAATAATAAACCAGTTGAATAATGTGCTGAAATAATAAAATATACCAATAAAAAATACATTTGTCGGTCCAAAGAAATGCCACAGTGAAAAATGTTAAAATGTGTTCATCTAGGAACACCTAAATAGCAACAAGCATTATTTAATTTGTGGCATGATTAACAACTGTCTAGGATTCATGTCTCAGATTTAAGCTACAAATACCCCCCAAACTGCCCAGTACACTAATCATGATTTACGACGCCTCCTTTCTTCTTCACCTCATCTCTCATGATGAATTGACTTTTAGTCCGGCTTCTACAAACTTTCACTTAAGTTTTAACTTCTGGATCAGGCATCACCCTAACTCACCATTACCTCATTTATCACTATGTTCAACTCTATGACCGGTCCATGTTGTTGTTTCACTGTGTGCCTTATCTACTCCCAATCAACGTGGTCATTTTCTAAAGAGAAATACCAGGTATTTTGTGCATTATTTCTAGATAAAATAGATGTCTGATGCCTTAAGAAATACTTATCTCAATTAGGAGCGTCCTAAGTGCAGATGGGGACAATCGGGTTCAGTCATTCAGGAATTGGACCCATCATAGTCTCACTGATACCATCTTGCACGTAGGTGACTAAAAATGTGTATTTTATTATGTGTCATGCATAGTATCACTTTGTACACTTATATGGTGTATATGGTATTCTTAGATTAAAGACAAATATCACAGCCAAGAAAACCTTTACACTATGATACACCATGCATACATTTATTTAAATTAGCTCTTAATAGTTAAATAAGCTATGCATATTGGAATATGTTTTACAAGACTAAGTCTCATTATGAGCCATGTGCTCTTCATTTTCCTGAATGACACTATTTTTGCATCAGAAGTTTTTTCCCCATAGGGACAGAATTTTAATTGTCATGCTGTCTATTTTTGTTTTGCTAAGTTTTGATTATGTTTTATGCAGTGTAAGCCATCTTCTTATTTTTAGACAGCACTGAATACGACATATATGAATATAAGAGTTTACAATACAGACAATTATGATAGATTCCTTTTTACAATTTAAGGCAATTATGGAAAGTCAAAAAAAATATTCTTACATTAATAGCAACTGTTCACAGATTGGGTCAAACTAAAAAAAAAATCACTATTATTATTATTAGAAAATATTCAAGATGTATACACTGTCTTCCTTAATAAAAAATTAGGTCAAAGTTTACATTAAATAATGTAATAAAATAATCCCAAATACAATTTATTAATATATCAAATAGATCACAGAGTGATTAGATTATCTTTGCCCCCCAAAAGGTGTTAGTTTGTAAAATAGACTTATATTTATTTTAATGATTTTAGTAACGATTACAAGCATCTTTACATTATCTTGTCAAATGAAATAACTTGGTCTGAACAAGAAAGGCTCACAAGGATGTGCCCTCTAACATACATGCACATATACGCCTCCATATCTTCCTTTATTTTCTCTCGATCTAAAACATCATCAGGGAGGTGAACTCGTGGATGGTCATCAATAGAGAAAATAAAAAAAAAGGAAATTTGAATAGTGAAAACTGTGTGCCAAAAATAATCATGTAACCCAAACAGTATCTAACCCAAACATAACGGCACATTTAGATTTTGTAACAGGCATGAAATTAAAACATAGCAATCAATATAAGTATGTGCATTTGTTTGGCAACTCAGAAATGAAGGTCATATGATTTAAGTTTCACTTGAATCTAAGGTGTACCTCGAATATCCCCAAATAATGAAATCATTTAACACCTGGGCATATAATTAAAGATTATTGACAACAAACAGATTTTACATTTGTGTGAAAGCCGAAGCATTGAATTTCCTTTTTGGATATGAACATAGGAAATTAGTTGTATGCTTTCTTGGTGACATCATTTTGACCACAAGCCTTCCTAAGTTGTTGTCGTTGGCATACTTAACAGACATTTTTATAATGAATGCATTTTCTTCATGGTTGTAGGCTTGCTGACTGATGGGAATTCCATTCCTATTTTTTATCGAAATAATGAGATAACTGTTTAACTTACCTTGTTATTACATTAAAACTAATCATTGTTCTTTCCACTTCTTTGAGAAATACAAGGGGTAATTTGTATCAAGTTTCCCAACCTGTAATATTGCTATGAAACTGAAGAATATTGCATCATTCTTATACTTATGAGGTTTGTCAATACGTCTTGCTTCATTTTTTACAACAAAATCCTTTACTGTACCACAAGAGATGTATTAAGGAGTTCTAAGGTCATTAAATGTGGAGAGAACTAGCACATTATTATGCAACATAGTCTTAGTAGCTTATACACTTGAATTGTAAGAGATCACTACCTAGAGTTAGAGACTATACTAATTGTGGGATTTTACCTTTTCATATCTTGAAACAAAAAACATATCTTAACTTCTGCTTAAAAGTATATCTAATTTTCCCTTTTTTTCCCATTTTCTAACCTAACACATGCTGCTTATATCAGAAACGCACATTACATTGACTCATTCTATACACATACAGATTTATTCACATATAATAGTTGTCAAACTCCAAATCGTCGTCTCGCTTTGTGAGCTCGCAGTTCGGGCCGAAAATTCCCTAAGCGACAGAAAAAATGGCCACCCAAAAAAACGAAAACGAGGTTACACGACCCTAAAGCCGCGAAACACCACCAAGCACATATGGCTTTTCCAAAAAGCTGTACAAGGTAAAAGATACACTTTTACCAAGGACGCTACATCATCCACACCCTCGTACCACATACGCATTCGCTGCCATTTTACAACACTAACTTACAGAATGCGGAAGTACACAGCTACACTAACTGCTTCCCCTCGCGCACGCAACCTATTTACACTACACACTGCACACATTGCTGACACTTACACCTCAGCTCCACAACAGTGCAAACCTACATTGTATGCTGCAGCAACATCAAAACAGATTGTCAGCTCTGAGGCACATTGCTTCCTGCATGTATTACTTACAAATAGGTAAAGTATATTCATTTATTAATTTATTAATTATTTAATTAGCATACAAAAATACATATACACAAAAAAAATTAAAAATAAAACACTGTTGCAATAAACACAAAAGCCATTCACTGCGCGCCTCACAACGAGCGCCAATGCTGCTCATAGCACACAAACTACACCAGGGCCAGGCTTGCAATAAACGCAAAAAGCAGATCAGCGCAGACGTTACAATGACAGCAAAAGCGCCTCTGATAAAAAAAAAACAGTATTACCTGCCTTACAATTTTATTGCCCCGTCATTTTTGACGGGCAAGTCGCTAGTATTATTTAAAAATAAAACTTGTTTTCCACACCCCAAAGCTGCTTACATAGGCAAAGTGAGCCTCCCAATAGAAACACTGCATTTGGGTATGGATTTTAACCCTTTACTAACCTTTAAGCCAGCAGCAGCACAATGCAGAGATCTTACACAGCAGTTCTGGCTCCTACTCCTTCCTGCTGCAGAGGACTACACATCCCATGATTCCTTCCTGCACATGCTGCTACCACAGATTGCTACAATGTATTAAAATGTGTAGCTTCATGTGATTGGCCAAAACAAATTACACATTTTATGCTTATTTTAGCTTGGATATGCAGGGGTGCTAAAAGATATTTAGCAAACAACAGGGTGAGTTTGTTAGTGTTTAATTTAGTATTTTTCATGCAAACAATGTTTTCATACACTATTGATTCTCCTCTATCAGATGCATTCAAAATCCAGAAAACTTAAATATGCCTTTAAATTAATATGTCCCTTACAGCAAGTTATATATAATAAAAAATAAAGAAATCTTTCAAAGATACAGCAAGCCTTGTTGAATATGATTGAATCAGCTATTTTGTTTTCTGAGAAGAGCAGCTGTAGCTCTTTAGTCCTGTCAGGAGGAACTTCAGAAGTCTTCATAGATTGTGTACAAAACCCTCCAGGTTCAGGACTAAACAATACCACAGGTTTTGTCTCATGTGTAAAACACATTTAGAGATTTGCAGTCTCTGTGCCTAACATTTGCACAATTGCATAATTGTTCAGCTGCTCCTGTGTATCATCTACCACACAATATAATTAATAGTATTATTTTTCCTCTTTTACTTGGATCTATTAAACTGTGTCTTTTTAACACAGATCCTAATATATCTGTATTATATTGGTTTGCATGAAGAGCTCAATGAAGAATCATCTCCATTAACATATTTAAAAGTGGTATTTTCTAATGTCAAATAAAATTACAGATTGCGGAGTCTACTCTTTTGTTCTAATATACAAAGAAAATCTGCTGCTATTATGTGAAATTAACCTCTGGTCCAAATATAATGAACAACATTAACATATATGGCACGTGCTCAAATTGATGCAGTTGCCGACATTTTCCTTTTGTTTGGAGCCGATCCATTCAATTGGACATCCAACTTTTTAAGGAAATATTGAAATTTTATTTTTATTTTTTTGCTTTGCTGCTGAACTATCTTATGGTTTTGCTTGGATTCATATAATTTTAAGTTGGCAATATCAAACTACCTGGACATGTCCTCTGTTTTCCTTCCAAACTGTTCATTATAATAAAACATATTGGATCTTTGGCTTTGTATAAGCTTTCATCATAGAATAAAAAGCTTAAATCTCTTATAACATTAAAGGGCCAGTGTACTTGCTTTTTTTAATTAATATTAGAAATGCATGAGTAAAAAGCAGAAAATCAAACCTTTTTAGCCAGAAAATATAATTGAAAACTCAATTTACCTCATTAATGGCCACTTTTGTACCTTTCCTTATTGTCCTGCCAAAAGGAAATGGAAGATTTCAAATGAAACAACACTTTCCAAGCCTTACCATGATAGCCTAATCACTGTTTTTCCAGTTGAACCATTAATGAAGTAAACTGTGTTTTTAAATTATATTTCCTGACTAATGATTTGCTTCTCTGCTGTATGCACATGTATTTTTAATGTTAATTAATGGTGAACTAAAAAATAAATATAACATGAAAAGTTCATACACTGTCCCATTAACTTGAGGGATATATATATATCCACCACCTTTCCTTTGAACTTGTACTGTCTTACTAGGCTTCTGAGCTTTTTCATTACTATCTTAAAAAAATGACCTCTCTAAAGTGTCTCTTTCATTGAGGATCCCTTCCCATTTTGGTGGTATTGTCTTTTGTACAGATAAACAAATCGGCCTCAATATAAAATTAAGTCTAATCTATATCTGGAGGAAAGCCTTAAGCATATAATCAACCAACATATTTAAATTTCTTTATCCTTTCTTCAAGTTTTGAACTTGTACATAATTTCTCAAAGAAACAATTGTTCTAGTGCTAAAGAAAAATGTATAACATACCAATTTGATGATGAACTCTTCTTGGTCTTGGCTTGTAGCTCATTGAAAATAACAACTGTATTTCAAGTCTGTTAATGACTTTAGAATACAGATATAAAGTGTCTTACAATGTGGGTGATTACTAATTTTGTATACAGGTTTGTCTGCATACTATGCAAGCTTGAATGGGATATACATTTTCTAATGTAGCTACACGATGGTCTCTCTCTCTCTCGTTGAATAGAGATCATATGTTTCTGTTTATTTCTGTTGCAACCCCCTTATATTGATCTTCCATTCTCTTGTCCAGTGATTTTGAAATTCATTCAGCTGTTAATATGTTCTTTATTTTGTACAAATAAGATTCTGAATTGCATTGTATGAGAATATGTTATTCTAAACTTATATATAGACCAACATTGGTAAATTTGTATGATTGGGTTAATAGGGTTAGTAAGTAGAGAATAGACTGAGACTTAACTGCAAGACATCTAAATGGCCTTGTGAAATGATACGGTCATAAGTTAAATTCAAGTTTCACACTGTTAAGTAATTTAAGCCATAACGTATTATAGGCAATCCAGTGCAGTGCTATTCAATTAAAAGGTCAATATTCCACAGTTACTCAAGTGAAAATCTTTCACAGAAGGTAATATTTTCTTATGGATTATAGGAAGTAAGATAACACAGTTGGAAATATTTTAATGCACATGTAAAAAGAAATGATTGACTTTGTAAAATATCGGTGGAAAGAATTTCAACTTTCAATTATTTTTTTTATGGATGTTTTTTTTATTTTTTGTAATTAATACATACTACAGTTGTTAGCACATTTTTAGTTTAAATATATCCTTCAAACTGGCACAGGAAAATTTCAGAAATGAAATAAATAAATAAATATAATTACAATTGGTTCTTTGAGTAGAAGTGTTTGATAATAGAGTTATAAATCTGTGTATTTTAAACATAAATTACACAAAAAAGTCCACCCACTCTCCTAATGAGTTAATCTTACATAATTAATATCTTTCACATTAGGAGGTGATAAACCACTAGAGCATGCCCACTTGGTTGATCTATACATGAAGACCACAATACCGATAGTCCTTCAATACAAGAACATTAACCCTTATCATTATTTAAAATACATGTATAGATCGGTCTTTTGGGCATGCTCATGTGGGAGGGGTTTTTTATGTAATTTATAGTTCAAATACAGAATTCAATCTCTATTATCTAACACTTCAAAATTTGGAAAAGTTTTAATAACAAGCAGCGGTAATTATATGTATTTATAAATGTACTTTCACTTCTGCAATAATGGGATCCTTTGTTGCTTCCCTGTAAAATCAAGACTACTATGCACACTTACAAATAGTTTGTGAATAATGTTACAGCAAGATTTAAAAAAAATGTATATGCATGAAATTTTACATCTGAGTTGGTAGAGCAAAAACAATAGAATATATGAAAAAGTTTGAAATGCAATGAGATATAATGACTTTTCCAATATCATAGAAAGAGCCGTTGGCAGATTATATTTCATAAATCTTTGTTTCTCATCCACTAAGCTACAAATACCTATTTGAGGCTCCAGTGCATTATTGTCAGCACATCGAGCCTCGGCAAAAGAAAAGTAAAAATAATAGTGCAATCTATCAACGCTCTCAGAGATTCTGAATAATATTCTTATGATCTACTGTCTCATCGCACGCATTTCCAAATACCTTTTCTTATTGAGGCTGTGAAAGCTCCAGAGCTGTATTTCTTCAGGGCACCTATTTTTTTTAATTATGTATAATGCGTTGGCACAAAGCATTTTACTTTTTATTTTACAATATAATTTTTGAAGACTAAATGCCTCATTGGAAAGATTTTATAGAGAAAAAGAAACGGGAGAGCAAAGGAATCACAATAATTTAGTATAATAAACAATTTTATATTTCAAGATATAAAATATACTCACAATAAAACCATCAGCTTCGTCCACATAAGAGTATTCTCCAGGAATTAATGTGTATTGAAATATCAAATTGTTTATTATACTATTTGTTGTTCCTTTTCATATCTCTAGGTTTTGTGTACATGCTGATATTTGGCATTGAAGCATAAGTTCCTTACATCTATATCCTATTTTGTAAAACCAGACTTTAGAGCCAAGATTCCAATGGGACTATTTGCTTATTTTTCCAGTTCTGGGACACTTATATTATTTGTTGAATCCTACTATGTGTACTCTATTTAGATATTGATGCTGGTTTGTTTGCACTAGAAATATCTCACCTAGAATAATATGTAAGGTAAACTATAATAGCAAAGAGATTATGCAAAGTAGGGCTAATAAATGTGAATCAGCAATGACCCACATGGAGGGGAGGAGTATGATTAAAGTTAAATTAGAGGTAAAACAGGATGACGGGAGGAAACATAAAGTTAGGAAGAAGGGTCAAAGAGGAAAATTGAAGTTAGTGAACTTCATTGGAATGTAAGGAAGCCATATTCATGCACATTAAGACAACGCAATAGGGAAATCGCTATTTAATTGCTAAATTTCCCCAAGCGCGCAAACAAAATCCCACTCGTAAACCGCAAATGAAGGAGAAAATCCAATATGTGCTAGAGTGGACCCGCAAAGGGGTTAAACACATATTCGTAGCACTGTAAATGCTAATAAAAAAATCAATCCTGCACTGTAAATAACGGGGAAAGAGATGACAGACATTAGAATTAATTGCACTGCAGTCTCAAGCCCGCAAATCGGCAGGAAATACATTTTAATTTTATGTGTCATTTTGGGGTTAAAACGATCTTGGGTATCAATTAGTTAATACATGTCAGGCTACCCATATGGACTAGAACAGTATTGGCATTCATTTCCATAATTCTTTATTTTGCATTATTTGCGAGTCTCATTGTAACTCGGACCCACAAATCTAATTGAATGACAGGTAACCTCCATGTTTTACTGCCTTAAGTATGACAGTCTCACTTTCTATTGGCTGGTACGAAATGGGAGGTTACGGGCTTGTTTAATTGATCATGTTCCCGCCCTCAACTGCTCCGACACGGTGCATGATTTACGGTTTTCACTTCAAGCACGCAACTTGCGAGCTGGAGCAATTGAATAGCCTCACAAACGGAGACCAACGGGAGCCCGCAACCCACTTGCAGACATGCGGCTGTCTGCGATCGAATTACAGGCTTGGAATTTAATGTGGCCCCTTATCAGCAAGAAATGTTTTAACAGACATGCTTTAATTTAGTATTGTATATAATGGTAATACCAAAAGTATAACACAGAAGACCAGTATCCAAGGTAAATGGACAAATGATATAAGAAAAAACAACATAATATGACCGTGTGGGCTAAACCAAAATGTATATTTTTAAATGAATTTGCAATCTCTGTGTTGTCACACATGTATATCAATATGCTTATTATTTACCAGTACCAAGTGGAGATGGAATGGCAACCATGCTTAAATTTGAAACTAGGTAAAACAAGAAAAGGTGAAAATATTACTATTTTCTTCCCAGTTATTATTAGGTACAGTGGATATAAAATGTCTACACACCCCTGTTAAAATGTCAGGTTTCTGTGCTGTAACAAAATGAGACATAGATAAATCATTTCAGAGCTTTTTCCACCTTTAATGTGACCTATAAACTGTACAATTCAATTGAAAAACAAACTGAAATCTTTTAGGTGGAGGGAAGAAAAATAAAAATAATGGTGTTGCATAAGGACTTTTTTACATGTCTTAAGACAAGGAAAATATTATAATATTAACTGTAGATATTATATTTCAAGATGGTTATAAAAGTATCAGTGTTCTAAGATGAAATGGCTAGTGGGGATCATGCATAAATATACTATCCTTGTACTCTAAATTAACCTGTATTACTAGAGAGGTGTCATATTTGGGGGATCAGTCATAGGTTTCAGGAGTACAGTTTTGTTATTGTATCCTTTCTATGTCTTTAATCTTTAAAGTTATGTGTGAACTGAAGAACATCTTTAGGTAATCACACCTAGAACAGAGCCTTTGGAGGCGGACTGATAATTTAGATTTTAACCGTTAATTTTAAAGGATGGAGTTTAGAAACAATATTTATGTGACATTACCATATTGATTTCCACTGTAACATTTATGAAATTTAAGGGTTGATTTTTTTTTTGCCTTTAGCATGGAGACACATGGTTATCAACAATGCTGAATTAATACCATGAAGGGTTTCTGAAACCCAGGGATACATAAAAGCTAGAATGCTATCAGTGACTTGAGGGCTTTATGAAAAAGCATAGAAAATTCATATTGAATTCAATAAGCCCCATGGACTGTATAATTTGAAAAGTAAATACTGGCTCCATCTGTACAATGCATGGAACCTACCCCCATGTTTGTGCAGTAGAAAACTGAAAATGATACCTGATTTGACCAAGGAAATATTAACCTTTCAATGTGTCCTCTTGAAAGACATGGAAAAGACATCTTATTAAAAAGGCTAAAACAAAGATCATTTTCCCTGAAAGTCATATGATATTTATTGTGGCTAGTTAAATACACTTAGATTTTTGCTATAAAATATTAAACTTTCAGTTTAATAAAATTGATTATTTGTCATTACATATTTTGACATTTTTTATTTAATTTCTCTGGTCTAGTGATGTAATCAGAGGTGTACAAGATTAGATAGAATGGAGATGCTGATTCAACTATTGTATGGTTTGCATCTTTGTTATTTTAGAGTATGCAGTAATATATATCTTAGTACCTCCATTACAGTGACATGGAAAACACATCATTATAAAAGAGAAAACCAGAGATATCAGTTTCTGTAATTACGATATTGGGTGTCCCATTCCACTTTAATGATTTCTGTGAATTATATCTCTTGTGGTTAGGTATTGTCATCTTGAGTTTTTGCTTGAAAGAATAAATTGGCTGAATCCACTTCAGGAACAACAGTATTTTTGTTAGATTATAAGAACTATTATTTAATTTGATTTAATTTAATCAACACATTCATTTTGGGAGCAGTAATCAATGGTAAAGCAGAATGAGAAAATAATTACCAAAATATTATATGGTCTTTGTTAATGTTTTACAAACTTTTTTCCCACTTGTAATTTTTGGAGACGGATAAGCTACTGAGGGTCTTCACAGACCACTCAATGATTTTTCTGTTTTTTTTTTATATATTTTGTTGGGTTATACTGGAATATATTATTCATACTTATAAATTACATTTTTCACTTTTGTATAGTAACAGTGGTTCTGTAGAACACCCAAACAAAGCAAATGGACTATTGCTAGTCCATGGACCATAGAACTTCTGGTCTATGTTTTGTAAGGGTATATAACAGTAACATGTTATTTTTTCTGGAATAAAGCTCCCTTCACAGTTGCCACTTGGTAAGATACAGTAGGTTGGGCTATGTTACACAAGTGATTGTCAGGAACCTAATACTATATTGTGAAATTTAGAAGGACCCTATGAATATCTACCTTTTTCCTGATTCCTTTCTCCCTGAGCGGCCAATATATATTTAAAAAAATGTGTTTTCATCTCAGAGGCTGTTTCTAGATACAAGAACATGATTATTTATTTACATTCTTTGTCAGTGTTTAAAAAATAATGATTGTATAGCTGGTAAGTGTATTAGGCCCTTGTAAGGAACTCTTTAATGATGCATTTGGAACCCTTGTTGAAAAACACTCTTATACACAAACCCTTCAATTTACTCCTTCAGAAACTTTAATATTTTATGTTAGAATGTGCTGTTTGGATGATTTGTAACAGAACAGATCCATGTTCTATATAAAGTATTTATAGTTTGATGTACTTTAACATCATTCATCTTTGTCATGTTTCTCTCCACCATCATGCCCTCAAAACTGTAAAGGGACTTTATCATCCAAAAATTATTTTTGGGGTGGCCAAGATTTAAAATTTTCATGAAGAGCATTAAAACTGACTAACAGTTTTTCTAAGGTAAGTAATTCTTGAGATATTCAACGCTGTCTGTGCTGCTTTTTTTATGCTAATGTATTATTATTACTTACTAGTGGATGCTTTTTATATACCAGTGTGTTATATATTGAGTGTAATGGTGCAGTGGCGACAAGTGAGCTACCATAGAATTAGCATGTAACTAGATGCCCTTCCAAATACTAATAAATTACACAGTGAGCCACAAATTAGCACACTAAGAAGAAGATTAGCATTTTTTTTTGCTTATCTCAAGAGTTAATGACTGTAGTGAAAAATGACTAGTACAATGTGTAGCCAGTATTTAACGTTCTTTAATAAGAACCCAGATAGGGTGCTTTTAATATATCTGGAGTAGGTACCTTTGCTTCTTTTATTGTGTTGGCTATGAACAGTCTATCATTTATTGCCTTGTGCATTTACTATTTGTTGTTGTTGTTTTGTTGTTCACTCGTGTCCATGACCTCATGGGCCTCATGGGCCGTAACACACCAGCCACATCTTTATATCCATGGGCATGCTGATCCATAGCAGAGATACTGGAGTGGGTTGCCAGTTCCTTTTCCAGTGGTCCACAGCATAAAGCGCCTGGTATTCCTAGGTGTTCTCCTATCCAAGTACTGACCAGACCCAACCCTGCTTGACTTCAGGGTGGTGTTACCTCTTGCTTCCCTGACCTGAATCAAACCCAGGTCGCAGTGGGGAATGCCCAGAATCCTAACCACTGGACCACCAGGGAACTTTGTAACCTCTTATTATAATAAGCATTTACTATACCTATTATTATTTACAATAACTTTATACACAGAACTTACATAAATGTGGGTGCTTTTTACATGAAGTGTAATAATATTAAAATATGTGTAAGTTTAAAAATAAGCAGTAGGGTTAAAACATGCCATGGTCCTTTAAAAGTTTAAGTTGTGTCCAGCATCAAATTCTATTAGACCAATTATACAAACTTATATATTATTACTACTTCTTACTTACCTTCTGTCCCAGTCTCCCATCCCTCTGAGTGTGTTACTGTTTGAAATGGTTAGGAATCTGTGAATCTCCATATTGCATCATCTAATAGATACAGTGTGGCCTGTTGGTCTACAAGTTCTGCATCACATGACCATGTGAACTAATAATACGGTAATAAACTGCTGGTTGTGCTGTTATGATTAGCAAATGTAATTTGGAGATTCATAACATGGAAATAAAAAAGTTAAAAAAAATCATTATTTTAAGTCTATAATGTCCTTAAAGGGCTCACTATAAGTTATCTACAGTGCCTTGCAAAAGTATTCACCCCCCTTGGCATTTTTCATGTTTTGTTGCCTCAATACCTGGAATTAACATGGATTGTTTGAGGATTTGCATCATTTAATTTACAGAACATGCCCACAACTTTGAAGATGTTTTTTTTTATTATCGTGAAGCAAACAACAAATAGGACAAAGTAACAGAAAAAGTCAATGTGCACAACTATTCACCCCCCTAAAGTCAATACTTTGTAGAGCCACCTTTTGCTGCAATCACAGCTCCAAGTCACTTTGGATAAGTCTCTGTGAGCTTGCCACATCTTACCACTGGGATTTTTGCTCATTCCTCCTTGCAAAACTGCTCCAGCTCCTTCAAGTTGGATGGTTTGTGCTTGTGAACAACAATCTTTAAGTCTGACCACAGATTTTTTTATTGGATTGATGTCTGGGCTTTGACTAGGCCATTCCAACACATTTACATATTTCCCCTTAAACCACTCAAGTGTTGCTTTAGCAGTGTGTTTGGGGTCATTGTCCTGCTGGAAGGTGAAACTCTGTCCTAGCCTCAAATCACGCACAGAGTGGTACAGGTTTTGCTCAAGAAAATCCCTGTATTTAGCACCATCCATCTTTCCCTCAACTCTGACCAGGTTCCCAGTGCCAGCTGCGAAAAAACATCCCCACAGCATGATGCTGTCACCACCATGTGTCACTGTGGGTATGGTGTTCTTTGGCTGATGTGATGTGTTGGGTTTGCGCCACACATAGCGTTTTCTTTGATGGCCGAAAAGTTCAATTTTAGTCTCATCAGACCAGAGCACCTTCCTCCATACATTTTGGGATTCTCCCACATGCCCTTTCACAAACTCAAAATGTGCCATTTAGTTTTTTGCTGAAAGTAATGGCTTTCTTCTGGCCACTCTGCCGTAAAGGCCAACTATGTACGTCCTATGTACAGATACTCCAGTCTCTGCTGTGGAACTCTGCAGCTCCTCCAGAGTTACCATAGGTCTCTGTGCTTCCTCTCTGATTAATGCCCTCCTTGCCCGGTCCGTGAGTCTTGGCAAGTTTGCTGTTGTGCCATGTTCTTTCCATTTGGTTATGATAGATTTGATGGTACTTCTGGGGATCATCAAATATTTTGATATTTTTTTTATAACCTAACCCTGACTTGTACTTCTCAACAACATTGTCCCTTATTTGTTTGGAGAGTTCCTTGGTCTTCATGGCAGTGTTTGGTTAGTGCTGCCTCTTGCTTAGGTGTTGCAGCCTCTGGGGACTTTCAAAAAAGGTGTGTATATGTAATGACAGATCATGTGACACTTAGATTGCACACAGGTGGACATCATTTTACTTATTATGTGACTTCTGAAGGTAATTGGTTGCATCAGAGCTTTTTATGGGCTTCATAATAAAGGGTGTGAATAGATATGCACATGCCAATTTTTTCTATTTAAAAAAAATATTTTTATTTATATATTTTTCTCATTTCACTTCACCAACTTAGACTATTGTGTTCTGATCCATCACATAAAATTCAGATTAACAAAACATTGAACTTAAGGCTGTAATGTAACATAATAGGTAAAAAGGAGGGGGGTGAATACCTTTGCACAGCACTGTATATTTTTAATTACACTAATAACACCTAAAAAACTAAAGTCTTAGGTCTGTTTACAAACAAACTACTGACTGTTCTATGATAAACAACGTCTGTCAACACCGAGCAGAGAAGGATCTGTGAGAACAAAGATTTATAATTTTCCCCTGAACTTCAGGTTTGCAGCAGGAGATGTTAACCCCCAACTGCATTTTAGTTGATTCCAACATTCTCTTGTCTCGGATGAATTTGGGAAGGTTTAACTTTATTTCTGCTTATGCTCTTTCCACGGAGCTATTGCTGTGGGTCTGTCTGGGGAATGTCAGAGTCTCATGTAAACAGAGGTTTCATTTATACATTTCTCTGTGAAGAAAGAACATACTTCAAAACATCAAAAAGTATTTCAGCATGCATTTAGGTGATCTTTTATTTGATGTGATCCAAACTGTGCTATATTAAGTGGCCCTTTAATATTCATATAATTTCCAGAGTTTGGACAAAAAAACGTAAACATTTTCCGATTTTGGTCAACAAGTTCTGACATGATTTGATACTATAATACTTTTCTCTGGGAGCACAAATCACATGAACTCTTATTAAATAATAAATAAATGCTTCCCCTAATTTTGATTACCTCTTCTATAATTGTGTCACATGAAATTTAATATACTGAGAAGAAGATGTATGATTGATCTTTTGCAAAGTGATGACATACACAATATATAGGACATTGTTACGGATAATTTTCCTCTTATGCTACTAATCTGTCTAGACAGTTTTAATTTCTGCAGTATTAATTCCCACTGGCTTTCCTGCATAATTTATGCAGTGTTTTTATTGCTCTCTGATAATTTGCAATACTATCCTCTTATTTTAATACATTATTTTTCCTCTGCTCCCACATATTCCTTTTTTTGGAGTATTAAGATATGTGCTATTTATATGCCTTGCATTCCTTAATGTCACTACTGAAGCTTTTTATACTCGCTGATCATGGTTTTAAAACTAACCTCCTAGTCCTTAATTATTTCCATTTCCATGCCATCACCCAATATTTTTTATTAAGCAAGTCTCATGGTATCATGATATCGCAAAGGTTTATTTTTCCACACTTGGCAAACTTGATATCTTGTCAGGTTGATATTAACTCTGGATTATGCCATTCAAATATATAGGTCACACATAACTCATACATATCTTATAAAATCAACTAATAATTTTCAGTGCCTTGACCTTCAAATATTCCTTAGGCAACTCATAATTATGAGATCATGAGTTTCTTCCGAGTGACTGTATTAATAGTGGAGATGTTGTTAGTATTCAGAGCTCTAAAGGCGTTAAAAACATTGAAAAGCCAAATAATTATCATTTCATAAATGTAAATGATAATTTTATCATCAATATATACCGTATATACTCAAGTATAAGCCGACCCGACTATAAACTGAAGCACCTATTTTACCACAAAATACTGGGAAACGTATTGACTCGAGTATAAGTCTTTTGTGACCTGTTTCCCCTCCAGTGTCCCCTTCTTGTGCCATCTGTGTCCCCCTCTTGTGTGCCATCTGTGCCCTTCTCTTGTGTCCCCCCTCTATAAAGATGTCTCTTCGCCCTCTCCCTCCCCTGCATCTCTTCCCCCCTCTCCCTCCCCTGTATCTCTTCCCCCCTCTCCCTCCCCTGTGTCTCTTTCCCTCCCCCTTCCTTTGCCCTTATCATCCTCCTCATCCTCCCTCCTCATCCCTTTCCCCCTCTCCAATTACCCCCCTTTCCCCTCTCTTACCTTCATCAGCTGCTCCTGTTGCTCTATGCTCGTCTTCCAGCTGTGTCGGTACCCAGCATATGCTAATGAAGTGACGTCACATGCGCGTCACGTCGTTAGCATATGCCGGGTCCCAACACAGCAAGATGCCCAGAGAGCAGCAGGGAACAGGGTGACTCGAGTATAAGCCAAGGGGGGCTTTTTCAGCATTAAAAAATTTGCTAAAAAACTTGGCTTATACTCGAGTATATATGGTATTTATTTTCTTTTTGAAATTAACTATATGCAGATATCGTACTCTCTGTAACTTCCTTTTAAGTAACTTGCAGGATTATATTAGCATTGAACATGTTTTCCCTAAATATTTCCATCATCCACAGCATTGATTCCAATTTCTGAAAGATTTCCCAAAACTCCAAAACCAATCTCTCAAAACTATACTCAGGTATAAAAGAATTAAATCATCATTAGAGCTGCATTTTTGTTCAATGATTAATCTCCAGCAGGAACAATTTTGGACTGTGTTCTGACCTCACGGGCCAATAGGAAGCATTAATAATACTGTATGCTTATATTGCAGGTATGGGTTTCTGACTAACCAGAACACAGAATATTATATTTTATAAAGGCAGTACTTGCATTTATTGTACTAAAAACAAACAGTTTAACAAATAATAATAAAATGTTAGGCTTAATTATCCAATGTTTCCTTACCTGATGGAGTTTTCATCTGGGACTTAACCAAGTGAAATATAAGAGACCATTAATATCTGTAATATCATAAAAACCAGTCTCGGCCGGCTACCACAAAGTAAAAGATAATGACAGTGTCCATGGCAACCACGTGTAAAATTACAGATGCGAAAGCAGTCACCCAAGAGCTCGAAACAGATGTTTTGTAGCTGAATATGAAAGTGCAAGTAATTAAAACCTAATTTCAAGAAAAATTAATTAAAAAAATACAAGCTACATAGCATAGTAAAGACCATTTTTAAAGGACCACTGGAGTTCAAGAGAAACACTTATTTGTCAAGTATGTAACCAAACTAGCTTTAATAGAAACTGGGTAATCCATGGCATACATTTTTTGTAGAGATCAGTAGAAGGAGGGAGGAGAGAACAGGCATAAATGTAGAGCTTTTGTTTGATAATTGGATACAATTGAATTTGACACTATACCTCTTCTCTCTCACTGGCCCAGAATCAGACTGCTTGCTTCAGGAAATGCAACTACAGCTCTCCAAAAATATAAACACCCCTCTTACACACACAGTATCCCCTAATGTATTATGGATGCATCCAGGGCGCAAGATAGGCATACATTTTTTTTGTATTTAAAAGCTAGCTTTGTGACATTTTACTTCTTAATTATGCTCAACGGTTTCAAACATATATTTTTCATTGTGCAATTATATAAACACTAAAGTCATGTTCTATCCTATCTCCAAATCGATCCCAAGCAAACAGCGAAATGTTTACCATACATATGGAAGCAATAGTATATTTGTTTTTTTGTATATATACAGTGTCATAAAGTGCCAGGCATACATACAGGCAGAAATGTCATTGAAAACCAGGCCTAAACCTATGCCACGTATCCTAAAAGCTTTCACCATTGCAATTCCTTTCATTATTATGATTTCAGCTTTCCTCTTTAATATATTCTCTTTTTATAAAAAAAAAATATGCAAAACCTATGCAGTTCAGGAACAAACATAAGGTCATATATCAGCGTATGTTTAGAAGCTGGTTGTTCTCTCCTGTCTCTTAGCTCCTGCGCTGACACACATTGCTTTATAATAAATTCCAGGCCCCTCCGAGAGTAATGGGTCTGTGTTGTACACAGCACAACAATGTATTCTACGTAAAGGTTATAGAATGTAGTAGAGCAGCTGTCACAAACCTCAAGTATGAACACTTGGCGTCGGGCATGTTCGAATTCCAATATTTTATGAACCTTCTTGCTAAATGTCACAAATAAATAGTTCAAAAGGAATTCGTGGCATTACAACATTAAGGATAAAACGACCAAACATATGGATTTAAAAATAGAAATAAGAAGTGAATTAATGTTTTTTTTCTCCCCTCATCTCCTGGCGATCAAGTGCATAAATACTGACTGACGTGGCATTTGAATTCTTGACTCCAAAGATACCACACAGAAATGCTTTTCTGTCTCTTGGGCCGACTTTTATATCCATGGATGTACAAACAGCAGGAAAAGTATGGGAAGTTATGAGGGAGCCACAAGAAAATTCGTGATTATGGCAGAGTTTCTGGAAAATGGTTACACAAGCTAAACTGGAGCGTGGGCTGTTGCTTGTATATGGAACTGGTTGAGCTATCTGCTCAGATTTCTGGTCTTGTAAAGTCATGGCAATAGCTATCTTTTTATACCTTTTGTGAGGGTTGTTCATCAAACACCTTGTTGTTCAAGTCAATAGGAGGTACGTCCGGAAATGCTGTGTTAACAGGTAACCAAGTCTAATAAATCACTGCTTGTGTTTATACTACTGGCAGTCAACACTTACATCTCAGCGGCTCTCCCTGCACTTAGGGGGTAAAATCAACAATTTCAGCTTTTGAAGTAGGATATTATTTTAATGTTGTGATTAGTTCTCTCCTTGTTCTGTGTTTATTGTTTTTTCATTTTTGTTTGATTTCCCTGGCATTAATACGAAAGCCTCCGAATGTGTGCATTTAGATTCTCCCTGTGGAAGCATTTCTAAGAAATCAAATCTCCAGAGGAAAATTATAGATTAAAAATGGGTTTCAGCTCAACAGATATGGATAAAGCAAAGCCTTCTTTCTTTGTTATAGTATGTGACAAACCTGAGATGGGGAAAATTCCCTGTAGATTGAAAAACAGATTATATTCATTGCACAATACAATTATAGTAGAAGAAGGTAGGATGTGTCAGAAATATATATATATAAATATGAAAATTCAGTTATGCTACAGAGACTACTTATGTGGCATCATAAGTGATTATGTTCTCACATTCAAACAACACGTTCCTAACACAATAAAACTATACTAGGATATTGTTGTGATATAATTTGAATAAATACATTTTTTTTCAAATTCTCATGGGATTGCTGCTGGTGTTCAGTGGCTACACAAAGTAAAATGTGTATAATTAGCATATAACTGACCATCTCGGGTCTGGAAACACCTCAATGGGGTCAACATTTATACAGACAATGGCAAGAATGCACAAGGGGATGTTTGATTAAGCATTAAACATTTTATTGATTAACTTTGAAAGACAAACTGTGACTGTTTTCAGTGGCAACTTTTATAAACAAATGGCATGTGTGTCTATATATATATATATATATATATGTATATATATATATATATATATATATATATATATATATATATTGATAGATAGATAGATAGATTTTCTTTCAATCTCATGTTTAAGGGGATTTTAATTTTTCAATTTAAATAAGAAAAAGTACCAGTCAATGTTTTGTTCATACTAAAGCCTCCCAGCTATCACTCTTATGAAGGGATAGTCCCTGATGAAATGAAAATCCCTCTGTCCTTCCCAGTCTTCCTAATGGCAATCTTTAGAAGGACAAATGTATATCCTCCAACCTCAAACACAACCAACATTTGATCTGCATGCTAGAGTCCTAGAGAAAGAGTTCAATAATGTGTCTTTTCTGGTATTCAACAGTGTATATATCTCTGAAAGACAGACTGCTCAAGATGCTGTTATTGTAATGAACAAGACTAACACTAAAATAAAAGCGTCCCCTTTGGCCACTTGAAATGTCGGGAGATATTCATACATGTAGGCATGTTCATTTGTCCAGCTGAGTTTTATCTGAAGTACATTTTCAATAACATTACTATAGATGTCTATATACAAGCAGTTATTCCAGCAATTTTAGCCACAATATCATTTTAACATTAATATGTTTTTTTTTCAGCAAAAAATTTAGATTTTTTTGATTCCAGCCATTTATTTTTTTGCATCCTATCGCTCTTTAAAAGGCCATTGAAGGCATTTTTTTCCTTTGGGGCATTTGACAATGTTGAACAATGAAGGTCCTGGAGCAGAATATATTGCTTTGAAGGTAAAACTGTCCTTGTCAGCCAATGTGCAGCAATATAGCTGAAGAAGTGTCTGCCAATGAGGCCTAGAGTCTTACACACCTCCTGCTCACACAGAGGTATTTCCTGTTAGTCTCCAATAAGATTAAGCAAGTATTACTAACAGCCTTATTAAATTGCGATTCGGCCAATTGAATAGGGCTCTATATAAGCACAGAGCATATATTTTTTACAGAAGTTTTTAGTTAGTGAACTTCTATCCAAAAGCAAGGTCTTCACTAACTAAAAACTTCTGTAAAAAAATATGCCATGTGCTTATATAGAGCCCTATTCAATTGGCCGAATCGCGATTTAATAAGGCTGTAAATATTCTTTTCTGAATTAAAGACACTTCTGTAATGTTTAAAATGAGCTCTTTTAGATGCCTGCTAGAACGATTTGCATTCCATGTCCCGTTAATGTATTTTTTCCTCAGTTTAAGCTAGTATAGGTTTATTTGAAGTGCCTCCTTTCATAAACTGATATTCAGTTATAAATTACAACTCTATTTTTTATGTATATTTTATTTTATCTGTTTTACATATTTGTAAAGTATGCCTTAAACTTTTAAAATCAGCTTTTCTACACTGAGATATGTTTTTATTTACCCAAAAACAGATTTAGTGTGCTGGTTTATCTTAGAAAATAAACAATAAAACATTATATGTTCACTCATAAACTACAAACACCATATTTTATGAGCTATTATGTCGTCTGTAGAAACCTGCTAGCTGAGCTATGCTGTCACAATCCAGTGCCAGGCTGGGTCCCAGTCCCTAATACTGTGCCCGGCCTGTGTGGCTACATTTTTCCATTACATTAGCAGTTTGCCTTCTTCTGTTTGGTGGTTAATAGCAGGATCCTACAATTAGGCTTCTAGTATTTTTGCTTCTGCTACAAATTCCAAACCACATAGCTTCCACATTTCTACGTGTGTTCTCAAAAATGTTAAAAATAGCTGCCCAGTCAAGGGTTTCACATGCGCCATTTGTTACAAATATAATTTTGTATTGCTGTTTATTAGCTATTAATTCATACTCTGGAATGTATATATAGTTGGTAATATATAACAGATTGTAGACCCTATAGTTCTCAGGATTGGCTAATTATAGTATGTATATAAAATTGTTATTGTAGGTGGCATTTTAAACTGCTACTTTATTAGAACTGGCTCTCACCTCCTATGCTTTTTCCATCCTGTGTTTAATAGGGTTGGTAGAATTATGGTTATTCTTGATTTATAAATACTTCCCACTTGGCATGTGTGGTTATATAATATTTTTTTCTCCACGTCCCATGGCTTTCTGCAAATGTTACTCTTCCATTCTTGTGCAGAAAGCAAAATGATGAATTGCTGTTTGTACAGATGCATACGTCCATTATCTTTACTTAATTTTAGCTTATGTATAAAGAGAACTTTAAATGAATACACATTTTCCTGTTTAGTCTTTAGCCTAATCAGTGCGTTCCTCTGATCTCTCATTGTAAAATGAAACCAGAATATAGCTGATTTTAATTAATGCAGTGAATTACGGTATTGTATGCAACATAGTTATACATGCCTTTCCATTCACAAAAAGTCATATGACATTGGAATAATATGTCTAATTCTTAAACTGGAATTCTGCTAATCAATGTTTCCATTCTCTCCACCACACTTCTCTAGACAGATTACTTGAATATGTATTAACAATTAATAATTAGTCTGAATACTACAGATCAGAGGAGATCCTAAAAGGTTGAACTTGATGACTAAAAGTCTATTTTCAAAATCAATTGCTATGTAAATATGTATTGCCGGTTTCAGCAACATTAAAAGTAAGGCAATATAATGTACTTGTTCACATCCATTCCTTGTATAAGCTCTGAAATGTATATTAGCTCCAAAAATTGTACGATTTGGAAACTATTCCATAAAAGCTGAGAAAACCTTTTACAGCTGTATCCCATTTAATGCTGTAGATAGGTTCCAGGCAATCAGAGCGCTAAGCGAAACAGGTCTAAACGGGGTCATAGGGTAGATAGGGATAGGGGAACACATGGAAAAAAATACACAAAACCAATTGAAATGTAAACATTTTTGGTTTTATATTAACATTTACAAAACAGCAAACATAACAACAACACAAACATTTTTTTTTTCTTCATAAAATTTAAAGAAACAGCAAACATTAACTGAACAGTCCACTTTAAATGTTAGATATTTCTGGCAAGGAAACTACTGCGTTATAGCAAGGCACAGTGTTAAACGGGGAACGGCAGTCAAAAACATATAAGACCACCTATAGTGGGGTTTAGTGTTAAACAGGGAATTACAGGAAAAACAGCTCTATAGCAAATCAGTGCTATAAGGGGTAGGATAAAGCTGGGTATACCTGTACATTGGTTGCACATATAGAAATGTATATGATTTGGGTAATCAATTAATTAAGCTAGGGAACATATTGAACAAAATGTTGTATGCCATTAAGTTTATATATATATATATATATATGTTTTGGGGATTTGAGCTAGGTGGTTAGGTTTAGCAGTTTTATTTTCTGTTCAGATCTTAATATTAAGGTATAAGGCTTTTTTCTAGGTACCTGGGAAAGGGAATACATATGTGTATATTCACCATGGTCTGTGACAAGGTTGGTCAGCTAATACATACATCCCAATCCAGGTTTAAAGAAAAAGATCTGGTAAAAGCTTGACCAGAAAATATTGAATAAATGTGCTGGTGCACATAACTCGCTCAAACATTTGGCCTTTGGGGTTTCTGGGGCAGTTATTATCAACAGGTGGTCCTAGGACAGGTGATGGTCCCTGAGATGTTATCTGCCAGTCCTCAGGGATGAGGAGAGCCTAATACTTTATTCATAACATCATCATTAGTCACAATTATATATAGATTATTGAGGAAATGATAAGCAGTTAAATTGTACTCATTGTACCACCCTATTAAAGAGTTCCTGGATCTCATAGCTGGTCCTAGGAACCAAGACCAAAAAAAGTTGAGAATCACTGTCCTAGGGGAACCAGCAAATGGTCACCCAGTCTTATGGCTCCCTTCTTTCTTTTATATATATATATATATACATATATATATATATATATATATATATATACACTGTACATACTTGAGTATAAGCCAAGTTTTTCAGCACTTTTATTAGGAAAATGCTCCCCTTGGCTTATACTTGAGTCACCCTACTCCTGCTGCTCTCTCCCCCCCTCCCCTGTGTCTCTTCCTACCCTCTCCTGTGTCTCTTCCCCCCCCTTCCCTGTGTCTCCTTCCTTCCCTCCCCCTCCCTCCCCTGTGTTTCCATCCCTCCCTCTCCCTCGTGTCTCATTCCCTCCCCCTCCCTTATCATCCTCCACACCCTCCCTTCTCATCAATTCCCCCCTCTCCAATTACCCTACCCTTTCCCTTCACTTACCTTCATCAGCTGCTCCTCTGCTCGTCTTCCGGATGTGTCGGGACCCGGCATATGCTAATGACGTCACGTCATTAGCATATGCCGGATCCCGACACAGCCAGAAGACGCGCAGAGGAGCAGCTGATGAAGGTAAGTGAGGGGAAAGGGAGAAGGGGGGGTAATTGGAGAGGGGAAAGTGGTGAGGAAGGAGGCTGAGGAGGGAGGATAAGGAGGATGATAAGGGAGGGGGAGGGAAAGAGACACGAGAGGGAGGGAATGAGACACAGGGGAGGGAGGGGGAAGAGACTCAGGGGAGGGAGAGGGGGGACACAAGAAAGGGGCACATATGGGAGGGAGAGGGGGGACACAAGAAAGGGGCACAGAGGGGAGGGAGAGGGGGGACACAAGAAAGGGGCACAGAGGGCGCACAAGAGGGGATCACAGAGGGCACAAGAGAGATACAGGGGGCAGTGCATTTCCCACCCTCTGCTTATACTCGAGTCACTAATTTTTCCCAGTATTTTGGGGTAAAATAGGTGCCTCGGCTTATACTCGGGTCGGCTTATACTCGAGTATATACGGGTATATATAAGCATATGTGAGCTCGCTGTACATCTTAGATCTTGTTTTGTAAATTAGTTATTATTACATCAGCCCAGCCTGTATCAAGTGCCAGTGACTTTTATTATGGAATAGGTCTCGTTGTTACCCTAATACATATGAACAGAACATTAGAAATGATAAATAGCTACATATCTGAAGCAAGGAACAGCGTGATATTGTGACAGATGCCAGAAGAGGAGGGACATTTCATCTGTGAGAGAGAGATACAATGCTCGTAGAAAGATGATGTAAAACATGTTCATTGGTACTTTTAATCATTACATTTACAGTTAAAGTTCTTGGCTCTCATTTGTGGAAATGTACTCCAATGCAGCCATCTGTTTTGCATATATTAAGTTAAAACTGAATAGGAAAATTTGGAAATGCTACATGAGTAATGGGGGAATTACATGCCAAAATTGCAGGAAAACATTTTGCCTACATTACGGTATTTATACTTTCACAGATTTTATATAGTAAATGAAAAGTGGGAAAAACACAGAAGAGAGTAAAGAGAGATTTGTGAAGTGTTTATGCATTTAATAAAAAAATGGCATAGTTCTGCTAGCATATTTTAGCATTTACTTCTAATGTTTGATGGACAAATGAACTCTATAGGAATCATTCTATCAATGTGGTAAATTTAGTAAAAAACTTTTTTTTTTTTTTTTAATGAAGCATAGATTTTTGTAGGTTTGTATACTACCCTTTTTTGAATTGTTTATTGACATTGCTTTGTTCCTCTTCCTAAAGAAAAGCACTTGGTTGCATCCAATCAGAGACTGCTCCAACAAAGTTTAATATAAATACTTTAATATAACATATTGTTTTGCCATTGGTCAAGCTATGATTTGGCAAGGTATGTTACTGTAATACATGAGAAGACAGAAAACTTCCTAAAACATTTTGCTAATTTGACCAGGCAATGGTCATATTAAGGTTTTAATGTGTATATCTGTTCAAGTTTAAAATCTCAACATTCATTCTCAGACTCACACAGTTACATGAAGTCCTCTACCTCATTAATAGTCATCATAAATTATAAAACTGTGCCCATTTAAAAAAAAAGTGAAGGATATTTGCACCAAGAGACTTTGGTAAATGACTTATGCTATAGTCCTCATTGGTTGAGTGAATTATTCAATCACTTTACCAATGTGTAACTAATCTTTCTTTATGGTGGACTACTACAAAGCAACTAATCATGTTCCTGCTAACTCTGATCATCAGGGTTTTTATATATCTGTATAATCTATGCTCTAAATAATGGTCTTGGTTCCACATTGATGGGTGTTGGTAGTCCCACATGTCTCAGAAAAAGTAACTTTCGTTGTTCATTGTGATTAATGGAGCAGCATATTAATCTCATAAGTTATTCATGCATACGCTTTAAAAACTGCAGAGGTCTTGTTTCAGATGGAGTTGGAGAATTGTCATTGAGTAACCTTCTACACTGATCTGATGACTATATGTTGATCATTCAATAGACATAAGTTATCTGAAGATAGCGTATTTGCCTATAAAGTGTTTAGATAGACTGATAAATCCTGTGGTGAACATTAATTGACAATCCTGAATCTGTTCCTAACGACATCCTCATTAGCTCCACAGATGATGACAGGTATAGTTAGTTTCTCGTAATCGTCTAAATGTGATGATTAATTGTTTAGCTTTTTGGACCTATATTGCTTTAGCTCCACTGATACAAATGATTATGTTCTTTGGTTTTCAATTACTTGTTTCCTGTCTTCCTGGTAAAGCATTATTGAATATCCTGCTTTCTATTATGTGTCATAAGACCAATTTTAGATCTTACAGAACAGTACATAATGTATCTAAGACTTGAAACGTCGCCTGAAAGTGAGATTTTTGTGGCTTTTATTGGCATATACTTCACTTTTTCATCAAAAGAATGATTGCATTTTACACTTCCCTTTAGTTATAGAAAGTTCAAACATTTATGTTTGATAAGATGACATGGTTTGTATAATAGTCCTGCTGGATTTACCTCTCTATGTACAGTTTATTTAGCCTATATTCATAGAAATATCTATGTGACACTGAATTGAAACAAAATAAACATTTGTGTTTTAGGCATCACACAACAATCACCAGATTTTGAAGAATCCTTGTTGTGTATAGTATCTGGTTGCTGCTGAAAATAGGTTATTTTACTTTACTTGGTTATTACTACAAATGTGTTAATTTATGGGGGGCTGCAACTATCAGTATGTTTACATGACGACTGGCACAACATACTGTAAGCTTTATTTCTTGAATGACCTATGCGATCTGTGCATTTATCATATTGTATGCCATGTCTCTCTGGGAGATGTAGGAAGCTGTGTGAGGCTGCGTATCTATTCTGTTTCAAATTAAAATCTTTAAAAATTGATTCAAGGGATGCTGACTAGTCATCCACTGCATATGCTCCACTGAAGCTTCTGCATAATTATTAAGGCTTTTACATAATCTGTGAGGATGTGTAGAGAGCTCCTACTGATGGAAATGCAGTGTGCCTGGAGGCAGTCAAGCTGGAGTCCTCAGGTGGGTGTGACCAGGACAGGACCACTTTAGTAGTATTACTGTTTATGTATTAACCTAGTTTGGCATAAAAAAAAGTTATAGGACATTACAAGAATACAAATGAGAAACATGACAATTAAAAAAAAAAGAAGCAAACTAATACGTGGGGAGTTGATGTCTCTGCTTCTGAGTGCTTAGAAGAGAAGACTGAGCAAGTGAGATATGAATGTAAGGAAGATCGATGGTGGGGAGGTAGTATGAACTGAAAGAGGTGGTCTTATATCATGGGAAATTAGTCAACAGAACATTTAATCTTAGAAGTATGAATGGTATATTTTAAAGAGCTGTCTCATGAGGGTGTTTTTTATCTATCAATAAAGGGTACAGAAAGAGTTAACAAGGGGGAGCAGAAGGTTCTGTTAGATAAGTGGATAATTGGATTGGATTAAAATTGATACCATACCACTTTACGACTGTGTCTCTCAAAGGCCCAGAAGCAGGCTGCTTCCATCAGCAAATGCAAGTATTGCTCTCCAGAAATGTAGACTCGCCTTTCACACGCACACAACTCCACTAATCTATTATGGATGCCTCCAGGGTCAAGCAGGAATCCAAATAATTTTTTCTTTAAATTCAACCAGCTTCTTTCCTTCTTAATAATACTTTTAGCCAGACACAACGTTTATATATATATATATATATATATATATATATATATATATATATATATATATATATATATTATATTAATTCATTGTACAGTAGCCCTTTAAATGTGCGTAGACAATTTATGATTTTGGTAGAGCTTGAGCCTATGAAAATAAGGAGATAGCCTGCCAGAGTGAAAAATGAATTCCATAGTGTAGGTTGATGTGTGAGGGTACAACAATAGTGGGGGAATGGAGTAGATCCTGACAAGAGCTTGGCTTGGGAGACATGGGATACATGGGAATGAAACCAATATTTTCAAATTTATTCTGTAAGATATGTTTAGTTTAGTTGAAGGACTGACAAACAAGTGCAGTATATAAAAAGTGTTGTCCAAGATAGATGAGCCTGGTGAAAGCATTCATAATGCAATGGGGTGATAACAGGTAGATTGGCAGTATGGTATTGAGAATGTTACAGTATTGTCCAAGGTAGATGAGCCTGGTGGAAGCATTCATAATGCAATGGGGTGGTAACAGGTAGATGATTGGCAGTATGGTATTGAGGACGTTACAGTATTGTCCAAGGTAGATGGGCCTGGTGGAAGCATTCATAATGCAATGAGATGGTGACAGGTAGATGATTGGCAGTATGGTATTGAGGACGTTACAGTATTGTCCAAAGTAGATGAGCCTGGTGGAAGCATTCATAATGCAATGGGGTGGTAACAGGTAGATGATTGGCAGTATGGTATTGAGGACCTTACAGTATTGTCCAAGGTAGATGAGCCTGGTGGAAGCATTCATAATGCAATGGGATGGTGACAGGTAGATGATTGGCAGTATGGTATTGAGGACGTTACAGTATTGTCCAAAGTAGATGAGCCTGATGGAAGCATTCATAATGCAATGGGGTGGTAACAGGTAGATGATTGGCAGTATGGTATTGAGGATGTTACAGTATTGTCCAAGGTAGATGAGCCTGGTGGAAGCATTCATAATGCAATGGGATGGTGACAGGTAGATGATTGGCAGTATGGTATTGAGGATGTTACAGTATTGTCCAAAGTAGATGAGCATGGTGGAAGCATTCATAATGCAATGGGATGGTGACAGGTAGATGATTGGCAGTATGGTATTGAGGACGTTACAGTATTGTCCAAAGTAGATGAGCCTGGTGGAAGCATTCATAATGCAATGGGGTGGTAACAGGTAGATGATTGGCAGTATGGTATTGAGGATGTTACAGTATTGTCCAAGGTAGATGAGCCTGGTGGAAGCATTCATAATGCAATGGGATGGTGACAGGTAGATGATTGGCAGTATGGTATTGAGGATGTTACAGTATTGTCCAAAGTAGATGAGCATGGTGGAAGCATTCATAATGCAATGGGATGGTGACAGGTAGATGATTGGCAGTATGGTATTGAGGACGTTACAGTATTGTCCAAAGTAGATGAGCCTGATGGAAGCATTCATAATGCAATGGGATTGTAACAGGTAGATGATTGGCAGTATGGTATTGAGGATGTTACAGTATTGTCCAAGGTAGATGAGCCTGGCGGAAGCATTCATAATGCAATGGGATGGTGACAGGTAGATGATTGGCAGTATGGTATTGAGGACGTTACAGTATTGTCCAAAGTAGATGAGCCTGGTGGAAGCATTCATAATGCAATGGGATGGTGACAGGTAGATGATTGGCAGTATGGTATTGAGGATGTTACAGTATTGTCCAAGGTAGATGGGCCTGGTGGAAGCATTCATAATGCAATGGGATGGTGACAGGTATATGTTTGGCAGTATGGTACTAAGGACGTTACAGTATTGTCCAAGGTAGATGAGCCTGATGGAAGCATTCATAATGCAATGGGATGGTGACAGGTAGATGGCTGGCAGCATGATATTGAGAAAGTTACAGTATTTGAGGCAGGATATCATGAGTGCATGAAATAGAATTTCTTACATAGCACACGCACACACATTAGTACGCACAGTGCAAGGCTATTATACTAGTGCTCACAGCCACATACAGTACCATGCTAGTCTCTATTATCTATTTTAGAATTATCCATCTGTATAATCATAGCTTTATGTTTTTGTGCTCCAATATGAAAATTTTTTGCTCTGTTCAAGTTTACAATCTCATAATCTTTTTTTTGCTGCTGACTTTTAGCTCCTCGAACAGCACAGCAGCCTAAGAAACTCTGGAGCCTCACATATTTTTTAGCTTTCAAAAAGTGACTCCAGCTCTAAAATATGTGGTGTATAAAATGACCGTGCATTACATCACAGCTTGAACACTCACTGCTTTAAGTGGGTAAGATACAGTAACGTGCAGGAAAAGACCCCTCCTCAGGTGCCATGAAAGGTCAGTCAATAGTCAAAACCACATGGTTCTGAGAATATAAAGCAGTTCCCACCCAAAGACCTGATTTCCATCTGTGTACATATCACTGTATAGTTAGAAAACAAGATTTAACGGAAAGTTGATATTATTTTTGGTAAATAAAATGTGAGAAAATAGTTTTTGTTTACATTGTATAATTGCTTTTATATTCTATGTATCTTTTATATATATAATTTTACTATTATTCCTCTCTTTATTTAATCACAATATTTATTGTACTTTCTTTTACTTCATTAGATTTACATATCAGATTTATATGTCATAATGCAAAAAATTGCAGAAAGCACATTTAATAAACCTTGATCCATCAATATATGAGGCTCATGTTTCACGTAAAGCTGGTGCTTCGGTTGTACCTTTCCTTGCAGAGGCTCACCAGAGATCCCACTTTTCCTGTACATCTTGGTTCAGGGCTTTCAGTCTCCTTTGGCCAAGAAATGTCAACCCTATGACTACCGCAGCAGCAAAAGAGCAGCTTACTGCTGTCAGCACCAACCCAGCAATCATATGGAAGGAGGACGAGACTTCTCCCGCTGGTCTCTCTTTCAATTAATTTATCCTCTCTGCAGGATTCAGCCAGGAGGGAAAATTAATGATTTAAAGTGATGCAAACTGAAAAACTCTAAAACTACACAGCTGGTATCAGCTGTCATATAGAAGAGAAACACATTGTCTCCGCAAAGTTGAAGCCAATGAAGGGCTCGAAAAATGTTATCTACAGACAGGCTTTTTATATATAAGAAAATACTTTATTTTTTATTATCTGAATTTGAATTATTCCAAATCTTTTCAGGGTGTTTGAAACATACATGATTAACGTACATATGCTATGTTTGCACTGACAAGTTAAATATGCAGCTATACACCGTGTACTGCTGTAGATAGGTCCCAGGCAATAGGAGTGCTAAGCAAAACAGCCCTAAATGTGGTCATTTTAACATAGGATAGATAGGGAGAGGGGAACAATTTCTACACTTTTGGCTTTAAATAAACTTTTAAAAAACAGGAAACATAACAACAACACAAACTGAACCTTTAAAAAAAAAAAAAAATTAAAGAAAAAGCTAACCTAACAGTCTACTTTGAATGGCAAATGGTTCGGGTCATTAAAAGGTGTCTGGTGAGGAAAAAACAAAGTTATAGCGAGGCACTGTGTTAAATAGGGATAGGCAGCCAAAAAATAGCAATATAGCTGGATTTAGAGCTAAGTTGGGAAATACAGGAAAACAAGCGCTATAGCGAATCAGCACTATAAGGGGTAGCGTTTCCTACAAATGTAACTGTTGTCTTGTGTAGTATTTCTATACCAAAGTATAGCAGACCTATGTTTCCTGAACATGCAGTCATCTTGCAATAGCTATAATAGGTTGACCACATGTAATATTTTACTTTATACAAGAATTTATTGCTTAATTCTGTTATACTTTTGAACTAAATACCAAAGAGACTAAAACACTCACCGCTTTGCAAATTTATCTCACAGAATAGTACAATTATATATACACCCTTAAGTGAGGCGCAAAGTCTTTAATAAAAAATCCAGACCTCCATTAAGTTAGTAAATCTCTGGAATTGCTTGTCTTTAGGTGCTGGTCTGCAGCAAGAACTTAAGACAGGGAAAGTCTGTATCACTACTAGTGTTCTTGTAGGTGTCAACCACATACTACACCTTTAATGAGTTCCTAATGTGCATATATGTTAATCATTTTATAAGTATATTGCAAATTAATGTGTAAATATTCATACCTAGAGGGGGTATAAATTAAGACATAAATACGCATTTCCGCCTCGATCAAGAAATCGCACAGCCACAAGCACTTACCAATGTGATAACTGTATATTCAAGTTTAGTACACCTCCCCCAATGTTTTACTAATCTATCTATGCAATTACTACAAAATGTGTGTGTGGTTATATCTGTCCACATTATATTTTTGGATAGCACTGCTGCTTTTTATATTAAATGTGCATGAAAGCTGTAATGCGTCTGGTACTAAAATTCTAGACATAATAAATTTTGTTTTAGCAGCCTCCTTCTTCTAGAGCAACTACACAGAAAAGCAGATCTGTGAATTCTTCAACCGGCTAAACATTGGGTGATGCAATAAAAGTTTAATACATTCAAATGCTCTCATACAATGGAGTTTAACATTTAATATTGAGATGATAGAGTAATTGATCCGTAACTAATGATAATTCTAATTTAGGAAGACAGTAAGCGATTTGAGGAGAAAGGGAGAATGTTTCTTAGCACACAGACAGTCGGTGGCAAACTGTCAGCTTGATAGATGGAAACTCAGGGTATGTTGCCTATCCTAACTATGTGTGAGAACTGCAAGTGATAATTCAGGGAACTCCACATACTGTCTGCATTAAAATATTTCACTGTTTTCTCCACATCTTGAATCTTGCAAAGTTAATGTTTCTTCTTGCAAATGGGAATGATTATTTGCACAATGTAATTCTTGTTTTTACGACTGGTAATCTCTCACTAGCAAATAAATATCCCATATACACTTACCCAGGGTGCTGCATTCACAATCTTGGAAACAAAGTGAAATATTATAAATTATATTTTTAGTATGAGTAGCTCAACACATTTATACTGGATGTGTAGGCTAAACCATATGCAAACCAAAATTCCATCTTTAATGTATTGCAGCCTGTTAGAGGTGTTTTATTACAGTCTGTAAGTGAGACAAGGAGAATAACAGATTTTTAGGAATGTGTCCTCATGTTCATTTGACGTATTAATTTCTCGTCTCCTGACGAATCTGGAAATAATGTAAATGTAGCACTGGATTTCACACAGTGCTTTAATTATTTGCTATATACATACATAAAACTTCTTTAAAAAAAATATGCTATGTGCTTCTTTAGGGCTCTATTCAATTGCCCACATCGCAATTGAATGAGGCCCATAGACTGTATCCACACACACATATATATATATATATATATATATATATATATATATATATATATTTATATATATAGTTCATATTTACTGAAGCCAAACAATGTACATGGATCACACTCCCAAGATTTTTATTTAGTTCCTAACAACTAAAAAAATAAAAATAAATAGTAGATGTCCTTAGTCATAGTTTAGAATACCTAGAACAATGTTTCTCACATTTATTCAGCTATGAAACCCTTTTTAATCAGCAAAATTATCAACGGAATTCCAGGACCACTAAAATGCTCTCATGGAACTCCATAGTCCATACTCTATATCTCAATATAGTGCCATAAAGGCAAAAACTCTCCTCAAGGTCTTCAGATAAACCATGAGGTCTTTAAAATGAACAACCAGAACCTCATAAACTCATCTATGGTCCCTTGCAAGAACAAGACAAACTTTTCCACAGAGACATTCCTTTTGGGTTAATTGTCTTACAGAAACTCAACATACAAAAAGGAATCCCAGGATGCCGCTATTCACTACTCAAATAGTGTTTAAAAGTGAGTAGTTTAGAGAGTTTGGCTTCTGATAACTTGATTAATGATCATCATTCACCAAATATGCTTCTCTGTTTTTTTACCACATCATTCTGAGAAATCATATGAACCAGTTCTACCAAGTTGATCTCAGTAACTGTCACTCAGCTCCAGAGTGGCACCGGTGTAGCAGAGCAGGACCAAAACTTGTCTTGGCATCTCAGTAGGCGTTATTACAGTTAGTGCTTAATAGTGTTAGCTAAACCTTTTTTATATCTGTCCAAAACACTGCCTGTTATGAGACTGCCATTTTACCTGATAAATTAAATATTTTTATATTTTAAGAAAAAAACATTTTTCTAGAAAATATAATTTTTGTTCTCACAACAAAGTTAATATTTATAGATATTTCGATGTCAGTTTTACCACACTTGAATACATCACTTTATTACGATATATATATATATATTTTTTATTGAATTGGATATTAGCACCACTCATACACAGGCTTTATTCACTCTTTCAGTCATGGGGAAGGAGCTACACTGATGCATTTTACACTTCACTTACCACCCCATCCATTTACTGTGTATAATATAGTTTCACGTTGTGCAGACATCCTCTGTAGTTACAATTTTTCTCTTTATAAAAGTCATCATTTCTTCTCTGAGAGAACTATTGGGGCGTTAAATTTAGTTATAATTGAAGTAGTTGTTCTGGAGTGGCTGAAAGAGTTAGAGATGACATATTATGAATGGTCCAATCCAGATTCCACTTCAAATGTAACATTTTATTACGACTTACCGGTAACCTGCAATAGCAATTTAACAGTGATTTGCAACCTATTTAATTTTAAGGGATCCCGAATCATTAAAGGGGAGCACAATATATTTGTTGTACACTCAGCCATAATTGTAAAACCAACATGGAAGAGAGGAAGATATGAATTAAGTTGGAAATGTAAGTATATATAGTAAGAGGAAGTGTTTTGTACGACATTAAATAGTGGTATATGGTAATGGTATAGAGACTACATTGAAGAGGGTACTGATGAAGAGGGACATGCTCCTCAGGTAACAGATATTGGACCATAGGAGAAGCCTCCCGGGTCACTCGTCATAATCTTAACAGGTCATATAGTCAACTTATAAAGACTCCGACAACTGTATGGCTATTGTACAAAAATGTTTTTTTTTTTAATGACAATCATCAGGAAAGTCAGTCAGGGTCCTAAATTTCTACTATTGGACCTGAATATTTTTCACAAGTATTTTTTGTTAATATACCCCTGGGAATTTGTATATTTTTCACCATGTCCGCTTCTATACTGTCAGTGATCATTATTCTACCTAACACTGAAAAACAGATTTACCTGGCCTATGTAGGACTCAACATAAAGTGATTTTTGTCCCAGTGATATTCAATTAATTCTGTTACAAAACATATTTACAGCCAAACTCACAATTACCAACAATAAATAATGATAAAACCAATGACAGTTCCTGATGTCAGTGCAGCCATCATTATTTATACAAAGAAAGTGCTCTGTATATCTGGAGGGACACACTGTACGCGAACCCGCAATTTTAATGTTGCGTTACCAATGATTTTTGGCAAGCCTGTGCTGCTGAGAACTATATATGTGATACTTTTTTGATTTTCCTATAAAAGTGTTGGGACCTCCTTTCCGACAGTAACTTGATTAAAATAAAGCCAGTGTCATTAATGCCTAATATTAGAGCTTACTGTTGCAGCCATATTGTTTTTTGTCTATTGTGCTGTACAAGCTTTGGTAAATATCCCAGGATACATAGGCTCCTTATGGCAGAGATTTAGCACGTATCTTATAATATAAAATCTTATTTAGTGCTACTCTTAGAGCTCATTTAATGTTTCAGAACTAGAACACAAAGTACCATCAGACTCAAGATACTTTGTTGATTAATTAGGTTTGTTTGGCTCTAAATTTATAGCTGTGTTAGATCGCCGGATATTCATTTCTGTATGTTTCATCCTACCCAACTGCGATTAGATTTGGACTATTTTCTATCAAACTATTTCTCTGTTTTTTATTTGTCTTTGAGTAGACAGGTTTATTAATTGTATTTTACTTGCCACTGGTTTAAATGCATAAGAACAGTAAAAACAGGCAGCAAACAGCATCTCCTTAAATTAATCTGCTGTCACCACTTTTTATGCACAAAGCTGAAGGCCTATCCGCTATTTATTTTGCATCCATCCATGTGGGCCCTATGCCAAAGCAAAATTGTTGTTGGCAAGTATTAAAGAGAAGTAGGACAGAAATGCAGAGTGTCTGTTTGAAATGTAAACATGTCAAACACATTTAACGCTTGGAGACAAATGTAGGTTTGGACATATCCTTTGTATGTGAAATTGAAGAATAATGACTGTACAATACTAGGGCAGCCTCTACCAATAACTCACTCATACATAAGTATTAAATGCCAAGTGATTAAGTCAGGTGAATTCATTATAACTGCGGTGCCCATATGTGGTTTAACTTGTGTGAGTCACAAGTTATAGTTAACTCATTGGATATCCTTATAATAGTTCTAGTTACATTTAAGGGACATGATCATACACAAAACACATAATATCACATGTTCCATTATATTTCACATTTTAGTCAAATTGCAAAAGAATGGAGGGCCCTGTTATTGCGTTTAAAATCAAACATACATAGTGCTTTCCCCAAAGCAGCAAAAGATTTAAAAAACTCACAAACTTACAGTCTAAAGGGTATGGATGAGATAAAGCGGTGATAGATGCGTTCTACATATCAAGGCTGAAGGTGACAGATGAGTTTTAGTGAGGTTTCGAAGGATTTGAGGCAGGAGGATAGTCTAGTGGAGCGAGGCAAGGAGTTCCAAAGAATAGGGGCTGCAAAAAAAAAGTCCTGGTGGTTGTATAATAAAAAGGGGTTGTTACAATTTTTTTTATTTTTATCATTAACTTTTTATTAGACAGAAATTCTTTACATATACCGTATTGGTCCAAATATAAGCCGCACCCTCATATAAGCCGCACCCGTAAAGTTCAAGGGGAAAAAAATAGAAAAAAGATAGTACTCAAATATAAGCCGCACCCGTAAAATTGGAGAGAAAAAGACTCTCAAAGTGATCCGCCATTGCAAGAAACAGGCTTTCTAATTAGCACTGTAGCTTCTTTTTGCAGGTTACAGGCTTTACAGGACGTTAGAATCACTAAAACCGTAAATCGCTATTCAATACCGCAGTCTAAAGCACAAAAATCGGCACCCTTAACTCGCAATCACGCAAATCGGCAGTAATTAATAGAAGTCGCATACATTACAAGCAAAATTCGCAAATCGGCAATGATTTTTTGACGGTCGCGAATATAAGCCGCACCCTTAACTCGCAGGGTCAAAAATTGGCAAAAAGATGCGGCTTATATTTGGACCAATACGGTATATGGGGACAATACACACTATCTCATTGATGATACAAAATCCATATTATCTGTCTTAAACCGTATATTTTCTATTTTCTCAACAAAAATGTAATTATTATGTTACAACAATACTATCATTTTCTTCAGTAATGAAACTATACATATATTTTTTATATACACTAGGCATGCAGCAAATGCAAATACATCACTTATCTCCCTTCCTAATTTGTAAAACAATGTGTTTCCTAGCTAGTGAAGGCAATGTATAGCTGCTCCACTCCTGTTTTGGGATGTATTGTAGTTTAATGTAGTCTGATTCTTGCTGTTTCTCAGGAAACAGATCACCCTATCTCAGCTTTGAAACAAGGATGTAAAAACAAGAGCAAATGACAGTAGATCAAAAACAAGAGGAATCAAGGCAGAGTGATAAGGCTTGGAATAACTATAGAAGACTGAAGGTCATGGCCAAAGTTGAGAAGTTGTGTAACAAACACAAAACAGAGTAGATTCCTGCACTCATAAACTTTTAAAAAAATGCAGTTTTTCGCCCAAAAATATTATGTCCATGATTTATACATTTACTAATATTGTTACATATAATATTGTACATACTTGACAAAGTGCATTTTTTCCCAAACTACAGTGGTTATTTTAGCCAAAGCAGAATCCGTGGTCCAAACCAAATGCCCAGAAAAGGAGTAAACAAGGCAGCTGGTCACCTTTTCTCCTGTATTCCAGACTTCAAAGTATTTCTGTTAAAGTAGAGTGCATTAAATGTGGATTAGACAAAATATTGAAGATACTGTGAACCATTTAAAATAAAATAAAAATATTTTCAAGCATAGCTTAGATGGGATCTATTTCCTGAAAACTGGATGTGTTTTTAAAATGGATTGAGAAGGTACAGGCGATGACTGGCCCTCGAGCATTGAGAATAGCCAAGCAAGTAAAATATACACCATTATCAGCACCAAATGTACAGCACAGTTATTGTTTTAAACAGTTTATGTAACTAAATCTAAATTTGTTTTTACATTTAATCCAACTACCAATCTTTGATGTATATTTTATGTACTGCTGTTTATTAATTTCCTATGCATTTTAAGCCTTACGATGGCATGCCCTATCTTGCTAGATTTAAGGAGGATTTTCTTTTCATAATGAATTAGGTGTTATTTAATTTTCAAAAGTGCATGTGAGTCTCATTGGTATTTAAACTTTGTACAGACTGGTGGGTATTTAACTAGATTTGATGGGAACAAATTACTCTTATTGCATAGTTAACAGAGTGGCCAGTCTAATATATACTTGAAAATTGAAAATGGAAAACCAACAAAATACCACATGAATTGTGATTGTGGGCATCTATACTATAAAAAAACAGGACTGTTTAGCTCTTTTTTGCACTTAATTGTGCAGCTGTATTCTGTGAAACCATTGTATTTTTAGACGAGAGCAGAGATATAAGAGGGTACATGATCATTGAGGGTTTTATACGTTAGAGTCATGATTTAAAATTTTATTCTGGAGGCTTGGGGAAGCCAGTGGAGTGACTGAGAGGCACTGCGGACACAGAGTGTTGAATGTGGTATATGACTCTAGCAGATGCTTTCAATATGGAGACAGATGGGTGATAGGTAGGCCAGCAAGGAGAGAGTTGCAGTAGTAGAGGCAAGATACAATGAGAGAGTGAATTTGAATTTTAGTTGTCTCTTGTGACGTATTTTTGAGATATTTTTCAGGTGAAAATGTCAAGATTTTATGATTGTTTGTATGTGAGGAATGAAAGAGAGGGCAGGATCCAGTAGAACCCCAAAACAGCTGGCCTGGAAGGTGGGAGTGATGATGGCATTGTCTACAGTGAGATATATGTGAGGAGTGGAAGCTGAGGAAGAAGGTGGGAAGATAAGGAGCTCTGTCTTTGAGATGCTGAGTTTGAGTTGACGGGAAGACATCCAGGAGGATATGCTAGAGACGCTGTTTGCAACTTGTGCTAGAAGGAGTGGGGGAAGTTCAGGTGCTGAGCGGTAGATTTGGGTGGCATCTGCATATAGATGATACTGAAATTCAAAAGATTTTATTAGGGTACTGTATAGATGGAGAAAAGAAAGGAGCCTAGGACTGAACTTTGGGTTACACCAACAGTTAGAGGGCAAAGCAAAGAAGAGATGCCAAAGAAGGAGACACTAAATGTTTGATTTTCTAGAAAGATGTGAACCAATAGAGAGCAGTGTCATGGATGCCAAGAGAGAGGAGAGTTTGGATAAGAACATGGTTCTTTAGGATGCATCTGTCATATTTAATGGAAAGTACCATTTTCTAAACACCTGCTAAAATAAGTAGGGGTGTATCTAGCTGGAATAGCGTTTAAAGACATTGGGACTTTGGTATAATTGGTATTGGTTTAATATATGTAAAATCTTTATGAAAGTTTCTAGTAGTGTGTAATTTCTACTAGATTTCAACACATAATCAATTGTTTAATTCACGTAGCCTTCTAGTTGCCTGTTAAGTGCATTGTAATATTCCTGCCCTGGTTTTTTCAGCAATTGTATAATATGGCCCTTCTGACTGCTTTCTGGATTTCTTTGTCATCCTGTCCCTGATAAAAGTGAGTATCAGTCTTTCCTTATAGTAACTCATCTTTGTCTTTGTGTTTTGTTGAACTAAGGCCTAGGTTAGACGGAACATGTTTGTTTGTTTGTTTTTTAGTTCTATATCAGAAAGGAAGAAATTATCATTTCCAAGAATGTCTCAGCTGCAGTAGCTTTAGTGGTTGGTTATCTTTTTACTCAATAAACAATCTTCCATGGTGAATAATGACTGTTGGGTATGACTTCTTCAGTCTCAGTTATAGAGTTGCAACATCATCAGTAACTGATGTAGTGATTTTACAGTATGTGTAGCTTTTATTGCCACATAAAGGCAAAGGATAACTTAGGAACTAATCTAAACAAATAATAATCCAACCTTTAGTTGACTATATAGCCTCTCTCATCTTGTATCACTTGTTTAGTAATGCTTTGGCTCAGGTGCTCTTCACTGATATGAAATAAACAGATAGTGATACTTCAAGAAGAGTAGCTCAATTCCAATATTGCACAGAATATAAAGAGTGTTTATTTTAATGCCAAGTATAACAAAGAACAAAATAGCTGTCTTCGGACAAATGCATAATTCTCCTATCAAGGTGTGATTTCTTTGAAGCAGGAGGTCACCTCCAGATCAGGATTTATTACCTGACAGTAGTAGACATAAATAACTCTATCTGCCAATGAATAAGCTGAGTAGGTGACAATGGTCGGATCCTTATTTATTATTTAATAAGCATTAACAAGACTTGTGTTGAAATATTTTTGCCATTAATACTATAATAGTTTATTATTTTCTAGCCTTTGGAACTGTAAGATGGTGATCATAGTGTGTGAGATACTCATCGGTGAAGGAAAATGCGTAAAGCATTCAGTTATAGAGTTGCTGCTTTGAGAACAGAAGTAGGGGCCTAAAGCTTAGTTAAAACATATGCTCAGTGACCATACTGAAGAAATTCAATTGTAAGCTCTGTGGGACAGTGAATTGTATGGGGTAGTACCTCTTTGTTACAACAGATGTATGTAAAAAGTTGAAAAGGATTGAGGTGGAGTTTGATTTTGGATGCTTCAGACTTTGAGTATTATATTGTAAAGACGCGTTCAGCCGATGGACATTAAGAAAGCACTAATATACAGTTGTGCTCAAAAGTTTTCATACTCTGGCAGAAATTGTGAAATGTTGGCATTTATTTTGAAAATATGACCTATCTTGCCAAAAATGTATTTTATTGAAGGATAGTGATCATATGTAGCCATTTATTATCACATAGTTGTGGCCCTGATCAAATGTTTACATACCCTTAGTACTGTATATTGCCCCCTTTAGCATCAATGACAGCGTGCAGTCTTGTTGTCTATGAGGCCCCTAATTCTTGCCGGTGGTATAGCTGCCCATTCGTCTTGGCAAAATGCCTCCAGGTCATGCAAAGTCTTTGGTCATCTTGCATGAACCACAGAGTGGCTCGATGATATTAAGGTCAGGAGACTGTGATGGACACTCCACAACCTTCACCTTTTTCTGCTGCAACCACTGGAGGGTCAACTTGGCCTTGTGCTTAGGGTCATTGTCATGCTGGAAAAAATCCAAGATCGTCCTGTGCGCAGCCTTCGTGCACAAGAATGCAAATTGTCTGCCAGTATTTTCTTATAACATGCTGCATTCAGCTTGCCATCAATTGTCACAAGATTCCCCGTGCCTTTAGAGCTCACACCCGCCCAAAACATCAGGGAGCCACCACCATGCTTCACAGTGGGAATGGTATTCTTTTCACTATAGGCCTTGTCGACGCCTTCACCATACATATCGCTTATGGTTGTGACCATAAAGCTCTATTTTGGTCTCGTCACTGCAAATTACAGTGTGTGTGATCAGTCATATTTTCAAAACAAATGCAAAAAATTCCAACATTTCAGCCAGGGTATGCAAACCTTTGAGCACAACTGTAGATATCCCCTTCTGGAACGCTACCTTGTGATGGTGAAGGGGCTTATGTACCTCAATAAAGCTGTGAGCTATAGCACATAGGTTCACCCGGGATGGGCAGGTCACAGCAGAGTGGTCAGATAAATTGTGATCCACTGGAGAAGGAACTGGCAACCCACTCCAGTGTCTTTGCCAAAAAATATTATGGATAAGCACAACCAGACACAACATGTGCCATACGGACACAGAGAGTCAGACACGACTGAATGACTAAACAACTACAATATAGTTATGTTTACAACTTTTATTATTGTAATATTGTATGTTTTACATTTAATTTATCACCATTTATTGAAATATTTTTTATTATTTTCACATTTAATATCTATAATATCTATGTATCTATCTATCTATCTATCTATCTATATATACATATATATATATTTGTTTCTGTGTGTTATATGATTTAATCTTCACAATTCTCCGCTATCACATTGTAAAGTATTTACAGAGTACACACACAGTGAGTATCAATATTAAAACAATAATTCAATATCTGTTTATTGTTCCTTAATATACAAAGAGCTTGTGTCTTTTCTCACTTATAAATTGTTAATTAACATGACTCCGTAAATTAGTTACTGAATGCATTGAAATGTCACGTTGTAATAATTACAATTAATTTAGACCAAGCCTGTTCTATTTAAAGCTGCGTGTATCCTTCTACTTTACACGTCCCTGGCTTAATTGCCTTCCTCGATGACACAGAGGTTAACCAAATTGTTCTCATACATTATTCATGGGCTACACTGATTATTATGGCATCATTTTGCCACTAAAAGTACAAACCAACTCAGGCTGAAATCAGTGCTCTTAGCAGTTGCTGACAGTCTGCTATTCATTTGGAAGTTGACTTGCATGTTTTTACATTTTTTGCTCTAATAATCACTCTTTTTATTGGGAATCACATGGATACGGATGATATATTGCTGCAGGAGACCATTTAAGATATCAATTTGAATAGTGATGTGAAAAGCCTATGTGAGTGTCCTTTTGACTCAAACAAGGTGATTTCTGCTAGCAAAGCACCCCAGACTTAATGCAAATGTGATCCATAAATAGACTCTGGAATAAATGCTGCATTAGGATTTTGCTTTCTGTATCATTCTCAGAAAAACATCATTAAAAGAAGGAAGGGCCTGTGACATCACAGGGTTAGATGGGAAATCAATTTATGTTTTTCAAGGAATAATGGAACCTCTGCATTGATCACTGCCAAAGTAATCTTTTTAGCCGTTTATTAATACATCGATATTTTAACATTCCCTGCATCTGTGTGTAACTACTTACTAACCATATTCTTTCAGTCTGTACCATCTGTGTCAATGTTTGGACAGATTTTTCATTCATACAATTTTTTTTTCACATTTGTACGGTAAATACATTTGAAAAAATGTGTTGAAATTAAAATCTAGACGCTAAAATGTAGAGTCTCAGGAAAAAAAATGTTAACACGTAAAGTAATTATCAGTACAAAAAAAATAGGTATGATTGAATGGAAATATATTATGTAACATTTTATATAATTGTAGAAACAGTACCCAGAAACAGTTTATACATAAATATATAAAGTATTTTGATGCATGCTGTAACCCTAATTTTTTAACTGTATTTTTTTTTTTTTAAATACAAGTACCATTTAAACACAACTTTTCATACGCTTCCCTATCAACAGTGACAGCATGGGAGCCCCCAGGTCCACAAAATCAGCAAACCTGCATGCATCCTCTTTTTTTTCTTCTTTTTTTTTTTTTTATATTTTTACTTAAAGTTTTAAGTTAAGAGGCCAGAGAAGGATCTGATGATGTTGTTACTAATGCCATTTGAGTGATGTATACAGTCTCATATGCAGTTGTATTAAAGCAAATCTTCAAGGAATATATTTTGAAAAATATTTTTTTAAATTTTTAGTCACTTGTGAATAAAAATGGATAAATGCAGTGATGCATATGCAATTTACATATAAAAGCCAAAATCACAGAGCAGGCAAATCACCCATTTAAAGAACCACTGTAAGAACATGAGCTAGAGCTTTTAAATATGCATATAAGCATTAAACTTATTTAAATTCAGTTGCTGCTGGTATCCACCCAATATAAGGTCAGTGGGAGGAGCAGGCAGTAATATATAAACACAATGGACTGAATTGGCTGGAGGGTGGTTGTTTTAAAATGGTTTCCTTTGGCAACCACCTTTTGCTGTGGAGACGACCTATGAATCATTATTTGGCCTCTTATCTAATAAGATTGTTCCTTGGTGAACTTATCAGTGAGGAGACAAACATTCAGCTGGAGGCTGATACACATCTTTGAAAGTGAATTTAATATTGAATATTGCTGTTATAAATCATTAAATAGTAATACGATTAATGGTCAATGCATAATTAAACAAAATGGCGAGTGCTGCTACGATTAGACTTTATATGACTGGATATTCTACTGTAGAAATAGGAAAATATTCCTGAATGAAGTTGATAATTAACGATAGAAGACAATTGCTGACCAAATACACTGGTATACCTCTACATCATGCATTTATAATTAAAAGCTTTTATTAATCCATAATGCAGACATATTTTCCTGCTGTGTAAAATATATACATTGATTTATTTTTTACAGAAATTATTTTTTTTTGTCAAAATATGCACTTGGTTCTGATAACTTGTTTGGTGGATCATTTGTACATTTATATTCAGTATACAGTAATAGGATAATATGTTGGGATTGTGGCAGCAGAATCCACTCGTCCTCAATATTTTGTCTCCCCAATGAATGCCCCCACATATAATGTTGTAAATAGTATTTGTTCCAGGAAAGCGCTTCCTATTGTGCCTTCAGTTCTGCCTACAGACAATAAAAGAATTGAATGCATGAGGTTGTCCAGTAGCAATAAATGGACCTCCTGCTGTAAGAGCGACATTCTCTTACCTGGAGCTTCGGCAAATGTTTGTCTTTGTCTCCATTAGCTCTAGTTTTTCATGATACTTCCAACACTGCTAGCGCTGTATGCTTTCACAGCATGAGAGGATCTTCATAAACATAGTTGGGTCTCTGTAGGTCTGGATGATATGAGATTAAATTGGGAATAGAGAGCCTAACCATTTATTCAACTCGCAAGTAGAATTTGTGATCCTCTGAGCTACATTGAAAACTACTCAGCCATAATTTAATTTAAATAGAAGCCTATCACTTTGCCCCAAAATAAGCAAAAATAATATTGATTTTACAGCGTAGTAAGTCATTACAATTTGTCAGCTTTTATGTTGTAATTAAATTGCCTCAGGGAAACCAAGGGTAGTTTTTCAATTTCGGAAGCTGGTTAAAGTAGTGCATCTTGCCACCTTCCGTATCTAATTAGCTATAAATTGCTTTTTATAGCTAATCTTTTACCACTCCTTCTTGCAACAGAAAGATTGTTTGTTTATTAATCTGTTACTTTCCAAAAGCTGAGCTCGCTTAGATTTACACATGAAAAATGTTAATATTTTTCTGTGCAGCACGGTAAATAATTTATTGTGTGATATAACTGCTAGGGACTTGTTTACGCTTGGTATTTTGTTATTCTTTAATCCTCTGCTCGACTCACTCCACCCCTCCCATTTCTCAAGTAAAAAAATGCACATATCCTGCCTTATACGAAAAATGTGTTCTTTGTCTATTAGATGTGGATGTATGGTTATGACTCTATTTAATACATTACACATGTTATCACGTAATAAGGATGTGCCATTAAACATAGTCATAAGAATTAGAGAGAGTGTCATCCAGAAGAGTTTACACCAGGGATTGTCCACTGTTTCTTTAAAAGGAGATATTTAAGGCCAATGGGAAATATTGCCAACTAATAAAAAATGCAAGCATTTCAATAAATAACAGATTGTGTGATTCTTTACCAAACTATAATAACAAAAATAGAATACTAGCCTTTATTCTCCAGCAGTACAATGGAGCTTTATGGATACACAGTAATAATAATGCAGCCGATATGAAATAAAACTAGATTGGATTTGCATTATGGTGGTAAAACATTTTATATGGTAGGATTTGTTTGTCACCACTAATGAGGGAGCTAATAAGATATCAGCAGGGCCGGAGCTACCTGTAGGAAATGAAGGGTTTACACTCTGTTTAAAATGGATTTTTGAAGGTAGGACTATTGAGAAGAAAGAATACTATTTTGGCACTTACTTGAACCTTTAAAAGACCATGGGAATCATCAATAATAAAAAAATATAAAATACAACTTTTATTTAGAATTTTAAAACTACACATATAAAATACAGAGTTGAAAAGATAAAAAATATAGAAACAGAGCACTGCTAACCAGGCATAACAATGCTGTAATGATGGACTTATAAGAACTATAAATTATATAAATAACTATAAATGATATAAATGCACACAAAGCATGCATCAGATAACTAGAGCATTACATTTGAGACACTGCTCATGAATACACATGCATTATAAGCAGTAGGAACGCTCATAGGTAGGTGCCCAACTCTTCAGTGCTCAATAATAGGCTAATAATTACTGTACATTTGGTTTCTACTTGAGCACAGATTATTTAGTTTGACTGAACAACATATTTTAGAAACAGAAAAATAAGTTGTACCAAACGCTCCAGTCTGCCCTAAAAAGCTTGGCTTAATTAAACCCCAGATATTTGAGTGCCCTGAGGACTGATGTTGGGAACCATAAATGCCATGGTTATTGCCAGGTATTTTCTTATCTAGCGCTCCATCATATAGGTATGAGTTATTGTGCACAATTACTACATTTACATAGCATTCTGTACAGATTTATCCAGCTACACACTTACATTGCCATAACATGATGTCATCACATTGACATTTAGGAGCAGCTTAATAAGTACTGCACAGAGTATGTTATTAACTGTATTTTTACAGCATATTATGCAAAGATTCCTTAGTCTATTAATTGATGAGCACACTATTCCAATAAAATCTCATGTTTAGGACCCTATTCATTAAAGACTATTGATACAAGAGCAATCAATACACTATTACAAGTCAGGGATTCCAGCTTTGTATGTTGTTGGTGGAAGAAATAAGACTCTCCATGTAGATTTGAATTCAAAGGTAACATAATATTTTCATGTTATATTTCTTGAGACATCTTCATTGCCTCTACATAAAATGTATAATTTCTACTACGTCAGTTTAATTTAGGTGTTTAATTTTTATTGTTAACCATGAAAAAGGCAAGATAAGCTATTCAGAGGGCTATGGATTAAGAGTGCAATAAAACACATATCTCTGGAAGAAATATTACATTTTTATTAATAGTCAGACTCAAGATTAGTCAGACTCTCCTCTTCTCTTACTGTGGATACCTGACCGCAAGTTATATTAGGCAAATAAATATAGACTATTTATAGGATTCCAGAACCTGAATTCATTCTGCAATGGACATGCTCTTTAGGAGTAGTACCATTACAATGGTATTATATTATAATATACCAACATAAGTAAATTGTAATTGTGCTATTTTGTATATCTGTATTGGATCATTGATAGTTGAATGAATGTGACTGTTATTTCTATCTATCTATATCTCTTTATATGTGTGTGTGTTTATTTATAGTTAATCCTGAGTACACATGTAACCATCAATTTTGGTCATTAATCTACTACTACTACTACTACTACTGTTAATATTTTCAAGTACTTTACTCCTTCAAAAGATGGACATTTGGGGATATAAGAGGCACAGGGGAATTGCAACTGTCCCTCCAAAAGAAAGACATTTGGGAGGTATAATTTCTTTAGGGTGATACAGTACAAGATGTCGGCAGGTTGATGCAGGGAGGAACTAAAATAAAATAAATTTTTCTTACAAAAATGCAATACCAGTGAAATTTCTTATTCTCTACAAATGATTTAACAATAACATATATTTATAATCCTTCAGCATGAATTGTGGACATAAAAAGTCCCTTGGGCCTTTGCAGACAGAACTAGAATCATAAATTTAAAAAGTCAATAAACCATAGAGCAAGTAAATGAGTCATACTCTATCCCAATTTTTCATTGAATGTCATATAATCAGATCACACTGACATTATCAAATATTGTAATAAAGTATCTCTGTGATGTAAGGGTGTTGCGATTTATTTGATATTATCTGTATTTAATGTGCAAGACACCTAAGATATCATTTGTCTTTTTTATTTCTACAGGCAGCATCATCTGCTTTAAGTAGTTTGGGCCATGTCTACACTGCAATTGGAGATTATCCCAATGCACTGGCCAGCCACAAGCAGTGTGTACTCCTAGCTAAGCAATCCAAAGATGAACTGTCTGAAGCAAGAGAGCTGGGCAACATGGGAGCTGTATATATTGCCATGGGGGACTTTGAAAATGCAGTTCACTGTCACGAACAACATTTAAAAATTGCAAAGGATCTTGGAAACAAGCGCGAGGAAGCTCGGGCGTACAGCAACCTCGGCAGTGCCTTTCACTACAGAAGGAACTTTGACAAGGCAATGTCTTACCACAACCATGTGCTTGAACTGGCACAAGAACTAGCAGAAAAGTCCATTGAGATGCGAGCGTACGCTGGTCTAGGACATGCCGCACGATGTATGCAAGATTTGGAGAGGGCTAAACAATACCACGAGCAACAGCTATGCATTGCAGAAAGCCTCAAAGACCGGGCAGCCGAGGGAAGGGCTTCTTCAAACTTAGGTAAGCCTTCTTTTAAATGCTATAGCAGTTTCAGTGTTTTCATACTGACAGTTTCATAATTATTATTATTATTATTATTAACTATTAATTTTAATGCACCAACATATTCCGTAGTGATATACAGGGGATAAGAACAAGGAAAAATACAATACAATGATAGATTTTAGTGCCTGTTTAAGTGGAAACATAAAGGATTTCACAATGCTTGAGCCTTCTCTATTGATGCCTTCATATCCACAAAATGTTTCTTAGTACTTATCGTTGAAATCTTGCAATTTCATTTTTTCATACTAAAAAGTTTAAAGGACTTCTTGTTACAGCATGCACTTTTGAAGAACTAGTCTTATTAGTTTTCAAATAAGATTTTTTCAAAGTTCAATATAGAGCCTTTAGTTTATTAGCTATTGTATGCAATAAGAATGTGCAAGGAGCAAACATGACAGTGTCTGATTATCTTATTGGCAGTAGGGAGGGAGCTCTAGGGGCAAATGACACATTTAAGCGTTCCTTTGTTTCAAAATACATAAAAACAAACAAACAAAAAAACAACATCAATCTCCAATAAGGGAAGTTGCATATAACAGTTAACTAATGGCATTACAGTAATCCCTCGACATTCGCAGGTTTGACTTTTGCGGATTCAGCATTCCCGGATTGGTTTTCCTCTCACACTTACATTTAAGAGGCCTCCGCTAAGGGACGGAGGAGGGACAGGGGGAGGGATGCTGAGCCCCACACACTCGCCATGCCCTCGAGGAGGACCTGAATGCTGTATTTTCGGCATTTGGGGAGGGACACTGAGCCACACACACTCGCCAGGCCCTAGAGGAAGACCTGAATGCTGTATTTCCGGGATTGGGGAGGGACGGGGAGGGACACTGAGCCACACACACTCGCCAGGCCCTAGAGGAGGGCCTGAATGCTGTATTTCCCAGATAGGGGAGGGACAGGGGATGGACACTGAGCCACACACACTCGCCAGGCCCTAGAGGAGGGCCTGAAAGCTGCATTTCCGGGATTGGGGAGGGATAGGGGAGGGACACTGAGCCACACACACTCGCTAGGCCCTAGAGGAGGACCTGAATGCTGCATTTCCGGGATAGTGGAGGGACACTGAGCCACACACACACTTGCCAGGCACTAGAGGAGGACCTGAATGCTGTATTTCCGGGATTGGGGAGGGACGCTGAACCCCACACACTCGCCAGGCCCTAGAGGAAGGCCTGAAAGCTAAGCTGGTAAGTGACTCCAACGCAGGGTGAGATACACCCGACCCTTGCACCCTTCCTGCAGGCAGTTCTAGCAGGTTGCAGTTATTAAAGGATTTTGTGCATTCGCAGGGTACCCGGGAACGGAACCCCCTGCGAATGTCGAGGGATTACTATGTTGCTAAAATAAATTTATATTACTGTATATATTGTAAATAAGAGACTGGTGGTCATTTACTTTAGTTTGGAAATAACTTTGCATGTGAACTTTGCACTTAACAATGTTAACAAACCTGTAAGTCATGATCGTTAAAGCATTCATAAAGAAAAAAAATGGTATTAACATACTTTGCTTCTGTCTGGAAAGTACCATTAGAGAGAGTGCTGATTGGTCCAACGAGGGGAAGGGTTGTATTTCCAATTGATCCTATTGTTCATTGCCACAATAATGTATTAGTAGCAGAACTGAAAATAGATCTTTTCTGCATTCAATGCCTATTTCTGGTGATTAATTATGCTACTACATCAAGCAAATGGTTCTCCCAAATAAAGCATAATGTAATATACGAATATACTTATTAAAAATTAAAAGCTTTATGTCTCTAAAAAAAGTTGTTGATCATTAAGTCAAGGTCTCTAACATAGCATATTTTAATTACGGTATGATACATCACTGATCCTTGAAGGATTACATTTAAAAAAATATATACAGTATGACATATGATGCAGCAAATAGTGCCGTAAATGACTTGTTACCCATCGTACTGGAAAGCAAACTTAAAGTATAATTGACATGCAGAGACTCTCTGTCTTGACACTGAAACCACTGTGCTTTCGGGAGCTTCAGTATGCTCACAGGATGGAAGCAAAGCGTACCTTGCAAACTCTTGTCTTTTGAGTCATCAGGATATCTGTCATTGCTAATTCCTCGGAGAGGGCGTATCAGCCCTACCAGTAATCGAGGCAGTGCAGAGGCAGATAGAGACTTCTGAGCATACTGCAGCTCTTCTAATGAGGAACATGATGCAACATGAGTTTCGAATCACATTTACCACCAACATGATGATTCTATTATCTCATATGTTTTCTTAAACTCTTCCAAGATTTCAGCTGCATCTAAATAGCCTAGAAATCTTCATGAGCAGAAAAAGTTGCCTTCACCGCTTTTTTTTAGCTTAAGTAGAGGTTATTAATTATACGGTGGTTGTGTTAATCGCATGGAAACTCCTTTGGAAGAGAACTTCCGTTCAATAGATTCCCAATTAGTGTTGCCGACTCCTAATCAATTCCTGGAGATTTCATCAGTCACATGACTTAATGATGTTGTTGCTAAACACTGCAGAGTGCATAGGGAACTTAATGTGAGAATACAGCCATATTTTTGCAGACGATCAATAATTCCTGATATATGCAACATAGAAGTGCAGGTATACTCAGCGTAAGAATTTTTGCCCAAATATGTTATTGTTAGTCTTAATATGATAGGACAGGGGTAATTAGTTATAATACTTATTTACAATACTTTATTATTATTATTATTATTATCCTTTATTTGTAATGCAGCGATATAAAGGGGTAGAGTACAATGAAAATCACAATATTTACACATGACAAGAAATGAAGGGCCCTGGTGCTATTTTAGTTGACAAAACCTGGTATACACTACAAGGGCAATTACCGTACATCATGTGGGCAGTGATGACTGTCTTCTGCTTATGTTTTCTGGAGAGAGTACTGCACTCATACAGAGAAGAACAGTTTTTTTCTCTCCATTTTCTAGATCATATTGGTGAGGACATGGATGTATTTAGGTTTTATGCTGTCCTATGCCTATTCATATGTGTGCACCCCCACGCCCCAGTTACTAGTCCTTGTAGATTACCCAATACCTATATAAAATATTACAAGTTTACCGTATGTGTATTAATGTACATATTCAGTATGTCAGAAAATGCAAGGTATGTCTAGAAACATAAATTATAAGTATATTATTATTATTTATTTGTAATGCTCCAACATTTTCCATAGCGCTATACATAAATTGGGATCAAGGCAAAGTAATATTAACACATTACAAAATATCCATAGAGCTTTCCCCAAAGCACCATGCAAGACTGAAAACTTGCAAACTTACAATCTAAAGGATTATCACTGTATATAGTTATTTCTGTTGATATGCATGCACTATTCCATGGCACTGCACTGGAAACTTCAGGCAAGCTGCTGCCCCCTGAAAATGGGCTGCCCTAGGCCTGGGCCTCATGTGCCTAGACATCAACACACCACTGGGTAAGGATTCATTCAGTATATGAATAGTTTTGCACAGGAAACTGTTATAGACTTTAATAGCACCTGTGCACTCAAGGGCTTTGTGAAGAGTTGATACAGCAATAACTTAAAGGGCCATTTTCCTCATTGTAGGTGCTCTTCATAGACTTTAGATTGTAAGTAGCGAGTTTCTAATCTTGTAGGGTGCGTTGGGAAAAAGCACTTTCTGCAAAGATGTTAAGCTGAAAACAGGCCCCTCCATCTTCTACAGTTTGTTAATATTGAATTTCTCCTTGTTCTTATCCCCTGTACAGCGCTAAGGAATATGTTGGCGCATTACAAATAAAAGATAATAATAATAATAATAATAATAATAATAATAATAATAATAATAAAAAAGCACAAGATTGTATGTTGAATGATCTATTTTTTAAACTACACTAATAACAGTTAAAAATCTAAAGCTTTAAGTCTGTTTACATACACATTCTGTCCTGTGTACTGACAGTTTCATGATTAATAACAGACAGCAGAGCTGCGCTGTAAAAACTCTAATTGATAGCAGTTTTTCCCTGAACTCAAGAATGCCCTCAAAAGTTAACCCATAACCTAACCTGTTAAGGTAATTCCAGCATATCATGCTCTGCACATATTGAATTGTTGAGGGTTAACTGTTTTTTCTTTTGCTCTCTACACAGAGCTATAGCATTGAGCCGAGAAGGGGGCAATTGAATAAGGCTCTATATAAGCACATAGCATATTTTTTACAGAAGTTTTTAGTTAGGGAACTTCTGTCCAAAAGCAAGGTCTTCACTAACTAAAAACTTCTGTAAAAAAAATATGCTCTGTGCTTATATAGAGCCCTATTCAATTGGCGAATCGCAATTTAACAAGGCTGTTAATCCGCATATTGCAGATCAGAGGAGATCTTAAAAGTTTGAACTTGATGGACTAAAAGTCTTTTTTCAACCTCAATTACTATGTAACTATAAAAGAAAATCCTTCATTAGTTAAAAAGGTACATTTCCTGTTTAATTTGATGTTTTCCTCCATAGCTAGACTTTACCTTTATCTCCACAAACATGAGAAGAAGTGCTGCTATGTTTATTGGGGGAAGGAGCAGGGTAGGGCTAATATACCTAAGCTGTAAAGGTTTGAAGGCCGGAGAGCAGAACATTAATACTTGCCCAGGACATAATATAGGAAGATATGATGCTAAGAAACTGCACAAAAACATATGATTTAATTATGGAAACATGCATAATCTGAGTTTAGAACGGATATAGAGCTCAGTTTTTATATAATACTAGCGAATTGCCCGTCAAAAACTGACGGCAATGAAAGTGTAAGTGAGCTAAGGGTGTTTGGTGTATATAATGTGTCTCATGTAGCGTCGTTCGTTTTCTATGTCGTGCGAGTTTTTCTGAATATTTGTTTTCTATGTCGAGTTTTTCGGAATATCCGTAGCTGTTTGGTGGTGTTTTGTGTGTTTATGGTAGTGTTTTGTGTGTTTAGGGACCTTTAGCCTCGTTTTTGTTTTGTTCGGCGGCCATTTTTTCTCTCGCTTAGGTGATTTTCGGGTCTCTAAACTCCAAAATTTGTGGTTAAATGGAGGTGTAACTTGACTTGCAGAGGTCCTCGGTGCCCCCCTTACTGTGAGTAACCATTTTATGTTTTTTTTGCGTGTTTTTTTTGAGTTTGTAATGTTTTGTGGTTGCGAGGTTTGCGTCCTTGTTTTCTAATCTCGTAGGTGTTTCTTCAGCAAATCCGTAGGTGTTTGGTGGTGTTTTGCGTGTTTAGAGTGCTGTAGCCTCATTTTCGTTTTTTTCGGCTGCCATTTTTTCTCTCGCTTAGAGAATTTTTTAGAGTCTAAACTCTTTTAATTTGACTTAATTTGAGGTGTAACTTTAGTTTTCGAGGTCCTGGATGCTCCCTCTTCCTGTAAGTAAGCTTTTTATGTATTTCTTGTGTGTATTTGTTGTTTTCTTTTATGTTTTGATGTGCGCATGTTGCGGCCGTTTTTTGCGTGGTCGTAATGGGTAGTAACGTGTCTTGTATTTTGTTTGCGTTACGGCGTAAATTTTGCGAGGGTTGCAGTTGCTGGCTTCGCGAGGGCCAAGCGTGAGCAACGGCTCGTATGCTCACAACTATATATGTGATTTACCGTTTACATAAAAATTACTAGCAGCATCCCTTTAAAGAATAGGTTTAATCCATTGTATAAGTGGCTATCTCTTTATTGTACTTGAACCGGAGTATCCTGTGGAGCGTAAACATATTATTTTCAGCCCTCCAGACATCGCCCCAGCTCCCCGGATTCTATTTTAGTTGTAATTTTTCTTTACTGGATATAAATGGACCTCCAATAAGAAACTAAAATCAATGATACTGTGACTAGCTGATGACTTTGCTTTCCCATAGCTACACCTGTTACTATCTTGGGATCCCAAGCTTAGCTCTCAAGTTTACCACTAGGGAGATCTCTATCTTCAAATCCTATAAAAACAGCGAGCAGCTGGGATTGTTGTTTTTAATCATGTTGTTTGATTGCTTTACTCGTTCATAATGTACCTTGCATGGGAACACTCCCAGGATACATTGCACTAAACATATAGCTCTCCTGTCAAAGTAGCATGAAATATTACCTTATATTATGTCGATGAGTGTATTTTGTTGGTAAAATTCTTAGCTTTCAACCTTTGGGTTTATCAAACATTTTTTGCATTAATTTCCTATGGATTACATTTTTTACAATTGGACTTTGGAGTCTAACAATGACTCTAGCTTTCCCTTGCCAAATAAAAATTCAAAAATCCCTCATGGCGCACGGTTTTATGGAATTATCCTGAGCTCTTGCTTGTAGTAGCTTCATTGCTTGAATAGAATTAAGCTTTCAAAATATGTTTTGCTGACAATGTTAAATTCAAATAGCATTGCTTTCATTAAAATATTTGCACAAATGGACGAGTTCAGAATACCTACTGAGGAATAAAAAATATCATTCTTTCCATCTCCTTTTCATGCATGGGTTTAGCCAACATTTTACAAATGAGAGTGCTATTAAATTCAATTCAAGTGTGCTGCACATTATTTGGTTCTGCCACATGCTATTGATCAAATGATGCACTGTGGTATTCATGAAATGCAATAATAGAAGTGTTTTGGAATATTAGTAAAACCGGCATTTTATTAGTATCATTCTCTCTTTTTTTGTTTTAGCAATTTTAAGCCAGAGCATTTGGCTGAAAGAAAAAAATCCCCACGAGAGTGGTTAAGAACTATGAAATTTGATTTTAATTTTGCATAATTCTTCATAAATTAATACTGCCTACACACAGCATAAATATCCAGGAAGTTGGTCAATTTTATTATGTATATAATTTAATTTATAATGTAATCATATTTATTGGCATATTAATTTTCTGTTATTCATAGATATGTTGTTGTTTAGAAACTGTTTTCTTTGCCATAAGTTGTGGTATAATCTATAACTTCTGCTGAAAAAAAGAAAAAAATATATTAAGAGAAAAAAATATTTGTTACAAAACTTGAAAATTAGATTTGTATTTCGATTTTACTTAAAAGCATTACTATAAGGATGTAAGAACAGTACTATAAGGAACCTCCACAGTCCCTTGTTATCCTATGATAACACAAACATACATGTGTATTATATGCTAGAGTTCTACATTTATAACGCGCCGACATATTCCGTAGCGCTGTACATAAATTATTCATTTTAGTATAATGCTCAGTCATTTTAGGGATGTCCCTCTGGCAAATATTGGTATGGGAGGGATGGTTGTACCCAGTTGGATTCCAAGTAATACAGATGATTCGCGGGTTACAAACTGTCTGTTCCTGGGAACGTCTTTAGGTCGGATTTGTATGTAACTCGGACCCCTGATGAATAATAATAATGATAACAATAGTATGGCTCATATGTGGTAATAATAATACAGTGTAATACTGTAATAATAATAACAATAATACCCCTCATCTGTAATCTGGGGACCTTCTGTACACCACAGAGCTCAATAACTCTATAGTACACTTACACACTCTACATAGAGATTGGGGGATAAAGGTTGTTTGAGCACATATACAGAATTATTCAATGAACATTGTTTCCATTGTTACTAAGGATTCTGGCTAGTGATGTGAAATTAGCTCAATACTTGCCACTAGCCCACATATGTCCATCTAGACCAGTGGTAGTCAACCTGGTCCCTACTGCCCACTAGTGGGTGATTCAAGCTTTCATGGTGAGCGGCTGGGTAATCAATAGGTGATGTCGTTGACGAGTGACGTCACACGGCGGAGACCGACAGCACTAAGCTTGGCTGGTTGGGGAGCTGGTGAGAGAGCCTAGGGACAGTAGTCAGGCCCGGATCACTATCTAGTAAGTCCAGGGTGATATATAGCTAGGGTCATATGATGAAATAACATTAATTCGAGTTACTACGGCACCGGTAGGCGGTAAGGAAATGTTACCATGAAAAGTGGGCGGTAGGTATTAAAAGGTTGACGACCCCTGATCTAGACCATAAACTCTGCTCTTAGGCAACCTTCAGAACATTATCCTGTATTAGGATACAGTGGGCCTCATTCAATTGCGATTTGACCAATTGAATAGAGCTCTATATAAGCATATTTTTTTACAGACGTTTTTAGTTAGTGAACTTTTATCCAAAAGGAAGTTCTTCACTAACTAAAAACTTCTGTAAAAGAATAAGTTCTGTGCTTATATAGAGCCCTATTCATTTGGCCAAATCGCAATTGAATGAGGCCCAGTGACAGAAACCCACTTACAGACAGTTGTTTTGCCCTTATGTAGGACTCACCAGGTTGAGATTGTCCAAGGAAGGTCTTAAAATTGTTGCAATTGTACCTTGCAAAGGAATCAATTATGAATGTAATAGCATTTGCTATGTGCATACTTTCATGCAGAAACAGTTGAAATATTTTAAATCTGCTTATGGGCATGCTAGACTAAAATGTAAGATATATCAGCCTTATTAAATTGCAATTCGGCCAATTGAATAGGGCTCTATATACGCACAGAGCATATTTTTTTTACAGAAGTTTTTAGTTAGTGAAGACCTTGCTTTTGGATAGAAGATCACTAACTAAACACTTCTGTAACAAACATATGCTCTGTGCTTGTATAGAGCCCTATTCAATTGGCTGAATCGCAATTTAATAAGGCTGCAGATCTTTAACATGAATATGGAGTTAGGCATGGAACAAGCCTTGCAGTTTTCTTAAAGAAGCAGTATCATGTACCCAGTTCATGTTGTAGGATTAAATATGTCCATTAATAATGTCTTAACATAAAACTATTACCTTTCTGTATCCAGCAGCTGACATTTTGTGTAAACTGCATTCCTGAGCTTCTGTGTTGGCCAATCTTACACTTCCATTTTTGCAACTGTGCCAGATATGTTAGCAATCTGTGACAGCTACAGAGATTTGTCTCAGTTTACAGCACTCCGTAATATTTCAGAGGCTGGGACAGAGGCTGAGCAGGGTACTTATCTATAGAGAATGGCATATAGTTATATAGACATAACAATCCATGCACACATATAGGGCCTCATTCAATTGCGATGTGGCCAATTGAATAGAGCCCTAAAGAAGCACATAGCATATTTTTATTAAAGAAGTTTTTAGTTAGTGAAAACCTTTCTTTTGGATAGATGCTTGCTAACTAAAAACTTCTTTAAAAAATATATGTTATGTGCTTATTTAGGGCCCTATTCAATTGGCCAAATTGCAATTGAATGAGGGCCATAGTATTTAAATATTGGCATGGGTGTAGGAACTTGGGGGTGTGGGTGGGGGGGACACAACCCCCCCCATATTTTTCTTGTTTGTATATAAGTATATATAAGCTATTTTATGTCCTGTGTATACAATGAGCTGCCCCCCAGAATTATTCTGGCTCCTACACCCCAGAATATTGGTATACAATAACGTCTTAAACTGTTTTCAAGAGGAATTTTAAATATGGTTTTAATAAATATATATATTTTATTTAGAGAGTTAAAGGGACACTAGTGTTCAACATTTTTATTATACTTTTTATAGAACTAGTATTAATAACGGGCAAAACAATTTAGTAATGTAAAAAAATTAAAACAACCATTACATTTATTACCTTTTTATGTGTTGTCTTGGCCATCTCCATTGTTCCCTTATTAAGCCCCTGCTTAACGCTACCTCTTATAGCGCTGATTTGCTATAGCGCTCTTTCTCCTGTTATTCCCTACTTGGCTCCGATCCCCATTTAACACTGTAACACTGTTTATTCCTCTACAGACGCTTTTTAACACCCTGAACCTTCTGCCGTTTAAATTGGACTCTTTAGATAATGGTTGCCCTATCTCTATCTACCCTATGTTAAAATGACCCCATTTAGCCCATTTGGGCTTATCACTCTGATTGCCTGGAACCTGTCTACAGCGTTTAATTGGTTATCGCTGTATATGCTTCTTGTCAAGTAGGTGGAAACCTTTGAAACTGAAATTATCTCAGTGTCAATCAGTGAATTTGCACATTTATACCTTAGGTATATCTTTGTTTATCTGCACTTCAAGCAGGAAGAACTATTACAAGTTGATATGACCGATAAGGAGGTATTTGTAATTGCAAAGAGTAGAATATAAATTAGAGGTCTTTATTGACATTCTAGATTTGTCTTGGTGGTTTAGAGGTCCGTTCTATGTACTAAATTCTATACAGAGGAGCTCACGATTTGCAAGTTTCAATATTACATACAATAACTAACAGGACTGATGTTTGTCAGACAGCTTCATAGGCTACCTACAAAACCATTACTAAACGGGGTCTCCAGGAGCATGGCGTTATTAAAATAAGATTTCTTAGAGAAAATAAATTGCAATGATAAATTATACTGTTTTTTGGCTAAGCTAAGAATTGCTATTCAGTGATATTTTTATTGGAATAACCCTTTAGTCTAAGACTAATCAAAACAATTTGTAGCTGGAGTATCAATGAAACCAGACTGTGTTGTATGTTTAGACATGGTACTACAAACGCCAAGGACAAACAGGGCCAATGTTTCGGATCCACATGATGTTACTAATCTGAAGAGAACGAGAAATTCACATTCAATACGTCATTCTGGGCATCACTCATGTACGATTTGTGAAAGCCAATATTAACTAAACATATTAAAATTTGTGGGGGAGAACCTGACAGATTGGATGCTCTTCAGAAGTATTGTATGTTCAGCTGCTATCTTTGTTGTACTAATATGGTTTCCCACTGAATGGGTCTTTGTGCGTCCAATTTTGATTTTAGCAGCAAATGTAACTGTTTTCTTTGGACCACAGTTTTCCAAATTGTATTTTATTATCGTTTATTTATAACGTATTTTAATTGTATATTAAATGTATGGAAGTGCACAAGTTTTTTTCTTTAATTTTATGTTTTTATCTAACTCTAAACAAGAGTGACATTTTAGAAATGGCTGAATTATTGTTTTTGAGAAAGCTTCAATTGGGTCTCAATAATATATATATATATATATATATATATATATATATATATATATATATATATATATATATATATATATATTTATATAAAAAAACACAAAATACATCATGTACATAATGGACTGACTGATACAATTAAGAAGCAATAGTTCAAATAAATAATCCAAATAAATTAAGAAAGAAGGAATACAATTTGCTTACGCATTGCAAGAGCTGTTATGAGCTTTGCTGTCCTTCAATCTCCTTTGTTTCCAATTAGGAAAAGTGCAATCCCAGGGCCTTGCTTTTGGATAGAAGTTCACTAACTAAAAACATCTGTAAAAAAATTTGCTATGTCCTTATATAGAGCCTTATTCAATTGGCCGCATCGCATTTGAATGAGCCCCCCAGTATGCACAACCCCTGTGATGGTGAATCCATCCCATTCTGTGGCCCTCATCCAATTGTAATTTGGCCAATTGAATAGGTCTCTAAATAAGCACGTAACTTATTTTTTTTAAAGACGTTTTTAGTTAGTAAGCATCTATCCAAAAGCAAGGTTTTTACTAACTAAAAACTTCTTTTAAAAAAATACGTTATGTGCTTATTTAGACCCCTATTCAAATGGCCAAATCACAATTGAATGAGGGCCTGTGTTTGTACTCTTACAACACAATTTTAGAGCCTTCTCAGTGTCCCTTTAAGAAGGAGCTGACCTATCATCTTGTGGTAGATCAGCATAAGGCAGCAGCAGTGGCTGTGAGCATCCGCTAGATGGCGCTGCCAATATTCCGGTGCCATATCATAGTCAAGGCTTAGGTCAGCTGTTAGGGTTAGGGTGAGGGTTAGAATTGGGGTTAGGGATAGGGTGAAAGTTAGAGATAGTTCAAGGCCTTATAAGCTTAGAACTTCTCTCAAACATCGGCAACGCTGCAAATTATCGGCAGTGCCATCTAGCGATTGGAGGCCGCACTGCATCGGTGGACCTGTCCCGACACCATAACAAGATAAATTCGCAGAAGCTACAATTTGTATTGCCATCTGCTAATTAATAATATTAATTATACAAAGCAAGAATGTTTTATATACTTCATTATTCAATTGTTCTAATAATCTAAAGTGTGATGAATGTATCTTATGTGGATGTTAATTATTTATATAACACCATGTCTTTTTATAGTTAAAATATTAATTATATTTTTGTAACTCGTCAGATGTAAGCAAATTCAAATTAGTTAGCACTACTAATACTCCTTTTCTCATGAAAGGCACAAGGGAGTATTAGCACTAATTAACACTAAGGAAATAAAGAAAAAACATATTTTATCGTACATCTGTGCAACAAGATGTGCTATATCTGGGTCAAAAGACATTTTTACACAAAATTGGAATTGCTTTGGACCTGGCACAGAGATCTTTATGTGATGTGTCAAGTTAATGGATAAATGTGCCTCACAAAATGTGTTGAAGCTGCATAATTGTCTGCCAACTGCAGCCTGGTGTGCTGTTTGGCTCGCTGATACAAGGGAAATACATCAATATATTTTTTAATGCAGGAAATTTCATTTTATACAAAAATACATTTTTTGGGAATATGGATTTACGTTTAAATGTGTTATTTGGTATGCATACTAATAAAAAAATCTAGAATTAATTTGTGTAATATCAATGTAACTGGTTGTCTTACACATGGACATTCTCCATGTGTTTTTTTTTTTTTTTTTTTGCAGTATTAGTATATTAAATTCATATACATATCACAGATATACTCACAATCATGTACTTTGTGATGAAAATATTTGAACTATACTGAAGCTATGATGAGCAACAGCGTAGTGTTCTTCAACAGAGGGGGTGACAGTCATGGTGACCAATAGGGACTTGGTTGCCACTTTAATTATATGGACTCTGTCACCCCAATAAGATGGTTTCATCATAAAGAAATTGTCTATACTTTGAACTAGCTGCATTTCTCTATAATACATCATTCCAGAGATATTGTGTCTGGAGAGGTAGGAGAGAGCCTTTTCTTTTGACATTTTAATGAGAGTTACATAATTTAGTAGGTAAATAAAATACACAACAATAGTAAACCAGAAGATACCAGAAGATGACATAACTTGCTCTATATTTTCAAAAAATTAATCATATCATGATAATCATACATAATCAGTTTATTTGAATGCAACACATGATAAACATACGCAGGCTATAAGTCTATATGTACTAGATATACACCATAGATACTGTGTAGAACATGGGATCATGGGAGTTACTGGTCATATCCTACAGCACCATCTAATGGTGCAACTCTTTAGTAATGGAAATCCATAGGTGAGTGGTTTGGCTCTTCATAGCTACCTACCATAATCTATTTATTCATTCAATGGAGAGTTCTTCCACTATTCCTTCGGGTAACCTTGCCACCTAATGTCACCATTAAGCATTTTAAACCAACAAATAGTGTCACCGTTACACTGATATTGTATGACAATTCATGTTCTCCCTTCAGGATTGATGTGGGTGTTTATAATTACTTGAATCTTTTGTTACTTATGTTCGTAATCCAACAAAGGTATTTTTTTCAGTATATTCTATATAATGTGTAGCTTTAGTTAATATTACAAGGCTTGAGTTCTGTGATTAACATGTAAATGCCTTCAGACACAAACCCAATGGAGTATAAAATATGCACAAACATGAATTCTGAATAATTAATACTCACATATTATTATTCTGTTTTTAATTATCCCAAAAGCACCTTAAGTGTTTTTCTTTTACAGTCTGAGCTGTGCACAGAAACATATATTTGAATTGTTATTCATGTTACATCTTATTTTAGACAGTGTTTTAGATTTGTGTGAATCAACCCAAAACTATTCCTCTAAAATGATTTGTTGCTTGGAAATCTATATTTGCAGTCCATCCCTTTGATTTGAGCCCATATACGTTGAATTTATATATTAGCAGCTACTTTTGTGTATTGTACATGCAGAAAGCACATGCAATTTGCAAACCCACCTATGTATTAATTAATGGATTTGTTTATTGTAGTATCTTGACAGCAAATTAAATTATACACGGAAACATTATTTAAAAAAAATCTTTTGTGAGGTGCTTAATTTCATAAACTAGTATCTGTCCATTAGATGTAAGATTCTTCAAGTTAAAATATTAAATGATATCACACTCTACACTTCAACAATTAAAGAGAACTCAAGAAAGGTTTTTAGTATAACTGTTCCTTAAGACAAGGGGGAAAGACTCACTCTGTCCAAGGGGTTGGAACACACCTCCTTTCCACCGGCTGCCAAATTAGTAGAAAGGAAGGGTCCAATGATAACATTTTATCAGTATTACTGTCTGGATCCTAGATGGTTTGGGACTGATCTAGCAGCCGGCTTTCAAATCAAGTCTTTGAACCAAGATTTGGTTTGATCTCACAAACAATGGACAAGTAATGAGTGGATGGGAGGGAGCTGTTTTTAGGCCTGTTAGTGAAGTAATCCCACACTTTATTAGCTCTTTTTTTATGATCATGAGAAGTCAGTATCAACACAGTGAATATGCAGAAACTGGCCAATGTCCATGTGTGGGTGGCAAGGGAGAGGTAATGATTAAACAGGCCATTCACACATAGTAATATGGCCATCCACTCAGTATCACTGGTGAACGTGGAATAATAGTAATTAAGGTTGAAAGAAGACTTTCAGTCCATCAAGTTCAGTCTTTTAAGATCTCATCTGATCTGCAATATGCATATTAGTTATTAATTAATTAGTTGTTAATTTATTGTTAATTTATTATTAATCAATTATTTTTTATTTTATTTTTTAAATGACAGAACATTTTGAAGAAAGTTCACCCTACATCTGGATGACAGTAGATAATATATGAAACAAGGTGATGGTTTTGGGTGAGGTGACATTAGGAGAGGGAATGTCATTGGTGCATCTGAAGAGCTACAAAGAGAACACAATCTCTCTATACCGTAATACACATTACTTTCCAAATAAGATGTTAGTAGGAAAAAAGGTAACAGTAATTACAGTTAGCCAATGGTTAATAAGAAATAAAAGATATTGCAACTGTGACTTTTGGCAACATACCTCCTGATTTGGTTTTATTCCCAATTAATGTGCAAGAGACTGGGAGCTATAACCATGTGAGCAAATAAAGGCTAATGCTAATATAATTGTTTTTGTTTTACATATGGTAATATGCAATTCTCTGCTTTATGCCCTTTTATAAATCATATGCATTTTATTCCTTTTATTTTTATAGTGTTCCATATATATAAAAATACATATATTATTGTTCCGTGCTTTCTTTCTCTCTTTTATTGTCTGCTTTTTAGTGGGTTTCTCTTCTAATTTTTTAGTCAACAACCATCTTGTTAAAATTTCAGTGAATCAGTTGGATTGGTACTTAAAATGCATCCTCTAGTGCATTGTAGAAATGAGCATGCACAAGAAAACATAGTGCAGCTGCTGAAGTGGTCTAAAGGGAGACATAATATGCTGTGTGGTTCGGAGAGCGGAAGGTAATAGACTAGAGGCATGTTGCAAGTTTTCAGACCCTTTGCAACAAGGATGTCTGGATTTCAACCAGAAGTCCCATGCTGTCAGCATTCTGAAAGCAGATGGCATTGGATGATCTGGCTTGTAACATTTCATGTTACTCTGTTTGAGTTCATTTAGGTGGTTTGGTAAATGTCTAATAATTAGCTATAGATGAAGTCACTAATACTTGCTCAACTAGCACATTTGATAAAGTGGATTTTGTACAAAGCAGGGTTAGTGAAATTATTAAATGTGCATGGGTTGTTATTTGACTCAAATATTCAGAAATAAAATTTGCAGTTAAATTGATCCATGCAGTATAATATGTTTTGTGCACTTAACTGCTATTGCAGAAAGTTAAAAATAAATTCTTACACGACAAAAAGACTAAAGAGTTATGCATAAGTCTTCCATTCTAATTGCCTGCTCATAGTGCTCTCTCAATAGCTGCATAACTCTGCACCATGCAGAGCCCATTTACACCACTGTTGGTTCTGGCATCATATCACATCCTTTCCAATAAAACCAATATACTCCAAACAAATGCAGGTACATGCACATTCACTAAAGGCAAAAGGTTTCTCAAAAATGCTCAATGTCTCAAACACACCATTAGATAAATCAATTATAAATAACATAGCATTTAACAATACATTTTTAAGGGAATTTTATAATATTTGATACATTTGAATTATGTGTTTTTATACTTCATACATTCATTTTTATCAGTCATAAACAGATTTCAAATATGCATGATTTTATATAACCCTTAAAATAAGTAAAATATAAATTTTGTTCAGGTTACAATAATAAGAGCACTCAAAATTATTAAATATTAGTATTTTTGTTGATTAATCTATTGTTATCCATTCCTTCCAATAAAATCATTTTGCATATTATTATACTATGGTGTTCATGTCTTGAAGTACTAAAATGTTCCTTGTTAGATAATTGTGCTATATACCAAATTAAATGAACATGATGATCAATTTTTTATATGGTCTTTTAAATTATTAAAATGAATGATGGACACAATGTAATGCTGAAACGAAGCAAATAAATAAAAATAACCTTTACATTTTGCATTTTTCTGTATGAAATGACTGCAGGCTTCCATTTTGCTCTCCTGCCTCTCTGCCTTTCCTATAGTCCCGCTGATAGCACTGGCAGTTGTTGTGGAAGGTTTCATAACAGCATAAAAGAGAATAAATTAGAAGCTGCATTATTTTTTTTTCTCATTCTCAAAATATGGTGCATATTTTCAAGTGAAGTTCTTCAAACGTTACATTTTAAAAATATTACCACAGTGGTTCGTTAAGCTGGGATGTGATGTTGACTCAGTTGTGACAAATTGGTGTTCCTTTACCAATTAATTTGATAGATGCCATAAACATCTGTGCTGCTGGTACATCAAAATGTGTGATTCAAATCTAGTCTATCTATATGTTGATCCGGAGAGCTAGTCTTCTTTTATCATTATAAAAAGCATAGGCTTAATTATTCCTCAGATGAGCTTATTTACTTACCTAGAATTGCTACATATACACATATAATCAGTTATATATACGAGCCCTTAGTATGAGAGGAGTGGACGTGCTATAAAAAGGTAAAAGCAAATAATTGTCATCTTTCTGGAAATAAAATGATAGAAATAAATTATTGATTGGGTTCTAGTCTTCTAAGAAAATACATTAATCTACTCATATTTTAACCTTTTTTGTGATAATAATTGGATGAAAGCTCTGCCTACTAACCTCCTGATCTATGAATGACTGGTACCCACAGTGGAGCCATATTAAGCCATAAATGTGAAGGAAACTTGTTGGCTGGCACAGCTCATGCATAGAAACAGACAGAGATAGCAGATAGAACTTGAAGTCAATAGCTTGCCAGTTCATCAGTTCCTACTGTTCAGTTAAATTAAAGTTAAATGTTTCAAGAGGTTTAAAATGTGAATACGTTAAGGTACACTGTCATCCTTACCCCTTATTATAGTGTAATAAAAACTAGGTATACAATGTGTTAATATGTTTTTTTTCCTAAAGTGAATACTTCATGAGATGTTCAGCATTGTTTGTGCTGCATTATTATGCTAATCTGCATTGCAATATTCTTTTATTATTATTATCCTTTATTTGTAACGCACCAACATTTTCTGTAACGCTATACATATGTTAAGTACAAGGCAAAACAATAGCAGTATTAACACGTTGCAAAGGATGGAGGGTCCTGTATTTGAGTTTAAAATCCATTGTCCAAAGTGCTTTCTCCCAAAGCGAGACTGAAAACTTGCAGACTTACAATCTAAAGGCATAATAAATCGAGGCTCATTGTGCTTGATAAATATGGAGGAGGGGATCTACCTGCACCATTGTACAGGGATATGTTGTTTTTGTGTGTTTATGAATTAGCAAAAACAATGTGTATCACTAATTAGTACTTCAAACTGCTAATTAGCATTTGTATGCTGTACAATTGAATAATAATGTAGAACAAGCAATGTTGATTTACTATATAAAGAATGGCTTGTACAGTTTATAACTAGTTTTTAATGCTGTTTAATAAGAAAATACTTGACTCTGCAGTAAACAGGATCCCTTTATGATATAAAAACTCCATAGGGTTGCAGAGAGTTAGACACAACTGAACAACAACTAAAAGTACCTTCACATTATAACAAATCGGAATATACACGTCTTTTCATATCCTATGCTGCTGCAGGGATTTTTAAGAAAGGTGTGTAATTCCTTACTTTGAACCGTACTGTAATAGAAACTCAACCTTTGTATTATACAGAAATGACCTTTTTATATATAGAAATTCTTACAGCCACTTATATAAAGGCTGCTTAAAACGGCCATCTCTTGGTATCATTATTTCTGTTGCTGCTGACATTACATTGTTATATTGCTTCAAGTATCTCTTCCATAATTCCCATGACCCCTTCACAAATCAGCCATTAACTCCAGAGGCACTGAGTGAGTAGGAGAGGGCTCTCATACATCAAGAAATTAGGCATCTTGATAAAAATCAGTTTGTCCTGTGAATATTTTCATACTTGGAATTCAATGTGCCCTTCACTGAGTGAATAAGCGTTATTTTCCCTTGTTATATTTCACCAACGCAATCCAAAGGTTATCATTATGAAATGGAATTTAAAAAATGCTAGTCAATGAGAAATATAACGATTATATATGAGAATTAAATAAAAAGCATGCAAACTACTGGGTTGTGCAGCGTCAGCCACGCATGCACTGTATGCGGTGTTAGGAGGGGGCATGCTGGGGAGGGGGAGGAAGAGGGGAGAAAGACACAGGGGAGGAAGGTAAGGGGGGAGCAAGACACAGGGGAGGGAGAGAGGAGGGTAAAGAGACAAAGGGGAAGGAGAGTGGAAAAGACAAAGGAGAGGGAGGAGGGGGGAAAGAGAAACAGCGGAAGGAGAAGAGGGGGAAGAAACACAAGGTGGGTGGGAGAGACAAGAGGGGGAAGACACAGGGGAGGGGGGAAAGACACAGGGGAGGGAGAGGGGGGAAAGAGAAACGGGAGGGAGAAGAGGGCAAGAAACACAAGGTGGGTGGGAGAGACACAAGGGGGGAAGACACAGGGGAGGGGGGAAAGAAACAGGGGAGGGAGAGGGGGAAAGACACAGGGGAGGGAGAGGATGTAGAGACACCGGGGTGGGAAGAGACACAGGGGAGGGGACACACATCAATTATTTGACTGGCAAGTTACTAGTATATATATATATATATATATATATATATATATATATATATATATATATATATATATATCTCTCAAGGCCTTTTCAGTTTCCATCTAAACAAGTTGTGAAAATGGGGAAGGGAAGAATAATTCCTTCTGAAAAACTGTCTGTGAGAGGGCATTGTTTCTATTGTATTTTTAAGAACATTAATTACCCATTATATTAATTATTTTATTACATGCTTTGTTTAATTATATGAAATAATGGAGATAATATTATTAGTTCCCTAGTTGGTATTATATATATGATGATAAAATAAAGTGGAGCTGAATGCTTTAAATTTGTATTTTCTGCACGTCGCTATTTTCCCAAATATATAGGCAAATCTTACTGTAAAAACAGCATAAAGGCATGTTATTTGCTTAGTACATACTGCAGGACACAAATTCAACATTATAAGATAATTATGAATAAACATTTTAATAAAACACTGAAAGGATAATGCATTCTTAAATACTGCTATGTCTGCAGAACTCCTGTCGGAACTGCTTATTACATTTGCCATTAAACTGCTGTATGCAAACATAAACACATTAGTGTTCTTGGATCATAAGCCATAAGATCTGTAGAATCTTATTTTCCCAATTTTGCCATGAAACGCTGGATATAGCATTCCCTACACAATTATCATTACATTCTTTTATGCAGCTACTGTGCCCTGGGCCTCTGAATCTGGAGACTACGTCATAGGGCCTTCAACATGATTAAGGTTTGGGAGCAATGAAAAGCCGAGTTGTAAGCTTCTCACGATAGATAGGTTATGAACACTTTTGTGTCCAGATATCACAAGTGGTTGTAATTGTTAGGTGCTGACATATTCTTTCTGGGACTGAATTCCACAAAATATAGTGAAAGAGCCATAATTAAGATGTGTGTTGTTTTATGAAACATGGAGGTATTTTAATAGCCACACATTTTCTGTGATGCATTACAAACATAATATATTATTAGACAAGCATCATATGTGCTAAGAATAATAGTTTTATGTGCTATGAAGTAATAGCTAAAAGGATAATCTACTATTATATTGTGATGTGTACCAGATCTTTGCTTCTTTTTTCCTTTTCTGCAAAGGGGGAGTGGGGAAGAGATACAGGGGGAGGAAGGGGGAAGAGACACAGGGGAGGGATAGGAGGGAAAGAGACACAGGGGAGGGAGAGGGTAGAAGAGATGCAGGGGAGGGAAAGGGGGAAGAGACACAGGGGAGGGATAGGGGGAAAGAGACACAGGGGAGGGATAGGGTAGAAGAGATGCAGGGGAGGGAGAGGGGGAAGAGACACAGGGGAGGGAGAGGGGGGAAAGAGACACAGGGGAGGGAGAGGGTAGAAGAGATGCAGGGGAGGGAGAGGGGGAAGAGACACATGGGACAGAGAGGGTGGAAGAGACTCAGGGGAGGGAGAGGAGGGAGAGACACAGGGGGAGGAAGGGGGAAGAGACACAGGGGAGGGAGAGGGGGGAAAGAGACACAAGGGAGGGAGAGGGTGGAATAGATGCAGGGTAGGGAGAAGGGGGAAAGACACAGGGGATGGAGAGGGGGGAAGAGACACAGGGGAGGGAGAGAGGAGAAGAGACACAGGTGAGGGAGGCGAAGAGACACAGGGGAGGGAGAGGGGGAAAGAGAAAAGGGGAGGGAGAGAGGGAAAGAGACACAGGGGAGGGAGAGGGGGTAAGAGACACATGAGAAGGAGAGGAGGGAAAGAGACACAGGGGAGGGAAGAGACACTTCAAATATTATCCCAGGATTTTTGATGAGGCAAGTTACTAGTTACTAATAAAGGTTATGTTTTAATCCCTGTGCGATTCTCGTCCTCTGGGTTATTTTCCCTGGCCATAGCTATTCAAATTAGAATCATTATATGTGGTATCCTCTGATTATTACTGTTTATTATTACTGTATTATCTGTGGTTAATAGAGCCAGGATTAATTATAGTCCATTACAGAGTTGTTGGCAGGACCACGAGTGGTTTCTTTTCTTCTTCTAATATTTACATTTTTTCGTATGGGCAACTTTTGTCAGTCAACCATCTTGTGTACACAAAATGCTTTTATGTACGGTGGATAACACCCAACCCTTAATTAGCATAACAGACTTTGGATCATTTCCTACTCAAGTCTGCAAAACAACACATTGTTGCAGATTTTTTTGTAAAAAAAAAAACAACAACTTTTGGTTTACTTTTTATAAAACCATACAAAAAAATAAAGTTTGTTTGCTGAAACATTGCAAACATCATCACATGACATTTGCCTAATCTTGGTATGTCTCAGAAGATAGAAAATGTATTTACAGTGACATGTTACAATTAGAACTTGATGCAAGTAAAATAAAACATGTCTGCTTCCAGCAAGTAAATACAATAATTGCAATTATATTAGTGTACGAGCTTGCATCTGGGCCCATGTCGGATGTTGTTCCGTTAATAGCAAGGTAGGGTTTGAAAGTAAATATCCGTTTGAAGGAGATGGGATTGAAAGTGGGAGAAGGAGGAAACAATGCAGTGAGAGGAGAGAAGGTGACGAGGTCAGGAAGCGACCTTGCTGACTGCAGCGAGCCAAACAGCTGGGATATATCTCTAGCTGCTGGCACAAGTGAACAGATGTCAAGATGGACTGAGGAAAGAGGTGGGGGCTACTTTATTGTGACTGCTTATGTTCTTTGTAACATGCATTGATTAAAGTCCTATATGTAGGACTCATCAATAAACTGAGCGATTGCTGGTGCAGCAGGTGCAAAGCACTGGGGCCCTCTCCTCCTGACAGTAAAGGACGAATCTTAATTTATTACATGAGGATGGCAGATAATTACTTTATACAATTTGGCATAGGGGTGATTTGACAATCTACAATTGGAAGTTGCACTGGGGCCCTACATTTACTAGCTCCAACTATATATAAACAACATATATAAATTTAAAAGGATGCAATAGTAACAACTCATTTTATGGGTACTCTGTGGAGAAAATGATAATGGTTGTTAAGGTATTAAAATATTTATACCAATGTTCTGATGTTATGTTTGCCGGTTTATGAGTCTGTATAGGCTGAGTTTAATAATATATATATCAGTTATTCTGATAATGATACAGATAACACTTCTATTTCTTCTCATCGAAACTGCAGTGTGAGAAAGGAAAGAGAATATAAATTCAGAAAGAGGGAAGCATTAGAAAACATAACCGGAAAATACCGGAATACATACAAGAAGTAGAAAGAGATGCATTCAAGTATGTTAAAGAATTTACTAAAATTCATGTGGGAAATATATTACGAAGAAATGGAATTTAAAGAAAAAGATTATAGGTGACAGATTTATACATTTAGCAAATCTGGCACAATGTAACATATTAATACATTTCATTAAAAAAGGTCACAGAGAGGAATTTACAATAATGAGTGAGATCCAGAGGCACTATTTAATTCAGTGGTAGACAAAAGACGGCCCGGGGGCCACGTTTCGCACTTAGTCACTTCCCATGCAGCCCAGCCTGTTCTCGGGAGCAGGAGAGCATGCCCATGTTCAATAAACAATGCATTGTATCTCTTTAAAACTAACATAGAATACCCAATTGTAGTTCTCCTCATTTTCTATACCTCTATTACCAATTAATATCTATACCACAGCAATTTTTCCTTTTGCTTTAAGTAAAATAAAGGTTTAAAGCAATATGGGGCCCTTAAAAGTACTCAGGGGCCACAAATGAGGCGCTTTGAGTAAAATAGGTTGTCTGTCAGTGATGGGACTAATGGGATGTATAAGATTTAGGAGGGATAAATAATACATTTAACAAGAGGCCTACAAGAGAAGGAGTGGATATCAACATTTGGACAGGGTTCCCTGGTGGTCCAGTGGTTAGGATTCAGTGCTTTCAACGCTGCTACCTGGGTAAATTCCAAGTCAGGGAACCAAGAGTTAACACGACCCTGAAGCTGAGCAGGGTTGGGCCTTATCAGTACTTGGATCGGAGACCACCTAGGAATTCCAGGATGCTGTGGCCCCCTGGAGAAGGAACTGGCAACCCCCTCCAGTATCTCTCAGCCATGAATACCAAGTGGATCAGTAAAGATGTGCCAGGTGTGTTATGGTCCACTAGGTCACGGAGAGACGCAAACAATGCGAAGAGAAAAAAAACAGGTGTCCTCAGTGTTCATGTATTGTGTGCCTTTTCCATTAAATTGAATGGGAATTGGAAGTTTTTTTTTTTTCACATAGGGGAAAACTCACACCTTAATGCATATGCAGTTTATCCATTCCATTAGAGGTAATTATGGTTAATACAGTAAGAAAATTAGGGCTCTCCCAAACATTGGACGAGGAACCAAGCCAGCAATCTGCAACACATTTGAATACATATACTATTTAGGTGAATTTTCATTTATTTTGAACTTCTGTCATTTTTATTTGATCAGATTACATTAGCAGAGACCTTGGGGTGTCTCGTGCGCTCCAAAGATGAGCATGGCTGTCACAAAACAAAAGGTTGAGTAGTGCTGCTTTAGAGGATGTCAGATTGTTAGAGGAGAATGGCTGTTTTAAAGGATTTGACATTTCTATATGACCTACAATAATTCACTGTGAGAACCTTTTTTTTGTTTGACCTCTTGCTGGATGAAATTCACCTTGGAATAACTGTCAGAAGGCACTAAGGTGGAAATAAATTAGTTTCAGTGGTTCAGATTGCACTTATAAAGCAGCCTCTTTGTGTGTTGAATCTGATGCTGTTTTAGTGTCAGTCACAAACAGCATCTTTGACAAACATCCCGAGTGTTGTATTTTCTGGATGAGAAAAATCTGATAATCTTTCCTCTGGTAATTTAATAACGGCATGTCATTAATTGTGTCCATATGTAGCCCATAGCAGGGTGCTTCAATTTGCTGCTTCATTCAAGCAACACTAAAGGTTCATGCACTTCAATAAACATATGCAAAAAATCAAATATTACAAGTTATTCCCACTTCAATGCAATTTCTCAGCTGTCACCTAATTATTTCTTAAGATAAAGTGAAAATTCCTTTCAGGATCTTGTTGTGATCTGTTATATTTTTTCACCAATTACTGAAACCTAAAAGGATCTTTAAATCTGAAGATTGCACAAAGGCTGCATCTTTTCTTTTTGTTGTTGTCAGTTTTGGTCAATACTGATGCATATTTTCCAACCAGGCCACTTTTTGAGGGAAAATCTCTGTTTTCAGAGAAAATCCCAATGCCTCCCAGGCCACAAATGATAGCCACACATTTGAAGGGACAGTCTCAAACTTAAGTAAAAAAATCCTCTATTTCAGTTCAATCATGTCAGTCTTTTTTGGTTTTACTCTAGTTCTCTATAACTATAAACTTCTAAGGGAAGGAGAGGTTTTAGTGCTTGAAGTTTGTCCAGTTTTTCACTTTTTGTCCAGCACGTTCCTCCTTCTCTCTGATTGGAATTCAATATTCCTACAATACCTTAAAAGTGACCCACAAGGCCAGGGGTCCTCAACCTTTTAATACCTGCCACCCACTGCTGATGATGAAATTCCCTTACCATCCACAGGTGCCGCAGTAACTAAATTTAAACGTACTCATTTCTGGCTACATATATCATATGACCCTAGCTATGTATCGCCCAATACTTACTAGATAGTGATCCGGTGCTGACTGCTGTCCCTAGCTATGTATCGCCCTGTACATACCAGATAGTGATCCGGTCCTGACTGCTGACCCTAGCTATGTATCGCCCAGTACTTACTAGATAGTGATCCGGTGCTGACTGCTGTCCCTAGCTATGTATCGCCCTGTACTTACTAGATAGTGATCCGGTCCTGACTGCTGTCCCTAGCAATGTATCGCCCTGTACTTACTAGATAGTGATCCGGTCCTGACTGATGTCCCTAGCTATGTATCGCCCAGTACTTACTAGATAGTGATACGGTCCTGACTGCTGTCCCTAGCTATGTATCGCCCTGTACTTACTAGATAGTGATACGGTCCTGACTGCTGTCCCTAGCAATGTATCGCCCTGTACTTACTAGATAGTGATCCGGTCCTGACTGCTGTCCCTAGCTATGTATCGCCCTGTACTTACTAGATAGTGATACGGTCCTGACTGCTGTCCCTAGCTATGTATCGCCCTGTACTTACTAGATAGTGATCCGGTGCTGACTGCTGTCCCTAGCTATGTATCGCCCTGTACATACCAGATAGTGATCCGGTCCTGACTGCTGACCCTAGCTATGTATCGCCCAGTACTTACTAGATAGTGATCCGGTGCTGACTGCTGTCCCTAGCTATGTATCGCCCTGTACTTACTAGATAGTGATCCGGTCCTGACTGCTGTCCCTAGCAATGTATCGCCCTGTACTTACTAGATAGTGATCCGGTCCTGACTGATGTCCCTAGCTATGTATCGCCCAGTACTTGCTAGATTGTGATCCGGTCCTGACTGCTGTCCCTAGCTATGTATCGCCCTGTACGTACCAGATAGTGATTCGGTCCTGACTGCTGTCCCTAACTATGTATCGCCCTGTACGTACCAGATAGTGATCCGGTCCTGACTGCTGTCCCTAGCTATGTATTGCCCTGTACTTACTAGATTGTGATCTGGTCCTGACTGCTGTCCGTAGCTTTGTATCACCCTGTACTTACTACATTGTGATCCGGTCCTGACTGCTGTCCCGAGCTATGTATCGCCCTGTAATTACTAGATTGTGATCCGGTCCTGAATGCTGTCCCTAGCTATGTATCGCCCTGTACGTACCAGATAGTGATTCGGTCCTGACTGCTGTCCCTAACTATGTATCGCCCTGTACTTACTAGATTGTGATCTGGTCCTGACTGCTGTCCGTAGCTATGTATCACCCTGTACTTACTAGATTGTGATCCGGTCCTGACTGCTGTCCCTAGCTATGTATAGCCCTGTACTTACTAGATTGTGATCCGGTCCTGACTGCTGTCCCTAGCTATGTATCGCCCTGTACTTACTAGATTGTGATCCGGTCTTGACTGCTGCCCCTAGGTATGTATCACCCTGTACTTACTAGATAGTGATCCGGTCCTGACTGCTGCCCCTAGGTATGTATCACCCTGTACTTACTAGATAGTGATCCGGTACTCACTGCTGTCCCTAGCTGTGTGTCGCCCTATACTTACTAGATAGTGATCTGGTCCTGGCTGCTGTCCCTAGCTGTGTGTCCCCCTTTACTTACTAGATAGTGATCCGGTCCTGACTGCTGTCCCTAGCTATGTATCGCCCTGTACTTGCCAGATATTCACCCGGTCCTGACTGCTGTCCCTAGACTCTCTCACCAGCTCTCCAACCAGCCAAGCGTGGTACTGCGCGTCTCTGGGGTGTGACGTCACTCATCAGTGATGCCACATAGAGATTACCCTGCTGCCCACTATAAAGGCTTGAATTGCCCATTAGTGGGCGGTAGGGACTAGGTTTACTACCACTGTACTAGGCCATTGCGGCACATTGCTCGATTCATTTGAATATCAGAGTCTTAGTAAATACTACAATGGCTCTAGTAGAGATGAGTAGCAATAGACTGTGATCTATCACTGCTTAGGGAACCTATTCCTAATTAATTCCTAACAAGCTCGTTAAAACAACATCTCAAATCACAGCCCTGCTCTGCTAGATAGTAGAAGGAGCCAGTGACTAGCACTGAAGTTATTACCAACACCATATTGTCCCCAAGCTTACAAAAAAAATAGAATAAAGGTATTGTCAGACTCTGTACAATTGCTAACATTCAAACCTCATAAGAAGTATTAAGTCATTATCTGTGCTCTGCTCAGTCAATCTTTACCAACATTGTAGCATGCTTAGTTGTTTGTGAAACACATTGCAATGGATTAGAGACAAAGGGCTTTTTATAAGGCAGAATTTCCCTGAATTTCCTCCTAGAAACATAAAAATATAGCTGCTACAACTTTTAAATAACATGAACTTCTCTGAATTAGGTGCTTTATATGTTTCTTATTTTAGCTTTTGAAGTTATAAGATACCATACTAGATTTGTTGTGAAACCAGATTAGTTTTCCTTGCATTGTAATTTTCATGCTCACTTCATTAAGGCAAGTTATTCCTTTATAATCTGTAGCACCACAGGAGTTATAGTGCAAACTTCAACAAAAATGCCTTTCCAGTAATTGCAAAGCTATATAATGTGCTTTGTATAATGATACTGTATATTGTCATATTGTGAACATATATTTTGTCCTTCTACAGCAAATTATTTTTTTGCTGTTGAAAAGTGTGTCCTGCTGCTACAGTAGTTATAGCTGTAGGTGATGGGTGGAAAATAAAAACAAGAAAAGGCAAGGAGAATAGAAGCATTAAACATTACCTCTGCTATTATACAGAACCAAATGCATGACATAAATAAGATTTATAATGTCATAAGCTGAGAAAACTACCCGACTGCCTAAGGATGCAGTAAACTGAACAGAAGGCTCTTAAAATACAATCGACCTACAAAAAAAAAAGTTTCTGGCTGCGTCTCTTTCTGGTAACACGAATAAATCAGCATGATAGACCTTTGGAAGACACATAATTAAAAGTATTTCTATTCTGAACTGTTTGATAGCATTGAAAGGTCAGTCATACACAAAAAAAAATCATACCCTGGAAAGTTGCTTATTTAAGAATTCCATCCCGGCTCTGTTTTGTAACACATAAACTTGTTTCCTGTATGTAATGAAAAAATATTTTGAAAAAATTGAAGAAGAAAATGAAGATTTAAAATATTTGTGACTTTTGCAATAATACATTTTTTAGCGCAGAAGATGCCTTTTGCAATCCAAATATTTCATAGCTTGAAGCTCTTCTTATGAATCCTCTCCAGCTTAATAATGCAATCTTGTGTAGGTTACAAAAAGTATAACTTGGTAAGACTATTCACTTGAGCATTTGTTAGTTACTGGAGCCCGTAATGTAGCCCATATACAAATTTGCTATTCAATTTGCTTCTTTTAGCTACACACAAACGATTTGCGGGTTACAGGCTGAAAATCCCTGCGGTTGTCAAACTCCGACCCATCTAAGCCTTTGATCTTTCAAGCCTGTAAATGTTACAATCTCAAATCGCTATTCAAGTGCTACAAGTCCTCGAGCCCACAATTGTTTTCACACCCGTAAATGGCAAATATAGAAGATAGTCCTACGAGTACCAAGGGTTTAAACACCAGATCGTAGCAATGTAAATGCAAATAAAAGTCAATACTGCACTATAAAAGACGGGGAAAGCAATGAAAGACATTCAAATTAATTACACAATAGTCTCAAGCTTGCAAATCTGCAATTAAAAATATATATTTTTTAAAGTTTAATTTCTGTGTTATATAAATCTCGGAAATCAAGGAGTTAATACATATCAGGCCACCACATGGACTAGAACAGTATCATCATTCAGTTTTATTATTTTGTACATTGCCGGATTGCAAGTCTGATCGCATATCGGACTTCTAAACGCTAATTGATTGACGTTTAACTTCCATGTTTTACTGACGTCATGATGACAGTCTTATTTACTATTGGCTGTTTCTAAATCAGAAGTTATGGCCTTGCTCTGTAACTGTTGCAAATTTCAAATTTGCAATTGAATAGGGCCTTAGTCTAGCACAGGGGTCGGCAACCCGCGGCTCCGGAGCCGCATGTGGCTCTTTTACACCTTTGCCGCGGCTCCGGGGCGGATACTAGCGAGGAGAGGAACGCCCCGACACTCCCCACTGTGGCAGGCGCTGTACTTGCTGCAACGTCGCATAGGGGCGGTGCGTACGTTAGTCACACACCATCCCGACGCCCGACGTCACCTTCTCGCCCGCTGTTAGATCGGAGGGCAGCGGCGGGTTCGCTAGTGTGAGGTAAGTGAAGTGATGCCTCAGGGGGGGGGGGTAGCCCAGCCCACATACGGCTTTGAGGGGATGTAAGGAAGTGCAGTGATGCCTCAGGGGTGGGTAGCCAAGCCCACATACGGCTTTGAGGGGGTGTAAGGAAGTGCAGTGATGCCTATTTGTTTTTAATGTCGCAATGGTTTTGCGGCTCCCCGTTTTTTTTTTTTCTTCGGAAACGGGTCCAAGTGGCTCTTTTTGTTTTAAAGGTTGCAGACCCCTGGTCTAGCAGATAAGGATGACATAGCTAAATTGTTCTTTGTCAAAAATCTAACACCTTCTAATTCTTGATTTATATTAACATGTACTTATTAATCCCTTGATGGTTTAATTTATTTTTTTAAGCTTTGTTACCACTTTCGGAGATGTATTAAGGTTTTTTGCTGCCCTGGGCCCCTTTGTAAGTTTCCTTCTCAGGCATGGATTTGCCATTAGGCAGAATAGGCCTAGGGGGTCCTGCAGGCATGAAGCAATATGTTTTTGCACTTAAAAATATATTAAAACAGTCTTAGAACAGACATCGTACTTTACACACATCTCCTTGCAGGAATTGTTATTACTTAAGGGTGGGAATAACAAGGCTCCCCTCTGATTGGCTGAGTTGTTCTTCATATGAAATTACTTACTCTTATCTTTCTAAGGCATGCTTGGGAGGTGTAGTCTCAGCTACACACACAACAACAACAACCACCTCCACAATTCCACCTGCATGGCTCTCAGGGCATTGTTCTCGGTAGTCAACAGAGCTGTGATTTGCCAAGTGAGATAGTGACACCAAGTAAGGCAAGACAAGGAGCAGTTATGTTTTTAAAAAGCTGAAAAGAGCAGCAGAGTCTGTGAATGATTGTTTTGTGTCAATCTTATTGTTCCTAATTCCGATTATGAGAACATAACCCTTAAGACTTCAAAAATATGATAAATGCTATAGTACCCTCTATCGGATGTCTATTGCTTGGATGGGTACTTGAGGAGCTTTTGCTTCGGGGTGCTTTTGATATAAATCTTCCCCCCACCCCACTATTCTTTCAGTTACTTTCTATTTATGTTTCTCCCATGGATGTAGGAACTGGGGTGGACAAATCCTCAGATTTTTCTATATTTGCCTGTATGTATATATCAGCTATTATACGGCCTGTGTATTATTCTGGCTCCTACACCCCTGGTTTCTCGTCTCCTACTATGATGGATACAGGATGAGATGAGCAAGTAGAGTCAGGAGGTCTTGACGTGTCAAGGCTCCTTCCCAGATAATTGTATGCTGTCTTTTCACCCTTGCACTTATGCCCACCTAGGCCAAAGCCTTGTTGACCTATTAATAAATGGATCTCTGTGTGAGTTACACTTGCGTTTTATCCACAGCTTTTTCTGAAGAAGTACTGGGAGGTTATTCTAAAAAATCATCAATTCATCCTGAAGAAGATTCTGATGTTTAAACTCAATGCATGTACTTTTTTTTTATCAACTCATTGGCAGAAATATTCTGCTCTCCTGTGCCTTGTGTAAACTCAGCCCATTCAAATGTCCTGCCTTATCTCTGTTTTCTCTGGAAATATGAAAACACTTTAGTATTTCCTAATAGGTTTAATGACCCAATATTCTCCAGTCACTATGCAGCTGTCCATATAAAGTCAAAGGTTAAGATAGGGTATATTTTGTTATACTTTCATATAAGTGTGTGCTCTGTATTTGCAAGATAACAATACCGTTGCTATACCTTCTAACTAAGATCTATAGACATATATATTTTAATCAAATTTAAAACATCTTAAAGAGTCAAAAATATTATAATAAAAGCAGAATGCATTATTACCCATTATCTGAGAGGTTATTTTATTATTTATATCTGGTACAACGAGACATTGTACCCAGCAAATAAGGTTTATATGCTTACTTATTTTTTATAGTTTAAACCTACCTTCAACTCTTAGTCTTTTCATACTTAACTTTGGGCAACTATTCAATATAAATTATAATATACAAAAAGGGCCCCGAGATTCAACAAAAGTAAAGGGTATTGTGGGCTTCGCTAAGGGCCAGATCACATTGTTATGAATATATTTATCAGATTATTTACCTTAAAGAAATGCTGATAGGCTAAAATGGACATTTATGTAAGTAGATCTGCTGATGCATCTACAAAAACAATGCAATGTTGTTAGGGATGTTCAGTCATTAAGGCACACTAAAAAGCCAGAATATAGGGATACCCCTGCGTGTGCACATGGGATACATTCAGTGGTCCCATGACTTGGACTGAACAATTTGTTTTTAGGCAGGGATACTTTTAAATCTTGACTTGTCAGGTTGTCTTGAGTGGATAGAATTTAAAGCTGGTATACATACTGCTCTCTGCTAAGCGTATAAAGAGTTGATTACAGAAATCTGTAAAATACGTTCTGTTAATAACCCCTATGGAATTAACCCAGTGTATCACTGGCATAAACTTTTTGTGAACTTTATAGAAATCAATAGTAAGCTCAGTCACGGGTATTAAGTAAATTCAGGATTGGGAGCTTAGCAAGGTCATTCAGAACGGATTTAACAGCTAAAATTGTTGACAGTCAGATTTTAATGGTCAAATTTTGCTTATTAAACATATTTATGATCATTACATGATATTGGCAAAATACCCAGAGAAAGATATTTTTTTGCACTGAGGAAGATAATACGTAGTCCATTAGCTCTTGAGATGACAGTTCTCCACTAGGTGAATTTCCAAAGTGGTAATACAGTATAACTTGTCCTTATTTACACACTTCTCTCTCGTTTAATACCCTTATTTACATCGGTACAACTGGGAATTTAAACTGTTCTTCTATTCTCTTCCTTTTATCTTTGACTGATAGATTGATGATTGTTAATATATTTTTTAGAGTTCATTCCAATTAAGATTATTCTGTATACATTTATGCAATGCCATGCTATTGTCCTGGAATACATACTTTTGTGTATAAAAAATAAAAATAGTGAAAATATTCCCTTTGAGTTATAGCCCCATTCCACTTAAGGCCACTGGTGGGACAGTTCTCTAATAATTTTTACTTTCTAGAAACCTTTTTGCTCATTATCAGTTTTAAGACAGAATACTCTCAATATGGAACTACATTGTTTAAAGCTTCTAAATATATGATAATAGTATCCTTACCTGGCCAATCTGGCTTGACACATTTTGGGAGTTTGGTCAGTTAAAGTCATAAAATGTTTATTTCCAACTACTAATTTTTTTAACTATGCAGCTTCCCTATTTACTAAATATTCAGTGCTGCATTGGGTGACTTTAAATGAAAAAAAAAATCTCATGATAGAGTCTTACCATCTACTACAGTGTAAGAGGGACTTCTTGTACGCTACTGATGCAATAAATATGAAGAGATTTTGTGGTCAGGTTTTGGATTTCCAGCTTCTGTATGCAGCTACTATCCTCTTGTTGCAGGACCCTTGGGTTCTTCCCGACCAGGTGGACTGGCAGCGAGCCAGGGAGAATGCACCAAGCTAAAATACATTTTTCTTCAATAACAATTTATGGCTATGTTGAACTTGGCCAGCACATCTTCTCCACCATCTGCATAGCCTTTGTACAGCATGTAGCATTCTTACTGAACTTACAACCTTGTAAACTTGGCATGTCTGTGTACTTTTAATATTTGTATACTCGGAAATACAACAATTGAGTAGAAATGTAGAAAACTTTGAGCATGGAAATTCACAGCACTCATATAACATATTGATCCATTACCTTTTCAAAATTCCCTTGCACCCATTTTGGCTTTTGTTCTGTCTTCCTGACTCATCTACCAGTATATAGCCCTTGGAGCTTGTAGTAAAGAAATATTTACTGAATTAACAATAACCTATTAGTATATGGCATGTAAAGCCTAGATGTGCAATTTTTAAAGCATGTTGGTAAAATAGGTAAGGCTAAACAAGGAATTTATATATGCTTTGGATAGACATTTGGTTACACAGAATACAAAGAAAGGCCAGGAAACCATCATAGTGTGGTTTGAAATGACCAGACATATGGGGGTGATCATAAAAGATCCAATAAAGGACCTGTTAAAAAATATCTGCTAAGTGTAATTTCTTACCAGTTGCTTTACACTAAAGAACTTATCCAATGGAAATGATTACATTTTACTGATCTCAGCTTCACATTCATCCCAATAACTTTTAACTGTTCTCTTTAAACAGGCAGACCATTAGTATCTATGTATGTTCCTTATTGGATAAATTATAAAATTTTGAGAACTTCAGTTACCTACTTAGTATAGATAGGGAAACTAGATAAACAATTTTGTGGACACATATTAAATTACATTTCTACCTTTTTGGCTTTAGTTTTGAAACATAACATCATAAAGCCCTGCTAACTGGAATTCTTGATGTATGGCTAAAGAAAACAACCAGTTACATTGGAAAAAAACATCAAAGGTTATGTATTTAATGTAATTGACCAACAGGTCCTTGTATGTCTATATGGGTAGTCTTATTATTTTTCCAGAGTCTCTTTTTTGACTGTAACACAGTGTGTTCTTCAACAACTTTTCAGGATGTCTGTCTTTACGCCCTTCCATAAACTTTCTATACTAGCTTTTCATACCTTGTGTTTAATTTAAACACAATGATGTTCTTTGATATTTTTAGTGGTTTGATATAATGCTAGGAAAGCTTTTTGAACTTGGAAACCCTACCTGTAGATAAGCCTCCAGTGAATGAACTCAAACTGTCAATGTCAATTGCCCCTTTGCTTTTGTCTTCCTTGGTTCTCAGCCTGCTCGTTCCCTCTCTGTTGCCGCCATGACAAAACAAAGGTAATTTTTACATGATCACTGGTTTCTAGTTTAGGTAACCTATTGAGTTCTGGGGGAATCAGCAAGTGGTCGCACATGTAGTAGATATCTCTCTAACTTTTCAGTCTCTGTGCCGCTGTGCAATGGTTTTTAGAAATGAAGAAAATAAATCATTAGCGCTGCATCTCCAAATCCCTTAAGCTCCTTTGTAGCAATGAGTCTTTTATCTCCCAGCTGCCGATAGACTGTACTTCAAAGGGGATCTTACCCTTACATCAATTGCTATTTCAAAAGGAAATATAGTACTTAGGTGTTTAGTACATTGTAACAAATAAATCATTCATTAACTGAGATCAGATGAGAATAATAAAAGTTACTTTAGGCGTTCGGGACCCAAAGTAATCGTGAAAAGACTGTAATTTCAAGGTCTTAAGCAGCTTCATCAAGAGGTTAAATGAGTGTCTAATTAAACAAATACATTAACAACACTGTGCTCTAAAGATATTAAGAGACACTGAATAATTTATTTGCAAAACTCATCTGTATAGTAAAGAAGATCAATTCTCCTGAACCGTTAAGATAAAGTCCATAAACGTGCGTCCAACACATCTCCTGCTTCCATTGTCACTTCATGGACCGGATGGATATTTTATGGAAAAGCATTGATCCTGCACAATGGATTTTATTAATGCAATTATACAAAAATATCAATAGTGTTTTTTTCTCTCTTTGATACACAAGAATATATCCCTTTGCCTTTATTCGTTAGCCCTGAGGCATTGAATACTTTACATACAGTTACAGAAACATATTCTTTGCAAGTGCCATGTTTCAGCCTAAGTGAAACCTTACAATCAAAGACAGGCAAACACTGCTACTGATCCCTGCAGCGAGAGACTCTGCTCTTTATGTGGTTAATCCCATCTAAGGCTGCTGCCCAACCTGCTTTTCTTTTATACCACAAAATGTACCCAGGGACCTCAGTGCAATAGTATCATTCCATCACATTATTCTAGCTTCCTGGATGTGCAACGGGTAATCAATGTCTTCCATGGATTCCACATTAACTGCAGGACTATATCCTTACCACAATCTGCAAAGCAAACAAGTAGCATCACCGAGCTGTTATATACCTTTAGTACAGCTAGTTTGTATAATAGTTTCCTTTCGTACAATATTGCTCTCTTATTAAGGATTTATCATTGAAATATGGATTTTATAAGTACATTTACTTATGCAAAGTTTAATCATGCCTATAACTGAAATGCAATGTGCTAGAGCCTTATTACAGACGGTTCAGAGGGAATAAAAATGGTAGTTGTTTATTCTAGTGCAAGTTATCTTGAGACATTGTTCTGATTGTAGTTATATACCTAAATGAAGGTGGATGTGGAAAGTTGGACCCACATAGAAGGGCAGTTATGGACTACAGCTTCTCAGCGCAGATGAAACACAAATGACTGACTGAACCAGGGGTCCAAGGTCCCTTGACAGCCATTGTCAGAGTAATGTGACAAAAGTAAGGCCTCCTGTCAAATATAGCAACCTACTCTATTACACCAGCAGTTCCCATTCTTCGGACTCAGGGTGAAAGGCCACATTTCATCTGCTGCACTGGAGGGTTCATGAAACCCTCTGGACGGTTCATGAAACCCTCTGGACGGTTCGGGAAACCCTCTGGACGGTTCGTGAAACCCTCTGGACAGTTCATGAAACCCTCTGGACAGTTCGTGAAACCCTCTGGACGGTTCGTGAAACCCACTGGACGGTTCGTGAAACCCTCTGGACAGTTCATGAAACCCTCTGGACAGTTCGTGAAACCCTCTGGACAGCTTATACTTCAAGCTCTAGCTTAGTAACAAACACAGTACACCAGCCAAAGTAAGAGGTGGCCCACATAAAGTTTTCAATCATGTGTCGGTGCTTTGGAAAAAAGCACTATGTACATTTGATTTTAAGCTCAAAAACAAGACCCTCCATTCCTTGTAATGTGTTAATGTTTACAATGTACTTAACCCTTGTATAGAGCTACAGAATATGTTGGCGCATTACAAATAAAGATAATAATACTACTACTAATAATAATGCAAAGAAAAGAAAGAAAGAAAAGCATTCTCTATTCATATTCATAGTATGCTTTTTTGAAGAATGTGATAATGTTCAAAAACTTTAATTTTTCACTTTTATATTAAATGTTTTTTTTAATTGTGGCACCAATTGGGAGGTGACTTGGATGCCGATCAACATTCAGATCGATTGAAATCCGTTCACATTATTGTGCAGTTTAACAATAATATTAAGTGCTATAGTATTTTCTACGCACTAGCCTCTAGTGCAATATGGAAGCCCCCAGACACAAACTGATTATGCTAAATTGTCTTTTTATGCTCTTGCTTTAGATGGCTGCTGAGATTGTTAGTTTGTTACATACTTTGCAGGCCTGTAGAGTTTACCCTAAACCATAGTGGCCCTTTAATATACGATATTTGGGAAAACATCACTGATTTCTTCCCTTAAATGTGGTTGGTTTGGCATTTATTTCCCCTTGGTCTGTATTTCCATGTGACTCTTTTTTTGCATAAACAAGTGAATCACAAAGAGAGACTATGGAGGATTTGGCAGCTATTGTGAACCTAACCTAATGAAAGAAGTTGGTTCATGAAAGCTCATCAATATTAACTTTAAACAATAGAACAGTTTCTGTTATGCCTTTGACTAGACTTAAATGCTTTCTGCATTATCTCTCTTTTCCACCGAAATTCAAGTGTATTTCTGTCCTCAGTAAACTGAGCAATTGTACAAAATAAATGGATCCCAAAAGATTTTCATTTAAAAATTGGTGTGCCCATTAAAAAGCCATCACAAACAATAGCTCTGTTAATACATTTTCTTCTCCATACACACTTTACTCAAATAGATTAATTTTGCCAGGCCAAAAATACGTGTCTGTAGAGTTTAAAGGATTGATGGAAGCTCTGTTAATAATTAATATATTTACCATACATTTAGGTAGATAGGACTGTGATAGATGAGGACATTTTTCTCAGTATTATTTTACTGTTGTAATCGCTTACAGCACGGCTGGCCATGATGATGCTGTAATGGAAATGTAAGACATAAATTACATTTTTGACCGCAAAAGAAATTAGACAAAGGACATTTTATTCAGTAAGTCATTAATTTGCACCACAAACCTTATTATAAACTTAATGTTATGTAATTTAGCTTCTACATACAATTTGTAGGGCATTTGTTTTCAAGTTTTATGTGTCTAAAGAAATAATTTTGGACAGAAGAGAGATTTGTGGGAGCGAAACTATAATTTGCAATCCAACACATTATTATAGAATTAGGGGGTGGTGAAACTGGGCAATCAAGGGTTAAATGGAAATTTAATTAGAATTGTACAGGTGGAATTTGAGAACTGGGGTGATTAATCAGTTTGAATCCTAACAGCAAGGAGTGGTGGAAGGGGGCAAACCTCTAGGCCGAATAATTTTAATAGTGGTAAAGGAACCCAGCAGAATGCTTCTGGTAGTCATTGTGATGCTATATATATATTCCGGCAATAAACATTATGAAAGTAAAGATTTGATTATGGATGGGTTGTTAATGGTTTAGCTTTTGTTTTTTTAACAATAGAAATGATTATGGGATCTATTTGCACCCATACTTTCATTTTCATGTAATCTGAACTCTAGGGAAGGAGTGTGACAAAGGCAAGGGCCTAGGGCAACACAATTTTCAGGAGGCAGCAATCTGCCATAAAATGCAGTGTTGTACATATAAAATATATTTATATATGCACAGAAATATCTATATGCAGTGATATTTCTGTCTGAAAGTGTGCTTGACACTTTCAGAAATGTGCAATGTATACACCCACACTTATGATTTGTGATAGGCAAAGGGGAAAGGAGGAGCGGGATGTGGGCTGGTGGGGGGGGGGGGGGGGGGGGTCGCACTCATCTGAATGGCTTAGAGCAGCATAAAACCTAAATATGCCCATGCTCCAGGGATAAAAGTGTTAGTCATAAACCAAACAAATGGCCCTAGATCTAGGGTCTCATTCAATTGCAAGCTCTCAACTTACAGTTTACAGGCTTATGGGCTTGCACTTTGCTACAATTACGGAGCGATTCAGTGGCCTGAAAGCCTAAACCGTAAATCATTCAATCGTACTGTATGTAGCAGTGATCCAGATCAATTAAGCAATGCCGTAAATCCCAATTTGAAAACAGCCAATAGAAAACGAGACCAAGGTCATTACATCAGTAAAACATGGGGGTTACATGTCAATCAATTAGCATTTAGGGATCGGATATGCGATCAGACTCGCAATCCTGCAATGTACAAAATAATAAAAATAAAAGAAGTAAATGTTCTAGTCCATGTGGGTGGCCTGATATATATTAACTTATTGATTCCCGAGATTGATATAACACGGAAATGACACATAAAAAAAAATATTTTGATTGCAGATTTACGAGGTTCAGACTGTTGTGCAATTAATTATAATGTCTTACATCGCTTTACCCTTCTTTAAAAGTGCAGTATTGATTTTTTATTTGCAGTGCTATGAACAGGGGTTAAACCCCCTTGTGAGTCCTACCTGATACTCGTAGGATTTTCTTCTACATTTGACATTTGCAGGTGTGGAAATATTTGCGGGCTTGAGGAATTGTAGCAATTGAATAGCCATTTGCGATTGTAGCTCTTGCAGGCTTGAAAGATCAAAGGCTTAGATGGGGTGTATGTTACGGTTTTAACAACCTCAGAGATATTCAGCCTGTAACCCGTAATTACAGTTTGCGGCTCACAAAATGACGCCAATTGAATAGCAAATTAGTTTACAAGCTTACAAACTACAATAGCTCAATTGAATCGAGGCCCTGGTGTTTCAAAGGTGACAGAAATGTACCAGCTGATCCTGTATACCCCATTGCTACTACTCCTTTTTCACATGTGTCCGTTCTGATTGAAGCCTAGGTGGATTGTTTCTCTTATTTTATTAATTTAATACAGTGTGTCATTGGAACTAGATTACGAGCACTTGTAACCTGTCAGTACTGATTGTGTAAAAAAGTAGAGTAACTACTAGAGTAACAAAGAAGCTCTATCGTTTTCTCTGAAACATAAATATTACTATAAAAGTATTCATACTAATTTTGATTCCATCACACTATCATGTAATAAGCAATTTCAAACATTCTATAATCTCTGTACTTGTCGGACATTCACATGAAATAAACCTCTCAATATTTAACACCTCTCTGCCCTTTACTATTTTATTAACTGCTACTTTATAGATTAGTATCTAGATTTAGGAAATACAATTCATAGAAAATCCTCAGATTATGTATGGCACATAATGTATGACCCATATTTATTGTTGAAATAATGAATAACAAATACAATAACATCAATTACATAAAATACATAAAATTATGTCAAACATCCTGGTAACCTTCTTAATTGATAAGTAATGTTAAACAGAATTAAGCTAAAGTCATAAACACTCATGTGTAATAGTATGCGTCTATTATTTGACATAATTATGTATTCCATTAAATATCAATCAAGAAAGCTACCAGGATGTTTGTCATTAATTTATGTTTTTAAATTGTTTACATTGTTTGCATTAGGTTATAGTTGTGGCTTGCGGGCACCAAAATACCTTGGTATCTACCAGTTATTTCCCAATACCCAAGTCAGAGTATTCTTGCACTGTAACTACAAGTGTTGTTTTGCATTTTTGAATTTCTGTTTGCAATATGCCTAAAAGTGGTGGACAGGCTGTACACAAAAACTTCATAAAACAATACAATTAAAACATTTTTATTATTCTTCACATACTTCTTCCAGTCTGCATCAGGATTTCCTTAAATCAGTTTAAGGTATTGAGGCATTGATTGACTCACCTGTGTCCAAGCAGGGAAAATATGAATCCTAGCACTCAAGAACAATACCAGTACTTAGGTTATACCAACAGGCCAGGACATATCATTATTGAGAAACCAATTAGCCAACCAAGCAGGAAGCACATATATAGTGGCATGTTGATGTGCACTAATTTGAGAATTGCTACACTACAATGCCAAGGACCCACCTTCTTCAAATACATAGACTTGTATCTCTGCACCCAAAGCATATTGTCAATTTGCACGAAAACAGTCCCAGTTAATGATCAGCATTGTCAAACTAAAAATATACAGTGTTAACAATGGCTATCAGGCATCCTGGGGCACTAGCCATATTGATGTGGTTAATCTGACTGCAGCGCTACCAGAATTTTCTGTTATTGGCTCAGTTGTAATGATCTCAAGTCAAAATCAAAATGACTAAAAAGCCATCCGAGGAAAGCTTTGGGGATTAGGTTAAGCACTACAAGACAATCTGGATTTGAAGCAAACAATAGTCAGTATCATTATATAAATTGGGTGCTATTGTAAATGTGCAATATTTTTCCCATGTTGGCTACAAGGGACAAAAAAATCAGACAAATATTAATAAGGGAATATACGTGGAAATGTGTTCAGATCTATATTAACATCATAAAATAATTAAATCTTTTAAAGCTACAGTTGAATTACATATTTTAAATTGAGCATTTAGAGATTTGCATCACTGAAGAATTTGCAATTGAAGCTTCCATAGACACATTTCTTGCCAGCTGCATAATCGACCTCTTTTTCATGAGCCACATACTCCTGAACACTGATAATCTTCATTGATTTGTTCAAACAGGCAGATGATTTGATTTTCCATCTGTGCTATCTTGTTGAATGCTTTATCCCAACTGTTTTTTGAGCTCGCAAAACTACAGCAGTAGCTGTTCATAAAAAAAAACAGATTATTACTCGCCTTTCTAACGTATTAGCTTTTCTCTGCGGCAAGGCTTTCAGACATCAATAACGTTTTGAAAATTAAGCTTGTGATAGTATAGTATTCACCTGCAAAGTTTTCAGAAAATGTTCACCAATCGATTGGAAAATATAATAAATAAAGGTACATATGAATTTATTTAACTCACACTTTACAAAATAATAAACTGTTATTTCTAAAATCTCAAAATATTACTCGTTCTTAAGAATGGGAAATAATTTATAAGTCAGTATTATTTATCAATATGCCACAAATCATCCATTTGGAAAAATAAATGGGTGAGGCAAAAAAATGGAATACAACAGTTAACAAATAGTAATCCATTGTTTAAATGCACAGTAACAGTTTGATGTTTTTTTTTTTTCTTATAAGACCCTACTTCTTTTTTTGCGTTGTTCAGTTGTTTCCGGCTGGGACATCATGGACTGTAACCCACCAGCAGCCCTATTCAATTCAAAGCCTGTAGTGGCATCGGCAAGCCTGCAAAGGATGCGTGCTTGAAATCTGGCTGTCACAGAGCTATTAAATTCCACCATGCCGCGAGTTACGGGTTGTAGACGCAAGCCAGTAAACCATTCTTGCGTGCATTGCATGTGCGGCCGTGAGCGTGATCAATTAGTTGAACCCGTAGTTACGGGTTTAGATGGAGCCAATGGCAAAAGAGATCGTCATCATTACGTCACTGAAAAATGGAGGTTAGATTTGAAAGCCTTACAGGCTTCAATTAAGAGTTTTGATCGGACCCGCATTCCAGAAATAATGCAATATTAATAAATCATTAATTACGATATTAACTTATTATAAGTACAGTAGTGTGTGTATATTTGCATTTACAGTGCTACGGATAGGACTTTAACCCCCTAGCGGATCGTCTCTAGTACACATTGTTTTTTGGGCTCCATTTGCGGGTTACGTGTTGGAATGCCAATGGATTCAAAACAATTTAATAGAGATTTTCGAACATAACTGTTACGGGCTTGACAGAACAAAGGATTTGTGCCCGCGGAGTTCAATCTTCGACATCCCATAGAGTTTTTTCACCCTTACCCAGCAAGTCGTTGCTTTACGCAGCCAATTTAATAGCCACAAGTCTTACAGGCTATGTTACGGGCTACGGTTTTACACGTTCATGGAATTTAATAGGGCTGCAGGACATCTTTATGTCCATGGTCATGTTGATCCTCTTGTTATCAGCATATCACATTGCAGCTCCTATGTTGCTTAGTGTATCGAACAGATACAGAGAAGTTAAATCAAGATTGCATCTCTTCTTGAAAACAAACTTTATAAGGGAATATTTAAAACAAGCATATGCAAACTGAGATTATTGATCCAGAAGCAATTTACCTTGACATTTACTGGAAATGGCCGTTTTTGTGAGATCTGTGGTCTATTTATATTTCCTCTGGCAGGAGAGAAAAATGCAGCTACAAATCATAAACAATAGAAATCAATATGAAGAATCTGGATTTTATTTTTGTTCAAAGAGGTCAAGCTTCGAGCAGAAATAATGACTAATTTGGGAGAATGTGTCACTGATATCAAAATCAAGATACCAAGGCCTATCAAATTGACTATTTTTTACTCACAGGGCAAAAAACTGAACTCTCATTGGAACCTGAACCAATCATCCATTGCTCTTCTAAACATCCATAAGGTGTATATACCAATCAGGACAAAATATTTTACCATATTTGATGAATCGGCTGCTTAGAAAACATAGAAAATTAGAGTATTTACACTCTACTAATTTTAACTATACCCCCATGTTTTAAATGTTACAAAATACATATTTTGCATTAAAACGTTGTGCATCTGTATATACATCAATTAGCACAAGCATGAACAGAAATTGCTCATTCCATTCCTTCATTCTGACAGTTTATTTAGACTGAAAGAGGGTGGAGCCAGACTGAAAGAGGGTGGAGCCAGACTGAAAGAGGGTGGAGCTGGGAACTACATGTGCAAGAATATGTGTATACTTACTCTACTATCAATGCAAAATACTCTTTTACGTGCGGGAATTCAGTATTCTAGATATTGAGTCGCTGAAAAGTCACATTTAAAGTCTTCAGGTTCTCTGATAATTCCTGGGTTTTAATAAAAACTTATAGAAACCATGTTAACTGCCTTTTTTTCTGACATATTAAAATTGTAGTCAGCAATGATCAGTAAAAAAAGAAAAATATGTCCAGTGACTGTGCCAAAGTATACTCCTAAGTAGCACACAGTTTATATAATGTGCAGTAGGTGTACATGCTTTAGTTATTGATGTATCAGCGCTAACAATACACATCCTAGGAAAGTCAGTGGAACATTCCTATGTTAGAATAAAAATGAAATATGTTTAAAATATTGAGCAAATCGTGTTACAGTTAAGGGAATTCTATTCTTTCATATTTTCTTTTGCTTTAAGTACTTCTGATTATGTTCTTTAATCATCTGTGGCCTGGCAGATGTAAGGAAATCTGATTTGCTGGCAGCACACATAAGAAATTGAAAGACATTGGGGACGATGCCTGAAGCCAAGAGACTGCCAGTCTGTTGGCTTAATCAAAATAAGTTATTTAATGATAACAAGGCTACCAGTGATTAAAGACCATAATACAAATATTTTAAAGAAAAATGAATTAGGAAGCCCGATAATCCTTTTACATAAATAATAACGCCAAAGGATTAATCTGACAACAAACAGTAACCTGCGCCCTACACATATGATAAATATGCTGTAGTATATAGGTCTGGTCCAACCCAAAACCAGAACCATTAAAAATCTACTTTTTATCTTACATTAATGTAGCATAGCTCTAAACAGACATGCCAAGCATGTGGCCCTAAAAAGCTTCTCATGTGGCCTCCATGCTTTTCTCATCCACATCACACGGCTTATTTTATTAAAAAAAAGTATGGTGCAGCCTACAATCCCTATAAATCATTTTGCATATGCAAATACCAAAGATCAGAGCATCTTTAATTGTTAAAACTTAGATGAATAATAATATTATAACATCAAACAAAAAGATAATGTGATATGGAATCAAGTCTTTTTTATATATTTTCCATGAAAAAGCAACAGCAGTGCTTACTTACAGGTTAATTATCCCAGAATTAGCATTTGTCTTTGAGTGTTTTTATCATTTTGATGCTTTAGCAATTAAATGGGTCCCACATGACTGTAGGAATTAACTTTCATCAAAAGAAAGTTGAATGCCTTTAAAAGAGCCTAACATTTACATCTTACATTCCACATGTTAATACACTTCTTAAGATTTGCAGAAGACCAGCTGGCATGTGACATTAAACACTTATATAAACATAACAGTTTATTACATTCCCAACCTTTGTAAAAAATCGTACTTAGTGTAAAGAGAGGCTAAATGAGAAACTCAGCTGAACGAGTGTTATAAAAAAATAAGCATGTTGTATTCAAGACTAGAATCTAAATCAGTGATGGACAACTTATTTTACTCGAAGAGCCTCTTATATGGTCCCTGAGTCTTAAAAGAACCTTTTTTTTTTTAACTTTTTTTTTTACCCAAATCAAAATGGCTTGATCACTGTAGGAAAGGAATTTAATTAGTAATATAGGTATAGATAATGAGGAGAATAATTTAGGGTTAGAATTGGAAATTATTTGCTAGTTTTAGAGAGATATAATGGACTCTCGCAATGCAGGGAACAGGCTGGGTGTCTCATGGGAAGTGTTGAGGGCTGCATGAACATATTGCCCACCACTGGTCTAAGTACTCCCCAGAAGCTATTAAACTGAACAGAGTAAGTTGAGGGATAGGGAATATACAGTGGTTTTACTCAAATGTGACCAGGTCATTTTTTTTTTTCAAAGGTTTTTATTAGGTAACCAAATAAACCGGAGGATAACATAAGAACCAAGTAGCAGGTTTGACATTATTAAAGTACAATCATACCCAATTAAGGGGAAAAAGAAAAAAAGGTTAACATTACATTACACCATAAGAAAATACCATATAATAGTCGAAATAAAGTTAACCAAAAAGATCTATCCCCACATGTGAGAAGGTCTAAGGGGAGCCAGGTTACCTAAAGGAAAGAGTTTACCAAAAATAAAACAGTTTGGTAGGCTCGGTCTAGCAGAGCAAACATCAGGTCGTTTTTTTAATTGCCGTCCTGATAAGTGAACAAGAACCCTAAGATCAAGTAAATAAAAAAATAAATAAAAATAAAATGTTACCTACATATTTAGGTATGAATGTCTCCCACTCAAACACTGCCCACTTCTTTTTGGAGCTTTGGAACTCCTCTTTATTTAGAAGTGATCCAAAAAGGTTCTCTGTGATTTGTGGTTTGATACAGTTTTTGGCAGTGTAGTTACATTTTCCAGTGGCAACTTGAGACATTGGGGCATGGTGATCGACAGAAACACATTGCATTCTTCAGTCGATTCCAGTAGCAACCAGAAAATATAATTGCTTTACTGTACCAGCAGCCACAGAGAATATACTTGCTACCAGCAACAAATCAATTTTGATCTTCTTAAAAGATCCAAATGAGGGCTCCTGCCCTTTCTATTTATCATTACGGGTTACGCATACTGTATTATAATTTAATCCAGTGAGGCCCTCAAATGACCAGTGTCCCATAGATCGTCTATTTCTTCTGAGCCTATGGAACAGAGTGTTCAATAAAAATGTTAAACTGTGCGTCCTAACTTTTCCTGTGCTTATGAAAGATATCGTCGTTATTTTTATGCAGTTTCTAATTAATACTAGTACATTTCAGCGCATTCCATCACTTGATTTGTTTTTTTGGCGATGAGCACAAATACATTCAATAATGTGACTGTGACAATCCTACCACCTGACAGACAAGCTTGCAGGGCATGTGCATGTTAAATAAATAAAAGGCTTGAACATGATATATTGTTGAATAGAAATGTAGTGAAAGCTAAGTATCTAGAAGGAACAGACCAGAGTAAGACAAATGACTCTTTCAGAATATGTTTCAAGGGAGCTATAAAAGAGTCATTTACACATTTTTCCTGCATATAATAACTATGTCACAAATGATTTCTTTTGTAATTAAATATGCTAAGTTAATATCAATGTTTTGTTTCTTTTACTCTGCAGGAATAATTCATCAGATGAAAGGAGAATTTGATGCTGCACTAAAACTACATAAAACTCACCTTACTATTGCTCAAGAATTAAATGATTATGCAGCCCAGGGAAGGGCCTATGGCAACATGGGTAATGCATACAACGCACTTGGAATGTATGATCAAGCAGTTAAATACCATCGACAGGAGCTTCAGATTTCTATGGAAGTTAACGATAGAGCATCTCAAGCCTCAACACATGGAAATTTAGCTGTGGCATATCAGGCTCTGGGTGCTCACGATAGAGCTTTGCAGCACTACCAAAACCATCTGAACATTGCCCGTGAGCTACGAGACATCCAAAGTGAAGCCCGGGCACTTAGCAATCTGGGAAATTTCCATTGCTCTCGAGCTGAGTATACCCAGGCTGTACCTTTCTATGAACAATACCTAAGGATATCTGCAGATCTGCAAGATATGGAGGCTGAAGGCAAAGTATGTCATAATCTTGGTTACGCTCACTACTGTCTGGGAAACTACCAGGAAGCTGTAAAATATTATGAACAAGATCTTGCATTAGCAAAGGACCTCCACGATAAACTAAGCCAAGCCAAGGCATATTGCAACTTGGGTCTAGCATTCAAGGCATTAATGAACTATAATAAAGCAGAGGATTGCCAGAAATACCTTTTGTCTTTGGCACAATCCTTGAATAATTCTCAAGCAAAGTTCCGTGCACTTGGAAACCTTGGTGATATTTTTGTCTCAAAGAAAGATATAAATGGTGCAATAAAATTTTACGAGCAGCAGTTGAGTTTAGCCCATCAAGTCAAAGATAGACGACTGGAGGCCAGTGCTTATGCTGCTTTAGGTAGTGCTTACAGAATGATACAGAAATATGACAAAGCTTTAGGATATCACACACAGGAGCTGGAAGTTTTCCAAGAATTAAATGAAGTGCCAGGCGAGTGTAAGGCTCATGGTCATCTTGCAGCAGTCTACATGTCTCTGGAGAAGTATACAATGGCTTTTAAGTGCTATGAGGAACAACTTGAACTTGGGCAAAAGCTAAAAGACCCAGGTATAGAAGCCCAGGTATATGGCAACATGGGCATCACTAAGATGAACATGAATGTAATGGAGGAAGCCATTGGTTACTTTGAACAGCAGCTAGCAATGTTACAACAGCTGAATGGAAATGAATCTATGTTAGACAGAGGTCGGGCCTATGGAAATTTAGGTGATTGTTATGAAGCACTTGGAGATTATGAAGAGGCAATAAAATATTATGAGCAGTATTTGTCTGTGGCACAGAGTTTAAATCGGCTACAGGATCAGTCCAAGGCATACCGGGGACTTGGGAATGGACACAGGTGAGACAACATTTTCTTCATACTTTAAATTATGTATAATAAAATTATTCACTATCTCACTGAATGACTTAAACTATACTATTTGTCCATATTTTCTGAATTTTCTGAATTTTGATACCTCAACTTTTAACAAATGTAACCCCACTGAATAAAAAGGCAACAACAAAGTTGTTCACTTAACATGGAAAAAAATATGCAAGAATGGAAAGTAAGGTTTAACCCATCTCTTGAATGCTGCATTTGGTTTTAATCAACCTATATGAAAGGAAAGTCTATTTTCTTACAATTTTATGATATTATATCACTGACAAAAACACTGCAGTGTTCATACAATATGATTTAATTTGTTTAATTATTTAGTAACTGATTAACAAGATAATCAGTATTTGAAGAAATTATTCAAGCTTCCAAAACTCACATTTTAACTTTATTGTTACATGGATTAGTAGAGCTGCTTCTCCACCCCTATTAGGTAAATGTGAGGTGGAGGATAATCTACCCAGGAGGCTTAATTTATGTTTTGTGACCAGTCTAGGTTCTCCTGCATCTGCCAGTTTATCTGCCCAGAAGGCTCTGCTCATAGAAGTCTTTATCCCCAAGGTAGATCAGGACAGCCTATTTCACAGATCCTCTCCCACCCCTGAAAAACCTGACAGACGATTAAGGAAAGCATGTCTGTTGCAGTCTTAAACAATGACGTTCAAATGTAAAATTTGATTTTGAGTTGAAACCAGTTTTGTATGAGTACTACAGTGGTCCTTTAAGGATGCTGTCCCTTGTTTGTGCTATATACAAATACTTGTAAAGTATATTCTTTATAAATATTGGGCTCTAAGCTATTTACTCTTAAAACCTGAAGAGCTACCATTTTAATGTAGCAACTGTTTTAAACTGGCTAGCTTACTATCCCCAGATATTGTAGATTGTATAGACTCTATACAATCTACAATATCTGGGGATAGTAAGCGAGCTAATAAGTATTAATATGGTGCATTGTGTTTTGGCTCCATACTGTTATATTCTATATAGACCTTGCATTAACTTTGAGCCACATTAAGTTCCAAGCCAGTAACTCCAACGTGAAGCTCGTAATGGCTCTTGGCTTAAAATTTGGCAGAGTTGCGGTGCTATTAAATTAGAAAGGCTGCGAGCTATGAGCTGGAGACGCAAAACCGTAAACCAGTTGTCGGCCGTTGGAATTGCGTGCTAGAACGTAATCAATTAAGGAAGCCCGTAGTTACAGGTTTAGATGGAGCCAATAAAAACAGAGATTGTCAACATTGCGTCACAAGAAAATGGAGGATGGATTTCAAAGTCTTATGGGGTTCAATTACGAGCTACGAGCGAACCCACATTCCAGTCAAAATACAATATTAATAAAGCCGCAAATATGATATTCTATCACATGCGAGTTACAGTATATGTATTAACACATTGATTGCCGGGATTGATACAACACAAAAAATATACATGAAATTAAGTATTTTTCTGAGCCTGTTTGAGGGCTTGAGAATGTTGTGCTATTCATTCTGAGACCTAACATCACTTTCCCATTTAATATTAGTACACTAGTGTGTTTTTATTTGCATTGCAAGTGCTACGTATTGGACTTTACCCCCCTTACAGGTGCTCTTGAGCACACATTGGGCTTTGGTCTCCATTTGCGTGTTACAGGCTTGCTTGCGAGTGACTTCATTATAATTTAATAGCATGATTGGAAACATAGTGGTTACGGGCTTGAGAGATCAAAGGATTTACGGCCGCAAAGTTCAACGTTGCTCAACAAGTAGGCTTTTTCCGGCCTTGCTGCATCTTAACCCGCAAGTCGTCTGCGGCCTGCGTTACGGGGCTAATTTAATTTTAACACGTAGCCCGAATTTAATGTGGCTCTATGCTTTCTACAGCAGTGTCTCCATGTTGTATTAAAGGAGATGTTCAAGTCATTTGTAATGGCCACAACAATGTCTAATTGTCAAGAACCAAGTTATCATTCAAAGTCCAAGCCAGTCCCCACTGCTTTCCACCCCATGTTTATATACGTATAAACTGATGCATTATATTTACATTTAATGGAATTGTGAGGGGACTAACTTGGACTGTGATCCTCAGTTTGTGATCCTCAAATTGACTTTTGAAAACTATAGAACACTCTATTTTATACAATGCTTTAAAGGGTAATGGTACTACCAAACTATCATGAAATGAAAAGTACTGGTTTTGAACATAACTTTTTATGAAAATAAAAGTGTTGTAAAGATTAAATAAGTTAGTTTTACTGTATGTTCCAATAGTAACAACAAAAATTGAGTCTCTCAGAGAAATAACTAACCTTAATAACCTTTCTTGTTGAGGGTGATAGGGGGCTTCAGGAGTGGACTCCTTGCTCACTGTGCCTTAGGGAGTTATCAGCTACACCTTACTGACAAGGCCCAACTAAGGCTGAAATGTATGTCGGGGTTTCACCGGTTCACGGTAGACTCACCTGGTATTTTGGAGCTGATCACTCTAATGAGTGACTTATGGTAAAGGACACAAGTGGCTAAAAGAGGTTGCTCTCAGAGTGGGTTATCATGTCCACAGAACTAACCTACTAAAGTAAATTTGTTCTCTGATTCAGCACCTCTATATTTTTGTTGTTGTTGCCTTTGTTCCAGTAGTACTTGTTGCTACCTATTACTGAAGAACAAATCGCACAAGTTGAAAGAATGCAGAATCATTTACCACCTTTCTAGATCATTTGTTGTCTCCTGCATATGCTGCACGTTTTATAGACTTTCAGCATTTCTTAAAGGTTTCCCTTTTTTAGAGCACAAAATTAAAGCTACTTTGTGAACTAGATGGGCCTATTGCTCATCTACTGTTAAACGATATGCTTCTATGTTTAAACATACTCATTTCAATGTGTAATAAAAAGTATGGGCCACATTCAATTCGAAGCCTGCCACTCGATCGCAGAGAGCCGAATGTCTGCAAGTGTGTTGCGGGCTCCTGTTGGTCTCTGATTGCGATGCTATTCAATTGCTCAAGCCCACAAGTTACGGGCCCGAAGCAGAAACCGTTAACCATGCACTGATTCGGAGCAGTTCAGGGGGGAACATAATCGATTCAGCAAGCCCGTAACCGCCCATTTTGGATCAGCCATTATTAAGGCAGTAAAACATGGAGGTTACATGTCAATCAATTAGGTTTGGGGGTCCAATATGTGATCAGACACGCAAACCCCCAAAATAAACAATTATGAAAAAGAATGCCAATACTGTTCTAGTCCATATGGGTGGCCTGATATGTATTAACTCATTGATATTATTTCTGGCCGATTTGCGAGCTTGAGACTGTTGTGCATTTAATTATAATGTCTATCATCGCTTTCCCCGTTATTTACATAGCAGTATTGAGCTTTTATTTGCATTTACAGTGCATACGAATAGCAGCCTTATTAAATTCTGATTTGGCAAAATGAATAGAGTAGTAGGTGTTTAACCCCCTTGTGAATCCTCTCTAGCACTCGATTTTCTCCTTCATTTGCCCTTTACAGGTGTTTTTACATTTGCGGGCTTGGGGAATTGGAGCAATTGAATAGCGATTTGCGATTTTAGCCTTTGCGAAAGTGACAGATCAAAGGTTTCTGGAGGCTGTAAATTACGGAAGCCGTTCCGAGCCTGCAAAAAGACGCCAATTGAATAGCAAAATAGCTTGCGACCTCACTTACGGGCCTCTCTACAATTTTGTGATTGTGAGAGATAGTTAAACATTATATGTAAAAGGTAATTAATAGTTTCAAAGACTTTCTTCTAAGTACTAACAAATCTCTTCCTACCATTCTTTAGAAAAGGTTGATTATGAAGATCCAGGTGCAAATGTTCTTCACAGCAGAGCGGCTTTTATGTAGCCTATCACATTTTGCTTACCAGGGCTGACTCAACCATTTAAGTGAGCTAGGCAGTCACCTGGGATTTGCAGGACTCCAAATTAAAGTGAATATTCTTTATATTTAAATTATGGGTTATGTCTTTAAAATGATCCTATCCATTATTGTACCAGTAGAACACTCTGGCATTGCTATGTTACATTAACTGGAATGTAGTTTTATTTGTTGCATATGAAAAAGGGTATTTGATAATGTCCAACTGTGTGTGTTATTTTCCTTAAATGATGCTCTCAAAACAGAAAAAAATGATTAAAATGTTTAACTGGTCTGGGGCTTGTCCCTGCTAGCCAACGAGAAGTAATATAAATGTATGAGTGATACTTCTCTGCCAATTAACTCTACAGATGTACATGTATTCCATGTGCACTTCATGTTTATTGATGTTTTATTTTATTTTTTCTACAGCATGCTCTATTATATACTTAAAAAAAATAATTGTGTTCCATGTCCCTTGAATTAATTATTGTTACTGATATTTAACTTACTTGTTAGTTATACATAAACTATAGTCATTGTTGTCCCTTATTTCAATAATTTAGCTTTTTTTTTTGAAAGCCAACCAATGTAATTCTAGATTTCTCATTTTTATTTATATTAAATAGGCTGGCAATGATATTGTAGGTTCATCTAGAGAACCAAGAACTCTATGGCCAGACCTGTTTACAAAAGAGTATTGTGTACACCTCCAATGTTTCAAGTGCATATTATAGTCTTCTATGAAAGAGTACATGGCCTCAATGTCACTGACTTGTTGAGACACCGACCCATTAGTGTGGTTTGCATATCATTTCTGAATAGAGAGCAGATACATTTATTAGCACTTTCACCATCTTGGCTCAGATATCTGATGATCAATCATCGTAATAGGTTCAGCACATCTAGTTTTCTTTTCCGTCTATTTGAAAGGAGCATACTAGATTAATTTGTGTTCAATATTATGTGATTATATAGTCAATATTTTAAATCATTTGAAAATTATTAGTACATGAAGTTTTATTACGAGTATTTTTAGACTTTGAAGGTAAGAAGCAAATAGTTCAATAAACTAATTATATAAAACAATGAAAAATCGTTCTCATGTGCTGAGTTATTCAAAGATATATTATAAAGTGAATCATTTTCTGTATTTCTGTAGGTCAATGGGGAATTTGCAGCAGGCACTTGTGTGCTTTGAAAAGAGACTTGTTGTTGCCCATGAACTGGTGGAGACTTCAAACAAAGCCCAGGCGTATGGTGAGCTGGGAAATTTGCACAGTCAGCTAGGAAATTATGAACAAGCAATATCCTGCCTTGAACGCCAATTAAATATTGCCAGAGAAATGAAAGACCAGATACTGGAGAGTGATGCAGCTTGTGGTCTGGGTGCAGTGTATCAGCAGATGGGGGAATTTGATACTGCATTACAATACCACCAACTGGACTTGCAAATAGCCGAAGAAACCAACAACCCAACATGTCAAGCTCGAGCCTATGGAAACCTGGGCCTTACGTATGAATCTCTTGGCAATTTTGAGAGAGCTGTGGTCTATCAAGAACAGCACCTTAGCATAGCAGCAGAAATGAATGACTTGGTAGCAAAGACTATAGCGTACAGCAGCTTAGGAAGGACCCATCATGCTTTGCAAAATTATTCTCAAGCAGTCATGTATTTGCAGGAAGGTAAGCCAAAGTGTTTCATTCATGGTTTCTGTATTAGAAAAATATGTTAGCAAATGACCAGCTTTTTGTCATTTTTTCAGCTTAGGAAAGCTTATACCCTAATAAATTTACTGTTAGAACCAATTTTAGTATAAGGTCAGACCTATGAAGGAGACACTCCTTTATGAGACAACCAGATTTCAAGAAAGCAGTGGTAATATGCATGTGTCTTGCAAACCTGGCAGTATACCTGGGTATGAATCAGCCCTTTTATTGCAGGCCTCTGACGCATTATTTATTTTCTTATTTATAAAACTCCTGAAGCTTGAATTTCAATAAATAAGCAATCAGATCAATTAAATGCTTTATTTGAAACATAAAATAGAATAAAAAATAAAACAGTAAAAAATACATTATAATGAAAAAACACTGACGATGTTACAGTTCAATACCAAGCTGAAAGTCATAAAAAATAAAATTGCATCTCCTAGAGTATTTCCCTTTTGGCTGTGTTCTCAGTCAGAGAGTATCCTAATATATGTGTGTAGACCTTGAATGCACATGACTCTGAGAAGGTTTAATTATGTGCAGAGGAAATAGTTTCACTTCCAATATGGCTGTTAATCAACTTCCTGCCTCAAAGCCAAGTAAAGATGGTGACCTCATAGGTTACAAGTTCCAGCGGTTTTGTGTCTTGAGCCATACTATAATCTGCACAGTTATGTTGAGGAGGAAAAGCTAACAATGATCATACATTGAGTTGACCTGTTTTTGGAAACTATCCCGTTCTAGACTTAGTCTTAAAATAAATTGTATTGAATATAAAAGGAGGATATTTGTAGATGTAACCTATTGTATGTATTTCACTGGATTTGACACTGTAGGTTAGATGTACATGGGAAAGGTTGAATCAACATAGCACTTGAAAAGAGATCTCTCAGCTGTGTGAACGACAAAATGCCTGTAATGTGTCTAGGGAAGCAGAGCTTTCTATCTTACCTAATATCCTGCTTGTTTGTGTTGTAAAAAGGCTTGAGGTTAGCAGAACAGCTGGCTCGGAGAGAAGATGAAGCCAAAATTAGACATCGCCTTGGGCTTTCTCTTTGGGCTAGTGGAAACCTGGAAGAGTCTCAACATCAGGTCAGTGCTGAAATCAATTATGAAACTATAAATGAAGAAATATATTATTACATTAATAATTTGTGTGCAAGTTTTTACATTGTTCAGTTTAACCACTTGACATGGAGAGATGCTCTATTATTTATTATTTGGGTTAACACTAGTGATACGGGCTATGTGTTATGACTGAGCTGGAAATCTGTCAATGGAATTCCATTGGGGTAACACTTGCTAATTTGAAGCACTATTCTTCGCTGTTGTTATAGCTTTTGTTAACAGCTGAATGGTTTTCTATATCAATTTGGCAGTCATGTCCTTTGTGTTTTGGGATGAATCCGGTGCATCTCCCACCCAAATAAACCTGTGATGCTCGGAGAGCATTTTTATGACAGCTCTTACTAACCACAAATATTAAGTTACAGATATCTGCCAAACATTGATTTAAATAACATATATGGTGCTCCTTAAGATGTAATACTGATTGAACCTAGTAACCAATGCACTGGGATTTATGCACTGCTCATTGTAATTGTCTGTGAATAGCAAACAATCATACACATTTTTATTGATTTATTATTATTTTATAAGCAGTTTCAATAGCACATTACTTAATTACACCTTTGTGTTGCTCCATTTCTAAAATAAATGAACTAAATAGGGTTATCCTGAGAGAGAAACGGTTTAAAGTTCTGAGTACCTTAATTTTCTCAGAAGAGCAACAGTAAAAGAGTGCATTGGGACTGATCATTTAGTAAATGTGCAATGTAATAAACATCACCTCTATCAATCCAGGATACTATGAAACCTATTCAGTGGCCATTGTCACTTCACATCTGGCATGCTTTTCCTCAACTACTAGTAACTACCTCTTTATGTTGTGGACCATTCATTTTAAAAAAAGTCTTATTAACCATTCATTTAAATCTATGTAGTTTGCTCTTTTTGAGATCAGATTTTCAAAACAGTAGTATACTGTATAAACCATATTCACAATGTTCAAGCAAACTAACAACATTTTAGAAACAATATGCACATTTACCCCTTGTTCTTCAGATCATGGACTTGTAGATCATTAGTGGTCATCTGACTCACAGATATACACATCCATTTAAGTACATATTTTGTACATTCTGCCTTATCAGTCATTGGGATGACTATGTCTCTCCATTATATAGAGATGCCTTAGTGATAAAAACAAGTCATGGCTATTTAGAAGTATAACTGCACTGATAATTATGAAAGCCCAATTTACACAGAGCTATGCCATGGTACTCACTTTTTATTTTGCCTCCCTATGGAATAGCATGCTGTCACCGCTTCTAGGGCACACAGCATGGCCAGAGACTTTGTTCACACTTCTATCTGATCATGCTTCTGCACTAGAAGCTGCAATATGGAGTTTCACTGCCACCATGCCAGTCCCATAGAGGCAAACATGGGAAAAAATTGAAAAGTTAAATTTAAAATTTTAATTGTGTTTGTGTTTAACAGTGTCTTTTATTCTATGTAATTTATGATCATAAAAGCTAGTTTTTTACTTTCCAGTACCTTTTTTTTATATAGCAAGATATAAAACAGATGCTTTTTTGTAATCTGACAAGAAAAAATTGAAATGCTTACATTTCAGAATCGGTTGGTTTATTTTTCCATCTTAAATAAAAAAAATATTTTGTGTGTTAAAAATCTATTTTTATAATTTAGAAGTGACTAGTTAACTAAAATATAGTTACTGGCCTATGGTAAAATTAGTACTGAAATACATTGTTTATACTGCAATGGAACAGTCAGTTTCAGGTTGCATAAACACAGTATAATCAATATATAATATAAAAATATACAGATTACAGCAGGTAAACATATCACAGCACATGATGTATCTATAGCTTGGCTCACATAATTTGAGCGTAATCAGAAAATGACCAAAATAGCTTTAATCCCAATAGGAAGCTTAAATTGCAGGAGTGATTGTCAAATATTTAATGTGCAAAGTGTTCTCTCTCTGGTTTCAGCTTTACAGAGCTTCAGCGTTATTTGAAACAATACGCCACGAAGCCCAGCTCAGCACCGATTATAAGCTTTCCCTCTTCGATCTGCAAACATCATCTTACCAGGCTCTGCAACGTGTGCTGATCAGTCTGGGTAAGAGTCTTTGTTTTTTTAAATACTTCAGGAGAAATTTGCATCTTTGTGGAATATTTGCTTTTTACTAAGTTTTCATTTCATCCTTTCTTTTTCCCACCAATATATGTATTTTTTGAATATACCATATACAAACGCCTGGTATCAAATAGCGTCTGAGGTTTTAAGGCATGCAGAAAATGGGCACACTTGAAGTGTTTGGCACTGGCAAAAGATCGTAGTACTAGAAGAAAATAGTTTCAAGATTAAGCAAGTTGAAAAGATGAACCATGGGTAATGGCGGTTTTTATTACCTAAAATATTTATATGTAAAAGAAACTGTGTGTGCGACAGAACAGACTAAATCGATGTCCAGTCACATCTCCATGGAGAGCCAGTGACAAGTAAAGCTCATGTGTTTGTTTGTTCAGCATGGAATATTAAAACAGATAAAAGTAGATAAAAGTTTATATTTTTTCTTACTTTTGAATGTGTCTGTTTTCTCTGAAGCAGAGTTGCTTATCTACTTCCTCCTGTGCCTGTCAGGGGGTAAGGCCAGCTCTTCCTGGAATCTGGACCAAAAATAAAGGCTGACCAGTCAGACTCTGGTCCAGTCTGAGCATGCTCAGTAAAAGGGGTGGGGCTATGATGACTCATGCATTGTCATTGGGTGGGTCCTATGAGCCAGCTGCAAGTAGGTTACAGTATAGCTTTGTAGATAGTTGAGATAGAGCCCATGATGTCATTCAAAGGAATATACTAAATATACTAAATATTGTGGGGGGCTCTTCATTTTTTAAAAGCAGGGCATAATGCGGGGGTGCTAAAGAAACGTAGGGGAAAAAAGCTCCAATAGCCGATTTATGGCTATCCAGTAGTTTACACAGCCCATTTAGCATGGGGGCCTTAGTTTCTCTACTATGATATTCAGCAGTACACTGAATCTCTCTATTCAGGTACATTAACTGGGCACCATTGTAAAAAGTTGTCAAACTGATTAATGCTGCATTGTACACTTCAACATAAAATATGTGTTTTCCAGACTTTTCAGGCAAAACCAACTTTTGCAGTACTCTTTTAAACAGATGAAATGCCATTATCTTCAGATCACATTTATCTTTGGCTGTAGAATAATGCAAAAGCACAGCTGATGCTTCATTCACACATCCTTCCACTCATCTCCATATCATTATAAGTAACAATTCCGAACAGATGTCTCATAATGTAAATTTGCAACACACACGTTGTATCCTGGCGGAAAATGTTTGGAAACTTTTTTAAATTTGGATTGTTCCAAACTGAACAGTCAGGTGTTTAGGGACGTACATTTGATTAAACAACACGTTTTATAGCTGAAAAAACAAGGGAATAGTTGTGTTTCAGATCCGCTCTAGTTAATCTCCTTTGCTATTTACATAAAACACATACTACATAGTAAATTATTCTCTTAAATCAAGTTTAGTGGCATTACCACAATATTCAGCAACACAATGACATTCATACATTAATTTACCGGTACTAATGCATTTTTGTTATATTATAGGTCATCACGATGAAGCTTTGGCAGTGGCAGAAAGAGGAAGGACGAGGGCATTTGCTGACCTTCTGGTAGAACGTCAAACCGGCCAGCAAGACTCTGATCCTTATTCGCCTGTGACTATTGATCAGATTTTAGAGACAATTAATAGCCAACGCGGCCTGGTGCTTTATTACTCGTTAGCTGCGGGTTATCTTTACAGCTGGTTACTTGCGCCTGGCTCAGGTAAGACTATATTTTCATTTATTATAATTACAATTCTAAACGGGACTCCCTGAAGGTAAAGCTAATGTGGCACACTGTACCATGCATAAAAACCTATTAAATTACCATTCCTCCTTCTTCCCTTATACATTAATTAATGTAAATTTCTAGCTGCAAATGTAAAATAAATTGATATAATTATCAAGAGTTTCAAAAAAAAAATAAGGAGCTTCAGCTAAACCCTAATTCATCTCTATTTAATGCACACAAGTTTAATTTGGATTGTGGGAACAAATCAGGCCTGCCCAATAGTTGGGGAGGCGTGAACGCTGGTTAGGATTAATTACACCAACAGTTTTAGGCAGATAGGGTAGACAAGCTAAAAGACTGATTGTTTCGATCTATTTTTTATGTTTAGAAAAGAAACACCTCTATTGATATTGTTCACGAAACAATAAAACATATAATGCATCTGGTTCTCTTTGATTTTTTGAGAATGAATTCAATGTTGTACCAAATCCAAAAGTAAGCTGCTACTTTGGAGTACCAATATATTATGTTACTATAGTTTATTTAGATTATTTAATATTGTAATCTTAAATATGATGCATTTATTTATAATATGATTCTTCTATACTGTACTATATTAATTAAATCACACTGGACCTTATCAACCAAGTCCACTTTTTGTTTTTCTATTATAAAACAGACAAATAGTTATTATTATTAACTTATTTATTTCATTATTCATTTATTGCAGGAATATTAAAGTTTCATGAATATTATCTTGGAGATACCTCAATGGAAGCTACCAGTGAATTTTCTGAATCTGGGAGCATGAACTTCCAAGTGTCAAACAGCTCGGTACTAGAGCAGCACATAACCAACGTCCGAGAGTCCCTGGGAGTGGACTCTTATTACACCAGGTGTGTTCTATGTGTTTGTATTGGTGGTGACCCATGCATTGTGCAGCTGCGTGACTTCCTCATCCTGGGTTTCATTTTCTTATAAATGAATGCTGTATTTATTAAAAGTGTGGCAAAAGGTATATCAAATATCTTGTTAGAGTCTTTTGGTATTATATACATTGGAGTATTTCTCTTGAGACAGTGCAACAGGAAGTATAGTCTTAAGGGTGCTGTTAACCTCATGATTATAAGACAATAGGAGTTTATCAAACTTTTGGGATGCAAATGGTGTAAAACTTTTAAATAATGATACACATTGCAGCATAATTATGATGTTATGTCACTCTCCATTTAATTAATAACCCTCTATCATCTCTGCACAATGATACATGAATCCTCTTATAACCAATAAACTTCAGAAATGACCGCAGATAAGTCTAGATGCCTTCTTCATTAAGTCAAGTTACTGCACACTCAGTACCCTGGTCCAAGTTTCAGTGTTTCGGTATATATATATATATATATATATATATATATATATATATATATATATATATGTAAAACTTGAAAGGTAGATATCTGAAGATAGTCAACAAGTGCTTTTTTTCTTTTTGGAACCCAAATGTGCCAGAATCCCTCCTCTTTCTTCCTTTCTTGTTTTCAAATTTCTCATCCTCTCAGACATTTCTTTACATTTTTCTGTGTTCAACCCTTCTCCCCACTTAAATCACTTGTGCTCAAACTTATCCCATTGTAATATTCTCATACCCATTCTGTTTTGCTTTCCTCAAATCTCATGATCCTCCTGTTATTTATTTTTTACTGTCACTTTCTAAGATCTTAAAAGACTCTGATTTGATGACCAAGCGATATATGCATTTTGTACTCTGTTGTTAATAACTCCCAAGCGCTGATTTTATTTGTAATATACTAACTAGCACCAGAGAGAACCATCAGATGCATAGAACAGAAGGTCTGGATAACCTTATGGAGCCTTGTCTTTGTGGGCCCCAGTCACCTATACTGTCAACTGGTTATGTAAATAGTGCAGGAGATCACCTGAACCAATCTGATGATTTATCACTCTTACTATTTAAATTTTTACTTATTTAGTGGTGGATTAAGTAATACTAGGGACATTTTGTATGTAATTATCAAGACAAAGTGCAGATATAGAGGAAACATGCTTTATCCATCAACTCAATATTCTCCTGTAGACTTGCTATGCATCTGGTATATTTGAGCTGTTTTTACAATGAGAAACACCAACCCACAAACAAATTTAATCAGGGAACAAATATTACATTTTCCTAGCTCAATTTGCTTTACATAACCCTGATATAGTGCTAGGGGTTCCCTGGTGGTTTAGTGGTTAGGATTCAGTGCTTTTACCACTGTGACCTGGGTTCATTTCCAGTCAGGGGATCAAGAGGTCACACCACCCGGAAGCCAAGCAGGGTTGGACCTGGTCAGTAGTTGGATGGGAGACCACCTACGAATACCAGGAGCTGTATGCTGTGGCCCACTGGAGAAGGAACAGGCAACCAACTCCAGTATCTCTACTATGAAAACCAAGTGGATCAGCATGGCCATTGACATAAAGATGTCCTGGTGTGTTACAATCTATGAGGTCACGGAGAACGATGCAAAAAATGAATAAATTAATAGTGCTAATATTTGTTTGAGGGTTGCCCGTCACAGCAATAATAACAGAAAACGTTGTATTTCCTGTGGGGAAAACCTTCACTACAGACCTCTGCCGATCATGTGATATCTTAATTAATCTAACCAATTAATATTGTCAAGTTTTTCAATATGGTAACATACTGCCCCTTTACATGAGTATGTTAGAAGGAGCCTTGCAGCATAGCACCACTTAGTAAACATGCTTTGTGGTATGAAGTGTGCTTCTTGTATAAAATGCAGCTTGCTGGCTCATCAGGGAGATAGTTTCACCTTCCATTTGTTACAGAAGCTGATATGCAACAACTAATATCTCCTGAATCCGATACGACCTGTACAGAGTGCAGGAGAAGAAATGTAAAGAGAAACCAAATATATTTGGTGAACAGACAGCATGCAGAGAAAGTCAGTAAAAACTGCATAATTTGCTGTTTGTGTTTGACAGCCAGTGCATCTTCTGTCTGAAGCGTTTCTCCAGGGGATTTTTTATCAAGGAATGAGATATCCACATGGATGTGAGAGATATCTTACAAAAGCACTTTGCACACTACCACTACTCTATTTAATGACACCAGTCCTTCACTCTTAACATCATCACAGGGCTCTTGTATATTATTGCAGATTCCTCACCTACACGCAGCGTCTCTGCATTAATAAAAAATCTTTCAGTTTGATTCACAACACACCCTGCCTTGTTATTAATAGGCTGCGCGTTTATTATTCAGCCTGGTATACCAAGGGCTTGCAGGAAATACATTCCTAGGTATATGAATTCTGATTTCCACACTGTTTAAAGTATGTCAGGAGTCACAGTGGAGTATAATTATGAAACACAGTATTAACGTATTGGTCCTAATATAAGCCGCACCCGCATATAAGTCGCACCTGTAAAATTCAAGGGGAAAAAAGATAGTTCTCAAATATAAGCCGTACCCTGAAAATTGGAGAGAAAAAGACTCTCTCCAAGTGATCAGCCATTGCAAGAAACAGGCTTTCTAATTAGTACTGTAGCTTTTTTTTCAGGTTACAGGCCTTACAGGATGTTAGAATCACTAAAACCGTAAATCGCTATTCAATTGCTACAATACCGCAGTCTTAAGCATGCAACTCGGCACCCTTAACTTGCAATCGCGCAAATCTGCAGTAATTTTACGTTCGCGAATAGAAGCCGCACATGTAGCTCGCAAGCTCGCAAATCGACAGTAATTTTTTTTTTAAGGTCGCGAATATAAGCCGCACACGTAACTCGCAAACTCAAAAATTGTAAAAAAGGTGCGGCTTATATTCGGACCAATACGGTAAGTGAGGTTAGTCGTGGTTAAATGTGAATGAAAAAAACAAATATCCCCACTTCCTACAGATTAATGAGGCTATTTATAAACGGTCTCTGTCACCCCAAGATCAAATTCTTATGGTTGTGGCTATATGTTGAGTTATCCAAGTGAATCAATCCTGGGAAAATCCATGTTGTTTTCTGTTTTTATATGCAAATGAGCAGCATGCATATTAATTAGCTATTCTGATGTACAAATTAACAGTTTGCTTGACGTTCTCTGTGGTGTCCAAAAAAATAGCTGCTATGTTATCTGGCAGTTAGACCCCTCTCCCACCTTTATCAAGCACTCTGAGCTGCACATTAGCATACTGAAGTGCAAATTAGCATACCAGAGCCACAAAATATATTCGAAATATTTCAGAAATTATTTACTGTAGAGGAAAACTACTAGTACAATGAATAGCCTGTTATTTAAAATGAAATTGACTTCCTGTTTGGGGTGACATAGACCCTTTAACACTGTCTGCCAAACAGGATCCATAGGAAAATTCATGTTTACAGTATATCATGCTATGAATATTGCACACATTTTCGAACTATTGGTAATAACAAGTATGTTATCAGTCAGTCCTTCTGATTCTCCCACAAACAGAGATTCTCCTCTTTTGTTAATTATCATTACCAATAGTCTCTAAGGCATTGAGTCCATTGTTTCCGGGGAAAATACCTGCAGAAAAAAGTCTATGGCCCTCATTCAATTGCAATTTGGCCAATTGAATAGGGGTCTAAATAAGCACATAACATACTTTTTTTAAAGAAGTTTTTAGTTAGTAAACATCTATTCAAAAGCAAGGTTTTCACAAACTTAAAACTTATTTAAAAAAAATATGTTATGTGCTTATTTAGAGCACTATTCAATTGGCCAAATCACAATTGAATGAGGGCCTATGCATGCCAAGACCCAGGGAGCATGTTCAACTAATAAAGAACTTGTTATAACCCAAAGTCTAATATTATACCAAATTTAGAACCTCCATTGTATCCCTTTATTGATCGTATATATATTTTTACTTTTGTATTACCTTTTCATAAAATATGGTACATCTCAGCTAGTTTTTTTTTACATTTAAAGGGAGGCTAATCTCTAAGACCCTCATTCAATTGCAATTTGGCCAATTGAATAGGACCCTAAATAAGCACATAACATATATTTTTTAAAGAAGTTTTTAGTTAGCAAGCATCTATCCAAAAGAAAGGTTTTCACTAACTAAAAACTTCTTTTATAAAAATATGATATGTGCTTCTTTAGGGCCCTATTCAATTGGCCACATCACAATTGAATGAGGCCCTAAGTGAGTTTAAACACAAAATCTATTACCTTATCAAACCAAAAATGGATATATTCAGAGCATATATTCCCCCTGAGGTGCAGCTTGTGGACATTTCTCAATGACGATACCCATGTTTCTTTATGGTGGTGCTGGATCGTTTCAAGGCAATTTTTCCCGAAACTAATGTTCCCAAAATAATGTGAATGGAAATTCAAGCCAAAGCCAATTCTTCTTCACTTTTAAACCAAGTTTCTTTGGTATCTCAGGTTTTAAATAGAACATAGGGAATATAAACATAAGTCATTTGCTTTAAAGAACCACAAAAGTCTACATCAGTTAGAAAATGGAAAATCAAGATCAAGAATTGACTTGGATATTGTCATTTTAGTTTAGCCCTTGAAGCCCTCCCACAAGAATCTGCATAAATAGGCCGGAAACTGTAACTGTTACATATTTTATTATAAATTTACAATGCATTTGAAAGTAGAATGTGTTGGTGTAGCGGTAAGTGTTTTGTTAAAGATTTGTTTCATTGATAAGTCATAGGTTCGATTCCCCTGTCTCCCAATTGTTGTTTTGTTTTTTTTGTTTAACTAATGTATATATTTATTTATTTATATACAGTACATCAACCATATGTGTTAATAAATACATTAGTAAATGAAAAGAAAAACAAGTGGGAGGCATTGAATTAGAAACAATGACTTAACAATGCAAACAATGCAATTTTATGAAACAACACACTTTTACCACTAAACCAACACAAGTATAAAAGTATAAAACCAATTTCACTATCTGAACTACACATATATATATATATATATATATATATATATATATATATAGTAAATGCAGTAAATCGTACATTTGTGTTCACATCTGAACGTCTAAAACGAGTTAAGAAACTTGTTTCCTGCTCAGTATTCTGAGAAATACAGTTATTGCACTGCAAATGTGCCCACAAGGGCTTTACTCTTTAATCCAAATACCATTTCAAACATGGCTTCTTTTAAGCATCTGCCTGCTGTATTACACAGCTTTAAGTAAAGCCCAGTGGAAATTATGCGCACTGTTTTGAGGTTACTGCCTCTCATAAGTGTGGGGCCGGTCCCTAGCTTGTGTCGTAGATTTTCTGGGAAGTCAGTGTACCAAAACAATAATTTAACTTATGGTGGGAAAAAGACAGATAGAAGTGATATAAAGTTATATACATAAGAAAAAGTTACAGTGCCTTGCAAAAGTATTCACCCCCTTTGACTTTTTACCTATTTTGTTACATTACAGCTTTAAGTTCAATGTTTTGTTAATCTGAATTTTATGTGATGGATCAGAACACAATAGTCTAAGTTGGTGAAGTGAAATGAGAAAAATATATACATAAAACTATAGAAATAGAAAACAGAAAATTGGCATGTGCGTATGTATTCACCCCCTTTGTTAGACAATAAAAAGCTCTGGTGCAACCAAAAAACTTCAGAAGTCACATAATTAGTGAAATGATGTCCACCTGTGTGCAATGTAAGTGTCACATGATCCGTCATTACATATACACACCTCTTTTGAAAGGCCCCAGAGGCTGCAACACCTAAGCAAGAAGCACCACTAACCAACCACTACCATTAAGACCAAGGAACTCTCCAAACAAGTAAGGGACAATGTTATTGAGTAGTACAAGTCAGGGTTAGGTTTAAAAAAAATATCCAAATCTTTGATGATCCCCAGGAGCACGATCAAATCTATCATAACCTAATGGAAAGAACATGGCAAACCTGCCAAGAGACGGCCGCTCACCAAAACTCATGGACCAGGCAAGTTGGGCATTAATCAGAGAGGCAGCACAGATACCTAAGGTAACCCTGGAGGAGCTGCAGAGTTCCACAGCAGAGACTGGAGTATCTGTACATAGGACGACAATAAGCCGTACGCTCCAGAGAGTTGGGCTTTATGGCAGAGTGGCCAGAAGTAAGCCATTACTTTCAGCAAAAAACAATTTGGCAATGTATGGAGGAGGTGCTCTGGTCTGATGAAACCAAAATTAAACTTTTTGGCAATCAAAGAAAACGCTATGTCTGGCACAAACCCAACACATAACATCACCCAAAGGACACCATCCCCACAGGGAAACATGGTGGGGGCAGCGTCATGCTGTGGGGATGTTTTTCAGCAGCTGTAACTGGGAAACTGGTCAGAGTTGAAGGAAAGATGGATGATGCTAAATACAGAGATATTCTTGAGCAAAACCTGTACCACTCTGTGCATGATCTGAGGCTAGGACAATGACCCCAGACACACTGCTAAAGCAACACTTAGTTTAAGGGGAAACATGTAAATGTGTTGGAATGGCCTAGTCAAAAGGCCAGACATCAATCCAATAGAACATCTGTGGTCAGACTTAAAGATTGCTGTTCACAAGTTCAAACCATCCAACTTGAAGGAGCTGGAGCAGTTTTGCAAGGAGGAATGGGCAAAAATCCCAGTGGTAAGATGTGGCAAGCTCATAGAGACTTATCCAAAGCGACTTGGAGCTGTGATTGCCGCAAAAGGTGGCTCTACAAAGTATTGACCTTCAGGGGGTGAATAGTTATGCACATTGACTTTTTCTGCTATTTTGTCCTATTTGTTGTTTGCTTCACATAAAAAAAAAACAAAAAAAAAACCATCAAAGTTGTGGGCATGTTCTGTAAATTAAGTTATGCAAATCCTCAAACAATCCATGTTAATTCCAGGTATTGAGGCAATAAAACACAAAAAATGCCAAGGGGGTGAATACTTTTGCAAGGCACTGTATATGGTACCTTGAAATCAATCTATAGAAATGCCATGTGGCATTAGTCAGTGAGCTGTATTTATTGTCTTCCTAATTAAACACTCTAATACTCATTCACTTCAGTTGTCATTCTTATCCATTCCAGCTTTTTCAGAGCAAGCACTTTAATTATTAATGTTCATTGCTGTAATTTCTTGTACATTTGAAAATTCAACATAAGTCTTAACCAGTCACATTGTAGATTGCTATTAACCACTGGGCACTCGGACACTTGGGAGTCATTTTTATTTCTATCAAATAAAGGGATTTGTCACTGACAACGAAAATTATTTAACTGAGCTCTGTATGACCCCATATTTTATTTTATCCTTTGGAGAAGAGACTAAAATATAAAATAGCTAAGCTGTTTTTTATATTTACCTACTTTCTACCCAGATCACTGAACACAACTATTATATTTTCCTCTTACAGTCTTCTTAATCTACTTGTATGTTTCCCTAAGACCATTTCATAGTTTTCATCACAATTTCCTCTAGCGTCTGTCCGACATTCCAAATGCGCGGCCCCAGAACTCGCTATTTAGTAATTATTTTATAACTCCCACCTGCCATCACAAATGAAATACTCCTGAATTGAAATTGCTTTGGGATTTTGGCTCACTCCGCTTGAAGGAAGCAGACAAAGTCTGGATTTCCTTTGAACCTTTGTCTACTACTATATAAAACAAAGTGCCAAAAACATTGACTGCATCCCTCATGCCAAGGGTTTAAACACCTTTCTGGCTGCTCATTCTCTGTCACTATTTAATAAAAAAAAACTCTGGAGTTTAAGGTTTGCCCAAGATGTGCTTTTATAGGGTTGTAAGTTGAAGTGAGAATCGAATCATACTTTACCACCCGTCCCTGTGTCTAGTTGGAGGAAAGACCTAATACACATCAGTGTAGTTTCCATTATAGAAAATCAATTTCAATAAATTGTAAATGTACCTAACCTATTATCTTAATAACATGTTTATATGGTGTGTAGTTATCAGTCTCCTTGGGGCTTTGCTGTGTGCGATAGAGTGTCTTTTAGTTTCTCATTGTTCCACTGTCAAGACAATATTAACAGTGGGTTTTCCTGGCCTCTCTGTGACACCACACTTGACTGTAAACTATTATGTATGTATGTGTGTCTATAAATACCTACACATATATCTCATGTCTGCCAAGTGTTATAGCCAAATATACACATGTATGCACATATGCATATCTAAAACCAGTCAGAAAACCTGCTTCCAGCTAAAAAATCCCAAAAGACATATTGTTCCGTTGCCACCTAGAGATTGGGCACAGACAAGCAAATGAGCCCATAGCCCTTCTCACTCTCTAATCCAGAAACCATTTAATCACAGCCCTTTGAATTCCTATGCCTGCCATTATCACAAAGTGTTTTACCACAGGACAGGCTGGATGTGCATGAGCTAGCTTACCCACCCACAGACAGCTGTTTCTCTCTTGTGGATATCATTGATGTGGGGATGGTTGGTAACTCATTCCAGGGATCTGAGAAAAAAATCTATCTATCTATCTATCTATCTATCTATCTATCTATCTATCTAATGCTTCTCAGTCAAGTTATGTGCTTGGGAAACATACAATATTTTGTGTATAAAAGGGAGCATGTCTAGTTTGTCTTGTGCTACTTTAAGAAATATGGGAGCTGCCAATTAGTGTTTTAATAAATGTTGTTGAAATGGGAACTAGAATCGTAAAATTCTAAAATAACTGGTAATTTAATCGTTTTTTGTTTCATTAAAAAAAATGGTCATCATGGAAAAGTAAATCTTATTATTTAGTTAATGAGTTAATGGAGGCTGAAGATGCACAGATGTTCACATGGATGTCACATGATCTTTTCTCTATATACGTTGCCATAATGGAATTACAGAATAAGAGTGAATGGTAGAGTTCAAAAGCTGTCAGTCAAATAGTATGGCTTCCTTCACTTAATTAAGATCATTTCAATATTTAAAAGAATAGTAGTTAAGTTTCTTTTTTTCCTGTGAGCTGTAATAGAAAGATATTATAATGGCACAATGTCTGGCATTACGAGCCATAGGACTGTTTTTACATGACAAGCTCACATATTCATGGAGACATTCACTCACAAAGCCCAGATAACTGGGATTTTATTGCACTTTAATTGAAGAATAACCTTCCAAAGTAGCAAGTTAAATTTAATAAAAAATAGAGAATTCAATTAATGTCTGAGATTTTATAAATTAGGGAGGAGATGAACCAAATGGCTCTTATGTTCACTGACAATCAATGCACCAGGACAGACAACTGCATCACAAATGGAATTTGCTGAATTGAAGTTCCCCTGAATTTGAGGGGAGTGTTTTAATGATTTCTTATTTATGTGAATTTCTCTGTCAGGAGGGAGACTGTCACTACTTGAATCAATCTCTTTCTTACTCTCCTCAATTTCTCTTTCCTACGGACCACAATACATCATATTTTTTTCTTCTTGAGACTTATTGGTAGAGTAACTTGATATTTCACACACCAGTTCTCTGCAATAATAATGAAATGGTAAGTGGCTGCACCAAGGCCATGGGTTGAGTAAATACATCAAAGGGTGAGGGAAGTTATATGTCACAGGTAACATAATAAATCCGGACAATACTGACATTATATGGATACTGTTGACATTATCCAGTGCCATAAAGCTGCTAATGTTGATCAGGATAAGGACTAAGTTGACATAGCCGATAACATATGTACTAATACCTGTAGATGCATTAGTATGCATATTTCTGCCTATATAATACCCCAAGCTACAATTTATGGTATGGCTCCAAACAGGTCTTAGGAAATGTAATTTGTTTTACCCTAAAACCATGGTTTCAGCTGAATTCTGTAGCTAAATCTTCATATTTTGACATGGTGCGCATACCATCATCTGAGCTGTTTTTTAATTGGTTCGTGAATACCCTTAGAAGAGAGCTCCCCCTACAGACGATCCTCGGTGTTATAACTGCTTTACTTTTGTATTGTTATGGTAGGAAAAATCCAATGTCAATAATAAAAGTCCCTCCTTTACTTCCCTCTTCCTACCGACTACAGCAAGCAAAAATGGGACTATTATATAATAAAAAAGGATATAGAAAAATGTAATACTTTCATGCTTCTCTACGAGAGCTAGGTGAGCAACCTTTAATAAGAAGATGCAACAAAAATGTAGCACTTTATGTTTGCATAAGTAAAATCTCCCGAAGTGGAAGTTTACAGTAGCTTGTATAAATATAATCTCAATATAATGCACACATTGATATTACTATGTATTTGCCATTCCTCAAGAGCCCCAGTGTAATTTTGTTTTACATTAGAAACCAGACTTTCCTCTAAATGCAAATTTTAGAGTGTGATTTCTTTTTTAGTGCAAAAAGGCATTATTGTTACCATCAGGAACGTTTCATTACTCCTTCAATTGCTTTAAGTGTTTGTAACATCCAGTGCTCAGGGAAATTAGCAAGAATATATCATTTTAATAGTAGGAACAGTCCTAGAGAAAGGCGCACTTAGGTTGTTAAACACTTTATTGGATTAAGGATTATGCACATTGGTACATCAGTTGTATAGAGCTAACATCACTTTATTGGGTCTTTGAACTGTGGCGTGTCATTAGTTGACACATTCACATAGTCATATCATGCAGGGATATTTTACCAAACTATCCCCTTCCAGGCTAAAGGCAGGGTGTAGCAATTTAAAGGGAGAGGACACCCATGTGTTTAATTATGCATTAAAAGAGCATTTTTAAAATGTTAGAAGTTTTTCTTTCCAATGAAAAATGAGTGACATCTACAAATTTGTACACTTTGCCTGGCTGCATACACAAGCCATTGCATAATTTTAGTCCTTTCTTCTCTAATTTTGTTTAGAAAGGGTTAAGTTTCAGATATGTTTGGAGACATCAAATCTCAGTGCATATACCTCATAGGAATACAACATGGATAGTTAATTTGCACTAGGGCAGGGGTCTCCAAACTCGGTCCTGGAGGGCCACGCCCAGGCCTGGATTTGATGATTTCCTTTCTGTGCACAGGTGAGGCAATCAGGATGACTGAAGAAGCAATAGTCTCACCTGTTTGCAGCAAAGATATCCACAAATCCAGGCCTGGGTGCGGCCCTCCAGGACCGAGTTTGGTGACCCCTGCACTAGGGTGTTGGAGTATCTACCACTTGTTTGCCATTCACTGAACACCTCTGTTTAGGCTCTTATTGGCTGAACAAAATTAAGTAAAATTGTTAGATTAAGTAATAGACATCTGTTAATTAAAATCAGACAATAATATATATGCTAAATGTATACATTGGTTAAAAGTAGGACATATATTTCCCCCATACTGTGTTTATATAGAGTTGTAGAGGAATTTGGACAGACAAACCCATATTCTCACTTGGCTATCTTTGATAGTTTCATTAATAAAAAAAAAGAAAAAGCCTTGTAAAATGTTGGTTGAAATATCAGTTAGGAAGCTTAGTAGAAGCAAATTCTTCTTAATTTCCCCAGAACCCAATTCACATAAATGTTTGTATTAATTATAATTACATTTGTCAAAAGAGGAAAATTACACCTTGTAATGAAAAAATGGAAAATAGTTTTTTATGATCTCGACACTAGAAATAAATGCACTTATGTAGTTAATACAGAGATAATTGCCCTGATTATTCTTTGGACTATATTTCTGAAAATATTTTGGCAGTTATAAATACATTTAGAAAGGATTTTTAATCATAATTCTTTGTAGTTCGTAGAAAAAGAGCTAATGGGGCAATTTGGGATATGTTGACCTTTTTAAGTTAAAACACTTATCAAAAATATGTACTGTAATTTAGTGCAGCACCGACTGGCTAATGTATTTATTTATTCACATTTGTATATAGCTGCTTTATCCAAGGCACTTAACATCATTTTAAAAACTGTATATCATTGTTTTGAGAAATAGATGATTACATTTTGTTAAACACACATAAAGGCTGAAATAGTGCAACAGGCAAATTTGCTACTGAAATAGTGCAATGGACCAGAGGCAAGATCATGAGTACAATATAGAGAGATGAGGAGAAGTAGGAGGAGAGAACGTTGCTTAATGGTTGGTCTTCAGGGACATGACGAATGTGTGTTGGTTGGAAGGCTGTCACATTGAGTTTACTCCAGTGTAGGGGTGCAAGGAACATCAAAGTGCAAGAACGGGTGTAAAACTGCTCAGAGTATACATTTTTTTTAAACACCCTTCTTTAAGGGAACGTTTAGTCACCTTAGTCTACAAGTAAGTTCCCATGAAATACTACTGCAGTATAGAGGGTGATTTTATAATTGGGTAAAATAGGTTTAAATCATTTTGATAGTTTACCTTTTCTCAATATCATTGTATTTGCCAAAGTAATACAGTCATGGAACTCTTATTGTGCTCCAAAGAACTTATGGAACACAAGTATCCCAAAGTGTCTCCCGTGAAATCTTCCATCCCCTCACCGCTGCTCCAAGCAGTCACAGGACAACAATATGGGTCCCCAGTGCCCCATCTCCTCTTCTTTCCAGGACCTCTCAAGGACACAGAGATTAACTTTATAGGTTAATATAAACATGGAGTTTCTGATTGCACCAAATGGAATCCAGGGTCCTGCACAACACAGTTTGGTAATCAATGAACTAGACAAATACACTCAGTTTTTTTTTCTTTCAAACTTTCTCACAAAGCTGTCAACCATTAAGAAGCAGATCTAATTTACTGTTGCATCATTTGTGACTAGATCCGCTATATTCTGTTTAGGGAAAACTAAAATATACAGTCTTCAGTTCCACAGGAAGACTGCATTATGTAACATAACATGTAAGTTACCTATATTTATTGATTTTTTGTATTAGTAATGCACAATATCAGCATGCAAAATACCTGTAATTATGGATTTTGTTTTTATGACAGTGGAGGAATTCCTTTAAGTAAAAATAAAGATACTTGAGCTGGCAACTTTATCGTTTCCAATAGCAAGTAGACACAAAATGTATGTAAATTTATTTTTATAAAAACATAAATAATATTAAAACACTAATTTGCATTTATTTTCAGCAGAAAATTATCTACATCCAACTCCATAAAGCACTACTGATACTGTAAGGGCCAATTCTCACACCTTGGACTAGATCACCAGACTTGTCGTCTCTCTTTGCACTTTGATGGTCCTTATAGACATGCAGGGTAAAAGCAGATAAGTTATGGGGGGAGCAAAGTAGGGCATTAGTTATGAGGCATACAGGCAGTATCGGTATGGCCATTACATTCTGTGTAAGCCCTTTGTAATATACTCATATTGTGAGCTCTACACATAGTACAGTGTAGAGAACATCTTACCAGTGATCTATGTAGTGGCACCACTAGCCTTCTCTATGCACAGCGGCACCTTATTGCCTTCCTTCACTGATTTCCTGCAGAATATGGCTTGTGTGCTACTACGTCCACTGAAATAATGACTCCCATGCCCCTCTCCCTTACTGCAGCTGACATTATAGAGCCATTAATCCTGTACTCTACCTTTTTGGGATTTTGTGACCCAGGAGCAATGTTTAGCTTTTCTGACATTAAATCGTAGTTGCCACACTGCTCTGATCTGTCTAAATCATTCATCATTTTGTTTACACCTCTGCCTCCTAAATGTCATTCCTGTTGCAGATATGTGTGTCATCTGCAAAAAGGTTTGCTTTGCCTTCCAGACCAGTGGATAAATACAGGATAAAACCATGAAAGCTTTCTCCCTGGCCCTTGTGCATTGTCACTAAGTCGTACAGAATATTTTAGTATCCACTGGGGCCATGGCTTATCAGATGCCAGTGAGCCCTCCAGAGATAAATATGATTTTTTTTCTTATCAGCTATACAGGGTACGCTGATAAACCTGAGGTTAAATTATTATATTTTTATAGCTTGTTGATAGAAAATGCTTAGTGTCCTTGTGTAAGAAAGAATTGAACCAGCAATTCTCCTTTATTATTGCATTTGTCTGATATATATATGATACGCCACAGACAAACATTGGACATTGTTTGGGAAATGTTTTTTTCAGAAACTGAAACTGGTATATAATAAGTTTAATTGGTATCTTAAAATATTTGACTTTGAGTTTAAACCATCATCTCCAGTTTGGGCAGTAGGTAAGTCATCTAAACTGACACTGGCTGAAATAATCAATTGTCTGACTACCACTGTTTCAGTACGGGGAGGCTAAATCAGTTTAGGGTGAGTTTTGGCTAAACCAGAAATCCTGAAAAGGGAGAGATGTAAGTTCAAGTTTCAAAATAAAGACAAGTAGTTCAGGATTGTCAGCATCTCATTAACAGTTTCACTGCTGAGGTGTGATGATTTGTTTGAAACAAGATCTTGCCCTCTTTCAAATGAGGAGTCTTATGATCCCCATCACATATATAGTTGTGAGCAGGCGAGCCAGCCACAGCCGTTGCTCACGCTTGCGGGCTCGCGCAGCGAGCCGCGTCCCTCGCGTAGCGAGGGCATCAGTTGCTGGCATGGAGCGCCTTTGGCGCTCCTTGCCAGCAACTGCGACCCTTGCAAACTTTACGTCGCAACGCAAACTACATGACACACCAACTGCGACCCTCGCAAACTTTACCTCGCAACGCAAAAAACATACGAGACACGTTACCACACATTACGAACCCGCAAAAAACGGCCGCAACTCGTGAACATGACAACATTAAAAACACAATAAATACACACAGCACATACATAAAAAGCTTACCTACAGCAAGAGGTAGCATCCAGGACCTCAAAAAAAACAACTTACACCTTAATTTAACTAAAAATAAAAGAGTTTAAACACTAAAAAATTCGCTAAGCGACAGAAAAAATGGCCGCCGAACAAAACGAAAACGAGGCTACAGCACTCTAAACATGCAAAACACCACAAGAAACTCACAAAACACCACAAACGACCTACAGATATTCCGCTAACACAAGCATACCACACATTACCCCCCATTTTACGCCAATGCATGCAGATGTACACAACTACGCTAACGGTTTGGTCTCGCGCACGCACACTATTACACTGCACACATTCATCACGCTTACACAGCAGCTCCACACCACTAATGCTGCAGCAACATCAAAACAGATTGCCAGCTCTTCAACACAATGCTTCAAAATACGTAAAGTATATTCATTTATTAATTGTATTATATATTTCAGTAGTAGACACAAAACACCATAAGCTACCTTACAATTTCATTGCCGTCATTTTTTGAATAATACATAAATTCATAAATAATACTAAAGCCATTAGGAGTTGCTATTGCTGTGGCAACTACTTGATGGTTCAAGGGGCGTGGACCACCACATTTGACAGAAAGACCTTCTTTTTTCAAATAATTTGTACCTTGACCATACCATGACACGCCAACATATTCCGTAGGTCTCTACAGGAGGACCAGCTCTACATAAACGCCATATAAGCTAGTGGTGGTCATGTGGCCACTATATTTATGGTGATCACTGGACACATATTAATATATGAGATGATCTCTTTCAGTTGAGGATCTCATTTTTATGGCATCACCTGATATTTATAGGGAAATGAAACACCTCATATGAAAGATGAGATTATCTAAAATAACAACTCTACACACCAAGGGTAAGAGGAAAGTCCCCGTGGCTTTAAGGAACTTCCATGCTTTGTATGATCATCATCCAGTGGCTGAGTCGCTAAGCACCGCCATTTCCCCCTTCTACAAAGCAACATTTTCTATTTGTCTACAAAGCATAACAAAATCATTTTTAAAATGCAAACTAATGGTAACAATTGATTAGGTACCCCTTAAATCCTGGTGCCCTAGGCATCTTCCTATATCACCAGCTATAAAATGTAAGTCGTGTAGATCCTCACACTGAGACACACAAACTGACTTGCTCACAAAGCCTGGCTGCTGGTATTATGATCACTAATCCAATAGCATCATCCTTACCACTTAATCTGATAGCTTTATCTATTCCTGTTGTAGCATCACTTGCCTAATATGATAACATCAGTTTTTTTCTGTATTAACATTACTATAAGCGGATAACATCAGCAGAATTAGATTCTGCCGCATTATCCACGCTTCAGTGTTGTTTATGAATATACTAAACATTAGCGGGTGTAGATAAATCCCTTTGGTGGTAATAATGCACTATAATCAATAATATCCAGTATTAACACATTTCTGCTTCCTTTGTCTATATCTGGCACAATGCAGAGTCCAGTGAATTAGAAATTTAAACCAAGTATATAAAGTTACACTCTTTATGCAAAGTAATTTGTTTCTGCAGTTTATAAGTCAATACAAATTATTTAATTATATATATATATATATATATATATATATATATATATTAAATCATAAAAGGTAGAAGATAAGTGAAAGATAAGGACAAATACAGTGAAATAATTCAGCCATGAATGGGATAAAAATAGGTCCATTATGAGAATGAATTAAAGGGACACTGGCCCCCGAACAGAAAGCTGGCTTCATCTTAAAGAGTATGAAAAACTGGCTATAAGTAATACAGTTTTTTTCCTCTACAGTAAATCATTCCCAAGAAATACAACATTGTTTCTGCGGCTCAGTCTGCTAATTTGTATTTCAGAGTCCTGGATGAGGGTGGATTGTAACTGACAACATTGAGGTTAATTGGTTCAGCCAGTACAGAGACATACAAGCAGACTGTGCTTCTTATTAGCACATCGAACTAGCTAATTGGTATTCAGAAGCTGCTCATTTACATAAAAGTGTAGCACAAATAATACTGAATTATTCAGTAACATGGCTAAGACAATGTATAGCTAGTTGTTTAAGCTCTTTAAGAATAACCTAAGAAACGTCTTGATTATTGGCTGATACAGTCCCTTTAAACCAACCTTTTTAGAGCGATAAGATGGTCAAACTAGAGGAGCCTTTGGTTCTTAGCTGCCATCAAATCTATGTTTCTATGCAGTAGTATTTTTATTTTAATTTCAGTCCTTAAATTATTTGGCAACCAAACACCTCCCTAATAAAATTCTAATTGTCAATAAAAAATGCCGCCTGAATTATTGCTGTAATGGTAAAAAGTTAGCTATTTATAATTACAATTTTCCGCAATATAATTTCACAGTATCTCTGAGGTGCTTTAACTTTTTCACATAAATTAGATACAATATAGGTAAGCAAAGTAAATGCAGTGTAGCAAGTAAAACTTTTGTTTCAAAGAAGTTCTTGTACCATGTCACCCATCTAGGCAATTTAGTTTCATGGAATATGAATGCATCTGATGGAGAAGAATCAGTATGAGTGTATGAAAAATATGTGCATGAAAAAATACCAAAATAAACACATTTTTTATACTTACCCCAGAGTTTGCTAAATCACTTTTGCTTGAAGTTACATTTTAACACCTGCACATCCCTGCTAGAATTTGTATAAAATTCATCATTAGTTTTGGCCAATCACAGCCCGCTAATACATTGTATCAATCATGATGGCAGTTTGTGCAGGAAGGCATCATGGTATGTGTAGTTCTCTGCATAAGGAAGCAAGGAGGAGTCAGGCACTGCTCTGTAGATCTCTGCATAGTGTTGCTGCTGGTTTGAAGGTTGGTAAAGGGGTACAATCCATACCCAAATGCAGTGTTTCTATTGGGAGGTTCACTATGCCTATGTAGGCAGCGCTGGGGGTGTGGGAAATACGTTTTATTTTTAAATAATATAAGTCTGTATGTGTATAGAATGACTCAATGTGATGTGTGTTTCTGATATAAGACTTAGATATGCTTTGAAGTTGCAGTGTTTTTCACAGCCAACTCAATGCCTACAATTTCCAACTTCACAGTTAGACCCAGTGGCGTAGCTAAGGGGGGGCGAAGGGGGCGGACCGCCCCGGGTGACAGCATATGTAGGGTGACACTATGTCACCTCCAACAACATTTTTCAGCCAGGCTAAGGTGCGAAAATAGTCTGAAAATTCCCCTTCCTCTACATCCCTTATCTCCTTTCCCACTTTCTCTCCCTCCCCTGTGTCTTGTACCTGGATGCAACCCTGCCATCAGTGCCGCACTCACCTTCTCTGTGGCTCCGATGCCCCGGCCGGAACTACTTTCTGGATCAAGCCTTGCATTGCGCATGCGCATCCCGCCTGCGTGATTCGCAGCTTGATCCAGGAAGTAGTTCTGGCTGGAGGACGGTCGGCGCAGAGGAGAAGACGGTGAGTGCGGCGCTGCTGGCAGGATTGGAACCAGGTAGTGGGGCAGGGGGACCATCAGTGGGGCAGGGGGAGCATCAGTGGGGCAGGGGGAGCATCAGTGGGGCAGGGGGAGCATCAGTGGGGCAGGGGGAGCAGTGTGGGCCTCTGAAAGGAGGAGGAAGGGGACAGACATGGGAGGCATTGAAGCCTCTCCCATAAGCCTTGCGATGAGCGCCTGCGGCGCACATTGCAGTCTAAGTGCCGCTAGCCTCGCAGTCGCAGGTCACTGGGGTGACATTTGAACGGACCGCCCCGGGTGACGTTTACTCTAGCTATGCCACTGGTTAGACCATAACATTTCTAATAGATACTGGAGTTTTCACCATGTGATTCCTTGTCAGTAGTGTTTCAGATCAGATCTTTCCTGTTTATTTCACGGCTAAATTGGCTGGCTGGCCCTGATTATACGGAGAAACAGGAAGTTACTGGGTGGAGCTTGAATCTTAATGCTGGACTGGGGAATGCTTCTTAATAACATTTGAAAAAAATAATAATATAATAATTCCTTAACAAACAGCTAAAAAATCCCTTCTTACTCATGGGATTCCTGGTCAATCCTTGAGGTTCCTCAAAAAATCCACCGTATAAATATAATTTATTCAGTTATGCTGTATATTTATGTATTTGTAGTATAAAAGGTTCTCTGGTGATCCAGTGGTTAGGATTCTGTGCATTCAATGCTGTGACCTGGGTTCACACCACCCTGAAGCCCTGCAGAGGTCACACCACCCTGAAGCCATGCAGGGTTGGGCCTGGTCAGTACTTGGATGGGAGACCATCTAGGAATATCAAAAGCTTTATGCTGTGTCCCACTTAAGAAGAAACTGGCAACCCACTCCAGTATCTCTGCCATGAATACCAATTGTATTGGCATGGTGTGTTGTGGTCCATGAGGTCATGGAGAGTCAGACACGACTGAACGATACAAACAACAAGTATCAAAACACAGGTTGGTGCATTGGTTCTGTAAGAGCAACTATTAAAACAGTAGTTGCAGAAAACACTTCTCATAGATATAAAACATTTTGAACTTTGAAACCATCAGGAAAGCCCTAAATCTAATTTTTTACATTTTTTTTCCAAATGGTTTCACCTACACCTAACTAGCTTTTTTACAGACCAAATACAGCAATTTGTATATTTGTTCTTCAGGTTAATGATTTATTTTTCATATATCAACAAAGTCCAAGCCTAGGGAGTCAAAAAAGACAATAGATCAGCTAAGATTAAGCTTTTTTAGCTTGTGCGTAAAAAGGAGCAAGAACCCAAGTAAGGAGGAGTACATCAATGAGATAAGCAACGGAAGGCTATATAGAAGAAGGGAAACAGAGATGGAAAGTTGTATGAGAGGGTGGGCAGTAGGAGGGTCATGTCTAAGCGAGTCAAGGGAAGTATAAAACAAAATACATCATTTTCATATAGAAAGTGCATAATATGCTCTTTGGAAGAACTTAAAATCAGGCAAAATGGCTTATATTAACTTATATTTGCAATATTTCATATTGGGATCCGCCATGTTTATTTGTATTCATCTGCTTCTAAAATGCAGGATTTCAACTTCTTCAATTGATATGTGGTAATCCAGTTAAGTACAGTATACAACCTTTTACCCAAGATCTTGTCTAAGTCTTCAAAATAGCATACTGTACATGCAGGATCTTAAAAGACTACTATAGATATCAAGTATCAGACTTATAGCATGTACTTGAAGAACTTGACTTAATAATGTTTTTACAACATTTTAAATAAAAAAATACTTTAATGGCTTACATACTCAATAATTAAAATGTTTAATGTTTAATCATTGTCCTATATATTTGCTTTAATGGCTAATAATATTAGAAGTGAGATAAGACAGGAGAATAAAATCATGTTCCATGGGGGATTCCACCATTTACTGCTGGTCTGCCTGCATCTTGAGCGGAGGGGGATTCCACTGGGGCTTAATCTTTTATTTAGTTCTATTGTCAAGGGACTATTTAATTTCAACAAAAAGTTTGTTTTATTCCCAGCATATTTAGAAATCTAGGAGGAATGGGAACAGCCTTTTATTAAGATCTGTATTCAGGTTTGTTGAAAGACTGATACTGTAAATAGATTGAATAAAAGAGTAAGCCCCAGTGGAATACCGCTCCTCTCAAGATCCAGACAGACAAGATGGAATGCTCCTTTACACAAGCTGAGGCAGCTACATTTTTTTTACAATTTTTTTTTTCTCCTGGTTTACCACACTTCTAATATTGTTAGTATTTTTCATATTTAAAAAAAAAAAAGGTTTTCCCATACTGTATAGGCTATTTAATGGTCCATTAATGACAGAAGTGTCACCATCCTTCCCTTAGTTAGGATGAGTCCGGCATGGCACTGACAAGATATGCCATAGGATAATGCAGCATGTGCATTAAAATAAAAGAATTTATAGTATTTCACGTCTGAAAAGCAACATTTGCATGTGTGCCTCAGACGAGAAGAATGATTGCTGTAATTGTAAGTCTCCTATAATAAAGATATAAAAGACAGCTGGGAAGATTCTTTGTACATTGGCAAACTATTCCATGCACATTCTTTTTGGAGATCTTCCAGTATACAATTTTTCAAGGAATAATTTCTATATTTAAAAAAAAAAAAAATCAATAATATTTGGTAAATGACCATTACTAATTCCGGTTAAAAGCGAGAATGAATTATTAAAATGAAATGTAAAATTAGTACCCACCGCTGTGTCTTCAAACCACTGCACAGTGATAATAAGGGCTGATGTGTAACATATGCTGGTTGCGAGCATTTAATAAAGTATTCTTTCTTATCTTTTGGCAGAGATAAATTATATTTTAATGACGTGTCATTTTGATGCAGTTAATCTTAATGCTCAGCTGTGGCTGGCAATGCTCTTTTGACTCTTTCTTTGTTTTGCAGATACTGTAAATTAATTAAACATTGCAATTCTTTTTCGATTTCTGTTGTAGCAACTGACCTGTAATCAAATTGTTTGTGTGCCTGCTTTTAGCAGTACAGCTTACCAGATGACATGTTTTTTCCCCATCCACTTTTAGGTTCAGTTTTAAATTTTAATGTCCTGTCAGCGCTATGCGTTGACTTATTGCTCACATGCAGCACGCTCTGTATACAGCCGCAAAGGGAGAAACTACAAGATGGCCTAAAATACTTGATTTGTGTTTTTTCAAGAACAATGCAAGATGCATTTGAGCAGAAGTCATAGCTTAGGATTTATGAAACAGAATAGGTCAGATTATATTTCACTTTCTGTATATGTCAAAAAATTCCTAACAAACTGAACTTCTATTTGTCAGAACTGTTCATTTTACAGGTTATCAGATGGAAACACGGAAACAAACTTTTACAAATCTCTGCAGGGTTTGTTTGACCTTTTGATTTAGATTTCAAGTTGACAGTGCTATACATAGCAGCATGTTTACTAAGCCACATCCACCCTGAAATGTGAAAAGTCCTACATGTAGTTCATTTAAAAGAACATGCTTAAATGGATTTTACTTTATGAGTTCTCAAAAGTCAAGGCAATTTTTTTTATATTGACTGTAACTAAAGCATGTGTCTAACTGGGTTATTTTTCAACATATTATCAACAGTAGTGTGATTGTCCTGCTTCTGTTTTACCATTTCTCATCAAAATGCGATATTGGTGTCATTTTTGTACCCCCTGTCACCAGATGGGCAGCACATTCAATATCAGAGGTGATTTTACTTACTAAAGTACACTTTTTGTTTTAATTATAATGAATATAAACAGTGATGCTGATGTTTAGTAATTATTTTATTATGAGGATTTGAAGGTAGGCGATATTCTGGTGGAGTGATAGTAAGGACATTTTCAGATTATTGGATAATTCCAACAGGTCTTGTTATTATTCAGCAAAATCAGCATATTGTTACTTATTGAGCAGAGGTTGTTTATTCCCAGCTAGTCATTTATTACTAGAGTTAGCAGATAAGACTACATGAAATGCTGTAGCCTATTGAAGCTCAGATAGTAGTTATTGACTCCATATTTGGATGTTTTTGTCAAATTAATGAATTGTCATACCTTTCAACTGTTTGTCTTGAGGAGGTATAATCACTATTTTAAAGAGTCCCTCTTTGTCTTCCAAACATTCCTCATTTCATGGAGCACTGTAGTACATTTATAAGTAAAGCTCATATGTTTGTATGTTGCATATAGACTATTGAAAAACTGTATGCAGTTTAAAATACATTGTAATTAATATTCTCTCTTACTTTTCCCCTCAAGCTGAACTGCTTATCTCCTCCTACCTGTGTCTATCAGGGGGGCATGGCCAGCTCTTACTGGAAGCTAGACTAAAAAAAAAATCTGACCAGTCAGTCACTGGTTCAGACTGAGCATGCTCAGTAAAAGGGACGGGGCTATGATGGGCCATAAACTATTGGGGCAGATGTCAGTAGGTTATAAAACAGCTGTTACCTCTGAAGAATAATATATATATATTTTTTTTTACTGCATCCTGTTTTTAATAGTTTATGCCCAGCAAACGAACACATGAGCGTTACGTATAAATGCATTACAGTGCTCCTCTAAAAATCAAACCCTGTTTTCCAGCCTTTATCATGGCCCCAGTTTCTCCCATTCCTCGCTCTATTGTCTTGCAAGGTCTAGGAGAATGATAGAAGTTTGAAGTGTTGCTTCTACAGAAATATGTTATTATAGAGCATATTAAACTTAGTTTATACATAGTACTGACTACAAGTAAAACAACCTAATAGTGCAGAAAGTTTAAAAAATATTTGTCCATCGTTGACCATTTCAAATGCATTGATATCTTCATATAGAACAGAATAGTCTTAAATTATTCTTGATCCAAAATAAAACTTCTACAGGATATTGAGTATCCGACATTACAAATTTACATGGAAAACATAAGAAGTTATATATTTTTCTCCCCTGTTTACTTTACCCCATTGTGAAACTAAACTTTGACATATAGAACAATTGATTATTTCTTTTTTAGAGAAATATCTTTACCTTAATATAGATATGATATATGTCTCAGGTTACTGCATACAAGGGAGCCTATATTTCTATATGGCATACAGAATTTATGTCATCCCACTTTAGCTTTATATAAGGTGACAGTTCTGCTGCTTTGTGTACTTCTGGTGCAATTCATAATGCAATAGCAAAGAGAATATATTTGTTTATACATATACATAATTTAGTATATTTCCTATAAGGCAGAAATCTCTCTGAGATTTAAAGAAGTTGACATATGTGCCACAGCTCTTCCAAGAAACACATTACAGTGATTGTATTGTGAATTTCACATGGATTTACCCACGCAATACTTACACAGCTATATTGTTTTGTCCGTTCAATCACTAGTTCCTGTTATGTTGCTCGCTAAATAAAACCATTACCTTCCTGTTACTGTAACAGCCACAGAAGCAGGAATTCTATAAAAACTATTTTTAATCCATATATATGGTTCAGCCCAATTTCTATCCCCTTAATTAAGAACAATTTGGAGCACGTCACATGTAAAGATCTCCTAAAAGAATGTTGAAAGTACATGCATTTTCACTGAAAATTCTATAAAGTCTGTGTTTACACGAGTCACTGACATGCCCACTCCCATACATCCAATTTCAGCTCTGTGTAGTGAGCAGAAGAAAAAAAGTTAACCCTCAACAAATCAATCTGTGCAGAGCATGGCATGCTAGAATTACCTAAACAGATCAGTTGTTGGTTAACTATTGAGTGCATTCCTGAGTTAAGGGAAAAACTGCTATCAATAAGTATCCTCACTCTGCGCTGTGTCTCTCTGTTATTAATCCTGAAACTGCCAGTAGGCAGGATACACTGTGTTTGTAACATATTTAAAACTTTAGATTTGTAGCTGTTATTAGTATAATTAAAAAATATAGATCATATTACCATACAATCTTGTGCTCTCTCACACCATGAAGAGCACTTACAGTGAGGAAAATGGCCCTTTAAGGTATGTCTGGGCTTTGCACTGACTGAGGTATATATTTCAACAGAGAAATCGGTGTCTCCTTATAGAATGTTTGGCTGTACCTGATATAGCCCAATCAGAGTTTGGACATTGTTGTGGGTTGTATGGGGATTAACAATATAATGGGGATTAACCACTATAATTTTATTCCAAAAAATACATTTGTATGGTTTATAAATTGTTGTTTTAAATTGATGATAGAAAAAGGACCATCTTTCAACGTGTCTCACATTTAACTCCGTTTAATAAATATTATCCTCTACCATAGGAAAATAAACAGGAATTAACAGAGTTTGTAAAAGATTATAATCATCCACCCCATATTAATTTTAAATATGATTAACACTAGTAAAATTGATGATTTCCTATTTTTTTTAAGTGCATTACTAATATTATTTTGCAGCTGCTCTTTTGTTTGCTTGTTTGTTAAGAAAATCATCCACCTGGACTCATGTGGATGAATAAGCAAGTCTTCATTTTCCCTCAGGTGCCAGCCTTTTCTCCTTGAAACCATTAGTTCAAGTGATGCCGTTTTTATCAGATGAATTAGCATGCAGTATATTTAAACACAATAATTCATTTTTTATTTGGGCAATAACTAAAAGTGTATTTTGTAATAATTACAGTGAGACAATGTCATGTTTCATATTAAAATATTTTGACATTGATTCTGGAAGATAATCTGTAGGGAGCAGGGATTTATAGGCTTGGGATGCTGAGTGTGTAAGTGGGACACACATCAGGGGGATTGTTCTTTAAATTGGAAAGATACCAGTTAATCCAGAAATTATCATTTTAAATTATCTTATTAATACAGAGAATAATATAACATTTAGTTGTAAGGCAAATGCATTGAACACAAACATAGAGCTCCTAGCCAACATCGTCATTTGAAAGATGGTGTAGCACCTATTCCAGGAATTACAAATAATATATAACTGGATATTCGCTGTAGGGTATAATAAAGATGTTATGAGAATATTTATTAATTAATTTTATGCTCCACTCAATCAATATTAAGAATAACACCAAATGTTATTATAAAACAAACACATTAAAGGGGCATGGAACACAATTCCTTTTTCCATGCATTTAAAAGAGCAGCTTTAAACATTATCAAAGTTGTATTGTGCATGGACAAATATTACATTTAAACTTAAGGGAACCTAACTGGAAATGCACAAAGTAATGCCTCTATTTAATTGTCAAAATCACAATTACTGGAGCCCGTAATGGAGCCGGTAAATGTTACTGATATTTAATTGGCTTCTTTTAACTATTCGCATTTTAATTGCGAGTTACAGGCTCAAAAGCAATGAGGCTGTCAAAAACATCACTCCATCCTATCTCCTACCTTGATGTTTCAAGCCCGCTAATGTTACGTTACTAGTGCTAAAGTTACTAGTACTAAAATCCATATTTAATTGCAACAATTCAACAAGCCCGCAATCGCCTTCAAACCCGTAAATGGCAAATGTATAAAAAATCCTATGAGTACTAAATAGGACTCGCAAGTGGGTTAAACACCTGTTCATAACACTGCAAAAGCAAATATAAACACACTACTGTACTTTAAAAATACTGGGAAAGCAATGAAAGACATTATAATTAATTGCACAAAAGTCTCAAGCTCTCAAATGTGCAATCATTTTTTAATGATCCCAGGAATCAAGGTGTTATTACATATCAGGCCACCCAAGTGGACTAGATGATTTATACATTTTTATTGATATATACATTTCTGGATGCGAGTCTGATTGCAAATCGGACTTCTAAACACAAATTAATTGTAGTATAAATTCCATGTTTTACTGACGTCATGATAATGGTCTCATTTACCATTTAGCTCTGTCTATATTGTAACTTACGGGCTTGCTTACTTGATCATGCCCTGAAATGCTATGTATAGGTTCATGGTTTGGTTGTGGTGCCTTTGAGCATATAAATGCGGGCTTGAGTCAATTAAATACATCTGTAACTGTGACAAATTTCTAACTCGTAGACATACAGGCGGCGCGAAGGTAATTACGGGCTTGGAATTAAATGGGGCCTATGTCAGTAGATGTAATCGGTAGACAAGTATGAGTCATACATCTATATTACTGCGCATTGGCTATCAGGGACAAGTACCAGATCAGTTACTCATTTGAATCTGTTTTTTTCTGCTTGAGAGCATCATTTGAAAAATGAAAACACACAGTAGTACATTATTAAATACCGTCTTTCAGATGCAAAAAAAAAATGCTTTTAATGTCCCTTTAAAGATGTGTATGTGTTACAAATAACAGCATCGCTTGCATTTTGTGTACATCGTTGTATCCTATAATAACATCTACTTTCTGATGCCCTTCCAAGGCTTTATTGCTAAGAACCATCATTTCCAATAAGCATGTCATTAAAGGCAAGGGAATCAAAGCGTTGAAGAACATAGCCAAATAAAATGTAATGTTCTATCTCCAGGACCTGTGCTAGCAGTGAGACTGAAAGCGAGGCCGGAGATTTTATGGATCAGCAGTACGACGACCTTAACAATAAAATGAACTCCGTCACAGATCCCACGGGCTTCCTGCGCATGGTTAGCAGAAACAACACCTTCAACAGGTACGGTGGAATTGATTGAAATTGTGCAATATGTATTTTTTATGTCAATTCTTTAAAGGCATGTGGAGCATAACTTTTTTCAAGCATTTAAATGAACATTACATATTACAAAAGTTCTTTCTTTTATGAAAAATATTAAATAAAACCTGTTTAAAATTAATTGAAACTAACAGAAAATGCAGAGAGCATACTTTAGTCTGTTGATCTCATTGGTTGGCACAGGGCAAGCCCCCACTAGCAGTTAAGGTTTTTGTGCTCTGAAACCTTTGTTTGAAAAAAGAAAACATACCTCCATTCTTCCTTATTCTTTCCATGTCCCTTTAATGTGTATCATCATTTGCTTTAAAGAGGCATGACATTCATAAAATAGAGCAAAACATTGATGCATACTTGACTGCTTTATAAGTTTTATATCATCCAGTTAACTATTCTATTGTCAGTGTTGAGCTTCCTTAACTAGTCAGGTCCTGCAAGCACACTGCAAATGGAATGGCAATACACTCTGTTGCAATCAGTAAAAGCAAGATTATTAGTTTTGATTCTTTAGAAATTCTAGTCTAATAGAGAAAGATGTGACATTTACTATTGAAGTGAAGGCATAAGCATTTAGAGGGATCTTGTGATTTAGAGGGAGTGCTTTAAAAGCTAACCACTGCAGCATAATAGTGTAGAGTAGTTTTAATGACTTTAGTGGCTTTTTATATCAGATGTTAGATCATGTTTTGCACTAGGTTAAATAGTAGATAAGAACCAAATTCAATGGCAGTCACGGGTACTGATCACTGATCATCATGAATGTTTCATAGGCATGGCCGAATTACCCATTAGGCCAATTAGGCAGCCGCCCAGGGGCACATTCCTGTGATAGGCGCCACTTCTTAAAAAAAAAAATGATTCCTGGCTTTAAAAAAATTTTATGTTCCAGTTCATAGACTGGCTTCTAGGGGGTAACCACCTAGAACAAGACAGTTACAACAGGAAAGGGAACTTACACAAAATGGGTCCGTGCATAGCTTGCATACTCATTTGCAGGGGCTCCTCCACTTCACGGCCTAGAGGCTCAAAAAAGGTAGATACAGCCCTGTTCATAGGCATTCATAGCCATTTTATATCAAGTGCACGTTGATGTTGCCACTGTAAATACAATAATTACATAAACCAGCATGACTGACTGATTTCTTCAAGTATATATGGTTACTAGACGGGCAAACTTTTTTTATTTTATCCAAAGCAAAAAGGTTAAATTGCTATTGGAAAGGAATTAATTGATAACAGAGATATAGATATAGAGGAGAAGTATTTAGACATACAATCGGGTATTATTTGCAAGTGTTAGAGAGACATAATGGACTGTGTAATGTTGAAGAGCGGCATGCTATCCAGACAACAGGCTGGGGGTAGCATGGAACATGTGATAGGTCCCCTTGTGGCCTCTGGGCTACTTGTTGCCCATCACTGCCCTACAATGTGCCAAAGTGCAATGTCACAAATTGGCAATACTAGTTTTTCCTACACTCCTCTCGGAATCATGGTCTCGCCATTTAAAATACATGTGTATGAAGAAACAAAAATGTATATGAAAAATCTGAGGTCACACATAGGCAGGAAAAAGGTAAAAAATTAGGTTTTAATATAAAAATAAGATATGCCTGTGTTGGTTCTTGGAGACATCCATGATACCTTGGTGAGGGTTGCAGTTATTTTTGCAAGCTGAATGCTTCCTCTCATGCATGGTGAAAGGGAGTAGGAATCAATTACCAAATGGGCCAGTGATAAAAAAAAAAAAAAAAAAAACTTTCCTTCCTCTCCTCCGTCACTCCACTATTAGGGCCTCATTCAACTGCTATTTGGCCAATTGAATAGGGCTCTAAATAAGCACATAGCATATATTTTTTAAAGAAGTTTTTAGTTAGTGAAAACCTTGCTTTTGGATAGATGCTTACTACCTAAAAACTTCTTTAAAAACATTTGTTATGTGCTTATTTAGAGCCCTATTCAATTGGCCAAACTGCAATTGATTGAGGGCCTTAGTAGATAAGAACATTCCAACAGGCTCCAAACTATCATGATATGGTCAAGTCAGACAAGATTAAAAACATTAGAATTATAATGCTCAAACATTAAAATATATTTATCAACGGGCTTATGTATGAATCATTCACAGTTTTTATTGTCTTTCAGCAAATTGAAATGCAACTTTTTTTAAATATAATCATTGGTCAAAGAGCGATCAGTTTTTTTCACTGTACATAAAAACTGAAAGGTAGAATATGACGGGAACTACTTGTCCAATTTATAATTATATACTGTTCGCTCTTTCATTTAAGCCCCAATTTTTGTCTAATATAATTTTCTGTTTTAGCAGGAGACTTAAGATAATTAGCTGATTTTCATTATTATTAATCAACTAAATATTTGCTGTCTCCAGTGAAATATTCTGTTACTTCAGCTTCACTTAAAATGATAATATCATGGCAACTGATTAACTAATTAACTGTTCACCTGCTTGTGTCCGTATGAGGCTCATTAATTTATACATTAATTGTGGTCGTGCTTAAGAGATGGCTTAGTTGTTTCTAGCATCATTAGTCAAATGTGTGTCTGCTGTACATGGTCGTAGTCTGCTGATCTACCCTTGGTACTGCTCTTATATGTGGGAGATCTGTGCTCCATTAAATTTCATTGCTCTCTGATATATCGCACTAACATTTATGTTTAATAGAGATACCTGTCAACAAAATTATCCATGTCTTACAGCAGTTTTTTTTGTGGTCCTTGGTTAACTGGGGGAGTGGGAATCTTGGAAACAAGGATGTATTTATGCAATGATCAACTAGGTTAAAGCCTAGAGAGACGCACAGAAAGCAATCATCTAGGAATTTAGAATGCTGTAGATTTCCTCTATAGGGTAAGAAACCAATATTGTATTGAAAACTTGATTTTTATAGGGCCAAAGTGGTTTAGGAAAATATTTCATATATGTGTATAGTCTGTTGTTTAGTCATTCAGTCGCGTCCGACTCTCCATGAACCACACACATTTATCATTATGTCTCTGGTCGTACTCATCCATAAGATTATTTTGGCATATATACTGTAGTGGGTTGCCAATTACTTCTCCAGTCGACCGCTATTTGTCTTACCGCTCTGCTATGACCTGCCCATCTTGGGTGACACTACATGGTATAGCTCATAGCTTCTTTGAAGTACTCAAACCCCATCCCCATGACAAGGTAGTGATCCAGAAGGGGAATATATACACATGTGTAATTGCAGTGCTCTGCCCATTTGTGTGCTATTCAGTAGAAGAAAGGAAGAATTCTAGCCTCATTACTGTATGAGTTAGCCCTTCCCCTGGATATGTGATTTGCCCTCCAAAGTATTGCTTTCAGTGCACACTACAGTCCTTCATCAGGAAAGATCACATGCATGGCAGCCCCTAGACACAAGTGAGTCACTAAAATGTTTTTATGCTCTTGGTTTATACAGTATGCTGTTAATTATGTTAGATACTTTACAAATATGTCAACCATTTCATAAGTTACATTGATCATTTAATACCATTTAGTTAACCATTTCCTAAGCAACTGTGATCATTGAATGCCATTTAATTAAAAAGTTTGACTTTTTCCATTTGTTTGGTATCTGCAAGAAGAAAGCATATACATTTACACAACCAGGGGACTCTTTTCAGCAGTAATTATGCTGAAAATCACAATTGCTGTTTTTGTGAATCAATTGCTCTGCAAACATTTTTAGGACTTGCTGCTTGTCTGAGATCTTCTACAGACGTCATTTCTCATGTCATAATGGAACAAATAGATAGTGTTATGTAAGACATATGGCGGGCAGTGGTCATATTTGTTTTGGTTTTTGGTCTTTTTTTGGATGGTCACAATGCCGTTCTCATGACAGCCTTTCGTTACGCATCAATTTTCCTTTATGTGGTATCAACCACTTCCTCTCTTTAATTTTACACTATGACTCCTTCCCATAACTGAAAAATGGTGACTGTCAGAAACATTTTTGTAATGGATATATATATATATAATTTTAATAAACTTAGAAGTATTTGCTCCACAAGGATTGGGTTCCCTAACATTTGTTGAGTGTAACTCTAGGTTCCATTAAGTGTCTTCAGAGGTTTCATTAGAAAACTACACCAAAATGCTTATTTCTGTGAGAAACATAGAGTGGACAACAGGAAGGCATATGTTGGGGTATTGGGAGGGATTTGGGGTGCTTTGTAAAAATAGGTTGTTCTTTAGAGAGTTCCTGGGGAGGTATGGGCATGGGCAAGTTCTAATAATGATATTAATTACCCCAAAATAAACTGGTTAAATGAGACCAGCAGTTCAGGTTCTTGAGTACACTCAAGGATCATTATCTGGCCCAGGTTATACAAGAGCCTACTAGAAATGAGGCTATCTTGGATTTAGTAATCACAAATAATATTGATATAGTATCAAATGTTGGAATAGGGCAACATTTGGGAAACAGTGATCACAGCAAAGTCTCATTTGAGATTGAATAAAAAAAAAAACTTTAAGGGGCCAACAAAAACTCTCAATTTTAAAAGGGCAGATTTTAAGGGCAGTGATACAAAGTATAGACTGGGACAGAGAACTGATAGGTAAAAATACTGAACATAAATGGACAACATTTAAATCCTTACTAAATATACATACACATCGGCATATACCGTGTGAGAATAAAAGTAAAAGGAGTAAATCCCATCCAATGTGGCTTAATAATGATTTAAAGATCAAGATGCGGAGTAAAAAAACAGGCATTTAAATTATACAAACAAGAGGGGACAGAGACTGCTTTACAGGAATACAAGGAAATCAACAAGGCTTGCAAAAGGGCGATTAGACTGGCTAAAATAGAAAATAAAAAATGAGTTGCAAAATTGAGTAAGACTAACCCTAAAATATTTTTTAAGTATATTAATGGGAAGAAGGCGAGGAAGGAAGCTATAGGAACATTACAATAGGACACAGGCCGTCTGAAAATTAGTGACCAGGAGAAGGCAGATTAGCTAAATAATTTCTTTTCTTCGGTATACACAATGGAGATACCAGTGGTTGGGGCACTGCAACATAATGGGGCTACACTATTTTCACCGAATAATTGGTAAACGCAGGAAGTAATTCAAAAGAGGTTGGAAAAAATACATGTTAATAAAGCCCCGGGTCCTGATGGTCCTGAATACATCCAAGGGTACTGAGGGAACTGGGTTCTGTAATAGCCAAACCATTATATTAAATTTTTCAGGATTCACTCAACACAGGGTCTCTACCAGATTACTGGAGAGAAGCAGATGTGATACCTATATTTTAAAAGGGATCAAGAGCAAATCCGGGGAATTACAGACCAGTGATACTCCCTTCTGTAGAGGGAAAGCTTTTAGAAGGGTTAATAAGGGATAATATACAAGAATATGTCTATTTGAACAGGATTATAAGTAGGAGTCAACATGGATTTATCAACTCAGTGGATGTAGTCTTTTTGGATTTTGCAAAGGCTTTTGATACAGTGCCACATGGGAGACTATTGTGCAAACTAAGGTATACAGGAATTGCCGTAAATATCTGCTCATGGATTGAGAGCTGGCTAAATGGCAGGAAGCAAAGAGTTGTTGTAAATGGAACATACTCAGATTGGACTAATGTGGTAAGTGGGGTTCCTCAGGGTTCAGTATTAGGTCCTCTCCTTTTTAACATATTTATAATGACTTTGTGGGACTGGAAAGTAGTGTCTCCATTTTCAGTGATGACACAAAGTTGTACAAGGTAATTAAATCAGATAATGATGTACTTTTGCTCCAAAGGGATTTGCATAAAATTGAAGAATGGACATCTGAATGGCAGATGAAATTTAATAGGAATAAATGTAAAGTTGGGCATCTGGGAAGCAAAAATAAACATGCAATTTATAATCTTAATGGAGCAAATATAGGGGTATCAGATATTGAAAGGGATTTGGGAGTGCTTGTGGAAAACCACCTAGGTAACAGTGCTCAAAGCCAAGCAGCAGCTGCGAAGGCAAATAAAATATTAGCATGTATTAAGAAGGGTATAGAAGCCAGGGAAGCAAATATAATTCTGCCACTATACAAATCTCTAGTACGCCCTCATTTAGAATATGGAGTACAATTTTGGGCACCACTTCATAAAAATACATTTTAGAGCTGGAAAAGGTACAGAGAAGGGCAACAAAACTAATAAGGGGAATGGAGGGGCTAAGTTATGAAGAAAGACTAACCAAACTAAACATATTTTCTCTAGAAAAAAGGCATCTAAGAGGAGATATGATTACCTTATTTAAATACATCCAGGGTCAGTATAAAGATTTGTCAAGGGAGGTTTTTGTGCCAAGAGGTTTTCAAATGACAAGAGGACATCCCTTGAGGTTAGAAATAAAAAGATTCCACCTTAAAGAAAGAAAAGGGTTCTTCACAGTAAGGATGGTTAATCTGTGGAATTCTCTACCAGAGGAGGTGTGACAGCGGAATCGATAGATAACTTTAAAAGGGGACTGGATTTATTTCTAATTAAGAGGGAATTCAAGGTTATCCTGGATAATTAGAGAGAGAGCATTGATCCAGGAGTATTGGTCAGGAAAGATTTTTTTTTTTTCCCTTTGAGACGGTTGGCTAAGATTCACTTTTTTTTCTGTTTGCCTTCCTCTGGATCAATTAATTATTAATAAAAAAAAAAAAGCTAATTGCTGATTGATAATTAATTACCAATTAATTAACAACTAATCCACATATTGCAGATCAGAGGGGATCTTAAAAAGTTGAACTTGATGGACTGAAAGTCTTTTTTCAACCTCAATTACTATGTAACTATGTAAGTTATACGTCACTGGGTTCCGCTGGACTCTACTTGACATCATAGGATTCCGCGGGACTCTACTGGACATCATGGGGTTCTGTGGGACTTTTCTTGATATCATGGGGTTCCACCAAGTGCAAACACTTCCCTAATCATTAGACTACTTTTGCATATTCATTTATACATTTACAGTTAGGAATACAATATCTAAAACCTTAGAATATTGATATGTAAATATTGTATGTAAGTTATACCGGAAGTTTGTAGTTTGGTGCTTTACTTATGTATTAAGCATCATGGTGCTACAATGCTCAGCTACCTTATTCACCCAAGAATTATTGACTCTCAATTTAACACCACAGGATTTCCATGGGAAATATTAGACTGTGTATCTCTGTAGTTTAATGGGAAATGTTTTGATAGTAATTTTCTCTTTCCTGAGCAGCAGATGCATAAAACAATGTTTTAGTATCCAGCTGTGTGGGATGGGAACCAATAAAGCAGCTGCTGGATTCAAATATGTTAGGATTAGATACAGAGTTCTCTGAGCATTAAAAACGGTATCCTGATAAAGTTTATTGTCTATTTTCAATATGTTGTGAACTGGGATTTAGTGCAGATGAATGGAACTGGCCTCTTTCCAAAACAAGGAACGGATTAACTTATTATTTAGCAGTAAGTAAAATGGACGGGCTAAATAAGAGTGCTTTATGTCTGTTTTTGATACAGAAAACAAGGACATATATCCAGTTATTATGCCTCGCTGTGAAGATCACATTCCATATTGAAAACAAGTGTACATGAAAATGTAGAACTGGTATGGCAGTGCTGTAAAGGCATTTTATAGTATACATAGTCTTGTATAAGGGCTCCACCTAATTGACATCAGCAGGACATTGGCTAAGCAAATTCTCAACATTTTTCATACTGGGAACATTAGTTATATTAAAGTACCTAGTGCTCTTGTGATAAGTAGCTCAGCAGGAAATAACAAAAGTTAGCGAGACTCAGCTTCCTTCACATTAGTGATAATGTATGTTTTTGCCCTCACATTAAACATGTTCATTTGTCATGACTTCAAAGATCACGTTAGCACATTAATATGAACGTATCTTAAAGCAGGGGTGAGGACCTTTATGCTATCAAGTGCCACAAATTCAAAAAAACTGAAACATTGTTGGCCATTGAGCCATAAGAATCAATCCATTGGTGGTCATATACACAAAAACTATGGGCTCCATTCAATTCGAGACTCGCAACTCGATCTCAGACAGGCGAATGTCTACGAGTGTGTTGCCGTCTCCCGTTGGGCTCCGATTGCGATGCTATTGTATTGCTCAGGTCCGCAAGTTACGAGCCCAAAGCCAAGACCGTAAACCATGCACTGTTTCGGAGCCCTTCAGGGCGGGAACATGATCAAATCAGCTAATAGGAAATTAGACTGTCAGTATTACGGCAGTAAAACATGGAGGTTACATGTCATTTAACTAGGTTTGGGAGTCCGATATGAGATCAGACTCGCAAACCAGCAAAATAAAGAATTTCGAAAATGAATGCCATTACTGTTCTAGTCCATATGGGTGGCCTGATATGTATTAACTCATTAATACCCGAGATCGATTTAACCCCGAAATGAAACATAAAATATAAATCTGATTTCTTGCCGATTTGCGACCTTGAGACTGTTGTGCAATTAATTCTAATGTATATCATCGCTTTCCGAGTTATTTACAGTACAGTATTGATTTTTTATTTGCATTTACAGTGCTGCAAATAGGTGTTTAACCCCCTTACAAGTCCTCTCTAGAACTCGTAGGATTTTCTTCTTCATTTGCCGTTTACGGGTGTGAATATATTTGCGGGCTCTGGGGAAATTGAGAAATTGAATAGCGATTTGAGATTTTAGCCTTTGCAAAAGTGTAAGATCAAAGGCTTCTGGAGGCTGGAACTTACAAGTTTAACCATCGGCATTTTTTCAAGCCTGTAACTCGGAAGACGTTTTGTGACCGCAAAAAGACGCCAATTGAATAGCAAAATAGCTTGCGACCTCACTTACGGGCTACAGGATCTCAAAATTGCTCAATTGAATGCATCCCTATGTCTTTAAGTATTTAATAATCTTCCATAGTTTTTGTAGAGAGTTAGCTAAGCATGCTTTTGCTTGTTGCAAAAGAGTTCACCCATAATTATGTGTGTCCCTTGGTGAATAGCTGATTGGCCAGTGAGCATGAGTCTATTATCATTGCTCTCTGGTGTACAGCCATATTACTTATTAAGCTGCACCTAACCTACAAATTTCTTAAGAAGTGCCAAATTCCACATGGATCCATGTAGACGGCCACACCAGACTAAAACCAACATTATATAATTTATACAAGATTCTGTGATATTGGAGGAGCATTTTCCACTTTACCTTACCAGACTATAAATGTTGCTATGTCTGTAGTCTAATGCTAAAGTTAAATAATAAAATTAAAAAAACAACATATAAGACACATATAAAGGAACCAAATATCACATGATGCAGTTTTGCTTTCCATTCTTTGTCTTCAAAACATGGCTGCCTGATAAACTCCATAAGCAGTTGTATTTCTTTTTATGTAGCGTGAGATCAGGAACATGGGGCTGCCACCGGGCAGAAAAAGACAAAATAATCTGTGCCTATTTGCACCAGAGATTTACATTTTCCCATAATTCTATTTTCTGTGCTATTCAACAATTTGCACTGTTTTCCTCCATTTTTACTGTGTAATAATACATGGAACCAATGTATAGAAAGATAACAATGAACTGCTGCACTGCAATTCATCTGTATAGCATTTAAACAGAACTCATGACTTCTTTATAAATATAAAGGAAGTAAAATTGTCCTGATGAAGACATATCTAACACAGCTGCGTTGCCGTTCCCTTTTTTCCCCTTGTAGACCCTAAGGATTTGGTTTAGGCATTTCTACCTCATAAGATAGATATTGAAGCAAACATTTAGCTTGCAATTTTTGGGATAAATCTACATTGGTGTTTATTCAATTACAGTATCTGGACTCAGCTGGCAAACATCTGCTGTTTATGTCCATGTAGACCAGATTTCACTGATGAATCTAACAACTAGATTAGCTGGAGGAAAGCCAGGTGTCTCTGGATGCTCAAATATCCAGCCGTTTGACGATGATGTGAACATTTTCATAAAGATATTTCACACATAATTATTTAATCACTTAATTTGTAAAAAAAGAAAAAAAAATGAAAAGTGCCGTTATCGCTCGTCTCCTTATGAAAACCTTCACTTAACGCACACTGTGCAATTATCCTTTTATCTCCTGTTCCCTATTTGAAAAGTCAAATTTGATATAAACTGGCCTGAGACCATATTAAGCCATGCTCCGATTAAGGATGGATGCAGTGGAGCTGACTGAGTCGTGCATTGATTTAAGTATCAAGATTTTAAGATCTTAATGAACGTGACTTGGATTTGTTGCAGCCCTATATTGGACAGATTCATCCAAGCAGTAAAAATGTATTTAAATTGTGTGCACATATTAAAAAATATGCACTTTATAGTATATTTAAAAGAGCATATCTAAACAATGCAATATATTTATTTGCTTGTAATCCATGTGCCAAAGTAACTTTTTGGGTGGGTTATGCATGGGCAAGTTACCATCTGATTGACAAGAAAGAGAAGAGAAGAAGAAGAGTCATATGTTTTCCCCATTATATTTCTTACTCATGGGTCTATTAGAAGTGTAGGACTAAACCTTAATGTTTCTCTTTTTTGTCAGGGTGGTGATGGTCTGTAAATATTATAGATTTTTTGACACGTACATTTTTTTCCACATTTTGCAAACTTACTGTTTCTCATCTTAACCTCTTCATATATACATGTACATAAGTAAACAAAGACTCTGGGGAAATTTACTAAGCATGTTCTCATCTGAGATACGGTGAGAGGGGCTTATGAGATGCGCTTGAAATGCTTCATAAACTCTACACTCTCCCCCCTCCCCTCTCTCTCTCTCTCTCTCTAAATAAATATATATATATATATATATATATATATATATATATATATATATATATATATATATATATATGTTGTTCCTAGGAGTAAAATAATGTGTTTCAAGAAACCTGATTCATAGAGAAACATTATACCTATGGAGTAACGAGTCCTGTAACTAGCGAGTTTCCAGTCTTGTAGGGTGCTTTGTTAAAAGATTGTAAGCTCAAAACAGGGCCCACCATTTTCTGCAGTTGTTAATATTGTATTTTTCCTTGTTCTTATCCCCTGTACAGCTCTACGGAATATGTTGGTGCTTTACAAATAAAAGTTAATAATAATGGAGAATATTTAATAGATGGTTTCAGTAATCTCTTGTGATAGATGCCACAGCATGGTCTACTACTTGCCATAGTCTGCATTATTGAGAGCAGGATGTATTAATCTGCAGAATTGGGCCCTTATTCAATTGCAATTTGGCCAATTGAATAGTGGTCTAAATAAGCACATAACATACTTTTTTAAAGAAGTTTTTAGTTAGTGAACATCTATCCGAAAGCAAGGTCTTCACTAACGAAAAACTTCTTTAAAAAAAATATGTTATGTGCTTATTTAGAGCCCTATTCAATTGGCCAAATCGCAATTGAATGAAAATCCATTTCAGATAAATCCACCAGGTTTAGTGCATGCTTACTAACAGTTGTAGCATATGCAATGCATGTTTAATGATAATATACACTTCAAAGTTAAGTACACTATAAATAACCTATTGAGTTGATGAACAGATCCCTGATCCCATTTTAGGTGTGACGTGTTCTGACTACAATATTACTGTTAAAGTAGTCTTGCAGGGTGTTGTATATTTTTTTCTCAATTTTCTGATTTTGCACTTACATTTAGAATACAAGGCTTTTCAAATGCTGTGAAATACATAACTTTTTCAGAGATACCAAGATTTATATCAACAAGCCATCTCTATCTCTACTTTCTTACTATTTTCAAATGCATAAATTTCTTCTTTTTGACAAGAGGTACAGATTTATATCCATGGACCAGCTATATATACTGTATACAGTATATAAAGCGTATCTCTGGCGTTGTGCTTTCCAAACCACTAGGATGTTTTAGCATAGCACACAGCACATTAGTAAGTGAATACCATCCTTATCTTCCACCACTCAGAAATGCAAGATCGGCAGCCACACGTGCTATGTTATGCTAGTTTTTAAGTTTGTGAAATTGTAATATTCTAGTTTCCTCTGTGAAATAAATATGCATGTCTATCTCTACTGTAAGTTACTTATTATTAAACGGTTATAGTATATATTACTCCAAACAGATAGCGGTGATGAAAGGCATATGGAAGGTTTCTGGATCTCACTAGGAATATAATGTACCAATGTATATTTTTACTTTCATGTATTTTATTTTATTAAGAAGTGTTAAAAAGCTCTGTTTTGCTGCCTAAAATCTTACAACTCTTCTCTCTGCAGCTCCTAGTAACCAATGAGTGGCAACATTCTGTAACATGCTACTTGAGAAAGGTCACTGGCAGGCTAATTTGAAGCATTGCACTTCGTTGTAATTTTAGGTAGAAAAAAACAGTTTTTAGGCACTTCTTAATAAAACAAAGTCCTTAAAAATATAGAGATAGAAATGTATATTATATTCCTAGTGAAATCCAGAGATGTTCCATGTCCCATTTAAGAGATATAAAATATAAAGATTTCTGAAAAACATTTCTTATTATCCATATATACCAACTTCAACTCCAAATAATAGAAATATTCTCCTCACCAACTGTGGCTAGGGAAATCAGTAACACATTGTGACAAAAGCAGAGGCAGAACTATATGTCTGTGGTCTCCTGTTACTTTGCTGAGGAGAAATGCCTGGGGCCTCATTCAATTGCGATTTGGCCAATTGAATACGGCTCTAAATAAGCACATAGCATATTTTTTTTAAAGAAGTTTTTAGTTCGTGAAAACCTTACTTTTAAAGAGATGCTTACTAACTAAAAACGTCTTAAAAAATATATGTTTTGTGCTTATTTAGAGCCCTATTCAATTGGCCAAATTGCAATTGAATGAGGCCCTGAATTAGCAGAAGAGGGCATATAAAGGCCTTTTGAATTGGCATATTTCTAATATGTTCTTATGAAAAACCTAATTTGATAATGTGCAAAATTATTTTAGAAAGAGTACAATAAATAAATACTGCCTATAATTATATACAATGTTCCTGAGAGGAATGTGAGGAACTGCGGATTCAGATATCATCTTTAATCAGTTCTGTTCAAGACTGCCATTCTAAATAGGTACTTGATAATCTAACTAGATATCAGAGTAACTACTAGTAGCATAACCCTCTTCCTCGGGTAGCAGGTCATGATATTAATAGAGTCTCCTAAATGTAAGATATTTTGTAAAAAGGCTCTTATGTTCATATTTTCATAGCTGTTATGTGATGTTAGTTTATTATGTATTATTATTTCTTAACCTAGCCAATTAAGCATTGCCAGTGCACATTAGTGGGCAAAATCCTACATACATACCCAGCACAACTCCGGTCTGTCCAGATGTCATATTTATTAGGTCATTATTAATAGTACTATTAGTAGTAATATTATGCTTTCAAGCAATAACGGGTGTTTTTTCTAACTTTTGTTGAAGCATCCCAGCATCCGATCTTGAACTTGTAGTCTTAAAAAATACCCAAGGAATTTGCTTTTAAATTCGGACAGATTGTCCCTCATTTCTTCCTATTTTTATCATCTGACTCATCCGAGTCAGTCAGATCAATAGATTTTGTCATATTGACATTAAGGGTGACCTTTATTTTTGAACCATTAACCTTGAAAGTCATGACTTCCAGAATCCAAAATGCCACACTTCCATTAGCTAATTACACATTTTTGAAGATAGCAGTAATATACTTAGATATAAAAAAATAAGAGCATTTCAATTATTGTATGATGTATAATGATATTGTTATGTAGATAATGTTTCCCAGAACTTGGCTCCTGACTATAAAGGTTCTTCTTTTAAAACATGAAATAATTTAATCATTTGTGTAATATTTATACCTGACCTCTTACATTTGAAAAACTGAGCTCTGGTACTCCTTCATCACATTTACTAGGGACTTGTACAGATATGGAACACAATTTCTAACATATTTATAGTGTTACAGTAAATGTTATAAAGTTTTAAACATAATTTAATTACTGTGCAATAGCAGCTTTTCATTTTTAGGTACCATCCTCTGACAGACCCAGACGTTGATGCCCAAGGTGCATGAAATGACTCACTTAATCTAGAGAATGAACTGGGGTAATATATTTCTTCATAGTACTCAATAAATAGCTGTGTAGCCTCTGATTTTCTAGATCGCTACCTTTTTGTGGTGAAGGGACTTGTGTACTTCAATGAAGCTGTGAGCTATACCATGTAGGGTCACCCAAGATGGGCAGGCCATAGCAGAGGGGTCAGGCAAATCATGGTCCACTGGAGAAGAAACTGGTAACCCACTCCAATATCTTTACCAAGAAAACCTTATAGATTGTAACAATTGTGCCTGTCATGCTGTAGTTCATATGGTCACGGAGAGTTGGGCACAACTGAATGACTAAACTACAACAAAACACCACTGATTAGCTACACCAGAAACTCCCAGTGTGCCAGAGGTCCAAAGAAAAGTTGCCTTTGAATAAAATGTAAAATGTAACAATTAATTCTTTAAAGAACATGTTTTTCACTCAAACAGTTTATGATATTCAAAACATGATATTTTAATTACATAGGGCCTCATTCAATTGCGATTTGGCCAATTGAATAGGCCTCTATATAAGCACATAGCATATTTTTTACAGAAGTTTTTAGCTAGTGAACTTCTATCCAAAAGCAAGGTCTTTGCTAACTAAAAACTTCTGTAAAAAAATATCCTATGTGCTTATATAGAGTCCTATTCAATTGGCCAAATCGCAATTGAATGAGGCTCATAGTACATCATTTATCAATTTAGTTTAACTAACCTTTTTCGGTAAATTTTCCCATAGAAAATAGATACTGCAGCCTTCATCAAACTGCATTGCAGCCACTGTAAAGATTAGCGAATCTAGGATTAAATATTTTTTTAAGTATTGCCATTACTTATCGCTGCAGTCATTATTTTTACTATAGCAGATACACGTCTGTCTAACGATCCAAGAATGTACATAATTTACCAGGTTACACATGTTTGAAAGCACAACCTGATACATACTATGAGCTTATACACAGATGTATCAGATGGGCCCAAAATAAGAGTCAGAAACATACAGAGCACACTGTATGCCAAGATCAATTACAGCATTTATTGAAACTGTAAGAATGAAATGAGTAAATAAATATAAATATGCAGATACAGCCAGTGTGTTGTATCAATACTTACAGTAGCATAATTGCATTATATTGATTAAAATCCTCAGTCAGTGCAAATTCCTAATTAATTTGCCAGTTTAATAAATATTTAAATACAGATTGCTACATTTAGTTTCAAACTAGTATATATATATATATATATATATATATATATATATATATATATATATTGTATCAGAGTAACAATTGAATTTATATACAGGAGAAGTTGAGCTAACAGTAATCTCAGAAATTATTGACATGACTGAGCCAACTTGCAATGATGTCCCTCATAATATAATGTACTAGTCACAAATGACGGGAAAATATTTTTTACTTCTGTTCACCCCTCCGTCTCTTTTCCCCCCTCTCCTGTTTCTCCTCCCCCCCCTCTCCTTTGTCTCTTGCCCCCTCTCCCTCCCCTGTGTCTATCCCCCTTCCTCCTCTCACTCCCCTCTGTCTCTCCCCCTTCCTACCTCTCACTCCCCTGTATCTCTTCCGCCCCTCTCCCTCCCCTGTGTCTCTCCCTCCCCTGTGTCTTCCCCCATATCTCCCTCCCTGTGTCTCCCCCCCCCCCCCCATTGCGCAACTCACAACTTGCGAGCGTTACACACAAACTCGCAATTACCACAACTATATATGTGATAATAAACAGCACCATGCCCAGGACGGCACCAGACATTATCAGGCATCTAGGTGACAAGTGATAGATGTGTGAAACCTCAAAGCCATTAGAGATGGATTATTGTATGGGAGAATGCCTGTTTCTCCCTTGCAACCTTTTCGGGTATTTAAGGATCCATAAAACCCCCAAATGGCTTTCATGGAACCCCATATGCTCTTTGCAGAAGACAACAATGATCATCCAAGGGTTTCAAAACCATTACACAAGATTCCCAAATGGCTCATGAGATATTAACATTTATCACATCACCACTAATTTTTCTTCAAAGACCATCTCTAGGATACAAAAGTTCACTTTCTTGTGGAACTCATGGAAAAATAGAACCATGGAAATCCATTGATCATCATTACCAGGAAACAATGATTTGCGATTTACTTTTCCTTTATACTGCGGAACCTACGTACAGTAGATCTTCTTTTATATTTTTGGACATGACTTATTCACCCACTTTGTGTACTTTTTGTCTCATAGACACCTCTTGTAGTTAATCAGTATATGCACATGCATTCCTCTTTATGGATAACAATGAGATGGCTTTCATCTAACCAGTCTCTAGACTGTTTAGTAAGTGTATGTCCATTATGGAATCAATTTATGATGAAAGTGTCAGGATATGACAGCCAATCTATGAGATTACTATAACGATGTTAGTCTGTTTAATGGCAAATAGATTTATTAAATGCAGTGGTTATTCAGAGTACAGTGCAATAGAGGAAGCCAGACAAGAGCAGCTTGACATTACCAATAATTGTGCTAGTTTCCCACTGACATACAGATGTGTTTAAACTTATTGATATTGTTTCCTTCAGTTTTCTGCAATATGATTTCTCAATGAGTTGAAGAAGCTGCTTCCTTACCATAGTAAGAAACATATACAACCTTGAGTAATATCCTGTATATACTCCTCGTTAACCCGGCACCTGCGGAGAGTCCCTATTGCCAGATACGTGTAGATTCTGGTTAATCAGTAGTCCCCAAATGTAAGGGTCTAAATGACCCTTAAACACTCCAAACCCCATGAAAATGCCTTTAAAAGGGCATTAGAACCTAAACTAAGCCATTTAGGCCCAGAAAAAAATCATCATTTTTTTTTGCAGTCTCGAACTTCGTATAGTGCTGGTTATGCCGGTTTAGCGGGAGTAAATTTAAAATGGGCAATTGATGCATGGAATTGAGGGCTCTACATCATAAACATAAAATGGTAAATCTTTATCTCAATTTTTCCATTTTCTAAATGCCGAATAATAGCCGTTCTCTTGTCTCTTATGGGATGGTGCAGTATGCCAGTGCACTGCTCATATTTTGTTCTCAATATAATTTAATTGAAGGTTGTAAAACCTTCAATTCTTTATAAACAGGAATTGCTGTCTAAAAAATCATTGCAGCCCACATGAACAACAAATAACTCAATTACCTTTTGATTTACTGTTATGTGCTGGTTTCTAGGGTGCTTTTTGGGAGATCAATACAACCATTCATTCAATGCCAATGCCCACTTGAAGTTCATGAAATAATCCGAATGGTAGCGTCCAACTACCTGACTAAATGTCTGACAGACTACCTGTCTTAGCCATTTATATTTGAAACATGTGAAGGGTTAAATTAAAGCTGCATAACGTACAGGAGAGACCAGTCATACCTTGGCATCAATGCTTACTGGTGGATTGGAGCACAATTATACAGCTGTATTAGTGCTCATTGACTCACAAGGAGAAGACCCATGCTAATTACAAAATAATGTGATACTCTATCAAATACCCCCATTACAGAGCAAAAAAAGATACACACGGACATGCAATAATCCTTTAATCCATCTGCTACCATGAAGAATAACAGAAACTTTGCAGTTAGAAATAATTCCACATTGGCTAATTTGCTACTTTCACAGATTATACACTATTAAAATGTAAAATAGGATCTACTTTGAATTTTCCTAAGTGTCCTTTGATTTTCTGTCCTTTATTCAAAAGAAATGTTTGTGGAACAGATTGTACTTTTAATTGGTAACAGGTTCCTTTGTGCTTTATGGAGTTAGACAATGTGTCCTTGTAGTGGTCTTTTTTATACAGTGCTTTGGAAATGTGATTTTCCTTTAATGACTTGACATATGCACCAGAATATTGTTTAATTAGTGGGTGGTCTGTGTGGCATTTAAGAAAAGAGCTAATTAGTGCACTGGCACATAGTCATTAAGATCTAAAAATTATGAAGAAAATGACGCATCTGTGTTGGTTGGTTACTATTTCACTTTAAGCAATGTTATAGAAGGCCAACCTGCACCATTTAATGGATACAGCACTTTTTGATTCAAATGTCAGAAAGAATATATAATGCACTAGCTATGCAATTATTAAACAGAATATTTCATTAAAAATGAAAACCTTTAGAAGCTATAAATCAAATCACAGAATTAGATATCCTTTAAGCATGTTAATCATGCGGAACTGGTATAAGATGGGAGCTGATAACTATAAAGCTGAAAATGTACTGGCAACACTAACCTCCTACAAAGCCGTGGAGCCCTCTATAAGCATATATCATGATGTCCTATTATACTGGAAAATGCCCGAACATCAGACTGCTGGGTGTGAATCTTGCACTCTATCTTATTCTTAGTTTGTAATTAAATGTGTATTTTTAAGTTTTTGTGTTTGCTGCTTTATAGGTAACAAAGATCTATAGAAACACACTCAGACAAAATTAATCTTGAGAAAGTTAGATAGATAGATAATGCATTTGAATAATAAGTCTCTCAAAAGCTTAATGGCAGGGGCGGAGCTACCAGTGGTGCAGGCGGTGCAATGCACCAGGGCCCTCTGGGGGGGGGGGGGGCTCAAAGCTGCGTAATTTGTTTTTGTATTTAATTTATTTTTGGTAGAGCATTTTTACTGAAGCTCCAAGTGGTGAAAGAGTGGAGCCGGTCACCATGCTGGGGTTGTGTATCAGGGAAGAGGTGAGAGAGAGAGGAGAGAGAGAGCAAAGGCCACTTGATAGATAAGTAAAGGGGGATGGGTTCTGTGAGGTTGGTGCTGAAAGGGGTTGGGTGCCATGTGGGGATGGATGCTGTGTGGGGATGGATGCTGAGAGGGGATTGCTGCTGACGTATACTGGATGCATGTAGGATTGGGTGCTAAAAGGGATGGGTGCTATGTGAAGATGGCTGCTGAGAGAGACTGGCTGATATATAGAGATAGTGTATGTATATATGTATGCTTCAGGCAGCCGAATGTAACAGAAGGGGAGCAGCTATGGAAATTGGTCTTGGGGAGCAACTATGGGAAAGATTCTTGGGGGGGGTGCAGTTATAGGAAGGAGTCAGAGAGGGGGATGTTATGGGAATGGATTTTGGGGAGGGGAACTGAGTGAGTTGGTACCTGGGGGGTAGCATAAAAAGTTGTTTACAACCCCCACTTGGAGGGGGCAATTTTTTTGCACCAGGGCCCTCCATTTTCTAGCTTTGCCACTGCTTACCTAAGTGTTTGTTAATATTAAAAATAGGGAAGCTTCCATATACCTTTAGTGCTAAATGAAACATCTGTATATATATATATATATATATATATATATATATATATATATATATATTTGTGACAAGTTGGCCATAAATTAGCTCCTTAGCTTTGCATTGCAATATGCAAGTACCACAGTTTGCATTTTGACTTTCATATTATTTCTTATTATTGTTTCATCTTGTGTAAAACAAATTTATATAGAGTACAGTATGTGAGCTGCAAAATGAGAAATCAGCAACCCAGCTGGATAAGAGCTAATGAAGAGGGGACATTATTATTTAAGTGCTTCTTCATTGCTTCTTTTTAATGTAGCTACTTGCATGCTGAGCTAATTTAGCACAAAATAACATATTAAATTGATATCTAAACAACTTTAAAATTAGTATTCCTCAGACATATATAGGAATTGACTGCTGTATCTTCTGTAGTTACCAGTACCTGCTCCTCATCGAGAAATGGTAATGGCATTTCTGAATTTTGTATAGCTGTTTACTGTTGTTAATTGCTCTTTACTGCATTGTCCAGGGCAAATATATGTTTATGGGTTGCAAATGTACCCTGCCACAGTAAATACGCATTCTACAACCGTGTTAGTCCATTGGAAGCTCTATCGCTCATCTACAATGAATTCATCATGGAACCGTAGGGTTACTGATAGAAGCATTGAGAAAAAACAAGGACCAAAACTGTGCCACAGAAATGTCATATTTATAGTGTGGTTAGATGAAGTGTCTGACTTGATAATGTGCATAATGTTTTAGAAATATTTAGGAAAATTATTATTTAATGTCATAATTTCATTTTAACTATTGCACTTAGTTTTGCTATAATAGCAGCAGACATTTTATCTTTGTTCCTATACGTTTTAGAGAGAACAGGAAGGACCATGGATTCAGATCGAAAGATTATCACTTTTAATTTACACTTTACAACAGGACTAAATAGCAGGTTCCAGTAGGATAACCATCGTCCTCAAGCTTGCAGTCCAAATTGGTATCAGCCATGTAATAAGCAGAATCCTCTAAAGTTTGGGTTTCTTTACAAAATATTTTATGATCAGAGCTTACCCAGATGCCAATGTTGTTAGTTTACTACATTATTCACAAAGATGTGATTTTTTGTTTTTCAAAACTACGCTGGTCTTTAATTAGCTAGAGAACTAACAATGATGTTTAGGATATCACAGATGACTTGAATCCTGGTACTTTGTATGAGTAATTGATACCCACCTCACTGGGAGTAGTTGTGTGGGCTTTGCAGGATGATAATGCTGCTTTCATGATTGTGATGAATGGTTGCAAGAGGATGAGGTGTGAAGAATTGTTCTGTGACCCTTGTCTGCTCTAAATAGGGTTTCAGATGGCTGCGCGTCCTTATCTACAAGGGCTTTAATAGGAAAATAAAACCCCATACTGAAATCATTTCAATTGGTTATTCATTAAATTATCATGTTGTGTGTTGCTAATGAGATTAATATAAAAAACACCAATTTATGCATTACTTAAACTCTTACAGACTCAACAAAATCTATCCACATCTATCTTGTTTATTATACTTTACATAGAGGACTGAATTTACATCTAAGGCATCCCAAGGTTATGGCTCCTCAGGTGCCAAATACCATCATCTTAGTGACATTACATGTGAATGTGCATCAGACCACCCACAAATATAACTCACCTGTTAAATCCTGCAGCCATATTGGCTATACATAGAACAAGGGTTAGTGGATTACAAAAATACCTTACATAGGGCCTCATTCAATTGCGATTTGGCCAATTGAATAGGGCTCTATATAAGCACAGAGCATTTTTTTTACAGAAGTTTTTAGTTAGTGAAGACCTTGCTTTTGGATAGAAGATCACTAACAAAGAAAGAAAAGTGAGGATTTGGATTTCCCTGGGTGTTTTCCACCCCAAATATACAGTGTACAAAATGGCGGGATAAATATGAACTAAATAAATTTTATTAAATACATGACAGCGACGTCTTTAAAAGCAAGGGATATTAAAAACACTAATAAGGGGAATAAAAAAAGGGCAGATGTAGGGAATAGCAAGTAACCCTGTAGCACTGATATTGTGCAATGTGGGACTCTAAAGTGAGTGGGTATTGCTATTCACACCTAGCGGGCAGGCCAAGATATTTACAAAAAATTCCCAGGGCAAAAAAGCCCTATAATATTATAAGTGATGTATATACAAAGCACCCTTATGCTGAAATGAATATCCTCCAAATATCTAGAGGATGACTTAAATAAAGCAATATTTTTGCAAAAACATAGGTAAAAAGATGCCTTACTGATAAACCTATTGTACTTTTATAAAGGTACCAAGAAGTTGTACCTATATAGGCAGAGTTTGCAAAAAGCTCAACTTGGAGCACAAATAAAGTTATCAAGAACAGCTATATATTACACAGCATAGGATTCAAGCTGTGTCTGTGTGCACAAATAAGTAACTAGCTGCCATATGGTACAAAAAGTACCTAGAGATGTGTGTGCAAAATGAAGGCTGTTCCCCAACTTAAAAGTCGTACAGGAGGTAATATCAGGTACTTGCAGACATATTATGTCACTAGTGGGATATAAGGGGCTTTAAGCTAGGCCATAACTGCAGCAGATTCGCGCTTCCTGGAAAGCTTGGCCGCTAGGTTTGCAACGCGCATGCGCACGTCTAACGTGATGACGTACGCAGCGTGGTTGCTAGGAGCCTGACGCGTTTCGACGTATCACGTCTTTGTCAAAGGGAAATTGTATAACGCTGTCTCTGAGAGCTTTATATAGGGAGCTGTCACCAAGGCAACATGAAAGTAGTACATGCATTGCTCGTAACGGGTCAAAAAAATAATGCAAATGGCATAAAAATTACGTTAGTATATACAAAAGGCCACTGAGATGGATGTTAAAACGCTAATGAAAACCAAAGCAATAGTATGGTATCAATGCATAGGTCATATAGACAAGTTGGGAAGGCTGGTAATAAGAAGTGTAGTGTGAAAGCTATAGCATTTAAATTATGTGAGTTAACAAAAATAAAAACAAAAAATGGTACCAAGGGTGAAAGGCCGTTATATAAATGAAAAGTAAGCTCCATTATATAATAAAGAGTGGGAGACCAAGAGACAAAATCTATATAAAAACTATATAAAGGGACTGAAGTCTCGAGGTGTTAAGTGATATAAGGTTCCAGGAAGCGCGAATCTGCTGCAGTTATGGCCTAGCTTAAAGCCCCTTATATCCCACTAGTGGCATAATATGTCTGCAAGTACCTGATATTACCTCCTGTACAACTTTCAAGTTGGGGAACAGCCTTCATTTTGCACACACATCTCTAGGTACTTTTTGTACCATATGGCAGCTAGTTACTTATTTGTGCACACAGACACAGCTTGAATCCTATGCTGTGTAATATATAGCTGTTCTTGATAACTTTATTTGTGCTCCAAGTTGAGCTTTTTGCAAACTCTGCCTATATAGGTACAACTTCTTGGTACCTTTATAAAAGTACAATAGGTTTATCAGTAAGGCATCTTTTTACCTATGTTTTTGCAAAAATATTGCTTTATTTAAGTCATCCTCTAGATATTTGGAGGATATTCATTTCAGCATAAGGGTGCTTTGTATATACATCACTTATAATATTATAGGGCTTTTTTGCCCTGGGATTTTTTTGTAAATATCTTGGCCTGCCCGCTAGGTGTGAATAGCAATACCCACTCACTTTAGAGTCCCACATTGCACAATATCAGTGCTACAGGGTTACTTGCTATTCCCTACATCTGCCCTCTTTTTATTCCCCTTATTAGTGTTTTTAATATCCCTTGCTTTTAAAGACGTCGCTGTCATGTATTTAATAAAATTTATTTAGTTCATATTTATCCCGCCATTTTGTACACTAGAAGATCACTAACTAAAAACTTCTGTAAAGAAATATGCTCTGTGCTTATATAGAGCCCTATTTAGTTGGCCAATTCGCAATTGAATGAGGCCCATAAGCTGGTTGGTGTGCTTGTGATTGCGAATTGCTGTTAAATTACCTGTTACAATATATTATAGCCATGGAGATTATTAAATAACAGACCTTGAAGAAATGTGTTTTCATAGTGATAAAAAAGTTGGCAAGGGATCATAACTGCTTTGAACTAAATTCATATACATTTTCTCAATATCCCCATAATTACTACACATTCAAGGCTCTAAAATGTAATTTTATATAGAATGAAATATGGTTCATAATTTAGCTCCTGTAATGTCCTCCATATTAGGAATGCAGAACAATGCTTTGTGTCTCTTAGACGTGGCTAAGAGGAAAGTCTAGATAAAGGCCATCAGTCTAAGAATTTGGAATGTCCTCTCCTTTACTCAATAAGGGCCTCATGCAAATGTCATTTGGCCAACTGAATAGGGCTCTATATAAGCACAGAGCATATTTTTTTACAGAAGTTTTTAGTTAGTGAAGAACTTGCTTTTGGATTGAAGTTCACTAACTAAAAACGTCTGTAAAAAAATATGCTCTGTGCTTATATAGAGCCCTATTCAATTGGCCAAATCGCAATTAGTATAAACAATGCTACTTAAAAATCGTTATTACAATGTAAATCCAATTTTTAAAGGACCACTGTGGCCTTAGCAAGTCAACTTCCTGAGATAGGAGGACATTTTGAATACACAAGAAATTTTTGTCTGCTCAATGGGAATGTGGCAGTTACATCTGCCACTGCTCTCATCAGGTGCAAGGGAAAACTCATTCGTTTACAAGGGCACACGCTTCTGAGAAAGTAACAGGCAGTAAGCAGCATACACAAAAAGTAAAATGGAGCTACACCGTAAAGAATAATTACACATATGAGATTCAAAATATAAAGGTTATATTTTTTGCTTTAGTATAGTTATTCAAAAAATAATACAGTTTTTGTTTTTAAGACAGTGGTCCTTTTTAAACGCACCATCCCTCTAATATTTTATATACAATGGGCCTCATTCGATTGAGATTTGGACAATTGAATAGGGCTCTATATAAGCACAGAGAATATTTATTTACAGAAGTTTTTAGTTAGTGAAGACCTTGCTTTTTGATAGACGTTCACTAACTAAAAACTTCTGTACAAAAAATATGCTGTGTGCTTATATAGAGACCTATTCAATTGGCCAAATCACAATTGAATGAGGCCCAATGTATTTGCTTTAAACATTTATATAAAGAACATACTCTTTATACACATAGCAAAGTAACATGATCTGTAGAACACATTTTTAAACCAGCTGTGTCCACACGCTACTGGATTTTCACACATATGCCGGAGATTTGAGTACTAAGATACCAACTGCAAAATGAAACATTATTTTTTTTTTCTTAAATATTACATTTTTGGGAAAAAGACATAAACTTCAGCTACGTTAGTTTCTGAACTTGACTGTGAAATTTGCTTTATTGAGTATATAATGCAGTAAAATGGATATCCATGTGTGAAATCGACTTCACAATGCCCTACTGAGTACAATAGAACAAAGTGATGTCAGCTTGGAGACTGCTTACAGTTCTTGTTCATCAGACTAATTTTAATCTAATATTTCTTGAAAACCGTCCAAGGTAAATGTCTGAAATGCATAAGATGTGAGGAGTATTTTGCAACTTGTATGGAAGTGGTTCACCTATCCTCACAAAGCCAGTGGTTATGAATTCGTCTCACCAACACTATTTTTTGTGCACTGCAGTTCATTTTGATATATTTCTCGGCAATGGCATTATTAAAGACATATTTAAGTTCCCTGGATTATGAATGCATCTGATAGAGGATAATCAGCAATGTATGAAAACATTTTTTTTTGCATGAAAAAATACCAAAATATTAAATTCACCCTGAGTTTATGAGTTAACCCCCCTTGAAATTCCCACAAAAATTAGCATAAAATTATTTTTCGCCAGTGACAGGCAGCTAATACATTGTTTTAATGTGATGGCAGTTTGTGCAGAATGGCATCATGGGATGTGTAGGCCACAGCACAAAAAAGCAACGAGGAGCCCAGACACTGATCTGTAGATCTCTGCATTGTGCTGCTGTTGGCTTAAAGGTTAGTATTGGGTCAAAATCCATACCCAAATGCAGTGTCTGTATTGGTAGGTACACTGTGCCTATGTAAGCAGTTCTGGGATGTGGAAAACAAGACAATGACTCAATGTAATGTGTGTGTCTGATATAAGCAGCATGTGTTAGATTAGAGAAAGTTACAAACAGGGAAACTTACATTTAAAGGGACATGGAACTCACATATATGCCTAGCATTAATTTAAAAGAGCAGGAATTGAAAATGTATTATTTTTTGTGCAATGAAAAATGTACATGATGTACTGTTAAAAAGCAGCTTAGCAGCCCAGTCAGCAGTGCTGTCTGACAAATTCTGATTTGGAAGTGTTATTATCATCCAATCTATTTTCCAGTAGTGAGTTATTTCTCCGTATGGCTCCATAACTCAACTGATGCAGTGCCCTGATTCACCCTCTTCCAAGAGTTTTTCAGTGCTTGTTTTTATCTTTATAAATATGTTGTAAACCAGCTTTTTCAGTGCATTCTAGATTTTACTTTTTGTATGTTGTTCTATTATTTAATATACGTTTTTCCTTAGAATTTCCATAATCAGTAGGAGGAATTTACTATGCACCTTACAATTTACTATGCACTATTTCCTATTGGGAAAAACAGACCTTCTCAACTCATCTCAGCCCTTCTCACATAAACTCAGGTGAGAAAATGCTTAGTAAATTCCCTCTAGTATATTTCGCAGGATCATCTCTGAGAACATCCTTCACACTAGGGAGTTCATGAAACTGAATGTGTTATTTTCCTTTTTTTAATTGATATTTTAAATTTAGTTTGAAATGAAAGTTTGTTATTTACATATTATTTGCTACTGATCCCATCTGATGCAGTAATGGTTATGAATATAAGCTGTAAAAACTTAATTAACAACCAAATATGTCTTATTTTGGTACCCAAAATGTTATGGCTGCTATGGGCTGGTTACTCAACATCTTCATTGGATATTCCATTCCAAAATCAATATTTTCTGGCATTAGCACTAAGATCCACTATTTTATGGTTGTAATGATAAAAAAGGAACAGAAAGTTCTGTAACTTTCTTAAATATGATATGTTTTATAACTAGAAGCAAAAAGTGCCAAAATTACATCACTGCAGAAAGTGTTCCCCAGATGTTAATTCAAAGATAGAAATATGAAAATGAAGCCAGATTTAAAATATAATTTTATTTATAGCTTTGTAATAATTGGTTCCTATCTAACAGCCTTATTAAATTGCGATTTGGCCAATTGAATAGGGCTCTATATAAGCACAGAGCATATTTTTTTACAAAAGTTCTTAGTGAAGACCTTGCTTTTGGATAGAAGGTCAGTAACTAAAAACTTCTGTAAAAAAAATATGCTCTGTGCTTATATAGAGCCCTATTCAATTGACCGCATTGCAATTTAATAAGGCTGTATTTATCTATCTACGTTAGGGCAGAATTATTAAATAGTAATTGATTGCTCAAACTGTACACCATGAAATTCTGCGCCAGATGATCTTCAAACTGTCTTTCCATGTCTATCTGCTGCCAACAACTTATTGACTGTAGGGACATTGAGAGCTCAGACTCATTTGGGATTTAGTAAACTGGACACCTCTGCTTTACCTTGCAACAAATCAAGTACAGTAAATATTATATCATTGCAGTATAAGTACTGGTAGCGTTTGATATGATTTCATATTTGTTTCCGCAATAAGTTTACTTTAGTAAGTGGTTAAGAGAGGAAAAAGTAAAGTGTTTACCAAAGTCATAGCTTTTTCTATCTGGATAAAATAGTCCAGTTTGTTTTATGGTATCTACTTGTTATAATTTCCAAACATTATTTTAGCTATATGATGTTATATAGACTTAGCTCACTGTAAATATGACCTGTGTTTGTATTGTCTTTTATTTGTTTAAGACGTTTTGAAGACATCAGGGATAATAAGACATGTGACTGAGACATATTGAGATGAAAGGTTTGTCTTTGCGCAGCTTAACATCTCAATGGGAAGGGAATGGTCAAGGACAAATGCAACAACTCAAGTACCAGGCAATTTTTTTTTAGAATTAGTTAAAGAGGATGGTATGGTATGTTAAGAGAGGGAGGTAGAAAAGGCAAGGTGGCTTTGAGAAAAGAGTGAAAAGAACTTAACAAAAGAAAGAGAGGAAGGAGAAAATGGGAGTGAGAAGGATATTTGAAATTGGGGGAGTATACTAATGGATCATGGGTGTTTACATGACTGCTATAGACAATGTTATGATTCAGCTCGAAGTGAGTTGTTTGTGAGCATTGTGAGTTATTGGAAGTGGGGAGTGTAATCTGCATCTACCATAAAAATCTAATTTCTCTGAAAGTACTAAACCTTACCACTACTTTATACTACTCTCAATGCTAAATATCAGCATTGCAATGGGTTCCTTTTATGTGCCTTGGGGGTCCGTAAAGACCACATGGTTATACACTAGATTACCTCAGGGGTCTTCAGGGAACCCAATGGTAATGGGTTAATTTTAAGGGCCCGAGGGGGCCATAGGGACGCCCATAAGGTTAATCTGCCCCACACCCAAAACCACAAGGGATACATGGAGGGGGTCTTGATGTCCCACCCAGGTGTTGAAGGCGGCTCATGGTGAATAGTGGGTTAGTGTAGTGTGTTCCAGTGAGGTAGCTATATTTTATTAAAATACTAGCGAATTGCCCGTCAAAAAATGACGGCAATGAAATTGTAAATGAGCTAATTCTGTTTTGTGTATAATAATCAAATATATAATACATTAATAAATGAATATACTTTACCTATTTTGAAGCATTGTGTTGAAGAGCTGGCCAATCTGTTTTGATGTTGCTGCAGCATTAGTGGTGTGGAGCTGCTGTGTAAGCGTGCTGAACGTGTGCACTGTGTAATAGTGTGCGTGTGCAAGACCAAACCGTTAGCGTAGTTGTGTACTTCCCCATTGTTCTAAAATGGCGGGTAATGTGTGGTATGCGTCTTGGCGGATTATCCGTAGGTGTTTTGTGGTGTTTTGCGTGTTTAGAGTGCTGTAGCCTCGTTTTCGTTTTGTTCGGCGGCCATTTTTTCTCTCGCTTAGAGAATTTTTGAGTGTCTAAACTCCTTTATTTTGAGTTAAATGAAGGTGTAACTTCATAATTTGAGGTCCTGGATGCCTCCTCTTCCTGCAGGTAAGCTTTTTATGTATGTGCTGTGTGTATTTATTGTGTTTTTCATTTTTTCCTGTCCGCGGGTTGCAGACGATTTTTGTGAGGTCGTAATGTGTCTCGTAGGTTGTTTGCGTTATGACGTGAAGTTTGCGATGGTCGCAGTTGCTGGCAAGGAGCGCCTGTTTGGCAAATTGAATAGGGCTCTATATAAGCACATAGCATATTTTTTTACAGAATTTTTTAGTTAGAAAACTTCTATCCAAAAGCAAGGTCTTCACTAACTAAAAACTTCTGTAAAAAAAAATGCTATGTGCTTATATAGAGCCCGATTCAATTGACCAAATCACATTTGAATGAGGCCCCTAGTGCTGGACCATGTTGATTTTTTTGTGTGCAGAGAATTAATCCCTAGAAACATAAAAATGATATGTGCAAATGGAGGTGAATATATATATGCAGCCGGAGTGGATCTACCAGTGGTGCAGCTGGTGCAGTGCACCAGGGCCCTCCTCTGGGGGGGGGGGGGCGTGTTGTGTAATTTTTTTTTTGCAATTAATTTGTATCTGTAGAGCAGGGGTCTGAAATTGGTGTGTGCCTGTTTAAATAAACACATTTCTACTGAAGCTCCAAGAGGTGGCAGTGTGGAGGAGTGTAGCGCACCAGGGATGTGTATCAGGGATAAAAAGTAAGAGAGCATGGGCTGCAAAGTATAGGGGCTATGGGTTCTGTGAGGGGGAGCAAAGGGTATAGGGATGTGTGGTTTGTGAACTTTTTTTGCACCAGGGCCCTCCATTCTCTGGCTTTGCCACTGTATGCAACTATAGTCTTTATTTGAGTTCTTGAATGCTCCTTATTTGACTATAAACTGTGTTTGCATTTAATAATAAACTGTGCATTTTTATAGATGTATAAAAGAGCCCTAGAAATGATTCTGCAGTATATTTTAGCAACCATGGTATAGAACATGACAGCAGAGAAAGCATAGTTGGAGATATATAGTGGAAGATGTAACATCATTTACAGGTTAGCAAGACTTATTGATGTAACCAAGATTTCTGTCTTTCCTCGTTAGTTTAGTTTTCTATTTGTGATATGGTTTGGCATAATATGTCAGTGGGTTTCCCATCCTCTGGATCTCTTCAAAGATATGTTTACCTTTAAGTATATTTGTCTTACATCATCTTTGAACAGAAGGCAGGCTTTTTTGAGATCTAGGAAGAAAAAAGATCCATCTTCAGTAATTGCTCTCACTAGCTGCGTGACTAAGGTTTGTTTAACATCTGGAAAGAATACACTGCATGTCCCAAGCACATTACATGGCAGTAAGACATATTTTTTTGTTAAGGCTGAGTACATCAGCTCTAAGAATTATTTTAGCACTAAAGATATATATTCAATAAGAGACCAAATGGCATTTCTCAGTATGTTGTAGGTGTCGAACTGGGCATAGAATTCAAAATTAGTAGTTGTAGGCATTGTTCTTCAAGAGGTGGTGCACATATTATTAGGCACAAAGCCTACATGTATGTCCCACTCAGCAGACAATAAAAGGAGCTGCCAATAGAGACAGATTTCCTTGGTATGACGTTTGTCATTGTTGTTTTTTTTTTTTTTTTATAATTTTGTATTATTTCCTCTACTATCATCAAAGTTAGTAACATAGGTATATTTATGTTTTATGCTCCCCTATGTGTGTGCCCCCATGGACCACTTGAAGCTCCTCCTGCCATATATGCCATGTATATTTATGTATATATATATAGTATGCCAGAAAGATTCAAGTACACTTACAGACAGAAATATCACTGCATATGGACATTTTTGTGCAAACACAGACTTTTTTCAATGTACTGCACTGGCATCTTTAGGTAGCCTGCTTGCCACTGAACATGTGCTGCCCTAGGCCTTGGCCTTGTGGGCCTAGGCAAAAATACACCCCTTTTTTTTAAGCATTTAAAAACTAACCCAGAAAATCTGCACCATAAGAAGCTTCTTCTGGAGTCGTACTCTACATTTATAAACAAGAGATAACATCTTTACAAATGAAGTACAAGTAACATAACGCCGTGGACACATTTTTAAAACAGCTGGGAAAGCGTAAAGCATTTTCTTATAAATTCTCCTGCGCCCAGACCCCAGTAAATATTACACATCTAAAGGAAGCTGGAGTCATTTTTCTGAGATTTCTCCTGTTTTCTCTTTCAGTGGTTCAGACAGGCTGAAAGCTCGGAGGAGGGAGTGATTTATATTGCCCTTCTATATTTGTACTAATAAAAGAACATCCTTGGTGAGGGAAACTGATAAATGCAAGGCTACAATGATGTGATCATCTCTTTTAAAATGAAACAATCTCTGCTGATTAGACTTCTCAATTCTGCTATAATAAATGGTTTTGCTTTAATTATTTAATGGCAAGTTTTCAGCTAAGCAGTGCCATCTTCTGGAAGATAAAATGATTTAAAATGCTTTCAGCACCATATAGTAATTACTACAATTTACGATAACCCTTTAATCTGCCTCCTTTAACTTGGAGGAATTAAGAGCGGTTATATATTTATATAGTGGTTTTAAAGTTTATTACACTGATCTAATATTATCCCACCAATGCTCCATAAGCATTTTACTGCACATCAAAGGCTGGCTGGGAAATAAACATAAAAAATCTACACAGAAAATGTACTATATATGTAAGAAGTATATGAACCATTTTTGCTGGGTCGATACATTTATTTTTAACAGTTATTATTTTAGTTTTTTTTATCGTTATTTAATATTATTTTCTTTTTACATGTGTTAATTTTTTTTTATAGATTGTTTCAACTCATATATATATGTTTATACAGACACGTACACACACATATATATATATATATATATATATATATATATATATATATATATATGTTTATACAGACACACATACACATATATATACAGTGGATATAAAAAGTCTACACACCCCTGTTAAAATGTCAGGTTTCTGTGCTGTAAAAAAATGAGCCAAAGATAAATCATTTCAGAACTTTTTCCACCTTTAATGTGACCTATAAACTGTACATCTCTATTGAAAAACAAACTGAAATATTTTAGGGGGAGGGACGAAAAAATAAATACAAATAATGTGGTTGCATAAGTCTGCACACCCTCTTATAACTGGCAATGTAGCTGTGTTCACAATTAAGCAATCACATTCCATCATTTAAAGTGCCTCTGAATAACCCCAAATAAAGTTCAGCTGCTCTAGTTGGTCTTTCCTGAAATGTTCTTAGTCGCATCCCACAGCAAAAGCCATGGTCCACAGAGAGCTTCCAAAGCATAGGAGAAATCTCATTGTTAAAAGGTATCAGTCAGGAGAAGGGTAAAAAATAATTTCCAAGGCATTAGATATACCATGGAACACAGTGAAGACAGTCATCATCAAGTGGAGAAAATATGGCACAACAGTGACATTACCAAGAACTGGAGCTCCCTCCAAAATTGATGAAAAGACGAGAAGATTTCAGTTTGTTTTTCAATTGAGTTGTACAGTTTATAGGTCACATTAAAGGTGGAAAACATTCTGAAATGATTTATCTTTGTCTCATTTTTTTACAGCACAGAAACCTGACATTTATACAGGGGTGTGTAGACTTTTTATATCCACTGTATATATATATGTATATATACACCCATACACCATCAAAGAGTTAGAATTTCAATAAATGCATAAATATCTAAGTGAGGAAATAGTTAATTAAATAGGATATAGATCTCAAATGTACTTCGGCCAGGTACATATTCAATTTTATCTTTCAGTTTAAACTAGCAGAAAATTGTAATGTGCAATCACACTGATACATATCTATTTTATTCCCCACTCCTCCTACAATCATATAGATATGCATCTGGTCAGTTTGTGGAATTAATACCTAGAACCTGTCTGCAGATACAATTTTCCTGCAGATGAAGCAGTTTTTTTATTAGGATGTCTTCAAAACAATAAGAAGAAAGAATGTGAGGAGCAAAGTAATTGTGAGTTTTGCTTCTCCTTGTAGTGGCGGACTTTGACATATTTGCTAGATTATTATAATACATGCTTGTATTTAATATAATATCTAGATATATTATATTACCTAGATTATGCTAATATTATACCTTATTCTAGTAATATCTGGATAATGCATAGAAATTGATCTCACAATGTGTACTACAGTTTTATTTATAATACATGATAAGTATTGTGATGCATTCTTTCTAATCATTGTAAGTGAAAAAGGCTTCACCAATGTATGAGATACCAAAACCCACTAGGCTAAGCTCTCTGTCTCTCCACAGTTTAGTACATACAGCAAATGATTTCATTGTGTCCTAAACATTCCATACATAAAAAAACATAGTTTAGCACTTCTCTGACATGCATCAATGGGTGACTGAATGGTTTGCTCTGGCACTTAGTACACGTGACTCAATATGATACACAGAAATCTGTTATTGTCTGGATAGTTAATCAGTATAATTTATGTGACTATGGCTATGTCCATTCCCTACCCCTAACTCCTATGCTCCATGTCTGCACCTAACTGTAACCCTAACATCTAACCTATCAGTATCTACGGTGTTACGCCCAAACTTTAGGGATAGGCGATATTAATCATGAAGTGTCCAACACGGTCCTGGATTTTGGGATTTCTCTGCTGTGCACAGATGAGTCAATCACTTGAGACGTTCTGCTTCATCTATAAACAGCAGAGAAATACTGAAATCCAGACCCGTGTTTGACACTCCAGGGTAGATATTACCTATACCTATCTTAGAGAGACACTGAAAGAATGTTATGTCTTTGTTGGATGCGAAGGAGGATATTTGTAAATGTGTTGCAGTGTGTTTTCTTTTTTTTCAAATGATGCTCTAAGCACATAGTAAACTGATTGGGGACTTGCACCTGTCAGCCAATAAGCAGTAATCCAGATATATGAGTCATACTTGTCTGCCAACAAGACCAACATCCCGCAATAGGTTTTGTGCATGTCCTGTTAGCTTTAAGGAGATTTTTACTTATGATTTTACTTAAAGGGCCACTGTTCTTAAATTACTAAATTTGATATTGGGAAACATGTTTTAATAGAAAGCAATAAAAAAGTTTTCATACCTAGGGCCTCATTCAATTGTGATTTGGACAATTGAATAGGGCTCTATATAAGCACAGAGCATATGTTTTACAGAAGTTTTTAGTTAGTAAACTTCTATCCAAAAGCAAGGTCTTCACTAACTAAAAACTTCTGTAAAAAAATATGTTCTGTGCTTATATAGAGCCCTATTCAGTTGGCCAAATCGCAATTGAATGAGGCCCATATTGTGGATAATTATTAATTACTGCAGGGATCCTGGCAAGTTTGTCTTTGTAATTTATTGTACATTTAAGTAGACCTAATGAATATACTGGCAATTGATGATGTGTTATTTCCAATGTGCAGATATAGACTTCCAGTGTGTTCAAAGTCTCCTCTCGCCACAGGGAGTTGATAAGCAAAAAATGGTATCTTCCACAAGCAGAACAATTGCATATAAAAGGCAATATATCAGAGGCTGTATTGCTTTCTTACTCATTTTAGATTTTTTCAACTGTAGTTCTTCCAAATAGTATGTATTTTCAATATATGACCACTGTGGCTCTTTATGTAAAAATCATGTGTGATATTTAAAGACATGCTCCTTTAAAATACATTAAAACAATTGTCCCATGTCCCCTTTTACCCTAATCACACCAAATTTCCCAAAAAATGACATGAATGAAGTTTTGTTTGACATTTATTTTTATTTTATGAAATTAAAATTGCCTCTTTTAGTTTAATTTTTGTCATTTTATGTTTACAGTTCTAGAAATGGAAAATAGACTCACTGAGCCACTTCTTAGTTTGTACGGGAAAATCAATAGCTGTTTCAGAAAAGTATACTTGACTTCAGAGACAAAGAAGCTGCTGTATCAGCACCAGTAAGGCAACCGAAGCAATAAAACCTCCTTTCAAGATAAAAGAAACCATTACTTATCCCACAGCACTTTTTATTGAGATAAGAAATAGAATAGGCCTTTTTCCCACTTATGGAGAAAGCTACACAGTCATAATGCCTTGTTAAATGTTTCTCTATAGAAGTATTCTTAACTTTGTCATTATTTAACACAAGACATTTATCTGGAAATAAATCTCATGCTTAAGAAGACAAGTCCAGAGATTTTGATGGTGGTAGTTAAAAAGCAAAAGCAAACTCTAAAACCTGATGTACTTTATATGTCAACTACACCAAAAACAAGAATGGGAACATCTTGCTTTGAAAAAAAACAGTAAAACCCTAAGCACCGCCATATTTTTTTTTTATTGAGACAAGAAATTTACATGAAAAGGAATAAATTAGACAAGATACAAGGTTTTAAAATAAGTTAATAGCGTTGTAAATAAAAGTAATTTTGAATGCACTATACTATAAATAAAATAAATATATGTTAAAATATTTGTCATGTTTAATGTGATTAATTAAATATAATGTAAAGAGTTTTTAATTAATCACTTTACAACTCTTTATTTTAAATTAGTTTTCTACAATTCAGCACATATTTGATAGATAGATAGATAGATAGATAGATAGAGAAACATATTTTAGTTATTTAGTACTATTATACTTATCTGAAAAGGTTTCTGTTTTGATGATCATAAAAACTGAAATTGTGTGTACAGATAAGGTTGACATTCCAATGCTAGTTATTTACTCATTATATAAAGAATTCAGTGCTAATTGTGAAGAGATACGTCTAATGACCAATTGCTAGATGGGTTAGATGACTGGCTCAATTACATACTGAACAAACCTCATCAAATAAAAATAAATAATAATATTAATAATAATAAAACTAGTTAAGAAGTTATTCACGACCCTAATAAGATACAGCAGAAATGTGGAGAGTAGGCCAGGGATGTTAAATGAGAGAAGCCATTTTTAACCATGGGCATGGATACAATGGCATAGAAAGGAATCTATTGTCCAGTGTTCTGCCATGATTATCTTGCATATGCTATAGAAAGTGTTTAATAACATATCACATCTCTGTAAATATTGGTGTAAATTAGAGAAATTAAGAAATGTTCTCTGACAAAAAACGCTTTTACCCATCAATTAAAATATTAAGTAATAATAAAGGGGCCCTTTTCTATTCCCTTATATCGCAGATTACATTATGCTTAAGAGCAAAGCAAAACTACCTTGCTATGCTAATCACCCATTGCGGAACACTGTGAGAGAACTACTACGAGTGACTGCGGCAAGACTAAGCAGTACAATACAGCACATTTTCCCATTGATTTTTGCACTGCTGTAATATTTCGAGTTACTCTGTTAGACTTTTACACCAAAACTCTATTCTAATCAGACTTTACAGATCACTCGCAAAATAGGGCAGTGCCACAACATCAAATATCTGAAGGAAAAATTATATGTACTAAACACCACTTGCAAATGGTTTTAAAACCATTGCTGAGTGCCGGAGCAGCAGTTAAGGAGACAGTATAGCACCTACATTTTTTTTTAGAAAAGCATGAATGGTCATCATTTTTTGACACTTAAAAGTCCAATATAAACATATGTGTAATTAAAACATATGATATTTTATTATTATGTCAATTTCATTATACAACATCCACAGTAACACAGAACCCATTACTCAATGGGCTCAATGGGGTTAATACATATCAGGAAGCCTTATGGACTAGGAACAAATGCTTTAATGCATTGTTTCTCTTTCTCTCTCGCTCTCTCTTTCTCTCTCTCTCTCTCTCTCTCTCTCTCTCTCTCTCTCTCTATATATATATATATATATATATATATATATATATATACATTAGTCACATATATTTTATTTAAATAAATATAAATAAATACAATAATAATATATATAGTTTCCTGCCGCAGTTGTCGGCACTTGTTCTTACTTATTATAATAATGACCCATTTGCTATTGGTTCCTAGAGCTGTGTGTCATAGGTAATGCCCGGTTCGGTGTAATATACTGAGTGAACACATACTTCCTACACTGAAATCTCTTGCAGATAAGGCAGGAATTACAGATGTGAGCTGAGTACCGTAATATTGGGAGTGAAAGATTAGAATAAACGTGTAACATAGGGAAAACAGCTCCCACAGCCGATTTCACAATATACCACAAATTACACTGCGCTATTAGAATGGGACTCATAGATTGTATTTATACTTTCTTATATATATATTTGTTTAATATTATTGGCAATATTTCCAGTGAGCGTGATTTTGACTCCAAAAGGTAACTAAATGTACATTGTACATATATATATATATATATATATATATATATATATATATGTTTTTAGTTTTTTCCACATTTCAGCCATTGACCATTTAGATTGCCATAGCAACCAATATTATAGCCACTTTGTACAAAATTTACAACCTCTGTATTAACATAATTTGTTAAGAGAATTCAGTTAAGCTGCATATAATGTTCTTAATTGAGATTTTCCCATAAAAACATTCCGACTAATGTATACCAGAATTAAAAATAACATGTTTTTGTACAATATGTAACATAAAACAGGATTTATGAAGGTTTGAAGAGAGGACATCGTTATGAACTCTATTCAATGGTAACTGTTTTATAATCTTTAATCTATACCTAATTTCAGTTGCCTGTTTAATTTCCTTAATGTGAACTGTTATGTGTGAAGCAATTCAGTGAATATGTATAAGCTGAAAACATTCCTAGTAACAGGTTTTCTCTTTGCCTTGCAGAAGCTGCCAGAGTATGACAAGTCTATTCAGTAACACCATGTCACCAGTGAAGGACAATACGTCTTCTCTTCCCCGAAAACAAAGCTCTCTTAGCAAAGCACCTCTCCGAGCCCTGTATGATTTGCTTTTGGCACCAATGGAAGGGGTAAGACCTAAGTACTCATTATTTGACGTGGGCTTTTTAGTTTATTGGTATATTTTACAGATCACATGGTCTATTAAATATATTTCAACCAAGTTCAACAGCTATAAAATAAGACCATGGCATCATTCACAAAACTTTCCCTATTTTGCACAATTTCTTGTTTTATAAAAGTTCAAGATGATCTCTTCAAACTATTGGAAACACTGTGAAAAAATGTAAATTAATGGTAATAACATATAATCTTGTATTTTATGGCTTTAAAAACAATTACAAATGTATTTGCTGTGCTTCATTGCAGTTAATATATATTATTATTAACAAATGTTTACATTTATATTTACATCTTAAAAGCCTTTTATATATATTACAATAGCACATTTATGAAAAATTTTGTGGTGATAATTTTGAAGTTCAAAACTTTTTCATCCTTCTATTGTTGTATGTCTGATTATATTAATAAGACTTTCAGAATTAAATGCCTGGAAAATACTGATAATTTTACTTTTTTTTATTTTCGTAATAGCAAAGTTTAGTTTGTGAATGCCTAATCGTTCTGCACTGTTTTTGACACAATTGTTTTAATATTTTTTTTTTGCCATTGGAAATAAAACCTTGTTCATATTTTATTAATACTCTAGAGTGCAGTAAAGTAAGAGGTTTAAAAGAGATAATAGGCAGATATATAAATGTGTCGCTTAGTATTGGACAGCTTGACATTTGTTGGGAACTTATTGATGTTAGACATCTAGACTATCTCGTTAAAGTTACACTTTGTAATCCAAGACCTATCTCTGTATCTGTCACAGCACAGAAATCTCCAAGGTTTTGGACATATCTCACAGCCCAATGTACTAGAATTACGTTAAGATATTTTAAGTGTTTTTTATAAAATATCTAAAATATGTCTCATGGCAATATTTATCATTTACCAATATAAACAATATTTTATATTATTTTGTATTATATTTGACAAAATCCAATGATAAAAAAAACATGGTAAAGAATGAAGTTCAATTTTACAAGCCATATCTTCAAGGTCAACAAATTCTCATGTGCAAATTCTTTATTGTCAAATGGAAGTGTTAGGATGCCTCTAAATATACATATAGAGAGTTTATTGTTACAAGCTATTACAATCTATCATGATACAAAATATGTTTAAAATAAGGTGTAATCTCTCCAATTGCTTTCATATTGGTGATGTCTTTTCAAAATGGAAGTAATGGGAGAAATCTTATCCCTAATGAACATAGCCCAATGTGGTTGTGTACACTGATTTCAACTACAATTCTTACAGTTAGGTCCTGACATTTCCAAATATTGTCCTATTTTTCTTTAGATCTTTTCTGGGTGTCAAAATGCCTATATTCTATGGTAAAATCATTTTTAATAAACTCTTAAAAATATAAGGTAGTACATTTAAGATTCCAATTCCATTAAAATTACATCTATATTCATTATCTATGCATTTAAGTGTGAATTTTTATATATATACCAGAAGAAAAGAATATGCCAAAACATATTTATGTTTCACAAAAAAGTCAGTTGTAAGTGGTTTTCACAAACACTTTAAAAATATACTTAAACATTTGGTTTTAACTATGGTTGTGAATGAATAAAATAGCACACATACCAAAACTTATTTTTTGCAAATTTAAAAAAATCACATCACCTAATACAGAATACATTATTTCTTGTAACTGGAACATCTAAAAACATATTGTGTAGATAAGTATTTTGAAATTATCATTGTATAGACCTAAAAGTGCATCTTCCCAGTAGTTACTTATGATTTCTGACATTTCCGTGTTTTGGTGCAAATAAAAAATATGATGATTGCGATATAATTTCACCATAAAATCATAAATACATGGTTCATAGATAAATTCATGGTGCTGTACCAAAATGCTATGATCATCAGGTCACAATACATTGAATCATTTGTTTCCAATGTCTGGTACATTTAAGTTTTACATTTATTAATGAACTCTAGAGGGAGCCAGGCATCTAATTTACCAACCAAGGAATAAAAATACATGGGCATTACTTTCCATGTCATGTCTGTTGTTAATAAGATATATTTCTGTTTTGTATAGATACTTTTATATTTCAGATCATTTTAGTAAGTAAGGACTAGAAGGGCCAGACCTTTGTTATAAGTATATTAGCACTGCATGGATTCCATTTGATACCTTGTAAAGCAAATTTATTCTGAACAAATTACTTTACTTTGATTGCTTTGTAGGTCTTTAATATTTATTACTAAATTCCCGGGAGCTTCCTGTACAGTGTACGCTAAATCCTCTGAAATATTAACTGCCAATTGGACTCTATGGTCTCACTTTTTATGGTCAAGTTAATGCTGCTATTAGACAAGGGCTTTACAGTTGTATTGATTGTTCTGTTTGTTTGTTTTCTGTACTATGGGGTGTGCCAATGTCTGCATCATAGTCAAAAAAATTACTTAATTCCTGTTACATTTTGATCAAAGCTAGTTACATTTGGGTGGGTCCCATATATGTCTAACCTTGCAGAAAAATTATAGTGTACATGTATTTGTGATGGATCACTGATTATAGACCCAAACGGTCTGATATTAATGATTGCAGATAATTTAGGCTTCCAGTATACCTATGTTGTGGGTTGGGTATGTATGTCTCTATTTTGTGGGTCTTTAAGCTCAGATTACAGATACATAGGCAGGAGGGAAATGTGATCTGCCATTACCTACACGTTCCTCTAGATTCACTAAACATTGCAGAGGCTGTAAAGTGTTCTCTGGGGAAATCTGCCCTCTTAGCATCAGTGAACCATTTCATATCCTCTAAAAATCTTAGTAAATTCAGGAGACTGGGGCGTAGGGCAGTTTATTGTAGTTACTGCAGTGCTGTAGCTTGAAGCTTGGTGTGATACTGCACAAAGAAAGGGGTCCTAAAGGGCCATTTACCCCACTGTAAGTGCTCTTCATGGTGAGAAAGAGCACAGGATTATATGTTAAAATGTTCTGTTTTTTAAATTACACTAATAATAGCTAAGAGATCTAAAGCTTTAAGTCTGTTTACATTACAAATTGTATCTTGCCCACTGACTGTTTCAAGAGTAATAACAGATTCTGAGCTGAGGACACTGATTTATAGCAGGTTTTCTCTGCACTCAGGACTGCACCGACCAGTTAACCTATAAATGACCTGTTTAGGTGATTACAGTATTGTTTACCCTTCTCTGCACAGGAAGATGAAGTGAGGTTGACCTCTGTTTTGCTAATTACACAAAGCTGCAGCGTGTGTCTGGAAGGGGCAGTCAGTGACCCATGTAAACATAGATTTAATTTATTTGATTTCTTAGTGAAAAATGCATGTATTTAAAAAATTCCAGAAATAATTTCAAAAAGTATTTCAACATGCTTTTAGGAGATCTTTACCGAGTTGTGGTCCAAATCGTGCTAAATAAAGTGGCCCTATTTAATGTACCACAACGTGGTATTGATATTAAACTCTAACATAGTGTAGTGTGCATTCTGCTTGGCTTCTAGTGCTAAATGGGTTAATTTGTTAGCTTACACAATATATGGTTCATATGAGGCTTTTATTGTGTCCGAGTTAATCTGGAGTATTACAAAATACATAGTTGAAATCAGGCATTTACAGTAGGTTTCTGAAGAGTCATATAGTCTTAGCAGATGTTTTCAATTCCAGTCTAATGTATTGCTTTAGCAGGATACATTGTTTTATTTTATTTGACTGACAATAATTTAAAATTGTAGGTTCTTAAATAGATATATCTTATAAACCACTCATGTATCTCTCATCTATCAGGTACTTTTGATTCATACTTACTTTGCCATTGATCTTTTTGTTCATTGATCATTGTATTTTCTTTTTTTAAACTGTGTTTTTTATCATACAATTTGTTGGTATTTATTTTGACACCTTTATTTAGTTATGGTCGCAATATATAAAAAAGAATATTCTGGTATCAGAGCTAATAGTATATATTTATGTCTCATATCTTTCTGGGGAAAAAATTTATTAATAAAGTACAACCAAAACACACACCACACATAACTAACACTGTGCAATATTGGCTGTGTCCGTGATAGACAGCTCCATGCTGGAAGTATCTGAAGGCCACGGTCAAAGTGTAGGGCACCTGAGCATTGTGTTACTTACCTACTCCTAGGCAGATGATACGTACATGCAATTGATATTACATACAGAAAATATGATAACAGAGAATATGTTGGTGTTTTTAAAAATAAATCATCATCATAATAATAAATATTAACTCTTGCTATGGGCTGCTTCAATATATTACCTCACATACAGTCTCAGTTTTGTGGACGTGCTAATCCAGTGACATAGGCTGAATGTCCAATCTGAAGTCACCAGCTGCATTTTATATAAACTTTGCGCTACTATTTCTAGATTAAACATACATACAACACAATCTCGGTTGGAAAATAACATTTTAATTATTACCCTGTTACTTCCCCTCCTTTTACCTGCTACACCATCACACACATATATGTGGAAGCATACATGTATTAGTGTGGTCACTTATGTATATATATCATAATGTGTCAGGTATATGTATATACAGCTCTGGCACAACATATAGGCATTTCTGTAAATCACTCTGCACTGGCAACTTGGGCTACCTACTGCCCTTGGTCAGGAATATTAAAGAAGTATATTGCACAGTTGTTACACTTCAGTGGGGATTTACTAAGCATTTAAACTGCATCTCATGCTATCTCTTGATTTTTTTGTTGTTTAGTCATTCAGTCGAGTCTGACCCACTTTGACCCAATGGATCGCAGCAATCAAGGCAAATCTTGTGTCAGGTTGTGCCAATCCATAAGATATTCATAGTAAAGATACTGGAATGGGTTGCCAGATCCTTCTCCAGTTGACCTCGATTTGTCCCCTTTGCTATGACCTGCCCATCTTGGGTGTCCGTACATGGTATAGAGCACCGCTTCATTTAACTACAAAATTAATTGAAGGTAGCGATCCAGAAGGATCTCTTGATTTACTACACACTATTTAATATGGGCAAAACAGCCCATCTCACCTCATCTCGGGTGAGAAATGCTTAGCAAATACCCCTGGGGAGTGGAACTGTGACCCTTCATGGATACAAATAACAAATAACCCTGATTTTATTAAGAAACCAAATATTTTGTTTTTAGAGACTCCTTTACCCCAGCTGGTTCAGTTGTTTCGATGTATGTTTATTTGGTAATAATTTAGAATTTATACTTTATGATCTAGCCAATACATTGCATATTTTTAGAGGTCAGAATACTGATATAACCTTGGAGAATAAATTAAGTAAACAGTATTATATGCATATGCAGTAGAATTTTTCAATATTTATGAATATGCAATATTTTGTTATGTTTAGCAAAAATCTCTCCAAGATTCCAATCTTAGAACAGTTTATTAACAATTTATTTTTCTTGTCTGTGCCAGTGCAACCTAATTTGTATTTGTTTTCTGCCATCTGCATTAATAATGCATTTTAAGCAACGTTATTTTGGTACCTTAAAAGTACTGTGGTTGTATAAATCAGCTTAATTGGATACTGGGTATAGAACATGTTTTAAAATCATGTTGAGACATCTGAGTTATATGTGACCTGAAGTTAATATAAAAATGTTCTTTTTCATTAAAAATCTTGAATGTCTTGCTCTAACGCAGTAAACTTTTATCACTTCAAATACTAGTTGTGTACTAGAAAGAAATCTAGGTTCATTCAATCAAGTTTCCTATTACAGATCAAATGATGCTATACATCAAATGCCAAATCTGACGTGAGTCATATAAACATTGTAATAAAATACTTATTTTGAGTATCGAGTTAAGAGTAACAATAAGCAAAACAATGAATATATTTAATCAGTACACAAACAGGCCAAATGTATCCTGTTTAACCATTTTTTATTTACCTGACTTGTTTCAAAAATTATATTATTAATATAAATGAACAATTCTTACCAAATAGTCCATATATTAAAATGATCAGAAGAGATCTAAAAAGGTTGAACTTGATGGACTAACGTTTATTCAACTTCAAATACTATATTCTTGGAAATTTGAAAGAAAGGAAAGTGAGGAACTCTCTTGCTGCCGCCCCTTGATTTTATTCCACCCTAGGCCCTGACCTTGTTGGCCAGTGTGGGCCTTCATTCCATTTTCACAAAGACATATGGAAGGCAACTATTTTGTCCTTAAAGAATTCCTCAATTAACTTTCCCAGTTTCCAGTCTGCATTTCTCATTAACTTAACAAGAGAAATCTATCGTACGGCTGAACCCTGTAATGCTTCTAAGTAGCATTCTCTCATTTTCAAAAAATGTCTCCATCTCACTGAATATTTTATTACAACTTAGTATGCATGTTGATTTTGGCATTTAGCACTATTTTCCAGTGGTTCTTTTTGTTAAGAAAATCTGCCTGCATTTTGTAGAGTATATGCTAATCCCCATTTTTAACTCAAGTATATAACTCCTTGCATCTTGTGTTTGACTTATCCCCACTTGAAGAAACATATTGAATTCAATGCTTTTCTTGTCTTCAGAATATTATACTCTTTTCCCTTATGAGACCTCTATGTTAGTCTCTATTTTACAGCCTATAAACCTAAAACATTTGGTTTTCTTTAAGTGTACCTTTTAAATCTCTGCAAACTTTTCCCATAATTAGGTGACCAGAATTGTACGCAATATTCTTCATGTGGCCTTGTTAGTGCCTTATCTCTTGCCAGAATAACTATTGCCAATGTATACTTCACATACATCTTGAAATTTTGTTTGTAAGTTGGAAAGTATTATCTAGATAGCTTAAATATGACTTAATCTATTGCATACCTCCCCTTGGCAGTCCTAGGTTGTGATTCTCTGTGCAATGTCTGGCATCTGGACAAAACTTTTATATGTAAGCGCCAAGAAGAATTTTACGTTTTTCGTTTTACAACTTAAAAGGGAATTTTAAGATACATATGTTTAAAATAGTGGCAACAAACACTAAAACAACACTGTCATATACTTTCACTTTATCAGGTCATTTCAAAGAATCAACATCACCTACTCAACTTTAATTTTGCTCCACTAAAGCTATTTTTTTTTTATAGCGCATGCCGCATTTGGGAGAGTACATGGGGAATTACACAAAATCGTCAAAGAAAAGGAAAAATTATTTTAGAAAAAAAGTGGCAAGAGGAAGCAAGGTGTAAATCCTGTGCAGAGTGGAGGGGGGCGGTGGTAAGAGTAGTATGATTAAGGATGGTGTATGGAAAGACCAAGATTGGAAGTATTACTGTAGTTTAGAAAAGCATGTAACAGATTAACAACATTAACATCTGTGTAAATCATAACCATACAATTATTTTATTAGAAAAATGACACTAATATATAGAAAGTGCCCTCTTGACTGGCTTCAGTAGTCCCTACTAGCTTGGAGCTTGGGGCTTAATCAGTTAAGAAACCTTAGTTTTTGACACCTGCCCCATATCGCTACAGATACTCAAAAGTACGCAGTGGTACAGATAACTACAAGCCATGCTCCTGAAGAAATATAGACTCCCCTTGCATACATGCAACCTTCACCAAAGTATGAACTAACTAACTAAGTATCATTAATGATTCCTAACAAAATAATTAATTTTTTTCTAATTAAAAACTTGCTTCGTTACACTAAAATTTTCAAAATATATATATTTTTTCCTCATCCAGACTTTTTTTTAAGTGCCAATGGATAAGGCTCTAATAACTTTCAAGTAGTGATGATCAATACAAACCATATTCATTTTAATGTGGTTTTAAAAAGTTAATCTTTTGCGAGAAAACTTACACTGAATAATGCTGGTTTCCTTCTCATCTTAAAGCTGGAGCTCATCCTATCTTTTCTAACTGCTTAGCATTGGTGGCAGAGTGCACTATCACTTCCTTGCAGCTTCCTTATTGCTTCATAATGCAGGAGATAAAGTAATTCCACTACCAAAGCTAACAGATTTAATTTCTATATGATTGAAAAATTCTTTTTTATGTTTAATTATATTTACAGTGCACTCCTGTAGTAGTTGGTATTTTATTCAAATGTAGTTATAGCTAGTAATAAGAGACTATCAAACTATTAATTTCTTAGTACAAATGTTTATGTGAATACATTCTTAAATGACTACAAAACCATTAATTCTTTAGTGCATCATGTTAGGGCAACAAAGCATTATTTGCTTGCTGTTAGAATAGCTTCTTTCAAAGATATATCAAATAAGCAGACTTAGACTTATTTGAAGGAACTTCCTCTAAAACAATAAATATATATATATAGATTTAGTCCTTGACATTTACTAGCACTTTCCACATTTAAAGAACCATTCTGCAGGTGACGCTATAAATTTACGTCTGACCAGACAGCTCTTACGGGTTCTCTTTTGGTCTATTGTGTGCCTGCTTTTTAAAAAAGAGAGTTGCTGAAAATAAATTGTGCTGAGGAAACAGTAGGTCAAAGGCAAGATTTATTACCCACTTATTTGGAACCAACTCTTGATCACAGTTAAACAGCATAATCTCCATTACAAAACTGAGTGTAATCCAATAAACAGTTTGCGAAAAGACATAACTATGGAGTACTTAAGGTTTCTTTAGTATATGCAATTCTTGGTAATAAAATGTGACCTATAATACTTAAGAATAAGCAATACAATCACTAATTACTAGGATACTACAATGTGATATAATATTTATGTAAAACTGAATTAATAAATATAATACATTCTATACACCTTTTGAAGCAATAACTTTCTGTCTAGGAATGTGTTAAGGGATTTGTATTTTCTTTTTCTTTCTGTAATATAAATGATGGCATTATTAGCACCCAGCATAATATCAACACTGCTGTTCTGGTCCATAAGTAAATGTAAAGTTGGTTGTAGCATTCTTAGGTGAGTACCAAAAGTTATTGCAATCTGTAGACTTCTATACATCACAGACATACATCTCAGTATTCGCTAAACTCTGTTTTCTAGTAAGCACACATTGGGCCTCATTCTATTATCGGCCGTAGGAGATGCGGGGCCGCAAGGAACGGCCGCAAGCTATTCGCCTATTCTATTCCCTTCCGGCCGGGGATTCCAGCAGGCTTGCGGCCGGCGCCTTGTTATCGCTTGCGGCCGCACGCGCCGGAGGAAAGCCTTTGATCTTAAACGGCCGCAAGAGATTCGGCCGCAAGAAAATCCTGGTTGCTATTCAATTGCTCCGGGAACCCTCTCTGCAAGGCTAAAACCGAGCCGCAGCTTACTTGCAGCAAAAAGGTCCCGCAGGCACACAATTAAGCACATTATAAAGCAATAATAAAGCCATCCTGCACTCTGAGGAGACTATAAAGTGATTGTAGGTGTTAGCATTAATAGCACAACATTCCTCTACACTCAAATCCGTAAATAAAATTATTTTTGAATTTATGTCACATATCCATGTAAAAAGTCCCGAGGGCTTGGAGCACCTCAGACCCGACCACGCTGCGGCCGGAAAATAAACAGTTAATGTAATCTCGGATTTGGGCTGATGTGCAAGCTTGAGAGGGGGTTGCTATTAATCCTCATGTCCCCCATTATGATCCCTAGCATTTACAGAGCTTTACAGTGCCGTCTTTAATTTATTTTTGCATTTAAAGATTTCTGAGCTTACGGCCGGTTGCAAGATATACGGCCGGCCATAAGGGGATAGCCTTGCGGCGCCGTATAATTGAATTGCAAGGTAACGGGACCCCCGCAAGGAATAGCAGCTTTGCGGATGTTTTACGGACGATAATAGAATGAGGCCCATTGTGAGCATATAGCAATCTAAGGAGATCAGGGCATCTTAAGGGTTTGTTGTATTTAAAACACTAATTCTAATCGCCATCACTGTATTCAGAGTATTTCTCTTCTCTGTTGCTATCCCACGCCATCACCTAACACGTTACAGGTGGATGCTGAGCAACATAGACCTATTTCTACATAATATTCCTAGTTACCCTCATTTACATTAATAATATACCACTTCACTCTTCCTTCAAAAATGGTGGAACTAATGGGCAAGGGTAACAAAGACATATTTGTGATATTGAAGAAAGTATGAAAAATGAAAAAAGCCAAATAAAGTGTGTGTAAACACTCTTAGAAAACAAATGGAAATCTTATGAAGGGGCTCACTGATGGGTCCTTCACCGTTGTGCTACAGCCCTGTCTATAATATATTTGGTATATTAACCTATATCATTGTGTGTTCATGAGAGAAGAGTTGTTTTCGGTAATAAGAAGGGTAGCTTATTTCTACACTGAAATGCCATAACAGAAGATATAAGATGACTTTATTAGATATAAGGATGCTGTCCTCACAAAGCCATCCTAACTGATGGTGCACCATTTATGTTATACATAACACAGACAGCAGGATAATACTAACATATGTTCATAGAGTTCAATTGTTTTCTTAATGCCGTACTTGGTAAGATGCTCGTATTGATCATGAAGTCGACAACAAAATACCCTAGTGTTACATTTGACAATTATTTTTCACAAGGGAAGAAAAACATATTGCTTCCAAAGTTCAATACATCAGATCTATCCTTGGATCAATATTGCACATGCTGAGCTTCTTGTTTCAGAAAGCCATTGAAGAAATAAATTGTCCCTTTAAAAAAACTTGCAGCCAAAATTTGCCACCCTGATCAATGCGACATGATTCAACTGTAGCTCCATTTGGCAGGCTTAAATGATACAGAGTGCATCCGGTAAGCTTGTCTTTTATTTCGCTATAACATTAGCACCAGCGCACATCTTTATGGTTATCATAAATTAAGATGACAGGTTTCTTGCAGAGGTTTTATTAGGCTGACCACAAGCAAGGAAGTGTGGCTTTTTCCAAAAATAAAACATGTAGTGTGGGTGAGAGCCCCATGTGAAATACATGCCACTTGGAATTATAGCTACATATGTTTCCACAGTATATTCTACAAGGTAACTTTCCCATATGCATTGAAATAAGAAAGCTTTTAAAATAGCTTTATTAAGTAGTATTTAAAGTTGTATATTATGTCAGAATTTGACTTTTTCGTTTAAGATGCTAAAACTAGGATCAATCCACAGTATATACCATAATTTATTCTTACCTGTTTTTATGACTTCATTGGAATTATATTAAAGGTTGGTAGCATTAGATCTCTTCTCCTTTTAGATGTAAGTGATAGTTTGGCAAGTGTTTCCTCTTTTGTGCCAGACTTCATCTTTCTGCCATTAGCTATTTTACTAAGAAAATCCTTTTATAAAGAAATGTAATTGTATAGTAATGAGAACTATGATCCCTCTAGGTTTTCTAGACAAATTTGTTATTTTAATTTTGAGACAGTGTTTTTTCCACACTGAGTTCACACAGTAAGTTCATATCCAGATGATGTAGCGTTTGGCATTAGAACATGTATTATTGTTCTTTGTCCAATTAAATGTGTTTCACAATAACAAACTGGCTACCATTAATGGTTTGATTCACTTATTGATTGTGGCCTATACTATTGAACAGTTCTTGACTCAGCATTTTATGAAGATAAGCATTTTAGAAGAAATGAACAAGACAACTGGAAACATGGAGGCTTGAGATAATATTTAATCAGGGCAAAAAAATACAGATATGGTGAGGGTAAAAAGGACGGAGATACAGCAAGATCAATGAGTTAAGAAGGTAGCAGGCAAAGGATGTAGAATGGGGATAGACTGGGATTAAAGGGATAAAAGCAGCCATAATATAACTAAAGATACTGTATTTCAGAGGATGGAAACTGACCAAGTGAGTTTGGAGAATGTGAGAATAAAGTGTTTAAAAGAGACATATAGTAATAGTATGGATGAAGACTAGAATTATAGATATAAATAATTATTTTTTAATAACATTTTCTCCAAACACTTTGTAATGAACATAACTACGTCATTTGCATAGTAAGTGCTGAAGAATAACATGAAAATAATTAATTGCACAACTCATCTTGGGGTAGTATAATTGTAATCCCAAGTACACTTGTAAACAAGGCACTTCTGATAATGCAAATGATGCATTTGTATATTAAATAAAGTTAGTGTTCAAATAAAAAGGTGCAATTTCATAGCATCTTGGTGATATGCTGACAGCTTAGTGCAACCAATAAGTTTGTATGTAATGTCAATGCAGATGTAATTTGCCATGTCACATGTGATGTCAATATCAATTACTTGTTTATTATATTTGTTTTTTGCAGTCCATTTTATATGAATATGCAAGGGGCCCACCTCATGATGTGCCATCAACTCCATCACTATTGTATATCGTTGTGTACCAGGGCCTGATATATGTGTCTTTGTGTGGCACATCATAGCAGTTACGGCATACAGTGCTTATTGTACTGTCTTCATAGTGTATTTGTTTAGACAATCAGAAGGACCAAAGGTTTCAAATGTGAATATGAAGATCATCTTCTATTGTGTTAGCTTTCATATGTTAACTTACAATGTGAATGTAGACCTTTTGAAACTTCTCTTTATATGTATTAATTTTAAGTAAATTGAGATAATCTTATTATATTAAAAATATTATTTAGCTGTTGCCATTTATTCTCAACAGTTGCTGAATTAACAAGAAAAGTTGATGTACTCAACATTAAAATCACAAAGAAAAGATGGCTGTACACCATAACATATTTATTATTTGATCTTTTATATAGAATAGAAGCCAAAGATCAGTGTTCTGAAAATCCCATGTATTTATATGTAATGATTACATTTCAGATTTCATAGAAAGGTTAAAGATTAGCTCTTTTGTAGAATTTATCAAAGAGCAGCTTTCATATTACCCACAATACTGCTGTTAAGGGATCTAATCAGCATACAAACATTACAAAGTAGTATTTACCCTTGGCATTATACCAGTATTTGATTTAATTTTTGCCTAAGGTAAGATTTGTGCTGTGGCTCCTCAAAGCACCGCGTCCTTTGCTGTCATAAACGAAATAACACTTTCACAGACTGCATCTTTAAGAAGCACACAAGATGGAACATTAAACATCACCAAAAATTAAATCAAATCCCATTTCATCCCTCAAGGTTAAAGAGCTTCATTTTTAAAGCTCCTAACATCTAAATGAGAAAAATATATATATTTGTCTGTAGGATATAAACTGAAAAAAATCATTTATGTCTCATGTGATTATGGCAAAATCAAAGATAAACAAATTAAGACAATAAGAGTCAAGGATTTTACATAATTCTCACAACAACATCCGTACAGATGCAGAGACCAAGCTTCAGGCTTCTACTGAGTCGATAGGAGTTTTTTTTTTTTTTGCCAAACAGTAACTTCTTTAATTCACTAAAATTGTTGAGCTGGTCATATCGTTTTTCTTTTGTGATTTAAACATATCATGTTTGTAGTCTTCAAAGAGACAGAATAATCGTGGGGATGATAATGCTTGGGAAAGATAGACTGCCATCCTGAATAGGCCAAGGTTTAAGTAGGGACTGAGGCAATACATCAGTCAAGGATAATGGACAGACTTGATGGGCCATAGGCTTCTCCTATGTGATAAATTGTATGATTTACATCAAGCTGAGAAAGGCTAACAATGCAGAATAGGAAATTAAAGAAATAACAACATATGAGAATCAAGGAACAAACTAAACTTAAATAGAGATGATATTAAAGACTATTATGGAGTATATTTTTTGCCTAAATCAACAAGGCCAAAGCCTAAGGCAGCACATTTTCAGGGCCAGCAGGCTGCATTAATCTCCCTGTGTAGTTCCATGGAAAGGTGTGTGCATATCCACAACAGTGTTCATGAGCAATAACATTTTTGAAATTTCCAAACATACTGTATACTTTCATAAAAGCATACAGAACATATATGCATCTATTTATTTGCGTGCAGATACCCTAGGATGAGGAAGAGCAAATCTAAAGGAGCAATAATAACATGAGCATGGTGGAGGTTAAACAAACCTTATTAGGCTTAGGCCAATATAAATCAAAACTGGAGGTAGGGGATAAACACTACCATCACCAATATCTGAATCAACTATAATAATGGGAACGTACACACTTACCAGTACTTCCTAAGTACGTACAGATCTGCGCGCATGCTCAGCTCTGTACGGTCGCTGCAAACTCGCGCACGTAGAGGGGAGACGGGGGAAGAGACACAGGGGAGGGGAAGAGACACAGGAGAGGGTGGGGAAGAGGCACAAAGGAGGGAAGGGAGGGGAAGAAACATGGGAAGGTTAAGGGAGAAAGAGACGCACAGGGGGGTTGAGGGAGAAAGAGACACAGGGGAGGGGAGAGGGAGAAAGAGACACATGGAAGAAAGCGGTGAGAGACACAGGGGAGGGGAAGGGGGAGAGACAAAGGGGGGGACACAGGGGGGGTGGGGGGAGAGACACAGGAAAGTGTGAGACACAAGGGAGGGAGAGACAAATAAAAAATTATACTGTCATTTTTGATGAGCAATTTACTAGTACAATAATATACGAAAGGCTTTGTTCAGATAAATAAACTTATAAACTGAGCAGTCCTCTGCAATATGAAGAGGATACAACAGATTGGCCAGACTGTAGGAAATCACAAAAAGCTAAACAAAACATTAAAATATATATTTCCACCCCCCCAGAGCTGACTACAGTGTACCTACCAATAGAAACAATGCTTTTGGGCACATTTTTTAAGCCTGTACTAACCTTTAAGCTAACAGCAGCGCAATGCATAAATCCACAGAGCTTCCTTGTGCAGGGGACTACACATTTCTTGATGCTTTGCTGCACAAATTGACTTCACTGATTGAAACAATGTATTAGCTGCCTGTGATTGGCCAAAATAAATTATGAATTTTATGCTAATTTTAGCAGGGATTTCCAGGGGTGATAACTCTAAAAATTCATTCCTTTCTGACACTTTTTTTTATCTCTTTGAAGAATACACACTTTATAATTAGATGTGCCTCTTTTATGAAAGTATTTGAATAATTTTAATAGGACTGCATCTTTACCACTGCACTGAACCTGTGCTGCAAAACACTCTCTTGGGCCGAAAGGCTGGGGATTAGAGCAGTTCATGTTAAAGGCAATCCAATGACAGATCTAAGACTACACTTTTACATAGTACAGTCAGCAAAATCCTCTCTGTTTGAATTAATTAGTTGCTGAATAATTCACAAGGACATTGTAGGATGCACACAATGCTTGCTATAAGCCTACACCAATGCAACAATATAAAGTATATCATTTGATACCATAGAGATAGATATATTTAGATATGCCAGAAAAGAAATTGCCGGAATTCAGCAATGTAATATATAATATTATACTGCCACAGTGAAATAAAACAGCTACTGCCTTTGTAATTTCTATAATAATAGTCTACATTCCCAAGCTTTGCCAATGTAGAGAAGTGGCTTTGATGCCTATATTTGTAGCCGCATAACATTCCAATATTAATTAAATGTGTTCTTCATTACCTTCCACAAGCTATTGTCACCCTTACCTTTACTACTAATTTTGAAGTATGTTCATGGTGTGATGAATTTAAAACCACGTCATTGACTAATACATTTTTAAACAATATTTGGCAAATTATTAAGAATTTTACTTCAGCAATAATCCATTGACCATATTCTGAATAAAGACGTATTATTTGACAGAACAAGAAGTGTTAGAAATAAAACTGAAATAGTAGAGATAAAAAAAATATTTTCTTGATATTGGTGAAAGTGAAACCCTATTTAAAATTGAATTAGTGACATAAGAATATTTTAAAAGTGAGTATGATCAACAATCAGTTAACGGACCACAGAAGTTGTGATATATGTTCTGCTACATTAGATAGATGGTGAAAAAGCAAGTGGAAAAAGGTTTTTCCTTTTTAAATCTGATGCAGAATTTTGATCAATAGAAGTCACGCTATTTCAGTGTGTTGCCTCTGCCTGTGGATGTAATGAATATTCTAATATTAATTAGAATGAGGGGTAGAGGCTTTGAATCAGGCATTGGCTAAGTGATTTGCAACAACTAAATGATTTAACAAGAGACCAGATAGCACAGTAAGTAAGCCTGCTGTCTGTGGTGGTGAAGGCCCTAGGTTTAATTATCCATATGACAATTTTTTCTTTATTGTTTAAAAATCTGAAATAAGTCATGTAGGTTATATAATAAAGCATATGCTAATATGAGGTAACTGTGTTGATTTTAAAATAATGATCTGAATAATTATGTGAACCACATATTATATATATTTATATATATATATATATATATATATATATATATATATATATATATATATATATATAATGAAATTAGTTTAACTCTTATACTTATTTTCTAAAGCAGAGTGGGTTGGTGTAGTGGGAAATGGTTCTAATTAAATGCCTTCCAGTTTTTTTTAAATTGACTTATGTATTTATTAATCCACATATGATTGATATATATAAATAAATAAATAAGTACATTAGTTACAAAAAACAAGTTGAAGGAATCAAACCTATGACTTACCAGTGACAAAATCTTTAAAACAGAGTGCTTACCATTACACCAATTCACTGTGCTTTTATTGTCAGTGTAAATCCATAATACAATGTGTAACAGTTACAGATTCCAGGCTTATTATGTATGCAGATTCTTGTGGGATGGCTTTAAGGGTTAAACTAAAATGATAATATTTAAGTCCATTGTTCATCAAATTTTAAAATGTGAACACATTTCCTACATGATTTTCCACTCTCTAATTGATGGCGCAGAGTATATATTATGGCTTTTGTGGTAAGGATTAAGATTGTGGATGCTGTTGAATTGATGGACATTTCAGTAGGGGTTGCTGAGTGCTTCAATCTCCACCTGTTTTGTTGTCTGTATAATGCTATGCGCAGCAACTGATCCTGCTGTGCTTTGTGAGAGGTGCAATTGTTGCTAAACATTATTGTGCACTTATTGTCATTCAGATAGAGAGCTCCTTCCAATGCAACAAGGTGATTATAAGCAAATGACTGTCTCTTCATTGCATTGTCAATCAATGTCACTAAATCCCCTACTTCACCCTTCCAGAGTATCACCATTTCCACTACTTAGTAAGTTTGCTTCGACAGCTCAACTCATTGGCTGTGCATTTATACACGTCCATTAGGAACTATCCTTAAGTATTGACTTTGTTGACCTACTGTTGGTGTAAATGTGATACTAGTAGTATAAAATTATGCTTATTCAAGACATATTTATTAGATGATGCTGTGATGAAGGACATTTATTCACTCATCCTACATTTTCAGGAGAGGCACGGGTCTAAACATTTTAGAATATCTCTTATGAGGTATACTTTTTCACAATATTTCATGTTTATATATATATATATATATATATATATATATATATATATATATATACTCTGAAAACAGATAATTTAATTTGCATAATAGGATTAAATGGAATCAGAATGTAAATTTCCCTTGTTATTTCATTTGCACTTTTCATGCATGCAACTACCATAAAATATAACACCAAACCCCGGGGGTTTCTTCTAGATTGGAACTCTGGGTCGGCACATGTCAACATGACTTAGAGTAGCTGCTAAAAGATACCTGGAGCTAATGTTTGCAGAGCACTAAGTCAAATGTAATGTAGAAGGAAAATATTTCTGAAGAACACTTACCAGTGGTGGGAAGATACTTCTTGTCAGCTCATACTGTGAGGGGAAAGGAAAGATTGAGCAAATGCTGGTAAATTTCGCTTGAGAGAACGCAAGCAAGTTAACTATAGGCTTTGGTCTATGAACAGCTCCCCGAAGGAATCGTTTTTTTTGTAAACAATTTGTCAAAGTGGAGTGAAGATGCTTCTCAGGCAGTTTCCCTAGGCCTTATAATGTCAGCATGGCTGACCCTATATCTTTTCCCTCATTGCATACACAAATGTTAACTTGAGATGCAAAATGAACACAACCAAAATATTCATTTGAAACCTATATATAATATATTGCAAAACATGAGCACTGTAGTAAACATAATGTGATGAAATATAACCAAAATGATGCATCTCCTGTTTATTTATTACAGCATATGGTGCTGTTTACTTTGTATCTTATAATTTACTGTGTGGATGAGTATTTCATATCTTATCATGTATTTGCTCTGAGCATAAAACCTAGTGGTTTCCAAATGCTTCATATTAAAGAAGAAACATTTAGTGTATATTGAGCACACAGTAAAAATGGTGTAATGATTTCTTATAAATAAATTATTTAATAAGTTACTTGCATGCAATGGCGTGCAACACCCAGGGCTTGATGTTATATTTTAAGGTATATTCATGCATGAGACGTTCACATTAAATAGCAAGGAAAGTTTACATTCTGATTCTATTCAATTCTATTACGCAAACTAAATTATTTGATATTTATAAAACACAATGCAATACATTCCCAATAAAAAAAAATTAATAGTAAGAAACTTATGTGTTATATATAAGAGCCTTTCATGATAAGAGCTTTTTATCTTGTGTTTAGCAAAACCTGTATTTCACAGTAATGGAATACTTCCTGAGAAATACTTCCTATAATTAATGCAGCTTATAGGGAGAATACACTCTGTAGTGCATTTGTTTACAATTAAATTAAAACGAATAAATATAAAATGGCCAATATTCCAATCTTGAAGGATATATATAATTGAAGAATATATAGCTGAGATCCCGCTCCATGCTGATGATAGCCAGTAAGCTTGAAATAGCTGTACATGGATAGGATACTCAGCATGTGTTTAATCCAACCTTTGCTTCGCATAAAAGCTGTGTAATACAGCATGCATAAGCTTAAAGGAAGCCATGTTTGAAAGTAGCTATGGATTGAAGAGCGAGGCATTTGTGGGCACATTTGCATGTCCCAGCTCAGCTTCCCAGAATGCAGTGTAATAACTGATTTTCTCAAAATTCTGAACTGGAAGCAGGTTTTTTAACCGGCTTTAGACATTCAAATGTGAACACAGATGTACTATATATATATATATATATATATATATATATATATATATATATATATATAAATTGAAGAATGAAGTATCTGTGAATGTCCAGTAATCTAGTAATTTAGTCATTATTAATATATATATAAATGATTAAATTACTATATATATATATATGGTCTATTAAGCTGTCTATTAAGGTATTCAGATACAGTTATAATTATGTTATGAAATTATGAACCAGACAAAAAATATATGTCCTTAGAGATATTTTCCAACATCCCCTGGTAATGGAGGATGGCTTACATCACACAAAATGCTGAGGCTTCAGATCAGACACAATGTAGGCAGACAGGCCAATATGTTCTTATCTGTAGTCTTAGGCTCTATTTTTATGTACTGTTAACTGACATCCCTAATATTTAGTAGACTGATCAAACATTATATGAGACACTTCTGTTGAGATTGCTGGATTTCATCATGTAGGTATTTGGTATTTGTGTGCTTCAGTAAATATGTTTCTGATATGTTTCTTTGCAGGCCCTTATGCATTCCAGTGGTCCTGTGGGGAGACATCGACAGTTGGTGCTGGTCTTGGAAGGAGAACTTTACCTCATCCCTTTTGCTTTACTTAAAGGGAGCTCATCAAATGAGTACCTGTATGAACGTTTCAGCCTCATATCCGTCCCTTCCATCCGATCTCTGAATATAAATTCCAAGGTGAATTGGTCTTGTATTTCTGTAACTAAAAACTGCCCATGCTTTGTTTACTCGTTTGTTATCAGCTATCAGATCACAGTAGTGATTTAAGTAATCAAAAATAATTTTATTAAGTAAATAAATCTTATTTTAGATATAAATGTTACCACTAAAGTCGACACTTAGCGGTAAAAAAATGTTTTAATGACTTTCAACATGTTGATCATGGTCATTAAACGGATTGTGATTGGTAAACAATATTCTGATTTGTATTGTTATCATTTATTAATACATCTCCAACATATTCCATAATGCTAAGTACAGGGGATGCAGTGAATAAGACAAACATGACAAAAGTGCATACCAGTTCAAAAGGTGGTGAGAACCAGCTCTCTTAAAAGCTTACAATCTAAGAAATAGCACATGGTCACTGGAGAATGAAAGATCACACTCCATAGGCTGGCATAAAAAAATATTGTGGCCATAATCTAGTGTAGAGTGCTTTAAAAACATAATAATTGATGTATATATATATATATATATATATATATATATATATATATATATATATATATATATATACGGTAGACTCTCAGTTAACCAAAACTCAAGATACCAAAAAAAAATTAAGCAGACAGGCATGAGTGAAGCCGGTGCAGTGTTGGCGTTACATTCCCCGGGTTCAACAATGGACCCTCCAGGCAAACGTACCTGAGTATAAGTGAGGAGTGAAGGCTGCTGCTGCTAGAAAAGCCCTCACTGACAAATATACTTAGCAGAGCATCCTATGTGCAGCTAATCTAGGCCTCTTTTAATAGTAATTCTCAAGCAACCAGAAACTCCATTTATCCGGCATCTACCAATCCCCATGAGTGCCTGATAACTGAGAGTCTACTGTGTATATATATATATATATATATATATATATGCAACATATATGTGTCATATAATATATAAAATCAAAAACATTGTCATCACAGCCTAATTTTTTTGATTACAAGTGAATTAAGGTCTATGGCCCTCATTCAATTGCAATTTGGCCAATTGAATAGGGTTCTAAATAAGCACATAACATATATTTTGTAAAGAAGTTTTTGGTTAGTGAAAACCTTGCTTTTGGATAGAAGTCTACTGACTAAAAACTTCTTTAAAAAATATATGTTATGTGCTTATTTAGACCCCTATTCAATTGGCCAAATCGCAATTAAATGAGGCCCTATGACCACTACAACGGGCCATTTATATTAAGAAGGATTAACCCATAATAACCCTAACACTTCTGTATGTCATTGAACACTTTTAGAGTAACCCTGCTTAGAAAACATGGCCCATGCCATAAGAAGTATCTTTTTTTTTATATTACCTAGATTAGGCATGCTATCATATAACCTTGTAATGAAAATTATTGAATTTAGAACAATAGAGTCTGGTAGCACTATATACTAAAACAATGTCTTCAGATCATATTTTGCATTTCCCTTTTGCATTGTAAACTTTAGTAGTTCTTACAAACTTTTGTTCCAGGAAATGTATTTATGCTATAAAAAACATCTCTTTCCAATTTAGTCTTTTGCACGATAAATCCATGGCAAACTAAAATTTGATTATTTCGCTTGTTTGACATTTTCAAGAAAAACATAATAAAATTATCCTGTGATTGAAGAGGTAAATTGTTTATATCTTTATCCATTTGAATTTAATAATGCTTTTAGAAAGACAATTTAGATCAGTGTTACCACGTTTGATTTATTTCACATTAATGACCATGATAATAACATATTGTGTTTATTATGTTATTATAGTCTCACTTACGGAAGAATGCTCCATTGTATTCAAGTTCTACCTCAATGGCAGCTGTTGTGGGAAATCCTAAACTTCCTCCATCAGTAATGGACCGATGGCTATGGGGGCCAATGCCTTCAGCAGAAGAAGAAGCATACATGGTATCTGAGTTACTTGGATGTCAACCTCTTGTTGGCAACTTGGCAACAAAAGAGAAGGTCATGAGCGCGCTCACCCAAGCTGAATGTGTCCATTTTGCCACTCACATCTCTTGGAAACTTGCAGCTCTTATTTTAACACCCAACAGTGAGACCGGTTCAGGGATGACCAAAAGCACTTTCGGAAATACCTACACAATTCCAGAATCGTTGCAAATGCAGGATGATGCCAGCGACGTCGAAAGCATATCGGACTGTCCACCTCTCCAGGAATTCCTTCTGACAGCAGCAGATGTTTTGGATCTTCGACTCCCTGTTAAGTTAGTGGTTCTTGGATCTTATCAGGAATCCAACAACAAAGTTACAGCAGATGGTGTTATTGGCTTGACAAGAGCCTTTTTGGCTGCCGGTGCTCAGTGTGTCCTTGTGTCTCTTTGGCCTGTTCCTGTGGCAGCATCAAAAATGTTTGTTCATGCATTTTACTCCTCGCTTCTAAATGGCATGAAAGCAAGTGCAGCTCTCTCAGAAGCTATGAAAATAGTCCAGAGCAGTAAGCAATACTCACATCCATCAAACTGGGCAGGTATGATAACTACTTTGTGTCTACATTGTACATCATTTTTATTAGCCACAGCTGTTAACCATATCATTTGTAACTTTACCTCACTTCTTGACATTACATTTACAGTATATCTTAAATTGTCATCACTTTTTCCTTGTGTTACTGTGAAAAAAATAAAAGCTGCATATCCTTGACAGAGTATGATTATAATCTGAGAATGTATCTCTCAGGAGTCATATACTAAAACCCACTATGACACATCCATAGGACTGTTTCTATTCCAAAGCGCCCTTGCACACTTATTCAATATTCTGTGAAGACATTTTTAATATCCCACAGAGGAGGTCATCCTCATTCAAATGGCGTTAATCTCTTTGCCAGAGTAACAATATCACTTTTCAGATGCAATGGATAGATAGATGGAGGTATATTTTGCACTGGCTAAAAAAGGAATAACAGAACAGATGCCGACGAGGTCTAACTGATAAGATAAAATTTAGAAGAATGTATAACAGCGTAATAAATCAAAATTCTAATTATATATCCAGATCAGTATATCTATTTGTCCCATACTCATTTCATGCCTCACAAAGTGACCCTCTTGACTCAAATATGCTGCATCCAGCTTGGAAATGTGAGAGGAGAAACTGGATGTAGGTGCACACAGTGATTTATGTTTATATAGTGCTTATATACTATGGGCCGGCAACCCGACTTCTTTGTGCAGGTCAAATGCGCACCAACGCATGCATGAACACACGAAAACATACCCGTCAATAGCGCAACCAACATCTGCACGCAGGAGCTCTGTACCTACTCTGTACCCATCCAGCTTATATCGCCACAACTTCTACAATGACAATGTGTGATGAGAGGGAGGTTGCTCAGCCAGATTTTACGGAATATGTTGGCGCGTTATAAATAAATGATAATAATATACACAGTGGCAATACCCGGTGCTGGGAAGCATAGTATGGTGGGTTTGTTGCTAATGTATAGTTGGTTTCGGCTTCTGTGATACCCTTTACACCATCACTGTCCTGAAGAAGAGAGTTGTTTAGGTTTAGTTTCTTTAAAAGGAGTAAAGGGTATCACAGAAGCCCAACCTAACTATATGTTGCAACAAACGCACCATGCTATGCTTCCCAGCACTGGGTACTGCCACTGTGTATAGATCCCCTATGTAAAAACTGGCTGAGCAACCTCCCTCTGGTCACGCATTGTCATTGTAGAAGTTGTGGCAATATAAGCTGGATGGATGGGTACAGAGTAGGTACAGAGCTTCTGCTCGCAGATGTTTGCGCTCGAAAGTAGCGCTACCTTATGGGCTCGATTCAATTGCCCAATTCGTAAATTTATACAAACTTAAAATCACTCTTAATATTGCTACATATTCGGCAAATATTACTTATTGGCACTAATAAATTCTTAAGTCAATAGAATGCATATAAACATTAAAAAAAAGCACCTGAAGCCAAATTAAAGGCATTTGCAAGTAGCTAATAGAATAGGGCCCTATATGTGAATGAGTATTTGTGTGTCAGTGTATTTGTGAAGGTGTATATGGGTTACTGTGTCTGGATGGGGCAGTATGTGTGTATCTATGAGTTAATGGTCTGGGTACCCCAGAACATTTGTAGGAGGTTATTTTTCACAGATTCCATTTGTTGGTATGTTATAAAACATTATTATTTTTATGACTTATGTCAAGTTATTGCAAGGGTGTAAAGGTATTGATAATCAATGAATGCTCACTCCATGTACTATACTGTAGTACCAAGCTATTAACTAATTTAATTGTAAGATTAATATATGTTTAAAATTAGAATAAATATAAGAAGGCGCTCACTGCGCTGGTGGAGATAGCACGGTAGGCGCTCATCCCTACAACCCCGCACGTCAACACAAAAATCAAATACACAATTCACAGTGCAAGACCCGTAGCACTTTGAAAAAATCACCTCAAAAAAATTACAGCTGTAACACTTTCAAAAGGAAACTGCAATTTCAAGAGTTTCGGCACTTGAAAATCCCATAAGCAAGAGAAAAAATGGCCTCCGAAAACCCCCAAAACAAGGCTACACGATGCCTAAGCACGCAAAACACCGCTAGGCACATACGACTTTTATATAGGAACATACAAGGTACAAAATACACTATTAGGAAGGACGCAAAATGCTCCACACCCGCATAACACTAACTTGGAACTAATAACATTAACATTACAAAATGCGGAACTACACAGCTACACAAACCGCTTTCCCTCGCGCACGCAGCCTATTTACACTACACACTGCACACATTGCTTACACTTACACCTCAGCTCAATAACACTGCAAATTTACATTGTATGCTGCAGGGACATCAACACAGATTGTTAGCTCTTCAACACAATGCTTCCTGCATATATTAATTACAAATAGGTAAACTATATTAATTTATGATTTTATAAATTAATTATCATTAAAAAATACAGACAGAAAAAAAGAACTGACGACAGGATCGCAATAAACGCCAAAAGGGCTCAGCGCACGCCTCACAAGGAGCGCCAACGGTGTTTACACGAGCAAAACTACACCAGGGGAGAGGCTCGCAATGAGCGCCAAAAGGCGATCAGCGCGGACCTTGCAATGAGCACCAAAGGAGCTCTGATAACCAAAAATACACCAAAAGAGAGGCTCGCAATGAGCGCCAAAGGTACTCACACAACCAAAACACTTACTTTGTGTGGCAAACAGCATTACCTACCTTACAATTGTATTGCCGTAATTTTGGACGGGCAATCTGTAGTATAATATAATTTAGAGTTTTTTTACTCAATGGGCAACCTGACTTTCAGAACACCGTGGTTGTACTATGTCTGTGTTTGTACAATACCATACAGTAACCCTACTGCAGACACACTTTTGATCTTATTAAGCAAGCCTTATGAAAGTAAACTTAATTTCATTGCAAGTGAGGCTTACTCAATGTTATCTTTGGAGATATGAAGAGTTATAACTTTTCCAAAAATCTGAACTTTATGTAAAAGCTTGTAGTAGGAACATATTTAAACAGGGGTGGAGAACTTTTGAATTAAATGCCACTTATGGCTCTTCATCAGAGTCAGTGTGGTCCTCACATGTTTTGGCCCAGCAATATGATGAGTATACGAGGAGCCTTATAAGACCTTGAACTTTTCATATGTGGCTCCTATTAATTTTTTCTGCTAGTCCTTGATGAAAAACAATCATATCAAATTCATCATCTGTTGAGTAAAAAACAACCTAAAAATGTTTATTAGCATTCATTCTTCCATTTAAGACCTCAACAATTGTATTTGCTATATTGTATTTGATTGGAGACCTTCATTGAAATACTTATATTAATCTTAATATCTAAAGCAATATTATGCAAACAAAAGCTATGTACCGTCAAAAAAATGTAAGCATAAAATTAAATATTGGATCAATAACCCTTGAAATTGTCAGCTTTTTCCTTTAAGAACATTATCAGTTATGCAAGTGGGAGAAAGAAGAATGCAATCAATATTACAATATAAATTTAAGAATACAAGTTAAACTGACACACACTGAACAGAAAAACTAACAAAGGAATAAAATATAAAAAGAAAAGGCATTCTATACAGTCTATTGACATAGACTATGTAGGAAGATTTGTTCTAGAATTACTGGAACTGCTAAAGAGGTTTAACAGCATTTAGCGGATTTGAGTAAATTTATTGTTTAATTCCAAGCCACTTTAATTATTCATACACTGGACACTGAATTTGTCTCTAGCGCCTAATAATTGTTGCATGAGGCTTCCAGGTTTCTGCAAGTAGATTTTCTATATCAGAAATATCAAATGCTGCTGAAAAATAAGATATCTGGGTTTGCATTTTTAATGTGTCTTTAATATCTCACATTAAAGACACATTAAAAATATATTAATAAAGTGTTCACTAAAACAAATAATTACATGGGTCATGATGGTTTCTCTGTGGGTGTGTGTTTGAGTGACTGTTTTTTTTTCCAAATATATTAAAACATAGTTAAAAAGAGCTTGTCGCCATGAAAAAATTCTTTGGATTCTCGGATCTTTGGAATTTTTCTGCCAGGACAAAAATGTTGGATTTTATTTTAAAGGCAAAGTTATTTGGAACTCAAAACATGTTATCCTTTCTTCAAGTGAGCTCCTGTTTGGGCAGAAAGAGATTAAATATTAACTAATCTTGCACTAAGAATGGATTTTATGTTTGTATATTAATATAGCTCTTCCGTTCATAATGAGTTACAATGATACAAAATCAGTACATTGGGTAAAGCTGAACAATTTGCAAAAAGAAGGCAGAACATAGAATTACATGTCGGTTGATTGCTGAATGGTGCCAGGGCTGATTCAATGTCATGTATGTGAAGGAGGTGTCAGTGTTGGAGCATGGTGTCAGCGTGATGAGGTCTATGTACCATCAGGGGGAAAGACAGACAAGAGAATGGTCATCAAGTAGGTGTGTTCTGGTTCCATGGCTATGTAATATGCAGCAATAGTTTGAGTCAGAACAAAAGTAGCAGGAGAGATGAGAGTTGTAAGATATGGTGGAACAAGGTAAGAGGTTTATAGACAAAGGTTAATCATTTTGAAAAAAAAATCCTAACATTTGGAGAGCATAAGCCAAGGATAGAGATCTCTAGAAATGTTTTGCTTTAACTATATAGCAAGTGCCATTAGCATTTTGTAATGTTCTTTAAAAAAACACACCTTGAATGTGATGTTGTTACCTTTAAATGATTTAGTTGATTGAACTATTATATCATTGGAATTGAACTACTGAAAATAGCTTGATTCCCATCTCTGCCCCCTTTCATGACATGTTTCTGGCTTTTGTTAGACCTCCTCCTATTACCATTATTGACAGGATAGCACAGGCTCACTTAATGCAAACTTCCAAATCTGAAGTCGCCCAAGAGTTGCAGTATATAATTTCCTCAGTCCCTGTACATTCCTTTTCTTGATCCTATACTCATGTTTGACTTTCAACTGGCTTAAACTGCAGGGATGAGCGTACATGATTCCTAATTGTAACTGTCAACCTATCAACCCTGCACAGGATTCATGCTCATTGGAAGTGACGTGAAGCTAAACAGCCCCTCATCACTGATTGGACAAGCTTTGTCAGAAATCCTCCAGAATCCTGAACGAGCAAGAGATGCCTTAAGAGTTTTGTTACATCTGGTAAGAGTGTCATTGTTTGTTTATTTATAAAACTCAACTATACAATCTTTATAGATACTTTCTAGGAATTGTTTAGGAAAGATATATGAAATTTAAATATCTATTAAATAAAAATGTACATATCTATTGTGAGTCATTGTCTAATCTATCTATCTATCTATCTATCTATCTATCTATCTATCTATCTATCTATCTATCTATCTATCTATCTATCTATCCAGACAAGTACAAACATGCACTCTGCCCTTTTTGCCAGTTAATACGTGTTCTTTGTCTCCAGGTTGAAAAGTCTTTGCAACGGATCCAAAATGGCCAGCGCAATTCTATGTATACTTCCCAGCAAAGTGTAGAAAATAAAGTGGGAGGAATCCAAGGTTGGCAGTCATTGTTGACAGCTGTAGGGTTTCGCCTTGATCCTCCTGCAAGTGGTCTTCCAGCAGCAGTATTTTTCCCTACTTCTGATCCGGGTGACCGTCTTCAGCAGTGCAGCACCACAATACAGTCTCTCTTAGGTGAGTTCAGGGGAAATTAAGAATCTGAACGATGAGCATATATTGTGATAACATGCTTTCCTTAGGGAAGTTGCACAATGTTTTTACACATTTTAGAATAAATAATTACTGCCTTTCATTGCATTCAAGTTTGGTTTAACAATGATGATAATTTTAAGGAGTAAAAACCAGGGAGGAGTGGTGAAAGCACTGGACGCAGATAAGATCTCTATTAACTTATGTTAAAAACATCCTTTTCAAATAGCCTTTTGACAATAAATGTCAATGGCAGAATATGGCCCCATAGGATAAACCTCCTCCTCAACCTATAGACTGTGGGTTGACAGGGCTGGCTACTCTATAGGACCAAATATGACAGGTATACTTACAGGACTGGGTCTCTTTAACCATATCTGATGATAGATAATAAACATTTGGGTGTAGCTCAAAGCAAAAATAGTTTAGAACTAGTCTACCAGATATACAAAGGGGAAAACAGCCACATTAAATTACAACCCCGTAGCAGCATCGGCAAGCCTGCAAAGGCTGCAGGCTTTAAATTCGGCTGCGTTACAGAGCTATTAAATTAGACCATGCCGTGAGTTACAGGTTGGAGATGCCAGCCCATAAACCATTCTTGCGCCGTTGGATGTGCGGCCGTGAACATGATCAAATAGTCAAACCCGTAGTTACGGGTTTAGATGGAACCAATGGTAAAAGAGATCGTCAGCATTACGTCACTGAAAAATGAAGGTTAGATTTCAAAGCCTTACAGATTTCAATTACAGGGTATGATCAGACGCGCATTCCAGAAATAATGCAATATTCATAAATCCATAAATATGATATGCAAGTCCATGCGAGCTTCATTATATGTATTAACACATTGATTGCTGGGATCGATATAACACGGAAATTTAACATAAATAAAGGTATTTTAAATTGCAGATTTGCAAGCTTGAGAATGTTGTGCTATTAATTTTAATACCTAATATCACTTTCTCTTTAATTATTTGTACACTAGCGTGTGTATATTTGCAATTATAGTGCTATCGGTAGGACTTTTACCCCCTTGCAGCGTCTCCCTAGTATCCGTTGGCTTCTTGGCTCCATTTGCGGGTTACTGGGTGGAACGCCAGTGGATTTGTTGCAATTTAATAGTGAAATTGGGAACTAGCAGTTACGGGCTTGAGAGAACAAAGAATTTGCGGGTTTTTTCGAACTCAACCCAAAAGTCTTTGCTGGTAGCTTTGAGAGGCCAATTTAATAGGCGTAAGTCTTGCGGCTACGTTACGGGCTACGACTTTCAACGTTGAGGGAATTTAATAGGACTGTCAGTGTACTCAGGAGGACATATAGTCACTCTGATCCAGGCCAAGTAGATAGTTATTAAAGGGTATAATTTAAGTGAACCAGCTAAATCTTGCTCTTCATCTGTTGAAGCCTTATGAGTTAATCCACCAACATCAGAATGAAAAGTCTGGTTTTGCAGGTTACATTTTGCCAGTTAATTGAGGGCCCTTAAAAGCAAATGTCGTTTAGTTTAGTTCATATATAGTGCAATTAGTATCTGTTACAAATTCTCAATGGAATTCCTTACTTAAGGTGACACAACAGATGTTCCAAAAATGGTGTATTTTTAAACAATAGATAATAACAAGTACTAGTTGCTTTTTTAATGCACCTTTAGAATGCAAGTTTGCGAGTTTTCAACCTCGATAGGTGCTTCAGGGAAAGCACTGTGTATATCTGATTGAAAGCTCAATAACAGGGCCCTCCATCCTTTGCACTGTTTGAAATTGTTCTTGACTTGTACTATACCCCTGTATAGCGCTACAGAGTATGTTGGCGCATTATAAATAAAGGATAATAATAAAAAATAATAATAATTTTAGTAAAATGATATTGAACTTTGCCATTTTGAGCAGCCAGTCAGTCCTTCTGGTCCACCCACAAGCACTATGTATATTTGATTTTAAGCTAAAAAACAGGGCCCTCCATTCTTTATAAGGTGTACTTAACCCCTGTACATCATTACGGAATATGTAATAAGGTAATAATAATTATACAAGTTGTGTTAATGAGAGATCATTGCATGTTGTTTTGTGGCTGAATCAGAAAGACTGACTGACAGCTCAAAATGGCAAACTTCAATCTTACTTTACTCTTGACACAAGTATGTCCGCAATTGAAATTGAATGGTATTGAAAAACATATTAGAAAGACTTATATTGAAATAGTCATGAATCAGCCTCATTAATGTTCCCACTTCCTCTGCATGATATAAACCTTTAAATATATCAAAGGATTTAATAAAGTTCAAGAGGGAAGTGCCGTAAAAAATAGGAATGCAAGTGAAGTTGTAAGGTGAAAGATTTAGGGGTAATGTGAGAAAGATCTACTTTATAGAAGGACAAGCAGATAAGTGGAACAGCCTTCTAGTTGAAGTGGTAGAGTCAAACACTGCTAATGAATTTAAGAATAGGGATAAGCATAAGGATATCCAAGGCTTAATTAAGTCAAACTTTTAAGTAAGTAGACTGGGCAGACTAGTTGGGCCATTTTGGTTCTTATCTGCCACCAAACCTACTTTTCTCTTGTGTCCACAGGTTTGCCTCATTCAGCTCTTCAAGCTCTTTGTAAACTTATCACTGCTTCAGAAACTGGAGAACAACTTATTAATCGGGTAAGTGGGGTTTTAATGTTATATCATTGAAATGTCAGTTACTTAAAAAATCATAAAAACTATCACTAGTGCACAATACAGGAAAACACTGGCAGGCTGGATAGTCCAAGCATTGCTGATCTTTAGTGTTTCAGTACTATGGCATACATCAAGCTATTATTATATCTCTATAACTCATGCTAACATGCTAGAAATGAATGCTATTAGTGCTTGGTGATCACGGTTTATGTATATGGAGTGATCAATATGATAGTTTTATTATTAAATCTATACATATTAGTACATCCTTGAAATAGAGCTGGATGATCCATCACGCTGTATTTAAATTGATCAGTTATGGTGTGCATGTGTACTGCTAAAGTTGAAGCAGTTCTCATTGAAGAATGCTAACAATGTCTAAACAAACTGCTTTAGTGCTTCCAAATCTTGCTATGTTTGCACGCTATCATTTTTGTATTCTAAACATCTGTATCTTATAAATATAAATCTATATAATCTGTGCAATGTACATTTTAGCCCTTTGAAACTACATTTTTTTGCATAATTCAGCAGTCCCGCAAGTCATTTTCACTCAATATATTGTTTAGCTCCCTTTAATTCATCTTTCATCTCACCAACAGTGATTGTTCATTTAAGGACTTGGGGCCACTTGCAGATTTATCTATATTACTATAGTTTATCCCTGCAGCCTTTCTTGGACAAAAGTGCATATACTTAACACTGGGAAATTGCATTTTTGTTCCCTTGATAAATAAAAATGGCAGCCATCTACAACTCAGTCCATGAAATAGGCCATTACTGGTTGGTTTTCAAATTCCAAGTATAGTAATCTTTAAGACAGATATATTGCAGTCCCACACATGATATAATACTAAGGAATTAATAATTTCTGAAAATGTCCGATTATACTCCTAAAATGTCCTATTTCATGAACTTGATGCTGCTATCGGTTATGAGAGGAAACTATAAAAATCTAATATTCTTTGAGTCCAGAGGCTTTCAGTTTGCCATTCCAAGCCTTTATTTAGTAGTTAGAAAATCTAATATGTTATTTAAACCTCTTGGCGGCCACAGGCAAGTGACATATTATTGCATATTGTGTATTAAGTCTCTGCCAGAACTGGGGACATTCAAGTCTGACGTTTTTGCCATTTCAAACAGTGCAACAATTTGCACAAAATGAACCACACCAGTTCATGGGCTTATGGATTAATTACCTATATAAATAGCTACTTGCAGAGAAAAGGCCAAGGGTAGAGAGGAGCACAGCAAGCTCGTTAGGAAACACAGTCTTGGTTAATATCACTCTTAGATCTGAATCGTGTTTTCTGCCTTTCAGAAATAATTTCATGTAAAACATCCACTAGTGCTGATCAAATGCCAACCTGCAATGCAGATTTTCCTTATGCGTACTCTAAAATATGTAACACAATCAATATTATCAAGCACATACATAAGGACAGATAGACAGACGGGCACATAATCAGGACATGCATTATATCTATCTATCTGCCTCTCTCTTATATATATAATGTATTATATACAGGGGCCCTCATTCAATTGCGATTTGGCCAATTGAATAGGGGTCTAAATAAGCACATAGCATATTTTTTTAAAATAAGTTTTTAGTTAGTAAAAACCTTGATTTTGGATAGATGCTTACTAACTAAAATGTCTTTAAAAAAAATATGTTATGTGCTTATTTAGACCCCTATTCAATTGGCCAAATTGCAATTGAATGAGGGCCAGGGTATTTAGTTTGAAATGTTAGAAACAGTAATATAGAATGACTCCATATAACTCTCCTCTTGCCATAAGTATGCAGTGCCACTTAGCAGGGAAAGCGATGGAATAATAATAGTATTTACTTTAAAGGACTAACTGTAATGAAAGACTTTCTTAACACCAAAGAAACCAAAAGTGATAGATCAACCTCAAATAATATAGCATTACTAGAACACTGCTGTAAGTTTTAACGTTATAATATATTGAAAAATCATGTATTTAAAGTCAGTCTATCCTTATTTTATATCAATATAGTTTTTTGATGAAAATAATAAAATGTTTTATTGCATTCACTGTGCTTTTTTAAGAATATAAATTCTCTGAGAGAGAGAGAGACAGAGAGAGAGACACACAGAAAGAGAGAGATAGATAGGAGGGAGAGGGAGAGAGAGAGAGAATTGTGCTCTGAGAGTTTGAGAGTAGTGGTGACATTACCAGTAGTCTGACTTCCTCGCCCTGCCAGATGGGTGTAGGAGGGTTGGTATGAAGCACATAGGGAATACAATTAAATGGAAGACTTGTGTTGTATCGGGCAGTTAATTATAGAAGCAACCTAAAACATAAGAATAACCTGATGTAAAAATTGGTGGCAATGTACTAGAAAGTGCAATTATTTTACCGTACATTGGCTTATTTTTCAAATGCCTAACTCTTTTTGGTTTCTTCATAAAAAACATATTCCCTATAAAAGAGTACAAGAGTAGACACAATAATTGCCTCCCTCTTTTTTATATTTTCTCATTTAAAAAAAAAAAAGCTAGGCACCGAACATATGAATAATATATTAATAATATTTTTATTGTTATTTAAAATGGATGTGGGAAAACACACAAGACTTTATGCTTATAGTAACTTTAAGCTATGGATCACAATGTCTAGAGGATGCCTCCTAGTGGAGATTGCCATGATCCGCATTTTGTGACTTAGCCTTGAGGGGCCACACAGCAGTACATTTTCAGCATGTGTGTTTTTCCTAAAGATGCAGTGTGCAGCCTCAGGAGACACTACATGCTGGCATCTGGAAAATTATTTCCATGGCACCACTAATTTAGGACATTTAAGCAACATGCAGGAAAGGAGGAGGCAATGCCCTGCTGATGTGATGAACTTATAAGACATCATAAACATAATCAAATAAAAGTTCATTACCTATATCACTAGCACCCCAAAGTCATCTGCATGAACCAGTTGTAGAGCTTTAAGAACTACGTATGCATTCTAGTAGCTGTTTTTATCTAAACTAAAGCATTCCTGATATCCATCATTGTTTGTGCACCTCCTTTATGCTAATACACACTTCCATATACTATTTTGTTTTTGCACCCATTGAAACAAACAAGCAGATTGTGTTACTAATTAGCACAGCAACACATCTTAATATTTATCAGTGGCTAATTTGCATAATAATGCAACTCAAATGGCGCAGAAGTTCTCAGACATTTAATTTACTTTAGAAAAAAAATATCTGTAATTATATATATGCATTTTTCATCCTTTTCAAGAAAGGAAACTAAAAGAGCAACTTGATTTGGTGGTGATACAGTCCCTTTTACATGTATCTGCAACTAGAGGATTGTAGAGCAATATTAAGGCTCAACCTCTGGAATACATGCATACATGTGATCTTGCTTGAGATAGATCAATACGGGCTGATAATACTTCCCATTGCTGTGAATGTCCCACAGATGTGTTTGCTCTCCTGCATGAAGCTTCTTGATAATGCATTCCTGATATGTCTAACTGAATCTTGCTATGCTTACTGATAAATGAATGCATAAAAGCAATATAACCTGTGCTTGAGTTTTAAGGCTTTGTTTTTCTCTCTTCTTTTTCCGCTCTAAACTTTTTTTCTGCTTGTAATCTGCTGGCTGAAGGCTGTTAAAAATATGGTTGGAATGGTAAGTACACAACGCATTAGAATTATATCCATTTCTTAGTATTGCTAAATGTATTCCTGATAGGCTCTATGAAAGAAAAATAAGGCACAGCTCCTAATTGACCCTATATGGAGAAACAGCTAGATTTGCTATTATTCCTTCATGTGACCAGCTGAAAAAGTTCAAAATCAGCCTTAGTCTGTTGTATGTGCTATTATCATAAGAACGGCTTGAGGCATGATAGTTAATGTGCATGCAATCGTCTGATGAGCATGTGTTTACTACAAGTGTCAGCTAATTGGCTTTGTTCTTGGATAGATTGGCAATCCTGAATCATTTGTACAATTCAGTTGCTGCATGGCTGTATCTCATTGAAATCTGCTAAACAATAAACACTAGAAACTCCCATTGGTATAAAATAGCTTCCAAGCACAAATGTACACCTCAGGCCAACTTCATATAGTGCTTACTGCTCAGCCTACCTCCGCTGCTGCCATTTATTTCATATCTGCCAAATACAAGTTTCAGCTTTGTTTTATTATTCTGTAAGTCTTGAAACAGACAAGTACTTGGTCAGTTGAATATTAGTTACAAACGTATATTTTCTTAAAGTAAACTTACATTGAAGATCGTCATTTTTATCTATTAGTCAGCCTTTCTAGCTTTATGTCTTGAAAATGTATCAGTTTAAGATGTAGAAGATCAGTAATACAATACCAAATAACATTAAGAATAAGATTTACTTTGCAATTACTTTGCATTTTAGCATGAAATAAATATTGTCTTAATATATATAACTAGTCGTTACGGGATAATATTTTTTTACCCCACCCCCTTCCCCTATATCTCTTTCCCCCCTCTCCCTCCCCTGTGTCTCTTCCCTCCCCCTTCCCCCTCTGTCTCTTTCATTCCCCTTTCCCCCCTCTGTCTCTTTCCTACCCCTTTTCCCCTTATGTCTCTTTCCTACCCCTTTCCCCCCTCTGTCTCTTTCCTCACCCTCTCCTTGCCCTGTGTCTTTCCCCCTCCCCTGTGTCTCCCCCTCCCCTCTGTCTCCCCCCTCCCTGTGTCTCTTCCCCCCACTCTCTCCCCTGTATCTATTCCCCCTTCTCTGTATCTCTTTCCCCCATGTCTCCTCCCCTCCCCTGTGTCTCTTTCCCCATATCTCTACCCCCTGTCCCATGTGTCTCCCACCTGTATCTCTGCCCCCTCCCCTGTGTCTCTTTCCCCCTTCCTGTGTCTCTTTTGCCCCTTTCCTCTCCTGTGTCTCTTTGCCCTCCCTCCCCTGTGTATTTCTCCCTCCCCTGTGTCTCTTCTCCTCCCACCTCCTCCCAAAGCCACAACTCATGCTGCGCTTGGCGCGCTGCACGTACGGAAACGTAAGTGTGTACGCTCCTTATGGAGCGTTACACACTTACACCAATTATATTAGTGATAACAACCCTGTCCAGGATCTCATACATCTCTTCTTTGCAAATAAATTGACATCACAAAAATATGAAATCAAGGTTTAAGATGGAATGGATGTTTAAAGTGTTTAATAAGTTAAAAAATTTAGAAAATATACAGGAAACAAAAATATATTAGATTTATATCAAGGCTTATTATGAGGAACATAAACATTGTGACTGACAGCTGGGAGTCTGTTCCCTGATAATAGATTGTCTACTAATTCCTATTGGTAACTGTTTTTTTTTTCTTGGAAGCCTTTTTAAAAAATAATAGAATAGAGCACAGCTTTGGTTGTGATTTTCACTGGAGAACATGAAGGCCTTTCCCTTTCTTATATGATATGAATTCCAGTTAGATGCTAAAAGGTACCTACAGCTGTTTATTGGTACACCATCTTGAATGAATGCATACATTGATATGACAGTGTATATTAGATACTGGTAAAATGAGCAGAATATTAATAATTAAATACTTTTATTTGCAGCTGCATCAGGTTCTCGTTCAACTCCAGACAGGAGACAAGGAACACGACTTCTCATCCGCCCCGATCCAGGTGTCTATAAGCGTTCAGCTGTGGAGATTACCAGGATGCCATGAATTTTTGGCAGCTTTAGGTATAAACATAATCATTATATATGTCCTTTATTCTTTTAGTGTTTTGTCACTTTTTAATTTGTTAAATACTTTTCCTGTAGCTATTCATGTCAACTGTGTAAGATAAGTTTTGCATCATCTTGTTTTTTTGGTGAGTTGAGTTGTTAACATATTTTGATTGTAATAAACATTTACTGATAATCAGCCTTATTAAATTGTGATTTAACCAATTGAATAGGGCTCTATATAAGCACAGAGCATATTTTTTTACAGAAGTTTTTAGTTAGTGAACTTCTATCCAAAAGCAAGGTCTTCACTAACTAAAAACTTCTGTAAAAAAATGCTATGTGCTTATATAGAGCCCTATTCAATTGGCCGAATCACAATTTAATAAGGCTGATTATCTGGATATACAATTTGAAATACAAATTTCAACCCAATTGTCTGCAAAAAAAATAACATCTCTATTATTATTATTATTATTATTGTCCTTCTTTTGTAATGTGCCACCATATTCCATAGCACTATATAGGGGTTAGTTAAGTACAAAGAAAAAATAAAAATAAATACATGGCAAAAAATTGAGGGCCCCTTCATTTTACAATCTTACATACAAGGGGCTTTTTCAGAGCATTCGCAAACTTGCAATCTAAAGGAAATAATGAAACAAAAAGTAAAGTATATAAAAGGAAGAAACAAGGGCTTGGCAGTAATTGAAAAGAGAATAGAGGGTTAATTAGTGATTAGATCTGTGGGTGTAGCAGCTGTGAAAAATGGAGGTGATAGTGTTAATGCTGCACTATAAGTTAACACAAATCATAGGTATTATATAATTTTAGAAGAATGGCGGTGTGTGAGGCTCTAGACCTAGAGGCAAAAGCAACCAAGGTGAATGGAACTGTGAAAAAGGAAAGTTGGTGAGTCACAGGGAGAAATATCCTGTAGTATAGCAGTCTGGTCTCACTCAAAAGAGTGACCCAGACTTAAAATACCAGGTAATTCTACCCTGAACAGGAGAAACAGCAAACCCCACACACGTTTCAGCCTCTGTGGGCCTCATCAGTGAAGTGTAGCTGATATCTCCCTTAGGCACAGTGAGCAAGGAGTCCACGTCTGGTTCCCCCTATCACCCTTAGGGTGAGAAAACCCATAAGGTCCATTTGCATACAAAACAACAAAATTAGAGGTACTCAATCTGAGAACGGACTGTATTGAAATTCACTAGGCTTTTTCTACCAAATATCTGCATTCACTTTTAATATTGCAGTCAATTGACCACGTAAATGGCTTTTTACTTCTTTATGTGTTCCTCTTATTGAGCTAAAGTTTGTTTCCTGCAAGCCATTAATCCTCACTAGACAGATGATTTAATAATAGGAAACATTTAACTGAGAATACATTTTACTGGTGGTTTTAATGGCTCAAAAAGAAGAAGGACTATACCTGAAATGTCCTAGATACTTATGCAGCATTTATTATGTGGGTTCATAGTGGTTTTTTTTAACTTAAGTTACATCCCTATATTTCCAGAATCAAGACTCTCTAAAGTAGGGGTGTTAACTTGGTTCCATTAGTTTGTTAAATGTATTATTGGGTTGTATTTTAACTATACATCTTATCTTTTTTACTTTAATATACTCTTGTAAATAGTTCTGGGGATACTTTTGCAGCTTTATAGAGTACTAAAAAGCATTTTGGTTAATAAATGTACATTAACAGATTTATGTTAAAAACATTCCCTTACAATATTTAGTATACATGCCATCAATTCACTATATTACAATGATTGACACAAATGGTTTGAGTAGTTGATGATAAAGTATAACATATTAATTATAAAGTATAAAATAGTAATTGTATAACATAAAAGGAAAGAGAAAGATGAACCTGTTGCAACATGTTTGTTATCCTTCCACATGGACTCATAATGACATACCCATTTCTTATTCTGCATGTTCATTTAGGGTTTGACCTCTGTGAAGTTGGCCAAGAAGAAGTTATACTGAAGACTGGTAAACAAGCCAACAAGAGGACAATGCAGTTTGCCCTCCAGTCACTCTTAGCTCTCTTTGGTATGTATTAAAATATGTCCTTACACAATCCTTACATGCTCATAGCTTTCAGAAAAGCATATACAACAGACTCTCAGTTAACCAGAACTCAAGCAACCAGAAAACAAATTGAAAACTGTACTTTAAATAAAAATAAAAATTTACAGGGCTCAATAAATACCAGGAGCCAGGTGGTCATGCCACAAAATGCTTATAGGCACCTAGATTTCATCCCTATTACGTCTCTGCAATTCAGTTTTACCTGGAAGCAGACAGGCATGACTGACTGAGCCAGTCAACCAGTTTAGTAAGAATAGATGGTTTCTCCACAGAGCTTCCTAGCCTGGTTCATAATGTGCCATGACACTCCTTAAAGTACCACAAAAGTCGCCATATGTGCTCATTACCATTAGATAGAGGGTGAAAAAGCCAGTATTTTCCTTTTTAATATTAAAGCTGAATTCATGGAGTTGTGATCAATAGAAGTCAGGCTATTTTAGTATGTTGCCTGAATAAGTAAGGAGCTCTGTACCAGATGGGATGTAATGAATATTAATTATAATCAGTTGTAGGGGCATTGAATCAGACAGAGGCTATGTGATTTGTAACTACTTGTAACTAGCAGCTTGAGTAGCAACAGAGCAGATGACTAGGGCCCTCATTCAATTGCGATTTGGCCAATTGAATAGCGCTCTAAATAAGCACATAACATATTTTTTTTTAAATAAGTTTTTAGTTAGTGAAAACCTTGTTTTTGGATAGATGTTTACTAACTAAAAACTTCTTTAAAAAAATATGTTATGTGCTTATTTAGAGCACTTTTCAATTGGCCGAATCACAATTGAATGAGGGCCATAGTAAGTAAGGTTGCTGTCTGTGGCAGTTAAGGTCCTGGGTTCAAATCCTCATAAGGTTGCTTTTTTCTTTACTGTTTAAAAATCAGAGATTTATTTTAGGTTAACTGTGATGATTTTGAAATAATTATTTGAATTATTATGTAAACCAAAGCAGCGTGTGTTGGTGTAGTCTAAGTGTTTTGTTTTATAAAATGTTTTCATTGGTAAGTCATTGATTCTAATCCAGTGTCTTCTACTTATTTTCCATTTTTTTGCATTGACTAATGTATTTATTAACACACATATGATATATATATATATATATATATATATATATATATATATATATACATATATATATATATATATATATATATATATATATATATAGACATTAGTTAAACAAAAAAACAACCCAGTAGGCAGGGAAATTGAACCTGTGACTTATCAGTGAAAAAATATGTCTACATCAATATCTGCTTATACTGACAGTGTATATCCATAATATAATGTGCAATTGGTACAGGCTACAGCCTTATTATTTATGCTGATTTTTGTGGGAAGGTTTCAAGGGCTAAACTAAAATGAAAATAAGCAGGTCAATTCTTGATACATTTTAAAAATGTAAAAAAAAATTCACCTGATTTTTCACCCTCTTTCTATTGTGCATATGAGTTTTTTTTTTTAATCAGAGCATGTCAGAAGAGAGTCTTCACATTGTTGCAAAAGCGGTTTGCAGGGATATTAAAAGTTCATTATTTTAACCTCCAGCGTGCCTGTTTTTCAATCAAAGAACATTTGTATTGTTTCAAGCCATACTGTCTTAAGTGCATGTTAGATAAATATGTGAGTTTTATATCTGTTTCATTGCAGAGCTATGTTGCACAGTTTAAAAGTGTGTAAGTTAGTAAGAAGAAAAATACGGTGATACACCCAAAGTTACATATACTGTATATTTCTAACAGACAATTGTTATAAGCTGGTAAAAATGTACTAAGGAGCTGAAAGTGGTTTGGTCAGGCTCCATTAACTGTCATTGAACATTTAAATTCTAGTTAAGTTAGCTTGTACAGTTTATGAAAAGAAGCTGCTGTAGACCAGTTTATAGGAAAATTGTTAAGCTTAGTGAATTTAGAACATTATTCTGCCACAGAAAGATACAAGCAAACAACTTGGTTCAAGTTAGGGGGGAAGTTGCTAATGCTTATACATTATACAGTACTTAGTAATGTCTATGTTAAGTTCATCCAGAAGAAGAGATAAACCTCTAGTTCCAAAGCGTTCATATAAAACAATTGTTTTGCAGATATTAAACCAATTTTTTTTGTATTTTAGATTCTACAGAGCTTCCAAAACGCCTTAGTCTTGACAGTTCCTCATCACTTGAATCGCTGGCTTCTGCTCAGTCCTTATCCAACCCAATGCCTCAAGGGTATCATGGACATCTGTTCTCCCCGACCTGTCCGGATGGCATGGCTTCAGATGCTATATCGGTCTACAGTCTGAGCTCCATAGCATCTTCTATGAGTTTTGCTTCAAAAGCAGAATGTCTTGCAGAAGGAGAACATAAACTGCGCCAAGACCCTGACCGATCAAAACATGTTTATCCTCTTAGATCATCGACACTAAGGGGCCAGTCTTCCCCACAAACAAATAAGGAGGAGCAGCAGGAAGAGTATGATGGCTTTTCTATAATAAGCAACGAACCTCTTCTGTGCTACACAGAAAACACAGATCCTAACCTCAAACAGGAAACAATTAAAGTGTCTGTCAATTCTAAAGGTAGCATAAGCACACCAACTTCTCCTGTGAAGTTGGCTCTGATTTCAAGTCCAAATTCACCATTTCAAAAAGTTGGAAAAATTGCAAGTTCAGATACTGGAGAATCCGATCAGTCTAGCACTGAAACTGACAGCACAGTGAAGTCTCAAGAAGAAGCTAATCCAAAGTTGAACCCTGAGGAGCTTGCTCAAAAATTTTTGGAGGAGACTCAAAGCCACCTGATTGCGGTTGAACGTCTTCAGAGAAGTGGCAGTTTGGTGCATAAGACAAGTAATTCTCCTGATGGTGCTTCAACTCCTAATGGGAGTTCTATGTTCAGGTCATCTGAAACAAGTGCTTTTAGTAGGCCTGCTCAGAAAGGCATGCCATCCCCAGTTACTGTGAAACCAAAACCTCCAACAAGGAGCTCTTCTCTTCAGAAAATAAGTTCAGGATATAATAGTCCTGCAAACTCTGAAACATCGTTAAAGGAAACTACAAGCCTTCACAGTGGCCAACCTTCTCCTAGTTCAGATTCTCCTAATTTCAAACTGAAATATCCTAGCTCACCGTATAGTGCTCATATCTCAAGATCTCCTCGAAACATATCTCCAAGCTCAGGACACCAGTCTCCAGCAGGCAGCACCTCATCTCCAGCTCTGTCTTATTCTTCAGCTGGATCGGCTCGATCCAGTCCTGCTGATGCTCCAGATATTGATAAGTTAAAACTTGCTGCCATCGATGAAAAGGTCAAAGCTATTCATAATCTGAAGATGTTTTGGACAAATGCACCTCAGCATACTTCAGGTCCTATAAAAATATTGAGAGGAGCTCCAGGAACAATGACTTCAAAGAAGGATGTTCTTAGTTTGTTAAACCTATCCCCAAGGCATAGCAAGAAAGAAGAGGCTTCGGATAATCTTGAACTGAAAGAATTATCTGCTCAGCGAAAGCACGTTGATGCTGCACAGCAAAATCCCCCAAATGGACACAAACACTCAGAAAATGTAGCAAATGTGACTCAATCTACACCATCTAACACAATTCCAGGGACTATACGCAGCTTGAAGCTTACATCTGGAAATGGATATAAGTTCCTTTCACCGGGAAGGTTTTTTCCTTCTTCGAAATGTTAAAATGTCTTTTTATACAACTTTTAAGCCTGTATCACCATTTGTATATTGTTTATGTCCAATTGCCTTCATTAAGTAAAAGACTAAAATATTACATGTGAAGCAGTGGTCATAATGGGAATAAATATATATAAATAAGGTTCAATCAAATCAAGACTATTTGTCATTGAACTTTACCAAATTCTAGACATATAGGCATGTACTGTATATGAACATGGGCTACGGTAAACCTGTTTTATTAGCCAAGCATCATATGAGATATTAGTTATGTTTAGTCAGCTCTGAAATCAAAATATATTCAAAAGGCCACAGTTTTACACATCAATCTGCTCCAAATTATGTTCCACAATTTCTAACATTGAGAATATTAGGCTACAAACAGTTCTAACCTTAGTATAATCAATATTATATGTATTTTCATATGTTTAGGGCTATAAACCATTTGAATATGGGTACAATGTCTGACACTGCTGTTTGTCATGTAGTTGCAGACATAGAATAAACTTCACTAAAGTTGGGAAAATTGTCATCACAATCCTGGAAAGCGAACTGATTTGTTAGTCTGTTAACTGGATGTGGTGATTGTACAGCTTATCATTATGATCGATTTTAACTCATTTAATTTAAAATTTCATACAATTAAGTTGTATGGATAAGGATTTGTTCACAACATAATCCACTAGGACATTATAATTATTAAGAAATCACAAACGCAATTGATACAATCAGAAAATATCTATTATAAACAGAGCAGAGACAACTAATTGTCCCATAATAATTGATCATTGAAGTCTTTTGTTGTTTTAACTGTATTAGCAACAATAATTCCAAGTGCCATTTTAAGGAAAGCCAGGATATATTTTATAAGATTCAGCTACGAAAACCAAAGTATTGTTTATTTATTTGTAAACGTCAACACTGAAACAATGACGAGCTCTCAGAAAAATGAGATGATTCAGGCACAAACAAAATGTTTAATCAAGACTAACGTCACAATAAAAACAATCATTGTCTCAGTATTGGGATAGCTTCGTATCTGTCAGATGTGCAAATCAATGTAGTCATTTAGTTTAACTGATTTTTTTACAGCATAATAACACAGGAAACTATAAATATATTTAATACTTGTGTATTTTAATTGTAAGCAGGCATTAAAATATAACCACTAGAGCATTGCAATGACCACTTATTTATTACTGTCTCTTTCGGCACATACACTTGCTAAGATTTCCAAACATACTAGGCGGAGTAATTCTTGTGCATTGTTGGTTTACATATTAATGTTTAAGTTGCTAGAATTAATGGGATCCATGTAATAAAAAAATGAAAGCTTCAGATGAAACGTATCTGCAAAGGAAGCTATATGTGCTTAAAGGACCACTGTACAATTAATATATATATATATATATATATATATATATATATTTTTTTTTTTTTTTTTTTTTTTTTTATTATTTTTTTTATTTTAAAACCTTGAGTCAAAGAGCATAATTAAGCAGGAAAAAGTCATAATGTTAGTTAAAAAATAAATAAATTAATGCATCTGTTGGATTAATACATGATATGTAGGTGGACGTTGTGTGTGAGAGAGGAGAAACAGGTGTGATGTCAGTTCCAATCTTATTGAATTGTCTTAACAAAGGACTTAAATTGTCTTAACTATAAGCCAAAACACACACCCTCTTGATCCACCTTCAGGAAGTGATGTAACAAACACAAAATAAACAGAGTCTTCAAAATTTCAGGTCCCCCCCAAAATATTTTTATGTCCAAGCTTACACAGCTGTTAATATTTTTATTTTTGGACATACTTGAACAAACAAGTGCCATGTTTCTTGAACTACAGTGGTCCTTTAACATTAGCTCATAAAACATCTGAAACGTTTTTTGATTTACAAAAATAAGACATTATGTTGTAAATTCCATAGCCACGAGTTAGTCAGTAGATATAAGTCATGACGGACCCCGAATGAGCTAAGTCTTAATAATATTCACACCTAAGAAGGCACATAAATTAATGTAGGCACATTATAAGTCCCAATATTCATGCAAGCATATTTTTACATGATCTGCCCCATATATTTGATGGCTGTATAGTGGACCTCTATGTACAATTATTCCAATCTGACCTGTTAACACATCTAAATTCACAGGTTTTGAGTCAAAATTTTAAAAAATAATTCCAGCTTTCTGGGAAAAAAAGCCTTAATTACATTTAGTGTGAATCACACAAACTGCAATTTGTACTCTAATGAATAAGCCTCAAATGGAGGCAGTTTAGGCACTACCCAATTTGATATCTTGCAAATTGAAAGCATAGTCATATAATTGTGCAATTATATGTACAAAAACAGCAGAACTAATGAGGTAGCCTTTATTGCTTAGTTTAACCTAAGTTTACCGAATTTGCCATCTGCAATCATGAAAATGGTGGATGCATCCTACACTGCTAGCTTCTTATGGTACAGCTAGTGGTATTGTAGCTCCATTAGCTAATTTGAGTTTGTTGTCCTCTGATGCTAATCTGCGTACATGGAGGATTAAACTCAGTTGTGTCAAAGCAACAGTAGCCAATTGGGAGTTTTGTGTGTCATTCCTTCTACAAACATACCATCTCTACATGCACCAGAACAATACAAATGATCACTATTATATTATCACTATTATATGGCATGCAAACGCATTATACAGTTGGATAGACATATTATACAATAAGCAATGGATTATTTATTCATAACTAACCTCAATTTACATAGACCCAATACAATTGGTGCTAAATATCAATGATGTTAAATTATTGAAGAAATAGAATTGCAGCAAATTTCTTTTAGTAAGTCTTGAGTAATAAGTGTCTTAAGGAAACGCCGTGGTCAATATTTTCCATATTGACTTTTGGATAATTAAATATGATAATGGAAAGCAAAAAAAAAAGAACACAACTGTTACATTTTGTCCATTTTATATGCAATTATTATCTACTGCGGCGTTCCATTTCCTTATTTTATATATATGCCACTGCCTGTTACTTTCTCAGGTGGGTGTGTGCTAAGGAGCTTCACTTTAGTCTTGCTGAGATCACTATCAGTTGTATCTGCCACATACCCATTGTGCAGACAGAAGCTCAGTCTGCATTCCTCCCACCTCAGAAAGATGATCTGTTTAAATCATACGGGCATAATTGCATATAAAAGGCTATATTATTTCTTTTATATGTAATAAACATGATGCCTATTTTCAAGTGGTCCTTTAAAGTGACACTGAAGTCGCTATGTGCACTCTTCACTATCAGATAGAGGATGGAAAATCATGTGGAATTGATTAGAGCCCCGGAAGTCCCCCACATGGAGCCACACAGATAACGAGTTTAATGCAGTAACTGCCCCACTGATTCTATCTTAGGTTTATCAATTTCTCATCTAGACGTATGGTGCTTTCTAACCTTTTTTTCTTTTTATTTAGTTTACATTTAGTTTTATTTAGTTTAAATAAATTATGTTAAAAGCATTATAACTCAGTTATTTGTGTTATATATAGTTCCTATTTTATGTTATAAAAAATAATAAATATTACAATTATATATATTAACAAAAGGTTGCTACACAACTACATATATAAAACACAGTAACATGTCCATTCAATCAATACAAATTAGTACTAACTACAGTATATTAGAAACACTTAGAAATAATAAAAATATTAGGTTGGTATAGAACTGCAAACTATAAAAGCATTTAATAGACAAAACAAATGTACCATGTATATATATATATATATATATAAATATATATACATGTACATATATATATATATATATATATATATATATATATATATATATATATATAAAGTTCACTTACATTTGAACTTTGTTATTTATGTTATAATTACAGAGAAAATAAAAAGTACTATGTATATTAAAAAGCAAACAAAACAATGTCTGCAGCTTCACAGCTACTTGGTCGTTACACAGAGCTAAGCATCTACATACTTTCTACTGGAAGAAAAAGACCAATATATGCAATACAGAACAAATATTTGAAATATAACAGTTTCTTCTAGCACCTGCACATCTTTTCTGATTAATACCATCAGCCAATGCCAGCTCATTACGTATTCTGCCAGAGCAGATCCAGGTTAGAAACAATCAATTCACTAGCAATTTAAAAAAGTAAATCACTTTTTCCATATGCTTTTCCACTCTTATATGATGGTGTAGAGCACATATGCTGACTTCAGTGGCCTTTAAACTTATGACACTTAGAATAATCTTTTGGACATTGTCTTGGAAACAAAATTAGTCTTTCAATGGTATAGTAATATAAAACTATAGCTCTAAATTCAGTAAAACTGATTGGAATAACACAGATTACTTTAGTTATTTAACTGAAAAGTGCATAATTTAACATGATTTTATTGTAATGTGTTATAGCTATAGACTTCACCAGAGGTATAAGGCAGATTGCTGAAAGTTGCAATGTCTATTTCCATAGGGAAAACTATAATTGCAGTCCATGTGAAGCTTAGTAAATCTTAGTGCACTTTATACTCATATACAGTAGCCATTGGCATTGCTATGTTAAATAATTGGGACCACTGTCATGCTTTAGCATTTTTAACCACATTGTACCTGAAACATTTTGTACAACTAAAAAAAATTAGCAAAAATAAATAAATAAATAAAATGTATTTGCTTTCTTAAAGTGAAAAAAAGAACAGCACCTTTATTTTCCTTCATAATAACTGAGTTCCAAAATTTCAAATGTTCTACTTGTGGCAAGACGTTTACTGTTATTGTCTTGGCGTAAAGATAATTTATGTACAGCGCTACAATATTCTTTAAAGACCACAAACCCTGCTTCCCTGAAATATTTTAGACACTGACCCGTTTACAATATCACTTTTGTAATTGTTATTTGTATCTCGAAGCTTAATACTACTGTTGTATCCACATATCCCTATGCAAAACGTCTGATCCCCAGATGAATAATTGGGGCTGAATTATTTGCAAATATTTTCATGATGTAAGTGGAATCCAAGAATATGTAAATATTACCGTTAACGGAGCTGCATGCATGTTTTGTGAACTGAGCCCTTGAAATACATATGTGTTGTGTATCAGTGGGTTTGATAGAGTCCAATATCAAGAGAAAGTCCAGTGATCTTTTCACTATGTAATAACAGCATTTATTAATGACTTTGCAAGATCTGTTTACCAATCTGTTGTTCTCAACGTCCCACCGTATCCGTTTGTCCGATCGACTTTGACTGATTTTGTAAATTAAACAAACTGTTTTTTCCGGGCAGGACTAAACTTTTTTATATATTATAAAAATTACCTTGTAAAAAGTATTTCATATTTTTTATTGAAACTGCAAAGGCATTTGGCCTACTTCTTTGTGATCTATGTGTTTATTAAAGCATGAAATCTCTATATAATGTGTCATAAGCCAGCTAAATTGCTTAATCTTTATTGAAGCCATAATTGTCTTTTTTACGGTGCTGCAGTTTCCGTACCAGAAGGTATGAAATAATTCTGAAGATCCAAATAAAGCTGTTAAAAATATTACTATATTATTCTTTTAATTTGGGCAGAATTTTTTTTTTAGCCACATGTGAAAAAATAAATACAATTATAGTTTCAATATAATTAATGCCAAGATGTCCACCCAGCTCAAGCTTTATGTAATTAAAACATGGGGCATATATATATACACTGCTCAAAAAAATAAAGGGTAAACTAGAATAACACATCCTAGATCTGAATGAATTAAATATTCTTATGAAATACTTTGTTCTTTACATAGTTGAATGTGCTGACAACAAAATCACACAAAAATAAAAAAATGGAAATCAAATGTTTCAACCCATGGAGGTCTGGAATTGGAGTCACCCCCTTTATGAAAGTGGAAAAACACACTACAGGCTGATCCAACTTTGATGTAATGTGCTTAAAACAAGTCAACATGAGGCTCAGTAGTGTGTGCGGCCTCCACGTGCCTGTATGACCTCCCTACAACGCCTGGGCATGCTCCTGATGTGGTGGCGGATGGTCTCCTGAGGGATCTCCTCCAAGACCTGGACTAAAGCATCTGCCAGCTCCTGGACAGTCTGTGGTGCAACGTGACGTTGGTGGATGGAGCGAGACATGATGTCCCAGATGTGCTCAATTGGATTCAAGTCTGGGGAACGGGCGGGCCAGTCCATAGCATCAATGCCTTTGTCTTGCAGGAACTGCTGATACACTCCAGCCACATGAGCCGCATTGTCTTGCATTAGGAGGAACCCAGGGCCAACCACACTAGCATATGGTCTCACAAGGGGTCTGAGGATCTCATCTCGGTACCTATTGGCAGTCAGGCTACCTCTGGCGAGCACATGGAGGGCTGTGTGGCCCCCAAAGAAATGCCACCCCACACCATTACTGATCCACTGCCAAATCAGTCATGCTGGATGATGTTGCAGGCAGCAGAACGTTCTCCACAGCGTCTCCAGACCCTGTCACGTCTGTCACGTGCTCAGTGTGAACCTGCTTTCATCTGTGAAGAGCACAGGGCGCCAGTGGCAAATTTGCCAATCTTGGTGTTCTCTGGCAAATGCCAAACATACTGCACGGTGTTGGGCTGTAAGCACAACCCCCACCGGTGGATGTCGGGCCCTCATACCACCCTATGGAGTCTGTTTCTGACAGTTTGAGCAGACACATGCACATTTGTGACCTGCTGGAGGTCATTTTGCAGGGCTCTGGCAGTGCTCCTTCTGTTCCTCCTTGCACAAAGGCGGAGGTAGCGGTCCTGATGCTGGGTTGTTGCCCTCATACGGCCTCCTCCACATCTCCTGATGTACTGGCCTGTCTCCTGGTAGCGCCTCCATGCTCTGGACACTACGCTGACAGACACAGCAAACCTTCTTGCCACAGCTCGCATTGATGTGCTATCCTGGATGAGCTGCACTAACTGAGCCACTTGTTTGGGTTGTAGACTCTGTCTCATGCTACCACTAGAGTGAAAGCACCACCAGCATTAAAAAGTGACCAAAACATCAGCCAGAAAGCATAGGAACTGAGAAGTGGTCTGTGGTCACCACCTGCAGAATCACTCCTTTATTGGGGGTGTCTTGCTAATTGCCCATAATTTCCACCTGTTGTCTATCCCATTTGCACAACAACATGTGAAATTGATTGTCACTCAGTGTTGCTTCCTAAGTGGACAGTTTGATTTTACAGAAGTGTGATTGACTCGGAGTTACATTGTGTTGTTTGAGTGTTCCCTTTATTTTTTGAGCAGTGTATATATATATATATATATATATATATATATATATATATATATATATATATATATATCACTTTTATTTGCATGTTAGGCAGTACAATCATTAAGCACACATTTTCATGTTAATACATAAATATATTTCAGAGTTATTTGTAAAATATATAATGGTGGGGCAAAGAAAGTAAATTCTATAAGTTCTACTTTTGCGTCCAAAAATCTAAGGAAGTAAGAAAAAAATTAAACTTACATTAAACAAAATTTATTTTGAGTGTAACGGTGTTATGTTTATGCATAACTCCGTAATTACATTTCTTGACAGTGAAATAATTATGAATTATTTCTTAAAACCTAGAAAGGGCCACAGAAAAGTTCTAAATTAAAACATATTTAAATAGCTCAAGTCCTGACAAACAACATCTTAAATTTAAATTATTTGAAAAATGTACTTTACTAGTTGAAATTCACTTAGCAAAATGGTATTTTAGTGGTTGAATAACACTTTACCATGTTCCTCTTCTGGGGAGATTTTATTGTGCTTTGCAATCAATGTTTTCAGACTCCCTGAGGAGTCTGCAAATGTTGCAAGAAAATGAAGCTGCTTATTTGATTAATGTGACTAAAATACGATTTTAAGATTAGTTTCAACAAGTAAATTACTTAACGTACTTAAAGAGCCACTGTGGTTATTTTTCACTTTAAGGTCTTCATTAACTTAATTTGATAAGGGACAAAATGTTTTTCTGGAAAGCAAAATTAAATAAATAAATAAACACAGCATTTAAATTTTATAAGCTTTACAAACAAGTATTCTTTGCTCTTTTTTTCTAACTTGAACCAGTCTACTACTTATTATTGTGAATCCTTGTAATCTAATGAACTTTCCATTAGTGCTATTGAAAGCAAATAGAAACATCCTCTGCATTCAGAGTGTCCTCCCACCTCAGATAGCTGAAACCAAAAATGACAGATTACACAGCATCATAACTGCACATAAGAGGTAATAAATTAGAGACTATATTTATTCATATTCGAAAAGGTATATATTTAAAGAATATGACTACATTGGTCGTAGACCTGAGTATAGTCAACCTGGATTAACCCAAATACCAATACCCCCATAAATAAATAAATACACAAGCACACATTTATTGGAGGATAAGGCCACAGCTCTTTATTATAATGAATATAACCTTAAATCAGGGTATGAGAAAAACATACCAGTAGTGCTTGCCCTTGCCCCCCTAGATGGTTACCTCATGCCCCCGAGGGACTACTGGCATCGCCAGTCCTTTTTCCAGCATACATAACATAATAAGGGAAAGCAACCCCACCAAAACGGCTGTGATAATAACAAATAAACATATCTGCAACCACAGATTGGATAACATTCCACAAAATTCCCACATGGGAAACCACTCATTTTATTTATATATGTATATATATATATATATATATATATATATATATATATATATATATACTGTATAGGGGAGGGTGGACGGAGAAGAAGTTCACTTATCTTATCCCAGTTCACAACAGGCTCTAGGGCGGGAAAACAACTTTCTATATAACTTTTTGGGGGACTCCTCCCTCCTCCCCTACACCAGGATACAGTGACCTGAACTGACCATCCTTCTGTCATATGTGCAGTATCTTTAAAAGTTATTTGTCATGGCAGTCGATTAAATATGTTTTCAATAAACCTTTTCTATACCTTTAACCAAATAAAGGTTGAAGCCTTTCTGTCTTTCTCACATGGAGAAAATGTTAAAAAATTGAAGAAAAATCATCAATATAAATGTGTCATTTGGAATATTAAGCTGTTCTTAATCAGATACCTGGAACCAACTACCTCAAGAAGCCAACACAAAATTTAAATTTAATATAATTAAATCCGATATATTCACCCAGCTCAAGCTTTATGTAATAAAAAAGGTCTATTTATCCAGAAATAACACTAAATCCAGAGAGAAAACAAGTTTTACAAAGGCATATATATATATATATATATATATATATATATATATATATATATATTTTACTTTTATTTGCATGTTAGTCAGTACATTCATTAAACACACATTTTCATGTTAAAGGTATATAAAGGTTTCCTGGGTTTCAAATGTTTGGTAAGAAACAAGCAGTGATTATCAGAAATATATACAAAAATCCAGTATATTTACAAAGTTATAGGCAAGAACGTAAAATCCAGCTTTGCACACCCACAGGGAGCACATAACCAAGAAAGTATGTGTGCATGAGTAACTGTGGTGTGTGGCACTTTCAAGTAGATATTATTATTTTATTTTTTTAAGATTCTGTTACTGAGCCCTAAATAATGTTTCTCTAAAAAAAGCCTTCCCTATTAAATGTTACTAATTATATTAATATATATTTATGTTTTCTCAATTATCAGCTTCTGTCTTCTCCTTCATGGTATACATTAGGTAATTATTTTCCTATATACTTGGTTCTTTATACCATGCCTCGTTTCATGGCCCTCCCTTGATTACTTTCTAATTTATTTATATTTTTTGGTGATTAGAATTTCAAGGTACTCCAGGTACATACAATATTCAAGTCGAGGTCTCACAAATACTACAAATGGAGAAAATTTCACAGTACATTACATAAAGTCACCAAGAATTTCATGTTATTAATATTATCTTTTATTTGTATTGCGCCAACATATTCCGTAGCGCTGTACAGGGTAATAAGGAAGAATACAATGATAAACTGAAAACCCTACAAGATTTGAAACTCACTACTTACAATCTAAAGGGTATGGGAAAGGTAGAGACAGGGGAAGGGTAACTGATAAGGAATAGCAGGGGTCAGAAAGAAAATGAAAGTTAGGATTTTTTTTTTGTTTCGTGGGAGAGGGAAGAGATCACATAGAGTCAGTGTGGGGTGAATTGCTGTAGTGTGTAATATATTATCTGCCCCTAGTGGTCAGACAATATAACCTGCAAATTGGAAAGGCCGGTGAATCTGAATGCCATATAGCTGCAACAATTGGAGGTGGGTGGGAAGTGGTATCTTAATTCAGTTAGGAGAAGTTGTAGCAGGCTGTGTTCTGAGGTGTGTATAGTGAGGACCTTTGAAGAGCAGACTATGTGGGTAGGGGGAGGAGAGAGGGGGGAGATCCGATACAGGCATTGTATAGGTAAGAGGAGGGGGTTCAATTTAGAATGAAGCATGTCAATAGGTTCAAACAGATAGATTGCATAAAACTTGAGTAGATTACAGAAATTATATGGCAGTAGATGCATGTTGCTTGGAGAAATATACCTTGCAGGAAATAGTTGTGATAAAGTTGGGTGAGGATAATTCAGTTAGAAGTTGTAGCAAGCTGTGTTCTGAGGTGTGTTCTGTATGTTCAACATATGAAGCTTTGGTGGAGATAATATGTTGTGGGGCATATATATACTAAATAGTAAAGCAATGGAGACCTCTTGAAGATGTCATATATTAGTGCACACGTCCCATACAATAGCAGGGCTGGGGAGCACCCCTTTACCCTTTTGTACATTTAGCTCCATGTATGTATTTTTCTCTGAATCCAGAAAATAACAATCGTGTGCAAAAAAAATATTTTCTACACAATTTCTACAGCAAAAAACAAAGTCTGAGGTGCTCAATCAGAGAACAAACTAATTCATATGTTAGTTCTATGGATATAAGAATCCACTCTGAGAGCAGTCTCTTCTAGCACACTTCACAGTGCCCTTTACAGGGAGAAGTTTTCTGCAGTATATCAGTCTTATCTCACTCAGAGTGATCCAGACCCAAAATACCAGACAATTCTACCCCAGATGCACATTTCAGCCTTTAATGGACCTCATCAATGAGGTGTAGCTGAATTCCATAAGGTACAGTGAGCAAGGGGTCCATACCTGGAGTCCCCTAATACACTTAGTGAGACTAAGCTATAAGGGTCATTTGCATAAACAACAAAAGTAGAGGTGCTCAGTCAGAGAATGAACTAACTTTAATAGGTTAGTTCTGTGGACATGAAATATCCGGTAGTATATTAGTCCGATCTCACTCAATAGAGTGTTCCAGCTCAGGAATACCAGGCAATTCTACCCTGAACAGGAGAAACGGCAAACCCCAGACTGGTATTTCGGGTTTGGATCACTCTATTGCTACAGGATATTTCTCCCTGTGAAGGGCACAAGTGAGCTAACATAGGTTGCTCTCAGAGTGGGTTATCATGTCCATAGAACTAACTTTTTGTTCTCTGATTGAGCACCTCTATTTTTTTTTGTTCCGTGCAAATGACCCTTAGAGTTTAGTCTTCCTAAGGGTTCGTGACATGGACTCCTTGCTCACTATATCTTAAGGAGTTCAGCTACACACTATGGATGAGACCCAACTAAGGCCGAAACGTACGTCTGGGGTTTGCTGATCTCCTGTTCAGGGTAGAATTACCTGGTATTTCAGGGCTGGGTTACTCTAGTGAGTGGGACTAGACTGATATACTACAGGATATTTCTCCCTGTGAAAGGCACAAGTGAGCTAAAAGAGGCTGCTCTCAGAGTGGGTTATCATGTCCATAGAACTTAACCATTAAGGTTAGCATGGTTTCTGATTGAGCACCTCTGTTCTTGTTGTTGCTATTTTTTACAAGTAACTAATAAGAGCAATTTTCACACAATGGAATATATTCTTTCCTAACCCACATTGACGATTTCATTTATCAAATACATTGCTTAATTTATTCTTATGAGCAACTAAACCTTAAAAGAGGTTACATGAGTTGACATCTCTAAGCCAGGGATCAAAGTAGAGTAACTAAAAACTCTTTCTGAATGGTGGGTCAGTCAGTCGGTAGTGGATCTTGGGTTGTGTTATAGAGGTTGTGTTATATGGTTAAATAAATGTCTGCTGTAACATAGCAGGTTGAGAGAAAATCTTATTATAGAAGAATTGCAGTTGGAGAGACATAATTTAAGCAAATGTTGCTTCCTGAAGCTGCTCAGTTGTTTATTGATTTTGTTATTATAATATTGTATTCATATCATAGCACTAGAATCTATAGCTCTGCTTAATGAAGGAGTACATGAAATTCTATAAGCAGTCATATAAATATAACACATTTTTCAATATGTAGAATGCATCCTAATCATATATATAGTTGTGGATCTTGCGATGCTGGTGACATTTGCGATGTTGGTAACTCACTTGCGTCTCTGACAAAGCGGGGGAGGCCTGTGAGCCTCGTGAACGATGTTTGCTAATTTAACGGCCGAACTTAGTTCAAGCGCGTAACTTGAAAAAAAACCAAAACAAGCAAAATAATTACAAACAAATTACAACACACACAGCACAGGGGGAGAGCCAGGAAGCCTGTGAGTGAGTATGCAAACGAATTTGAGCCATAGTTGCCGTTTTTCGTCAATCGAAAATCGGCTAAGCAAAAAAAAAAATGGCCGACACAAAACGTAAAAATTCGGGAACAGGATGAAAACTACGGCAAAGACAGTAACACACATGAACAACGCCATGCACGTGGGACTTTGAAAAAAAACAAACGACATTCAGGTAACACGCAAACATTCAGCAGACACACAGAGGAGAAAGACACAGGGAAGGGACAGGGGGAAGATGGTGGAAAGAGACACATAACATTCCCAAGCACTAAACTTGCAGGCTAACGAACACTGCAATGAGCAGCCTGTACAGTAGGCAGGAGGAAAGGTTCGCAATGAGCGCTAAAAGCGCCTATAGCGAGCCACGCGATGAGCGCCGAAGGCACTCATCACAGGGCTTGCGATGAGCACCACGAGTGGGAGAGACTTGGAATGAGCGCCAAAGGTGATCATTGCAAAGCAGGAAAGTTGAAGTACACGGGGGGAGAGGCTCGCAATGAGCGCTGAAGGTGCTCAGAGGTGCAAAAGCCTCACATTGTGTGGCAAACCGCATTGCCAGTCTTAAAATTTTATTCCCGTCATTTTTGACAGGCAATATCCTAGTTTGTTTATATTATACAAATCTATGGAGCATTTACAATCTACAGTATATTTATAATGTAAGATGCAGGGTAATTGTATGACCAAGTATATATTACATGGCAGAATATAAGGCTTGAATCAGAAAGATTGGGCTCCTGTAATAGTCAAACAGAATTGAAGAAGAAGGCACAGAAGATGTAGCGTATGTACAAAGTTGGGCATATTGTAGAGGAGAGGAGCTGTCAGTATGGTTGTGGTATGGTGTGAGTGATGAGTGGGTTACAAGTAGGTAACAGAAAGAGGGTTGAAGCACTTGATAAGCAACAAATACTGACCTGCTTAATCTTTTGGAGCATGACATTGAGTTTCATGTATATGGTGTTTTGAGACTGAAGTATAGAGAGAGTATTATGAGATAGAAAATATTGCAAAAGAGAGTAGAGTATCCAAACAGATCATTTATGGGTGAATTTAGAAATTACAGCATGTATATATATATATATATATATATATATATATATATATATATATATATATATATATACAGCAGACTCAAGCAACCATAACAAAATGTAATACTGTACTTAAAATTTTAAAAAAATAATTACAGGGCTCAACAAATGCCAGGAGCCAGATTGTCATGACACAAATTGCTTACAGGCACCTAGATGTCATCCACTGTAAGTCTCTGCAATTCAGTTTTACCTGGAAGCAGACAGGCATGAATGACTGAGCCAGTGCAGTGTTGGCGTTACATTCCCCGGGTACAGCACCACACCCTCCAGCCGAACGTGCCTGTGTGTAAGTGAGGAGTGAAAGCCGCTGCTGCTAGAACAGCACTCACTGACAAATATACTTAGCAGACCATCCTATGTGCAGCTAATCTAGGCCTATTTTATATGTAAATCTCAAGCAACCAGAAACTACATTTATCCGGCATCTACCAATCCCCACGGGTGCCGGATAACTGAGAGTCTACTGCGGACAAATTTCGAGCCACGTTGATCTCACTTGTGCAAGTGATAGAGTTGTAATTGCCTCACAGTCCACATATTCTTCCAATTCCATTGGGCACACAATTTTGGGCATAGCCTCCATGGCGCAATTGCCAACCGCCTCCCCTGGGTCATGGCACATGCCCCCTCCCTCCACATCCATTGGGGAAAATAATTTCCTTGGGCAGCTGCAGGGGAGACCACACAGTGTGGGTAGATAATGAGCCACACCATGGGGAACCCTCTTTTCCAATCCACGAAAACTGGCCCACCCATGTGTGTAACAATCCTGAATTCAGCATCCATGATGGTGGTCTGGACTGGAGGCTTCACTTCATGATATGACATCTAGATCAGGGCCTCACATCCTCCTTCCTCGGATCCCACTGTCTGGGCATAGGGCTCACCTCCATTGGGATCTTTGGTCACTGGTCCACTGGAAGGATCTCACAGCTCTCTCTTACTGTCCCATTGATTTATGGCTGGCCCCTGGAACACGGTCAGGGCACTGTGCTGTGCCCCAGCTCTCGTTGCTTGGGCACACAATAGGGAACGTGGTCCCTCTTTAACTGATTTGCTGGGTTTCTGTTTGGTTGGATCTCAGGGAGCTTGTTTTATGATTCACAGTCCATTTTCTCCTCCAAGGGCTGGTGGGTATGCCTGCTCCCATCCAGACTCTCCCTTGCATCCGCAATCTGACATTCCTTTTATTTTTGCCCCATTGCCTTGTCCTTAACAATGGTGTCCCCACCACCTGCATAGGGCTGCGGCCCCTGGTCTGCAATGGTCACAGGGCTGCTGGCTGAGTCTGTCCCTTGAACTGGGGCTGGCTTTCTGACATTGGATATCCGCTGGAGCCCCATGCTAGGTCCACAGTCCATTCCCAGGGCACAATGAGCATAGCTAATCCCACCCAGACTCTCTGCTTGGCCTGGCTTCTGCCCACAGTCCTCTGTGCCCCCTTCTGGAGCTGCACCTCTCACATAGTCAGTGCTCTCTGAGGGCAAACAATCAAAAAGCTGTATTCTTCCAGGGCCTCCTGGTGCCAGGATCATCATAGCGCACCTCCAAAACAATCTCGTCCCAAACCAGTCCCGCCTGCCATGGTGATAGCTCACCTCCCTGCTAGATTCCCAGGAATGCCATCCACTGATCCGTAAGAGCTGCTGTCAAGTCCTCCTCCATGACAACGTGATGTGCTCTCTGCTCCATCAGCCTTGTGATCTGGTTCCTTTTCTACTGAATAACCTCTGCTCCGCAGGCAATCAGAGAGCTGGTTTGATAGCACTGGACAAATTGCCTGACGGTCTCTGCATCTCCTCCAAGCCTCTGAAAGTATTTAATTTCCCTCTTGGATAAGTTTCCATATGCCATCCTGGCTGTTGGTAAATATGCTGGAGATATCCCACCACTACCACCAACTGTTAAGACTGCCTAGATTTGGGGACTAGGCTCACCCCAATTCTCTCTCTCTATGGGTCGCCACTATTTGTTCAGACAGCATCATTTCTGAAGAGGCAGGCACCATCACCCTGATTCTTAGGATCTAAGAATCACAACACCATGTACCTTTGACTAGTACAACCAGACTCTGACACCACCTTTATTTCCTGTGTCCAAAATCAGACTGGCCCTTCTTTATTTTTCAAGACATATTTTCAGTTAATACAAAACACCCCCCTATAGGTGAAAAAATGTGAACACACATATATAACACATACATTATGTCATGAATCAGCCAGTGGCCATATTGGATTTGGTGTGAACTATGCTGGGGCCATTTTGTGACTGGCAGCGGTGGTCATTTTGGGCTGGGTGGTCTTCCACATGCTGTTGCCATGGGGAGGAACAAAAGGTTTGGGGCCCACTTGTTATGGATATATTGTTGTGTTGTGGTCTAGGGGATAAAGTATTATAAGTTTACCCCTTAGCATATCCCCATGTCTTCCATGTTTAGGCTCATTGTAATGGGTGTCATGTGAGGGAGCTGGTGGGATGTGTTGGTTGTATATGTGTGAAACATTGTGTGTTGTATTTGTAAATATGAATGTATGTTATTATATTAGTATGTCATTATATTGTAGAGGGGAAGCCGTTGAATACAGGCAAGCCTCCTTTGTTCCCAAAGGCCTGTTAATCCCATTAGCTAAGTGTCCAGCAGAGAACTAACAATGGGAAGCTCACAGCTGGAGAGCAGACAGGCAGGCACCCAGAAACAATGGGATGGCCTGAAGGCTTCTCATGGGCACAAGAGAACCAACGTATACTTTGCCCTGGAGAGTCAGAGTCCAAATTAATTAGTTGGCCTCGCCTAGTGGGCGGACCTGGGAGGGGACTATTGGTTCACACACAGTTCCCCTTCATGATTGGCCAGACGTCATTTGGGGCTGGCTAACGGTAGCCACTTCCCCCATTCTTGTGTGATGTGGTTAAATATGCTGTTCTAAAATAAAAGGGCATATGCTGGCAGAGGAGATCGTTCCTGACTTCCTTCCAGGGTTCCCAGCGCACACTACCTTAAGCTGGGACTTATGCTCTTGCATCCGCAAAGAACGTCCATTGGTCTGAGTCACCCGAATCTTAGGTCTAAAACCTACAGGAGATAAGAGGACTAGGATCCTCTATACTCCATCATCATTGTAGGTTGTGACAATTGGCTGGCAGAGGTGGGACGACTCTACAGAAAGACCAAGAATGGAACAGACGGATATCACCAAAGAAGCAAAAAGACGGTTTAAAGCAGCCAGGCACTTATACCCCAGTAAGATGACCGCACAAGAGGTGTCCAACGTACTAGACCAGTATTGCCAGAGAATCTGGCAGGAGCGCAATGGAGCGAGAACTCCAGCTCAGCAAAGACTTGGCTACAGAGAGACACTGCGTCTAGAGAAATGGATGGCGATTCTGAATCTGTGGCAGGACGATGAGCTAATGGGCTGGCTGGAAGTACTAGTAAGAAAAGAGGTTGCCTTGGAGAACCAATATCACATTTTTCACGCCAAAATAGTTGGTGGCCTTGGAGAGGAGTTTGATTTCCGCTTGGAGATAGATTCTGGCCTCCAAGACATTGTGTATGGTGATCCTGAAGGGGGCATAGGAACCTTTAAAAGGCACAACAACTTGTTTGTGGAACGCTGTCGTGGTCTGGGACTGGAACCATGGTCCATGGAGGCTAATTTAATGGTACACCTAATTGAGCAGGAACTGCAGCTGGAGGAGGAGTATTTTGAGTTGTGGGACGAGATCTATGGGGAGACATTTTGCCCATCAAGAGGGGAACAACCCAGTCAAGAGGACTGGTCGCCAGATCTTTACAACACAGATGGTATGTACCGAAGTGATTGTGTGCAAGGGGTCTGGGGAGAACATAGTGATGGAAAATGCGTTCCTTTAAAAAATATAGAGACTGTGTCAGAGCCTAGAAGGGATGGTAAAGTCAGCTTGGGACCAAATCACCAGCTCCAAGAGCCAGAGACCCAGGGGAATGTTCCCTGGGTGGGGTCAGATAACCCATGTTTGTCCCCTGATACCCCAAGAGACTTAATCCCAGAGGAAATGCTAGCAGAGCACAGTTTCTCCAAACAGGTCTCACCTGAGGACTACCTTCCAGCACAAATCCTGGCAGAAACCCCAGTAACTGCTCAACAGGTAGGGCCAGATGAACTAAGTCTGCCCTCAGAAGTTCTAGGCAATGTGTATGGGCCAGAACTGCTAATGGAGCCAGGGGCTCAGGATAGCCACCCAAGAGACTATGGGGAGGGCTATGTAATGCACTCTGGGGAAAAGGCCGTAGAGGTCAGGTTGGGTGGGAAGGATAAGATTCCCCAGCCTACAACAGATAACCAAAATCTGTACTCTGACACCCCAGGAGAGTTGCTACAAAAGGTGCTAGGGAAGCACAGAGCCCAGGTGGGCTATGTAATGGACTGTGGGGAGGGAAAGGAACTGGTTCTTAGCTACATGGAACCAGGCCTCACACAGCAAGAGTGCCAGGGGCACCAAGAGAGTGCCAGGGGCACCAAGAGCCCGACAGGGGCAGCAAGCTTGCCAGCCTTGGCAAAGGAGCCGTGGGTGCAGTGTGGCACCATAGTAGAGGGTGAACCAAGTGGGGAGATACCCTGGATAACCAATGTCCAGAGGCCCACTGGAACAGACACCGCTCCAAAGGCCCAGTTAAACCTGGAGGACTGGGATAAGGGTACCAAGCAAAAGGCCATAGAAGAAGAGGGTCAGCTGAGGGCCCCAAAGCACAGCCTGGGTGGGAACAGCGTAGTTCTCCACGCTGCAACACAGACAGACCAAGGGGAAGAAAACCAGAAGGGTCTGTCCAAAGATACAGATTTCCAGGAGCCAGAGCAAACAGAGCATCCAAGTCCGGACTCCATCAGGGACGCTGGAGTCAAGCGCAGACCGGTATGTACTTTACTGCAGTTATTGTGTTATTGGGCTACCAACAATAATGATTTTGCTGAGGGAAGTACTAGACTGCCCCCTTGCAATCCCATAGGCCCAGAGACTGTTTTAGAGACCCCAGCCCAGCTGTGGGGACTGGCTGGAGGGAAAGGGGTTGCTATGGGACAGGGGTTGTTTTATGGGGCTCCCAAAAATACGGTTTTGCCTCAGAAGAATGTATGGGTGCAACCCACTGTGTCCCCAGAGACTTCCATGCTGCTGTCAAAAACAGAGAGATGGGATCCTGGACTGTTTTGGGTGGGGGTTACATGGGAAGAGCAATTTGCTCTATACAGTGGGAGCAAGGCCAAGGGCTGGGGGAGGTCTTTACTCTGCACCTTGGGACTGTGTGCGCACCGACATGAACTTGCCTAGCATGCAGCGGGCCGGGCCAAACCAGCAGATTCATGACTATCAGCGTAGCTGGGAAAATCTTGGATGTTCTCCGCCCGCTTGGGGAAGGATTGTCATGAATCAGCCAGTGGCCATATTGGATTTGGTGTGAACTATGCTGGGGCCATTTTGTGACTGGCAGCGGTGGTCATTTTGGGCTGGGTGGTCTTCCACATGCTGTTGCCATGGGGAGGAACAAAAGGTTTGGGGCCCACTTGTTATGGATATATTGTTGTGTTGTGGTCTAGGGGATAAAGTATTATAAGTTTACCCCTTAGCATATCCCCATCCCTTCCATGTTTAGGCTCATTGTAATGGGTGTCATGTGAGGGAGCTGGTGGGATGTGTTGGTTGTATGTGTGTGAAACATTGTGTGTTGTATTTGTAAATATGAATGTATGTTATTATATTAGTATGTCATTATATTGTAGAGGGGAAGCCGTTGAATACAGGCAAGCCTCCTTTGTTCCCAAAGGCCTGTTAATCCCATTAGCTAAGTGTCCAGCAGAGAACTAACAATGGGAAGCTCACAGCTGGAGAGCAGACAGGCAGGCACCCAGAAACAATGGGATGGCCTGAAGGCTTCTCATGGGCACAAGAGAACCAACGTATACTTTGCCCTGGAGAGTCAGAGTCCAAATGAATTAGTTGGCCTCGCCTAGTGAGCGGACCTGGGAGGGGACTATTGGTTCACACACAGTTCCCCTTCATGATTGGCCAGACGTCATTTGGGGCTGGCTAACGGTAGCCACTTCCCCCATTCTTGTGTGATGTGGTTAAATATGCTGTTCTAAAATAAAACATTGTTCATAATTCTCATCAAGACTTTGTGTGCAGGTGTATTATTGACCCAAGGGCATATGCTGGCAGAGGAGATCGTTCCTGACTTCCTTCCAGGGTTCCCAGCACACACTACCTTAAGCTGGGACTTATGCTCTTGCATCCGCAAAGAAGGTCCATTGGTCTGAGTCACCCGAATCTTAGGTCTAAAACCTACAGGAGATAAGAGGACTAGGATCCTCTATACTCCATCATCATTGTAGGTTGTGACACATTATATAAATACATCCAGGGTCAGTATAATGAATTGCCAAGGGAACTTTTTGTGGCAAGAGGTTTTCAACTGACAAGAGGACATCCTTTGAGGTTAGAAGTAAAACGATTCCACTTTAAAGAAAGAAAAGGGTTCTTCACAGTAAGGGTGGTTAATCTGTGGAATTCTCTACCAGAGGCGGTGGTGGCAGCGGATTCGATGGATAACCTTAAAAGGGGACTAGATTTATTTCTAATAAAAAAGGGAATTCAGGGTTATCCTGGATAATTAGAGAGAGAGTATTGATCCAGGGAGGAATATGATCTTCAGTATCTGGGGTCAGGAAGGAATAAAAAAAAAATCCTTTGAGACGATTGGCTAAGTTTCACGTGGGTATTTCTTCTGTTTGTCTTCCTTAATTATGAATAAAAATGTAATTGTTGATTAATAAATAATTAACAATTAATTTACGACTAATTAATAATTAATCTGCATATTGCAGATCAGAGGAGATCTTAAAAGGTTGAACTTGATGGACTGAAAGTATTTTTTCAGTCCATATATAGATATAAACACCCCATTGTGTATCGTGGATCCCTAGAGAAACAAATGTAACGACAGAAGCATCAGAAGTACCAACTATAAGTCAATTATACATTGGGAAGCGTTGGAAATACCTCATGTGGTGAGGTTGCTCAGGGTGAGGGTTGCACCTCTATATATCGGTACACATGGGGATAAGGTACTGTATGAAATCATGATTATCTGCACTAGGAATTGGTGCACTCTCTCTCCCACCCCTCTTGTTTTTCTAGCTAGTATTTTACACACATTGGGGAACAGTGTAGTCCACGAGAGAAGCTGCACACCTGTCGGAGACCTATATACCCACAAACATTAACTACATTTTTAGACGTTTATCGTACATTCTACCAGTCACGTTATGGATCATTCTACTATCAACATATAAAGGTACACTGGTGAAGCACCACAGATCAAAAACAGGAACATCCACTTCCTGAGACTACATTTTCCCAAGTTTTTTAACTTGTTTTAGATATTCAAATGTGAACACAAATGTACTATTTATTTACTATATATATATATATATATATATATATATATATATATATATATATATATATATATATATATAAAAAGAATAGCATTAATGACTGTCTTATGGGGAGAGTGAGCAGTTTGTGAAATGTTTTGGAAGGAGATTGTAGGAGCAAGGTTAGGGAATTGCAAAAGCACATTGAGGAGCAGTTAATGAGAAATATAAAAATGGCAGCAGGAGTGAGAATGGGATAGGTGCAAATAGATGGAATAGCCTGTCCGAAACAGAATTGGCCAAAATTTACACAGCAAATTGGTGAAGCCAAAGACAAAAAGATTTCTTGGTTTTAAAACACATGGAAATAAAAATAAGAAGGTTTGATGGATGAATACTTCCCTATTGAAGTCTGTGTTTTGTAGGATTAGTCCGACCTCCCTCTAGAGCTGGATAATCATCTTGACAGAGTATGACATTTAGATTGTGTTCATTTTGACCAATAAATGGCTAATCCGCCAAGACATATCCACCAAGTTCCTTTGTCTATGTGCTGTAATCAAATATATTGATACTATATAGTCTGGATTTATGTTTTCTAAAACTAGCAAACACATACAGCGTTATTAAATAGCGATTCGGCCAATTGAAATGGGCACTATATAAGCACAAAGTATATATTTTTACAGAAGTTTTTAGTTAGTGAACTTCTATCCAAAAGCAAGGTCTTCACTAACTAAAAACTTCTGTAAAAAAATATGCTGTGTGCTTATATAGAGCCCTATTCAATTGGCCGAATCGCAATTGAATAAGGTTGCATATCCTTAGGTAATACAAAAATACATGCTTAAGTCATTAAGTATTGCAAGACTGTATAGCAGCTGTAAAAGAAAAGACAATAAATTACCAATATAGTACTATGTGTCTACTTAATTGTGAAGGCGTGAATACGTTAACCAACATGATCAAGCACACCCCTGTGCTCTTTTGTAATGCATATATTAATCAAAAAGGCCACTTTGGTGTGTATTACTACAAATAACACTGATTCAATTAATAAAAATGAATGGAGGTTTTGTATTGTGACACTGAGCAAACTGTCTGTTAGTACAGACAAGGGATCTGTCCCTCTTTGCCTGCGCATTTCTTCTGCAGCACTGACAGCTGCAGTTACAGTTGTCATCCGCTAGAGGGCGCTGTGAGTTTTCGGGCACCATCAAGTTCCAGGGAAGGGAAAGAACTATTCTTCCCTCCGACGTGGTGCAACTCGACGGCGCTGAATCGACAGCGAGGCCATAGCTATGTTCTGCGTGGGCACTTGGCCCCCCAGGGCCTCAGGCACGCCTCTCATAGCTCAAGGCCTCTTTTGTCGGTGCGCCTTATATGCCAAAATCGGCAGCGCCATCTGTCAGCCAGAGGCCGGAACTGCAGCTGTCAGATTTTGCGATGGTGAAGAGGGAAAGGCCTTGAAATAAGAACTCAAAAACTCTATCTTCCCTTACTGAATTCCATAATCAGAAGACATCTTGTGAATTGCCCTCTGTTGTTTTGCATTTCTGACAAGTCGTAAAACTCACAAACAATTTTGCAAGCTCATTTCCCACAAATATCTAGACACTAACTGCTATATTTACTAATGTGAGAGTTCTCAATTCCTATGCTGTTTTATAAGCCTTAGCGTTACTCTCATTTGAAGGTGTGTGTTTGTTTTGTTTAGTCATGACACACCATGCTGATCTGCTTGGTATTCATGGCAGAGATTCCGGAGTAGGTTGCCAGTTCCTTCTCCAGTGGGCCACAGCATACAGCTCCTGGTCTTTCCAGGTGGTCTCCCATCCAAATACTGGCCAGGCCCAACCCTGCATGGTATCAGGGTGGTGTGAGCTCTTGGTTCCCTGATTGGACCCGAACCCAGCATGGAATCCTAACCACTGTCCCACCAGAGAGCCCCTCATTGGAAGATAGGATGTATATCTTGGTGGATATTTCTGTTGGTGAGGCTGATTTCTAATTATGCCACAAGAGGGCAGCATTGCATAAACATGTATTACATAGGAGTCAGATGACAACTGAAAATTCACATTAGCATGAGTTTAGATGGTGCTAACATTCTTAGATTTTTGAATCACGCCATGTAAATGTGGGGCTAGTTGGAGATCTGTAAACGTTTATGATTCCTGTAAAACAAATGAACCCTTTCCTATTTAGTTTTATGATACATATTTCTTTTCACAGTATTTTTTTTATTTTGGAATTATTTTATGTGTATTAATAGGAAGCACTTAAGGCAATAGAATGAAAGCATATAATAACATTTATAGCAGAGAGATTCATAAATCCTGACCTACTGGTGAATTGCAAGGGCTAATGTTTGAGATCTCTGCCTACAGGTGCATATATTGGAAAAATGTTTCTATGCTTTACAAATGAACTTAATTGTCTAGTAAACTAGTGACATGTAGAGGGTGCTCTCTGTGGGATTTCTGTAGTTTCTCTGTCAAGGAAGATGTCACTTTCCACTAGGAAGCTAACAGATTTGTACTGTATTGTCCTGCATTGTTAAAGGGACATTGCAGTTTAATAAAATGCTGATGTAACAAACTAACAACTTAAGCAACTATTCAAGAATGGAGTGTACAAGTATTTTAGAGCGCAAAATCTTTTACTTATCTGACTCTGCGTGATCCATTCGCTGGCAGCCAGTCTGCGTGATGGAAAGTAACTGACTATTGTGATATATAGTGACACGTTATTATTGCACTAAATGACAATACTGGAGGACAAGTTATTGGGAGGTGGTTCTTCCCTTCTTCAGGTTTCGAGCAATAATGACCTCTTGTTGTTGTTGTGTCATTCAGTCGTATCTGACTCTCTGTAACCTCATGAACTGTAACACACATCTTTATGTCCATGGTCATGCTGATCCCCTTGGTTTTCATGGCAGAGATACTCTAGTGGGTTGCTAGTTCCTTCTCCAGTGGGCCACACCATACATCTCCTGGTATTCCTAGGCGGTGTCTCCCATCTAAGTACTGATCAGGCCCAACCCTGCTCGGCTTCAGGGTGGTGAGACCTCTTGATTCCCTGATTGGAATTGAACCTAGTGGGGAAAACACCGAATCCTAACCACTGGACCACCGGGGAACCCTCAATGACTTCTTAAAGAGTGTTAAACTAGATGTTATAGAGGTTTAAAAGCAAGGTCTAATGATCAAGCTTTAATTACTTTAAAAAAAAAAAACTATATCACCCAAATTGAAGTTTTTCTATGATATTCTTAGTGAGCTTGAAAACCTGGATATGAAAATGAACCATTTCTAGATATTTAGAATTGCTTGAGCTCCATTGATATGCCCATCAGTGGCTCCTGGATAGACGGTGGCTGCCTTCATGTGCTAATTAGCACCACAGTCTGCTTATCTGTGGTGGCCAAAACAATACCCCCAAATGTCACCATTCAGCTAGATCACCTCCACACCTTATTAAGCTCTCTGAGTCACAGATTAGCCGATTGTGCTATAAATTAGAATAACGGAGCCGCACAAACAATGATGTATATGTCAGAAAATGTACTCTAGAGAAAAACAGCTCATATTATTTATAGCCAGTTTTACATGATCTTATATGATAAAACCAACATGTTGTCGGAGTGCCAATGTCCCTTTAAGTAGTAAAGATCAGTGTAGACAAATGTTCAAATTATTTTTTATTTCCGTGTAAATCTACTCTAAAAACTGTTCATTACCCCTGAGTGGAGGCTGCAGTCCAATCCATGGAGCTAATTTTGCCAAACATTTAATCAGACTCTGCCAGCAAAGCTGTGAATTAATGAGGCATCTGCAAGTTGTGTAAAATGTACTCTGTTTCAGCATTATCTGAGCATGAGAATGATGGTTTGTTTAGTATGAGATAGGTGGAAGACTAAGGGCCCTATTCTATTGCCCAGATCATAATGTTACACTTACTAAATGTTGTCAGTAAAGTTACCACATATTCTATTAGCTACTCGCATCCTGATTGCAAGTTACCCGCCCACAATCACAAGCCAAAGTCGCAACTTAGGGCCAGCATATCCAGTAATATTTAGATAGCTCGAACATTGCGAGTGCAGCATACAAAGTTACACCTAATCCATATTCTATTAGAAGTTACGTCTACCTCGCAAATTAAGTTGCACGTCTAAAATTTCTGAAACAAATATTCTGAGTAGTAAATCGATTCGCTAAGTGATTTTTACTCCAGTTCTGATAGCTGTAGCAGCAATTAAACACACTCTACTGTACTTTAAAAGCATGGGAAAGCAAGGGAAGACATTATAATTAATTGCAAACAGTCTCAAATGTCCAATTAAAAAATATTATGTTTAACTGTTATTTATATGTAATATTGATCCCGGTACTCAAGGGGTTAATACATAACATTAAATCCACATGGACTAAACCAGATGCTCTAATGCATTGTCTAGAGTCCAATGGCGAACATTACTTATGGGCTCTCATTAATGCTTGGTCTCCAATTGCAGGTTATGTCTATATTCTATTAATTACGGACCTCATGATGACGGTCTCATTTACTATTGGCTGTGTCTAAGAAGTAAACTGCGGGCTTGCTTTAATATTGCAAGCTCATATAATCACGCCCCCTGAAATCTTACTTACGAAAGCATGGTTTAAGTACGGAGGCTGAGCGACTTAAGATGTGGGTTAGAAATAATTTACACGCTTAAAATAGAATAGGGCTCAAAGTTGTGATCATAACCAAATCTGTGTTGTTTTGTTTTATATACAGATGAAGGTGTCTGCTGTGTTAATGCCCAGTAAGAATATCCAATTAAGGACCAGTGTGGTGTATTTACCAATAATACTCACATGTTTGTTTGTTTGACATAGGCTATTAAAACAGTATACATTTTAAAATAAATAAAAGTAAATATTTTTTTCTTACATTTGAATGTAATTGGTTTATCTGCTCCTTCTTGTGACTTCCACTGTCTTGTGCGGGGCCACCCTCTTCTATTTCAGATATAAGATACCAGTTATATGAATCCAGGAAGATATTGTTGTGTTTGATTCCTACACAATTGTACAATTGGTGGGGGTTGATATATACATTTTAGTACTGTGATCAAATATGTATTATAATAACTAGCAATTGTATATTTGAATAACGTTTTTGTTAGAGATATGAAATTAAGTATGTCGGACATAGAGAAGCATACGTTAAAGAATTACAACAATCCAAATATGTTGCTAAAGATAACCACAAGATAATAGAACTTCACTCAATTGGTTACTAGAGAACTAAAATAATAAGAATTTGAGAGAAATGAAAAGAGGTTTTGAAACAACATAAATTACTTATTGGATTATATGAAAGTAGAAATGTATCCTTCATAGATACTGATAGATATATATGTAATGTATGTGAGATTAATTTATGAACTAGAAATATATTGGTGCTTCGCAGATCCTTTATGTATAATTTAGAAACAAAATAAGATAATGAAATAATACAGCAATACACTTAATTAGGAAATCATAGATACAAGGATGAATTCAGTCTAAATAGTATATCATTTTTATTGTAAACTAGCGAATTGCCCGTCAAAAAATGACAGCAATGAAATTGTAAGTGAGCTAAGGGTGTTTGGTGTATATAATATGGCGGATGTAGCATCGTTCGTTTTCTATGTCGTGCAAGTTTTTCGGAAAATGCGTAGCTGTTTGGTGGGCTTTTTCAGAATATCCGTAGCTGTTTGGTGGGCTTTTTCAGAATATCCGTAGCTGTTTGGTGGGCTTTTTCAGAATATCCGTAGCTGTTTGGTGGTGTTTTGCGTGTTTATGGTAGTGTTTTGCGTGTTTAGGGACCTTTAGCCTCGTTTTCGTTTTGTTCAGCGGCCATTTTTTCTCTCGCTTAGGTGATTTTCAGGTGTCTAAACTCCGAAATTTGTGGTTAAATGGAGATGTAACCTCACTTGCAAAGGTCCTCGGTGCCCCCCCCCTTGCTGTGAGTAACCTTTTTATGTGTTTGTTGTTTGTATTTGTTGTGTTTGTAATGATTTTGGGGTTGCGCGGGTTGCAACCTTGTTTTCTAATCTCGTAGGTGTTTTTCGGCAAATCCGTAGGTGTTTGGTGGTGTTTGGCGTGTTTATGGTAGTGTTTTGGGGACCTTTAGCCTCATTTTCGATTAGTTCGGCGGCCATTTTTTCTCTCGCTTAGGTGATTTTCAGGTGTCTAAACTCCGAAATTTGTGGTTAAATGGAGATGTAACCTCACTTGCAGAGGTCCTCGGTGCCCCCCCCCCTTGCTGTGAGTAACCTTTTTATGTGTTTGTTGTTTGTATTTGTTGTGTTTGTAATGATTTTGGGGTTGCGCGGGTTGCAACCTTGTTTTCTAATCTCGTAGGTGTTTTTCGGCAAATCCGTAGGTGTTTGGTGGTGTTTGGCGTGTTTATGGTAGTGTTTTGGGGACCTTTAGCCTCATTTTCGATTAGTTCGGCGGCCATTTTTTCTCTCGCTTAGGTGATTTTCAGGTGTCTAAACTCCGAAATTTGTGGTTAAATGGAGATGTAACCTCACTTGCAGAGGTCCTCGGTGCCCCCCCCTTTGCTGTGAGTAACCTTTTTATGTGTTTGTTGTTTGTATTTGTTGTGTTTGTAATGTTTTTGGGGTTGTGCGGGTTGCAACCTTGTTTTCTAATCTCGTAGGTGTTTTTCGGCAAATCCGTAGGTGTTTGGTGGTGTATGGCGTGTTTATGGTAGTGTTTTGCGTGTTTAGGGACCTTTAGCCTCATTTTCGATTAGTTCGGCGGCCATTTTTTCTCTCGCTTAGGTGATTTTCAGGTGTCTAAACTCAGAAATTTGTGGTTAAATGGAGGTGTATCTTCACTTGCAGAGGTCCTCGGTGCCCCCCTTGCTGTGAGTAACCTTTTTATGTGTTTGTTGTTTGTATTTGTTGTGTTTGTAATGTTTTTGGGGTTGCGCGGGTTGCATCCTTGTTTTCTAATCTCGTAGGTGTTTTTCGGCAAATCCGTAGGTCTTTTGCGTCTTTAGACTGTTGTAGCCTCGTTTTCATTTCTTTCGGCGGAAATTTTTTAGTGTCTAAACTCTTTTAATTTTAGTTAAATTGAGTTGTAACTTTAGTTTTCGAGGTCCTGGATGCTCCCTCTTCCTGTAAGTAAGCTTTTTATGTATTTGTTGTGTGTATTTGTTGGATTTTTCATGTTTTGTTTTTGCTTTTTGACATGCACTTGTTTGCACTTTATAGTGAACTATAGCACTTTATAATATAGATTACATATGTATTATAATTACAAATATGTTTTGTTTGTACTAGTCACTATGCAGGAAATGATTTGTGAATATTCCTTCTGTGTGAAGATATGCTAAATATGATAAATATTTTTTGCACGTTATTGTTTAGTTGGAACTGACTGTATTTATTAATTGGCTAAATTAACATTATATTGCATATGAATTGTGAGATATAACTAATCTAGGAGAAAATTGGAAATGTTTTGTATTCCAGTGTATATATATTAATGTTGGACAAAATTCTTTGATTTATTTAATAGGTACAAAAAAAATATGTGGAAGACGGTGTTGTTTTTTATGTTTTTTTCATTTTAAACTTGTTTCTCATTAATATCTCTGAAGGGAGAAAGACTACTGAGAATAAGGGGTGTCTTTTCTCTTCCAAATTTATTTAGGTGTTACACACTCTCTCAGTAGTAGACTTAGAAATCAAAATAATTAAAATGATTAAATATTAAAATGTATATAATTCAAAACTAAGTATCTCCCACAAAGTATGTCCTAAATTCTAGTGTGTTGGTGCCACACTCTGACAAGGCACAGGGAGGAGGAGAAAAGCAGCTCTGCTTGAGGAGAAAACAGACAATTTAAAAAAAAATGAACATATATTAACTGCATACTGTTTTTAATAGTATATGCACAACAAATAAAAAATGATTCTCTGATCTTGTTGATTATTTAGTGATAAATAAGCATAGGAAGCCCTCTGTGGTAGGTTTCATGAAAGGATTCTGTGAATTACACAGAAATTGCATACTGTTGACATTTGTATTGTTTAGCGGTTCAGTCGTGTCCAAATCTCTATGACCCTATGAACCTCAGCACGCCAGACACATCTGTCAGCTACTGTCCCTCTGAGCTCCCTCAAGTTCATGTTCATTGCTTCAATTACCTCATCTATCCATCTTCGCCTCTGCCGTCTGCTTCACGTGCCTACAATCTTTTCCAGCCTCAGTGTCTTCTCTAGGGGATCCTGACTTCTCATGATATTGCCAAAATATTTGAGGTTTTAGCCTCATGATCAAACATTCTAGTTAACAGTTTGACTTTATTTCCTGTAGTATTGATTGATTGGATATTCTTGCAGTCCAAGCGATGCTAAGCAGTTTTCTTCAACAACACAATTTAAAGGTGTTAATTCTACAGCAGTGAGCCTTTTTTATGGTCCATCTCTTGCATTTGCATGTTACTACTGGGAATACCATAATTCTAACTATATGGATCTTTGTTGAAAGCTTAACTTCTTTACCTTTTCATAGCTTTCCACAATTGCCATAGCTTTCCTCCCCTGAAACTAAAGTATTTTAATGGCTCCAGTCACCATCAGTAGAGATCCTAGGATAATACAATGGCTCACTGCCTAGACTTCTTTCCCATCTATTTGCCAGAAACTGAGATTGCTGTTTGCCATGATCTTTTTCTTTTTAACATTGAGCAGCAGGCCAGCTTTTGCACTTTCTTCCTGCGTCAAATGGTCCTTAAGTTCCTTCTCACTTTCAGCCAGAGTAGTATCATCTGCAGATCTGAGGTTGTTGATTTTCCTTGCAGCAATATGGATTCCTGCTTTGGATTTGTCCAACCCTTCCTTACACATGATGTACTAGGAGTATAAGATGCAGTGCTCTACCGCTCTTCCTCACTATGATCATTTAACTAGTCTATTACCTTTGATTCATCTGTGCATCGCCAACGGTTGCCACAATAATACCAACCTACTACTGAACTGAGATCCCGGATATAAACGATGATCTCATACCCTGAAGCACAATAGTCTACAGACCCAATGACTCTGCATCTACACACAAGTTACTAATGTGGGTACTGGTTAGAGGCCTTAATGGTCTAGTTTGGACAAGAATATATATATATATATATATATATATATATATATATATATATATATATATATATATTTATTGTATAATTAAAAAAATTCATCAATTAAAAAAAAAGTAAGTAATAAGCAGAGAGCTATGTTCATGACAGTTTTGTGACCTGACTGAATTACTTGAAGCTCACTGTTTTCGCACCATTTTGCTTTACTGATCGAACTGGCAGGTACAAGAATACTCAACATTTTCCTCAGGTAGATTGTAGCTCAGCCAATAGTGATCTGCTTCCCATGATTATTTCCTTAGCAGCATGTGCATGAATGTTGCCAATTAGGCCATCAACAATTAAGGCAACCATAAGCGAGGTCTTCCTAGTCACCGACATCAGAACATTTTACAATGAACAGAGACAACACCATGAAAGGTTCTATTCACCAGGCACCATAGAAATAGGATAGACATATCCTGATGTTTTGATCTCCCAGGTCTTGAGGAAAAGGAGTCTACGTTTACATGCAAGAGTCTTTCAGCTGTTCCAAATTTCCATTGTTAAGAAGTATTTTTGGAACAAATAATTCCTCAGTGTTGCATTCCAACCTTTTTCCAGAGTTATGATTCATCCATGGTTTTTCAATGTATAGTTTACCATTTCTCACTGCAGACAAAACTGTTGCTGAGATTTTCGTTTGATCTGCTAGGTTATTGTATTTACATATACTTTTTCCTGACTTCTGCTACCAATGTCACCAGAACATTCTGGTGCCATGGCTTACTTATAGGGGATAGTGGAGTATTGCATGTACTTGTTTTCTATGATGAACCCTTGGTGACATGGAGATCTTATTTTATTAGCCAGTAGTTTTGATGAACAACAGCTAGTAGCAAATAACGGTTTGATTATTCATTCTTAAATGAAGAGCCTCTCAGAACCCAGGGCAGCTATGCGCCTGAAAACAGGGTTTGGTTTTACAGAAGGAACTATTGGAGCTACGATTTTATCATCAAATGGGTTCCAGTACACATTTTTTTGGGGAATCACAATATGAAAATATTTTCTGGATTAACTGCCTTCTAATAAAACCGTAATATTTATTTGTGGTTGGTGTTACCTAATGTAATGAATTTACCATCCCACAATTAATTATATGCAATGATAGGTCAGCCGCCAGCTCGTTAGTATTTCTTTAAGTTTTTGTATACTTTGAGTAGTTGCCATTCACCAGTTCCTAAGACTTTACCCCATTGCATTCTAGTTGGTGAGATTAAGACACCAGCAAAACATTCCTCAATGTTTTTAGCAATTGCTAATTGGGAGATGTGGATTGTTATATGGTAAAAAGAGGCCCTCCGTACTCACACATAAGCTAGGAACCAAACAGTGAAAATTGTGATCTGCCTCAGTGCCAAGATATAACAATATAAAAATGAGTTCTTAAGCACATGATTCCCACCCAAGAAACACTACTGAAGCCTGTACCACACTATGATAAGTCATATTAATTCCCCCACATCACCTTGGGGTGTAACTGAAGGCTCTAGGCACGGATATAGCCTCAAACCCATGTGAGAGCTAGCTAACTCATGGCCAGTTCTGTCAAGAGAGTACAAAATTACTCATAATATCCCCCCCGCCCATGAATGGTTTCCAGTATGTATCAACTAGGATATAAAGACTGCACTCCTCCCACCTTATTCACTACACACCGCAGGTATAGGCTGATACATATTTACAATTGATTACCAAGTTCTCAGGGTGACCTCGCCAGCCAACTGGCACATTTCCTGCCACAGAGTAATAGTGTCTCAGAGGGGTATTACAGCATAGTGTAGTGGTTTAGTTTGAGTGGTCATTTTACATTATTGAAACAAAATTAAACATCACCAAAACGAGTATAAACGGAAAGTAATGCACCAATCTTTATTACAGTTTACGGACAAAGCAATACTTGTTGGTGTAATTTTTACTATGACATGAGGGTACAGTCCAGGCTTTCACATTTTAAATATAAAGTGAATAAAAAAAGGTTATATTCTCTCATTACGTATAAATATGAGTGCCAATCTGTGCATACTTTCTTTTATAGGAAATGCAAATGACTGATTTGAGATAACCTGCTTGGAACTGGTGAAGTAGCGTCTTGTGCGCTACAATAATTTGGGAGCTTTAGGGTAGCACTCATTCTCTTTACAGGACTGTTTTTGTGCCCATGCAAAGAAAATACCATTAACGTCATCAACCCCAACCTTCATGCTTTGAGGCATGTAGTAGGTGCGGAAATCTAGAATTTCATGGCAGGTACATTCCAGTGCATACCGCACATCTGTCTCTGTGAGGGGCACCACATTTAACCGAGCCTCTCCGGCCATATAGTAAGACTCTTCCAAGGCTCCAATCAACAACAAGTCTCCTCCAGGCTTAATCAGACCAGTGGTCTTTCGGAGAGCACGCTTAAATGCATTTTTGTCAGGGCTGCATGCCTCAAAGCAAAAAGCAGACACCATGCAATCCACTGCGCCATGATCTACTTCGACTCCCATTGGGTAATCCTGGTGGATATCCACAGATGTGACACATTTCACCTTCTCACGAAGACGCTTCTGCTTGTCCTGCCATGGCTCCCTGTTTGAAGTAAAATAAAGTAAATAATAATAAAAACAAAACAAAGAAAAGATTTATAGAAACAGGTCTGCTGGAAGTTGCAATTGTTGGAGATGGAAACAGAGACACCAGTTGTGATATAAATGCAATATTTTTTTACCATAATTTTTGAATTGATTGTTTATACTGGGGGGGGGGGGGGGGGGGGGGGGCTACAGCTCATTGAATAAACAGGCCATAAAATAGCTTACATAAACCTACATGCCAACATAGAAAAATCTGGGGGTTTGGATTTCTCCCACCCATCCCCCCAGTTCCTATACCCATGCCTCCTTGCATCTGTTCTTTCTCTAATGCAGGGGTGCACAAGTTCCATCCTGGAGGGCCAGGCACATGCCTGGATTTTAGGATATCCCTGTGGCGCATAGGTGAGTCAATCCTGAGTGACTCACCAGTGTACAGAAAGGATATCTTCAAATCCAGTCTGTCTGTGGCTCTCCAAGACTGAACTTGTGCACCCCTACTCTAGAGGAAAGAATTGCACATGCTCAGATCATCCATGGCATTTCAACTTTGCTGCTAGGAATGCCACTGAAGATCCAAATATGTTCCACTGATTGTTTATCATCTATGAAAATTTATTTAAAAAGGGCTTGTGCGAAAATATGGACACAGCCTACATTCTTTTAGATTTCATTTTTCTACATTATCTTTATTTACAACAATATTTTTTTTCATTTATTTTAAATAACTCTAATTCTGCCCATGTTTTTCCCCATGATTTTGCTAGCATTAACCTCTGATGGCTTTGACCTCTGCTAATTAATGTTATCTGGACTGAAGGGGGGAGGTGGAGATTTGTGGTCTCATTGGAGTTTCAGTATTTGACACTTTCCTCTCCTCTACAGATGCCCAGAAGCAGGCAGTACCACTTCAAACCTTATCCAATGGATTACGGGATGTGTACATTGTAGAAAGAGAAGTGTTATTACAGGTCATCTTTAAAATGTACATTAAAAGCTTTTTTTTCTCTTTGTTGCATGTAAAGAGGGTATTTGAGAACATACTGCTGTGCAATTTGTTTTTTTTTCCAATTGATACTGAAAGCAAAAACAAATTGATTAAAGTCTTTGACTTGTTCACCAATGAGCAGTAATATTGATTTAGGATTCAAATTTGTCTGCCAATAAAATCTGTAGATGTACATATGCTCTGTTATTGGCCTACACAGCTGCCAATGTGTTTAGTTTGTTACATTAACTGTCCCCAACAGTGGCTTTTGGGTGCAGGTAAGAGTGTATACAACAGATTCCGACTAGAAGGCCAATTTTTTAGTAACCCGAATCATGTACACTTACCCCTTACCCTCCAGATCACAGACATATTGGATATATGGAGTCCAGTCAAACGCTCCAGGCTCATCTTGTAGCCAACTATTGAGTTCATTCCGATTCACCTCCAGAAAATCACTCATTATCACCTCATCAAATAGCTCAAAGGCACTCAGCAGCTGGTATATGGTGGGCCCAGAGCCAACATCTAGCAGGGTGTGCCCACCAATCTTCCCTTAGGGTAGGAGATTAGAGATATGAGAGATAACATAAGTGCAAAGTTTAATGGATGAAACCTCTACATTAGAATTTTATTGAAATTTAGTGAGAATACAATATCTTTACACCATTAGGTCAAAACTAAGGTTTTGATGACCCTTTAAGAGTACAAGTTCTACCCAGCATAATGAAAGCTCTATTTGCACCATTATGATATTTTTTTTTATTATTTCTATCTTGATTGCATAAAAAAAATCTCCATATTGCAGCTACTAGTGCTTCAGCCAGCAACACTTGACTGAACTAATGAAGCCACTGGCTATGATGTATGCACTAGAAACTGCAGTATGGATATTTACAGCTTAATGCTTGTTCCTGTGCACAGTACACTACAGGGAGGAAAGGAGCAACTGAGGCCAACATGGCAGCAGAGAGGAACTAAAAAGTCATTTCACAACTTTATATGGATTAAGCCAATAAGGCTTTCATTATGTTTGATGCAAATTATATGTTAAAAAGGAACATTCTTTACAATTAGTGTTACTAGTATATATTCTAATGAATTGCAGTTTTGTACACCAGATGCAGTAAGCTTTTTTATAAAGAGGATAAACAATGCTGTGAAGTTGGAAACTACATGGACGCACTTAAGTGTCATAGTATGCGCCTATGAACAACCTAACCTGATAATATGCTAAATGTTTTTAAAACCTTTTAAAATATATAACTACAGCTGTCACGGACCACTTTTCCTGTTCCTGGATCTTAGCCCATTGAGCCACCATAAAGGACAGACTGCTTGGCTCCAGCCACTGGACTATGTGCATAAACACCTCAATTGTATTGTAACTTGTTTTGTCCCATTGTTTGCAAAATAAAAAGTTAATGTACACTATTTGAGGTCTGGACTACTAGACATGAACAGCATTATGTGTATTTGGAGGTTGGCCTATTTTTCACATGTGCCAGACTATTAGACCCCATATGGAGTCAATCTCCTGTGTTTATCAGCCACTCCCTGTCATTGTTGTGTTGTATATAACCCCCCTCTGTATCTAACCCCTATAAATATAGTTCGCTTTCCACAAATAAATCAGTTCACTGCTGGGACATATGGAAATGGTAAGTTCTCTTATTTACTCTTGGTAGTTGTGATGCTTATCTTATCTCCACAATGCAAGTAACTTGTCCTGGTCACTACCACAGGAAGGTTACTGAGACTCCTGGAAGTGCTGATTTCTGATGGAGAGACCCTGACTGATACAGAAGCCAGATATCAGGGTGCTGGTGCTGAGATTTCTAAGAACCCAAACAGTCCTTGTAGGTAGTTAACCGGTAGTCTATAGCAGGTAATAGCCCCTACTCATGGATTGTCAAAACTTTTTATTTGTAATGGTTATATTGAACTGTGATTTAATTGCAACATACAGTGTGACTGTGTTCCTAACAGGATAAAGCATCTTAGAGGAAAAGGATTGGATCTCTGTTCAGTTTAATTGAAAGCCTACGACTTTGAATAGACACTTTACAACAGAACTAAATAGCAAATAGCAGCACTTCTCCCAGTAGAACAGTTCTCCCCCCTCAGGCACCGGCCAACTAGCAGTCCAAAATGCAATAAGCCATGACAAGCAGAGTCTCCTAAATGTAACATAAATTGACATACACACTATATATATATATATATATATATATATATATATATATATATATATATATATATATATATATATATATATATATATATATATATATATATATATATATATATATATATATATATATATATATATTACTTCTGGCTTACATAGCTTTTAATGGTTTGTTGCATATCCCACGAAGATGTAAAATGTTTCCAACCTAAAGTGGTCATGTCAATGCCCCTTTAAAAAGCCACTACACAATGAAAAAAAAATATATATATATATACACACGTTTGTGAACTTTAGGAGTGACCAAGAACATAATTAAACAGGGAAAAAATTAATCATACTGCTAGTTTTTAAATTAGAATTATATTTTGCTGCCTCTGCTGGACCCAGGAGGGTACTACAATACACTGGTGAAAGTTGTTTGTAAGAGGAGGGGGGTTACATATCTGGAGAGCTATGGTTGCATTGAATAATGCAAGGTGTCTGCTTCTAGACCAATGAGGGGAGGGGGGGAGGGGTGTGGTGTCAATCTTAATTTTATCCAGTTAAACAAAAGCTATGAACTTCTCCACGTTCCCTCTGCCTGCACCCCTCCATGAAATGAGGATGACACACACACACACTGTGACGCAACAGACAAAACTGATTCATTTACTCACAGTATTCATAAACTCAGATTTTTCTCCCAAAAAGCAAACAAACTAAAATGTAGTTTGGTACATACTGGACAATGGTCTTTTTTCTTGAACTGCAGATGTCCTTCAGAGTCTACTCTGGTGGTAAAACTAAGTACAGTACATGTTTATCTAACCCCATATGAGATAATGGCCCAGTACAGCAGTGAGTTTTCTCTATGTGTAACACTGGGTGGAACGGATGCAGCCCAGCTTAGAAAATCCCTTACTCACCTGATCCCAATCAATATCCCCTGGGTGTGATACCAATCTGCTACAACCACCAAAAAGCACAAGCAACACCCATTTTATGCAGCAATCAAAACATATACATCAATACAAATAGTGCCTGTATGGGTCTGCTCTCTGTATAGGACTGGATGTGCAGTGTGGTATCCTAGCCTATCAGGAACCACATCTCAGCATCATGAGCTGCTGTGGGAACACCCATACAGGGACTATTTCTTTAGTATTAGAGAGTAAAAACAGAGCTTATAAGCACTTGTAAATAAAATAAATAACTCCACAGGTATATTATATACCTAATAAAATGCATAAACCCTCCATATCCCTATAGCAGATATTTGGTCACAACGTGCAGCATAAAGGCAGGTATTACTGATATCTGCCCAGTATAGCAGCGATTCTTATCTCACCTGAGGCACAGGCATCAGCCAAGCAGCGCAGCTTCCAGGACACCACACTGTCCTCGCGTGAGAAGTCTGCTCTGGGGGCGACATAGTTATTTTGGAGGTATTCTTTGGGATCAAATCTTTTGTAATTCTCTGCAATGACGTCGATTGGATTCATGTTTGCACTGAAAATGGCACATATACACACACCCCTCCTCCACATATTTATAGTCACCCTCAAGCATGGAATTACTCTGTCTTAAAGATACAGCACATTATGGGCCATATTCTATTAGTTACTTGCAAATGCCTTGAACTCATACATTTGGCTTTGGGTGTTTGCTTTTTTTTTATAAATGTTTATATGCATTCTATTGACTTAAGAATTAATTAGTGCCAATAAGTAATATTTTCAAAATATGTAGCAATATTAAGCGTGATTTTAAGTGTGTATAAATTTACGAACTGGGCAATAGAATATGGCCCTATAACTCTACATGCAATAGTTCTTCAAAATAGTATATTGTAAATATAAGATTAAAGTGGTAATTCATGGTGTGTGATAACACAGAGGTATTAATGGTAAATACCAAGTGATAGTGGGATGTAACATTGGTACAGGGTGATGGGTATAATATTAATAGGCCATACATACAGTTTTGTATAATATAGTGGGAGTCATGTAAGCTTGTACGATGTAGTGGGAGTCATGTAAGCATGTATGATGTAGTGGGAGCCATGTAAGCTCATATGATGTAGTGGGAGCCATGTAAGCTTGTATGATGTAGTGGGAGCCATGTAAGCTTGTATGATGTAGTGGGAGCCATGTAAGCTCGTATGATGTAGTGGGAGCCATGTAAGCTTGTATGATGTAGTGGGAGCCTTGTAAGCTTGTATGATGTAGTGGGAGCCATGTAAGCTTGTATGATGTAGTGGGAGCCATGTAAGCTTGTATGATGTAGTGGGAGCCATGTAAGCTTGTATGATGTAGTGGGAGCCATGTAAGCTTGTATGATGTAGTGGGAGCCATGTAAGCTCATATGATGTAGTGGGAGTCATGTAAGCTTGTATGATGTAGTGGGAGTCATGTAGGCTTGTATGATGTAGTGGGAGCCATGAAAGCTTGTATGATGTAGTGGGAGCCATGTAAGCTTGTACGATGTAGTGGGAGCCATTAATATTATTATCGTTTATTTATAACGCGCCACCATATTCCGTAGCGCTGTACATAAGATAAGTTCAAGACAAAGATACATACAAACTAACAAATAGCAAGGCAAGGAGGGCCCTGACTTTGAGCCTCAAATCCATAGTGCTTTCCCTAAAGCACCTTGTGGGATTGAAACTCGCAAACTTACAACCTAAAGGTATTGTGTGAGGAAAAGGAGGGAGAGAGAGGTGAGAGCCATGTAAACTCGTATGATGTAGTGGGAGTCAGGTAGGCTTGTATGATGTAGTGGGAGTCATGTAAGCTTGTATGATGTAGTGGGAGTCATGTAAGCTTGTATGATGTAGTGGGAGTCATGAAAGCTTGTATGATGTAGTGGGAGTCTGGTAGGCTTGTATGATGTAGTGGGAATCATGTAAGCTCGTATGATGTAGTGGGAGTCATGTAAGCTTGTATGATGTAGTGGGAGTCAGGTAGGCTTGTATGATGTAGTGGGAGTCATGTAGGCTTGTATGATGTAGTGGGAGTCATGTAAGCTTGTATGATGTAGTGGGAGCCATGTAAGCTTGTATGATGTAGTGGGAGTCAGGTAGGCGTGTATGATGTAGTGGGAGTCATGCAAGCTTGTATGATGTAGTGGGAGTCAAATAAGCTTGTATGATGTAGTGGGAGTCAAATAAGCTTGTATGATGTAGTGGGAGTCAGGTAGGCTTGTATGATGTAGTGGGAGTCATGTAAGCTTGTATGATGTAGTGGGAGTCATGTAAGCTTGTATGATGTAGTGGGAGTCATGTAAACTTGTAGGATGTAGTGGGAGCCATGTAAGCTTGTATGATGTAATGGGAGTCAGGTAGGCGTGTATGATGTAGTGGGAGCCATGTAAGCTTGTATGATGTAGTGGGAGTCAAATAAGCTTGTATGATGTAGTGGGAGTCAGGTAGGCTTGTATGATGTAGTGGGAGTCATGTAAGCTTGTATGATATAGTGGGAGTCATGTAAGCATGTATGATGTAGTGGGAGCCATGTAAGCTCATATGATGTAGTGGGAGTCATGTAAGCTTGTATGATGTAGTGGGAGCCATGTAAGCTTGTAGGATGTAGTGGGAGCCATGTAAGCTTGTATGATGTAGTGGGAGTCATGCAAGCTTGTATGATGTAGTGGGAGTCATGTAAGCTTGTATGATGTAGTGGGAGTCATGGAAGCATGTATGATGTAGTGGGAGCCATGTAAGCTCATATGATGTAGTGGGAGCCATGTAAGCTTGTCTGATGTAGTGGGAGCCATGTAAGCTTGTACGATGTAGTGGGAGCCATTAATATTATTATCGTTTATTTATAACGCGCCACCATATTCCGTAGCGCTGTACATAAGATAAGTTCAAGACAAAGATACATACAAACTAACAAATAGCAAGGCAAGGAGGGCCCTGACTTTGAGCCTCAAACCCATAGAGCTTTCCCTAAAGCACCTTGTGGAATTGAAACTCGCAGACTTACAACCTAAAGGTATTGTGTGAGGAAAGGGAGGGAGAGAGAGGTGAGAGCCATGTAAGTTCGTATGATGTAGTGGGAGTCATATATGCTTGTATGATGTAGTGGGAGTCATGCAAGCTTGTATGATGTAGTGGGAGTCATGTAAGCTTGTATGATGTAGTGGGAGTCATGTAAGCTTGTATGATGTAGTGGGAGTCTGGTAGGCTTGTATAATGTAGTGGGAGTCATATAGGCTTGTATGATGTAGTGGGAGTCATGCATGCTTGTATGATGTAGTGGGAGTCATGTAAACTTGTATGATGTAGTGGGAGTCTGGTAGGCTTGTATGATGTAGTGGGAATCATGTAAGCTCGTATGATGTAGTGGGAGCCATGTAAGCTTGTATGATGTAGTGGGAGTCAGGTAGGCTTGTATGATGTAGTGGGAGTCAGGTAGGCTTGTATGATGTAGTGGGAGTCAGGTAGGCTTGTATGATGTAGTGGGAGTCATGTAGGCTTGTATGATGTAGTGGGAGTCATGTAAGCTTGTATGATGTAGTGGGAGCCAAGTAGGCGTGTATGATGTAGTGGGAGTCATGCAAGCTTGTATGATGTAGTGGGAGTCAAATAAGCTTGTATGATGTAGTGGGAGTCAAATAAGCTTGTATGATGTAGTGGGAGTCAGGTAAGCTTGTATGATGTAATGGGAGTCATGTAAGCTTGTATGATGTAGTGGGAGTCATGTAAGCTTGTATGATTTAGTGGGAGTCATGTAAGCTTGTATGATGTAGTGGGAGTCAGGTAAGCTTGTATGATGTAATGGGAGTCATGTAAGCTTGTATGATATAGTGGGAGTTATTTAAGCTTGTATGATGTAGTGGGAGTCATGTAAGCTCATATGATGTAGTGGGAGTCATGTAAGCTTGTATGATGTAGTGGGAGTCATGCAAGCTTGTATGATGTAGTGGGAGCCATGTAAGCTCATATGATGTAGTGGGAGTCATGTAAGCTTGTATGATGTAGTGGGAGTCATGCAAGCTTGTATGATGTAGTGGGAGCCATGTAAGCTTGTACGATGTAGTGGGAGCCATTAATATTATTATCGTTTATTTATAACGCGCCACCATATTCCGTAGCGCTGTACATAAGATAAGTTCAAGACAAAGATACATACAAACTAAGAAATGGCAAGGCAAGGAGGGCCCTGACTTTGAGCCTCAAATCCATAGTGCTTTCCCTAAAGCACCTTGTGGGATTGAAACTAAAGGTATTGTGTGAGGAAAAGGATATCTCCTTCCACTAATAGAATCGGATGGGCAGAACGAAAATGGTAGATTCCACTGCATCATAATTGCATACAACAGATGATAAACTAAAGATGGAATTGTTCTTTTTTTTTAATAAAAACATTTAGCTTATTACCCAGTGTCATTCTTCAATTAAGCATACCTTATATATGGTACTACAGACGTACTTTAACTGGTTATACTGAAATTTGGCAGTCCATAGCACCAGAGGTTTCAAGAGGGCTCTGTTTCATCAATGCATTGTAAATTCCATGTACATAATAATTGCATAATATCGTCACCGATCTCGACCCTCTCAGCATCTACAGGATTTCAAATTTTCTGCCGGGAGCTTGAATTAAAAATTGCAGGGTTTGAATTTCCTGCCTAATGGTTACCCCCAAGCCGCGGGGGTACTATCAGCCCCTCCCCGGCACCTAAAATGAACCCCATCACTCATGGTGGTCAATATAGACCCCCATGAGACTAAAATTAACACTTTCAGTCCAATAGGGGTCAATATAGAACCCTTCAGGACACTATTAACCCCTAGGTTAACCCTAAAAGTGCCATGAGGGTCATCCAGGGCCCTCATGACAAAGTCTTAACACTACACTACACTATTAACCCTAACTATACTCCATTAACCCCTTTAACCCTAACTGTACCTTTCTAACCTAACTGTGCCTATCTAACCCTAACTGGGCCTATTTAACTCCTTATAGCCCTATTTAACCCCATCACTTATGTGGGTCTATACAGAGCCCCATAAGCCTCCATCTAACCCCATCACTTATGGGGGGCCATACATACCCTCATAAGCCTCCATCTAAGCCCATCACTTATGGGGGTCCATACAGACTCTCCTAAGCCTCCATCTACGCCCATGACTTATGGGGGTCCATACATGACCCTTATAACTCGAAGTACAAACACTACACTACACGACCCCCCCAATAAACCCCTAAATATAAACTAACCCCCCTCTACCCTAACCTATTAACCCCTACCTACCTAACACTACCTACCCCCTATTAAACTCCCGACCCCACTAATTACAAAAAAAACTATGTCACCAAAAATAAAAAACGATGTTACCAAAAATAGTACATTACAACCCCCCACTACAAAAAAAAAAAAGGACATTACAAACCCCACCCCAATACAAAAAAAGACATTACAAACCCCATCCCAATACAAAAAATAAAAATAGACAACACAACCCCCCCACTACAAAAAATAAAATAAATTACACACCTGCAAAGAAAAGGCATACACAAATATGCATAACATTACAGTAACAAATATATTATAAATATACCCCCAACTACAATACATTACCCCCTATCTATACATAACCCCCTATCTATACATTTCCTCCTATATAGAATACATTAAACCCTAAATTTAAGCTAAAATAGAATAAATTAGACCACTTACCTTTGCAGATGTCCCTTCAGGAAAAAAGGAAACCCCTAGGAAAAAAGGAACATCTAATTAGTACAAAACACTACATATAACAAATACACATTGTAATTACAATATTATACTCACCTATCCAGCATGTCCCCGTCCATCTTCTTTTGTTCCCTGGATCGGCCCCATGAAAAAAGATACATAACATTAGTACAACACATTCACAAATACACACAAAACATGATGAACATGACACATAAAATACATAAAACGTACCTGTCCGCGATGTCCCCGGCCTTGTCATCTTCTGCCCCCGGCTGGGCCCTTCAAAAACCTGCGCTCAAAAAAAAAACAACTAACGAAGCTCCTCCCTGGAGGAGCTCCCCGACGCTAATGAGGCTTCCAGGCCTTCTTCCAGTAAAAAAAGAAAAAGGAATGGCACCTTCTGAATGGCTGAAATGGCTGTCAATCAAATTTCAGCCAATCAGAAGGTGCCAAGGTGTGAGCCAATCCGAATGGGATACACCCCTATATTCCATCCTGATTGGCTTATAGAGCTGTCAGTCATTTTTGAACTATCACCTTCAGCCAATCAGAATGAAATACACCCCTGCGGTGGGATTGGCTGTAGGCATCTGCGCCTTCTGATTGGCTACTATCTAATTGACAGTGACAACAGCCAATCAGAAGGTGCAGATGCTTGGAGCCAATTACAATGGGAAACACCCCCCCGGTGGACTGCGGCCACAAATGACAGTATTGGCTAGCGCTGATGTGCCAGCTAGCCAATGTACTTCATGTCATCCTCATGTCCCCCAATGATTCCCCTATCAATTACAGCACTGAATTTATATTTCAGTTTTTAGTTTGGCGGCCTTGCACTCTGATGCGCGGGCTATTGCCCGCGATCAGGTCCAAGCCCGCCAAACTTAACGGCCGATTGCATGGCTTGTGATCGGCTGTAGGAAGAGGTGTGCTGCGGCCCCTTTCATTTGAATAGCAAAGTAGATGTCGGGCTATGAGGGGCCGCAGCACCCACGCAAGGAATCGCAGCTTTGCGGCCATATTACGGCCAATAATAGAATGAGGCCCTAAGCGTGTATATGTTAAATAATAGGTTATACATCATGGAGAGTGGCAGTAACAGTACTTACTAATGCATAATGTTTAAAAAACATGTGCCCCTCTCTGGTCATCATTAGAAATTTTAGGAGGTATGAGGCAGTATGAGTAGGGATTATTATGTAGTAAATGAAGAAGTGTTTGGAGATGCATTGGAGATCCAATCCAAGTTGTCTTATGGGCGTATGTATTAAAGAACCACTGTAGAACGAAAAAAATATATATGTTTGAGAACTATGAGTCTAAGAGCCTACTTAAACAGGGATAAAGTCATAAAGCTAGCTTTTAATTAAAATAATGTATTTTTATTGCTGGACCTTGGAGGCATCCATGATACTTTGGTCATAGTCGTGTATATGAGAGGGGCATTTATATTTTTGGAGATAAATTGTTGCATCTATTGATGCCTGTGAGGTGGAACGGCTGTGTTGTCTATTTCAGCCAGATCCAGTTATTGAATAAATACTTCTCCCACCCCTACCTCCACTGATAGATAAACAAACACACCCTCATGATCCAGTTGTCAGTAAGTGATATCAGAAACACAGCTTTGTTTCCTCTCTACTCATAAAGAGAATTTTTTTAAATTCTATAAAAAAAATGTATGTTCCTGACCTACACAACCACTACTGTTATTTTGTTACATATTTCTCGAAATGTTTCTTTGACTACAGTGGTCTTTTAACCCTTAGAGTGCTGAGAGTTCTCAGATTTTTTATCGACCAACAGGCCAGACACATTTTCAAAATTTTGCTATACATTTGTTAGGCTTGATTTCTATGAACATATTTTTTTCAGCTTTCTAATGTTATGTTAAAGGTTAAAAAGATCTAATGTAATAAATGCAGTTGAAAAATAAAAAAAATCACTTTTTTTCATCATTTTTGATCTCTGTGTTTTTACCAAAATAAACTATACCTTTGAAACCCACACTAGTGATAGAATTCATGGATCTTCTGACCAAGTTGATAATAAATAAGCTTTAAATGTACATATATTTGTGATCAATAAAGGGAAAACACTAGCCAAGTTATATATATATATATATATATATATATATATATATATATATATATATATATATATATACATTATTGCCCATCTGAGTCAGATCTATCAACATGGATACCCACCCACCCCCCTCCCTCTCTCCTTGGCCGTACTTATATCTAGGCAAACAAGGCATTTGCTTTAGGGGTGCCTCATTTGCATTACAATACATTTCACATTTCAGTTTGGTTATGTTTCACACATAGATCCTGCCTTCTCTAGTCAGGTGCCATGCGCATGTTTTTTGGGAATGGGGAGAAGGTGGGTGTGTACTAGGATTCCACCTTCTCATGTATTACACTTTTTATGCTTGCTTCCATTTCAGTTGTCAGTGGGTACATTGAATTTATTTTCTTCAGATACTAATCTTATTACTAATATATATTATTGCTAATTAGTTATTAAGTAGGTGATTGCTCATTGTGATTACAACTGTTTTAATAAAGTGAGAAGAGTAAAGTACCAGGGAGACAACGGGGAGGAGGCAAGAAGGGTTGGAAAATAAAGAATAGGTCAGTTGGTGTTCTTTGTTGGATGACGTTTACATTGGCTTGAAAAAGATCAGTAAAGTCCAGAGGTGTTTTGTAGGAAAATATTTAGTTAGCTGCTTGAGGCTTCAAGGTTACAGTCCAAGGTTTGTATGTGTTACAAATAGCTTGGTAGATAGGGAAGAAGTTTAGAGGAATTTTCTCTTCAGGATATCAGACGGAGTGAGAGTTCTCCATTGGCACTCTAAATAGTGACCATAAGAGCTATGCCTGTGGATTTATCTAGTCAATGTTAAAAGGTAATGAAAGTACGAGGGCTAAAGGAGCATAGGACATGCTGATAGCTAAAATAATCTCTCACATGATTCAACTTTGAGGATGTAATGTAACAAACACACAATGGATTCCTGCACTCCTAAACAGAGTCTTGGAAAATTCAGATTTCCCCCAAAAATGCTTTATGCCCCGGCTTACATAGCTGCTAATAGTGTTAATTTTGGACCTTGCGTGTTTCATCAGCACCACCGTGTGCATGCAGTGATCTTGCACCATGACCCGTGCGATTACGGAGGCGCCATCACCATGTACTGTGTAGAAATAGGTACTGCGCATCATAGGCAACACGCTGATGAAATACACAAGGTCCGGTGGGAGACCTGGAGGAGAGACATTGGTCATCAGAATGGGGGACCTAGGGGGATAGGACATCAGAATGGGGGACCTGGGCCTCCCCATGTCCCCCATTCTGATCTACTACCCCCAGGTCCCCCATTCTGATCTCCTACCCCCCCTAGGTACCCCCCACCCCAGGTCCCCCATTCTGATCTCCTACCTCCCCCCCAAGATCCCCCAATCTAATGTCCCATTTCTCTCACCCAGGTCCCCCATACACAACTCCCCCAGGTCTCCCACCTGACCTTGCGTATTTCATCAGTGTGTTGCCTGTGATGCGCAGTACCTATTTCTACACAGTAGATGTTGCTGGCACCACCGCGATCTCATGCATCTTGTAGGATGCTTTGGAATTACAGTATATACCTCTATCACGGTGAAACTCTGAGAATAGTTGCTAAGGAGTGATAGGTCATATAAAACTAATCAAAATTGTGTGGTACGTAGAACTCTAGATCAGGGTAAATCAGTGGAGGTAGTCTATATGGACTTTGAAAGGATGTTGATACCATGCCAGGTGGGAGGTTATTGTACAAAATTGCAGTAATTATCTGCATATTGATAGAAAATTGGTTAAAAGATTGTAGTTGCGAGTTTACAATCTTGTAGGATGCTTTGGAATAAAGCATTTTTCAGAAGACTTGAATCTCAAAACAGGACCCTCCTTTTTCTGCAGTTGTTAATATTGTATAATGTATTTCCTCTTCTTATCCCCTGTACAGCGCTACGGAATATGTTGGCGCGATAATAATAATAATAATAATAATAATAAAAAGACAGGAAACAAAGGGTTGTTGGAATAATATGGTACTTCTTTTTAATAAATGTATTCATGATTTAAAAGTAGAACTGGAAAGACATGTCTGCATTTTGTTAATGATAATAGTTTTATCGGGGCAATTAAACAAGACCAGGATGTCCTTTCCTTTAAAAGGACTCGCAAACACTAAAATAATGGGCAGCTAAATGACAAAAGGGATGTAAAATTATACATTTTAAAAGGAAAAAAAGGCATGAATATATCATCTAAATGGAACACATCTAAGGGTATCAGAGATTGACATGGATGTAAAAGTGTTTGTGGAAAACCACCTACATAGCAGTGCTCAGTGTCATTTTTGGCTCTGTAAAATCCTCTTATATCTAGGGTTCACGACAATTTAGATATCAAATTAAATATAGTTTTTTTTTCAGTAGAAGTTTATCTTTCGATTGGTATATCTTTTTATTTGGCTCTATGTATCATAAAGAAGAAAAACAAAGTTAGTAATTAAGTGAAAAAAATCTTTAATTTTATAATTTGTACTTTTACTAAAACCAATAAGATCAGTGAAATTTTAGCTAAGAGACAAAGCCCTGGAGCACACTGATTATACATTTGGGTAATATTACATTCTTTTCCAAAGATGTCATTAAATTACAAGGCCAGAAGGCTTTTCTTGTCTTCATACACACATTATAGACACCCTGTGCCTAAAATGTTAGTCTATTCAGGCAAATCAACATACTCCTATAAAAATACATATTGTCTAAAAGAACAGACCCTAGTGAGTTTAAAAATACCCAACATGCTTCATTCCCTAAAAACATTCAATCACTTATCCTTGCTAAAAGCCAATAAAATCCTAAAACAAAATATGATTTTGACTTTGCAGGTAAAAATACTTTCTCCACTACCCTACATCTCTCACTTTCTCCAATCCATGTCTCTTCCTCCAATTTGTCCCCAAACTCAACTTCCATTACCCGAAACACTCACCCCCATATCTCCTTTCCCTCTGCCCCATTTCCCACCACCCCCTCTCTTAATTTCCCCCATCTGCCTCCAAACTACCCTATTCCTGTCCCCAACCTCCCCTCCTCCATTATCCCTTCTCTCTGCCCCCCAACTTCCATCTCCTTTGTTCTTCCCCATCTGCACAGAACCTCACCTCTCTCCTTATTTTTAAAATAATTAGGCCCTATTGCAGCCCATTGCAACTAACTGCTAAGTCTAGACACCTAGCAAAGCAGCAAATTCTAACCACCAGACAAAAAGGGAACCCAAGGGTATTTTAGAATTAACTTAAAACTGCTAAATCTAAACACTCATTTCTCAATTCATTTAGCAGCAATTTTTCCACATGCGTTTCCACCCCTATCTAATAGACTGACCACATTTGGTGACTTTAATGCCCATGACTATAAATATGAATATGCAAATAAGAGTAGAGGGGCTCATCCAAGGACGAAAAATAACTTAGTGGGTTTTTTCTATAGGTCTGGTTACCTACTCACAGAGAAGCCTCTTTTAGCTCACTTGTGCCCTTCACAGGGAGAAATATCCTGTAGTATATTAGTCTGGTCCCCACTCAAAAGAGTGACCCAGCCCCGAAATACCAGGCAATTCTACCCTGTACAGGAGTAACAGCAAACTCCAGATGCATAGGAAAAAACCCACTGAGGTATTTTTCGTTCTCGGAGGAGCACCTCTACTCTTTTTGTATAACTATGAATATAACAAGAAATATTATTTTATTTAATGACAAACTATTGATACAGGCACAGTAAATCCATTAACAGAGGCATTTTTAAACAAAGTTTTATTCCCTCCTCCCAGCCCTTACTTTGTAGCCTACTTCAAGCCATCATTCATCTAAAGTACTTCTATATTTTCAATCCATGTAAGAAGAAGCAGTTAATGACATTAATCATATCAGTGACTATTTAAAAAGGTCTATTAATAATAAATCACTTTTTTTTTTTACCCAGGTACACAATGTTTTATGAACAATCAGTTTTTACATGTCTATGCATATACTGGTACATAATGTCAAACCAGTTAAACCAAGTGCCTTCAAAAATAAACTTAGATAGTTTGGAGCTCGTTCACCATTGAGACATGGTGGGTTTCTAGCTACTGGACAGGATTTATCTTTTGTTATGAGCTCCTGGGTGATTTGCAGTGGCGGCTGGTGACTTTCCAACTTGGTGCGGCGGAAAACAGAGACCTGGCCCCTCCCCTTATGTGGACTCCACCTAACAGTATAAACCCCTCCCCTTCACAACATGTTACAACAACATGTATAGACCCTGCCTAGTGACACAGTCTCCACCCACAAAAGTGATCCCATAGAGAAAGACAGGGATAGAGATATAAGGGGAGCGGGGGATAGTTAGAGAGATAAATGCCTCTTCTTTAATCCCTCTCTCTCCCTCTCGATCCATCTCCCCTTCTACACCTCTCCTCTCTACCTCAATACCTCCCCTTATCTTTATACCTCTTTATGTCAGGTATTTTACGACTGAGCCAATAATGATACCAGCAGATGCTATGATAGCAGCAAATATACTGAGAGAGTAAAACTGCATAAATAAATACTTTTTTTAATGAGCAAATAGATTAATTAAACAAACAGAGACTAAACAGCACCTGGGAGGAACATCTTGCACCTACAGAAGGACAGGGTGATAATTCACCAACAACAGACCACAACCAGAAAGTTGCACCCCAAGTTGGTTCTGCATGACTCAGTACTGTTTTGTTGCTCCCTCCATTTTAAACATTATTATCTTTAAAAAATAAATTTGAGAAGAAATAAATGTGTTTGTAAAAAATATTTATTCAGTTTATAGGCTGCCTTTACATAATTAATATTAAGTTGCAAAAAACATATTTGAGTGGTTATTTAGCATATATTTCTAATTCTGCTCTTTCACATGCACATCACATATTATAAGTGTCAAACTGTGAGTTGTCGTCACAGTTGTCGTCACGCTTTGCGAGCTCGCAAGCTCATAGAGACTTATCCAAAGCGACTTGGAGCTGTGATTGCTGGCACGTACGTCCGACTTTTGCCAGGGGCGTACGAGGTACAAAAATACACAGTCAGGGAGCACGGAAAATGCCTGTGAGCCACGTAGCACATAGACAAACAACGCCATTTTACAACACTGACTTGCAACTAATAACATTACGAATCTAAAATGGCACTTTACACAACTAAACCAACGGTTTGCCCTCGCGCACGCAGCCTATTTCTAATGCGCAGTTGGGACATTGAGGACACTTTCTCCTCAGGGCAGCAACAGTCCAACTGTACATTATATGCTGCAGGAAAATAAAAAGAGATTGTTAGCTCTTCAGGCTATTGATTGCTTCATATATCAATTACAAATAGGTAAAGTATATTAATTTATTAAGTAAATATTTAATTAATTATTATTTACCAAAATAGAGATATATATACTGTCTTTGTGATGAGCGCCAAAGGCCATCAGAGGAGCAAAAGTAAACAAGATGAGAGGCTTGCAATGAGCGCTGAAGGCGATCAGCGCGAGGCTCGCAATGAACGCCAAAGTTCCTCAGAGTAGAAAAAGCTTTTCATTGTGTGTCAAACAGCATTTCCATGGCTTCAAATGTTATTGCCCTGTCATTTTTGATGGGTAAGTCGATAGTTAAAATTAAGTTCCAAAAAAACAAAAATAACATTAATGGATAAAAAAATATGCACATTTTAGAATGCACTTACATATCTGGAGTGCTTATAATTGCCTGGCAGGGATAGGACCTTCAAAGCACTTAAATATTTAAAGCCGTTTCTTAGATTCTGAGACGTGCTACATTTAATATTTTATACTGCTTTTATTTATGAATATATTGATGATTATGCGTTTATGTTTTGCATGTATGCCAATTAAACATCATACTTTCAAAGAGTCACAAATTAATTGAATACAAACATTCAAAAGGATTTTCATGTCATTTTAGTGATTCCTAATCTCTGCATCTGACTTAAGACAGAGGCTCAGCTTTGCAGGATTTCATCTGCAATAAGATCAAATTCACAGGTATATGATTTCATGATGCCCTTTTTGTTTTGCATTGATGACCGTTAATGATTAAGTAATTAATCTATATTAATTTAGGACCTCATTCAATTGCAATTTGACCAATTGAATAGGGCTCTATATAAGCACATAGCACTTTTTTTTTTTACAGAAGTTTTTAGTTACTGAACATCTATCCAAAAGCAAGGTCTTCACCAACTAAAAACTTCTGTAAAAAAAATATGATATGTGCTTATATAGAGCCCTATTCAATTGCCCAAATTGCAAATTAATGAGGCCCTTAGTATTTAATTATTCATTAATAATAAAAAAAAAAAAAAAACATGACATGTATACATATACTTACCTAATTAACTTTTAAAGAACGCAAATTACATCTCATAGGTTGATTGATTTCTTAATAAAATAACAAAATTGCACATTATTTTAAGCCCAATCTATACTTTACTCATAGCTCTTTGTGTTTGCCCTTCTTTAGAAAAACATAATTACCTCTTTAGGTTTACCATTAATGTCAGTTATTGATTAATTCATTAACGTATATTCATTTATTAATGATTTAATAATAAATGATTAATTAATTATTAATGATTGCAAAAAAAATCACTTATTTATCAATAGATATATGTGCAGCACTTTCCATTTTAATGCATGTCAATAAAAAAAACCATAATGGATTAATTTATTTAATGTAAAAATTACAAATGCTTTTAAAATGATTTCATTCTTCCATTAATGCTATTTAGGTTTTGCATTGAGAGAAGGTAAAAACAATATGTACAATACAAAAAAACATTATATCTTACACCTGTATTTACAATTACAGATTACAATGGCTGACAACGGAGAAGACTGGATTGAACGCAAAAGAAGAGCGGCAAAGGAAAGGAAGCAAAGGTGGAGAGATGCACAGTCCCCCAAGACTTCCCAACGCTTAAGAGAAGAAGAACGACAGAGACTTTTAGATAAAAGAAAAATAAATAAGAAAGCACAGAGTGTGCTGGAGCTTCAAGGAAAAGAAAAAGTAAACAAAAAATGTTTGTGAAACATTGCCTAATGACCAAATATTGCCTCATGACACCAATGTTCATACACATGACACCAATGTAGATGTAGAAAGTTGTAGTGATATCTATGTTGAGGAAGCTCAGGATACTGCTTTCATTACAGCACTAATAGTAGACGCTCATTATTGTGGATTACTCAATGTGGTTTGTCATTTTTGTGGCGCCTATCATTTTCTCAAGGAAAGACCAACTGATGGAGACTTCATTAGTTGCTGTCAGAAAGGAAAGGTAAGACACAAAGACACACATTTCAAGATTACTTACAAAGTATAATGAGTGATCCAACATTTCCAAATTATACCAATTTAAAAAAAAAACATCAGGTCTTATAACAGTGCAATTTCATTTGCTTCTATGGGGGCTACATTAGCAGAAAATGTCCCAGGACATGGTCCTTATTTGCACAGTTATATGTCTTAGATACAATGGAAGCTGTTGAACAAAGGATGACGCTTCCAGAAAATAAACAGTGTTTGTGCATAGTTTTGAACAGCTGGATAAAATTATGGCCAACAACCCATACAGTCAAGCATACAAACAAATTAGCACAGGTTCAAAAAGAACAACAGCATCATGCTCAACTACATAAATTGCCAATGCCAAGAGTAAATATGGTTTTGAAAAGTAATTGCAATACTGATCAAAGATGGTATAATTTACCAACAGTAAGTGAGGTTGCCATGGTCTTTAAAAATGAGGAGTGTGAACCACCTTTTCAGCGGGATATTAGAATATATCCACGCAATGAAAACCAACTTTTTATAAACATAAATATATTAAATTGTAATTTGGATCCAATAATATATCCCATTTTCTTTCCAAATGGTGAGCCAGGATGGGAACCAAAATTACAATTGCAAAGTTATCCCAATAGTAAAGTTCGTGTTAGAAGCAATACTTCTATGCTGGAATATAAAGTGGCACAAACTGCTATGCAAGATCATTTTAATCCTATTTTATGTGGGGGCAAACTCACACGACAATGGATTATTGATTGCTATCTACAAGTCGAAGCAAATAATCTAAATTGTATCGAATTTCAACAAAACAAGCTTTGCATAGAACAATATTGTGGATTGATGCATTATTTCAATGAATTGGCTACCAACAGAGACATTCCAGCTGGAAGAGCAATCATTTTGCCATCCACTTTCCAAGGATCTCCTCGCAATATGCGAGAAAGATATAATGATGTCATGGCTATTGTCACAAAATTTGGAAAACCAGATTTATTCATTACATTCACAAGTAATCCACAATGGCCAGAAATCAAGGTAAATGTGAATCTTGGACAAAATACTTCTGACCGACCAGATTTAGTGGCAGGAGTATTCAAAATAAAACTCAATTCATGAATACATGATATAACTAAAGCACAGTTATTTGGAAAATGTGTGGCTTTTGTTTATACCATTAAATTTAAAAAAAGAGGCCTGTCATATGCACACATTCTTTTAATCCTGCAGGAAAAAGATAAATTGAATACTGCAGCAAAAGTTGATTCAGTAATTACTGCTGAATTGCCACATCCAGAAAAATATTTAAAACTTTATGAGATTGTAACATACAGAATGATTCATGGGCCATGTGGAAATATCATCCAAATTCACCATGTATAGAAAAGAAAAAATGTACAAAAGAGTTCCCAAAACAATTTCAAATGCAAACTTATGCTAATTGTGATGGATAACCTTTGCATAAAAGAAGAGAAGGACAAACAGCCATTATCCATGGCTAAAGGGTTGATAATAGATATGCAGTTCCATACAATCCACATTTGCTGATGAAGTACAATGCGCACATAAATGTGAAAGCTTGCACTTCTATTAAATCCATCAAATATGTGTATAAATATATATACAAAGGATATGATGTAGCAACTGTTGTTGTGCAAGGTGCACAAACTGAAAAGGAAAATGCAATTTTACATGACAAACTTTGGAATTATTTATATGCTCGCTATGTCCAGAAGCAATGTGGCGTCTTCTGAAATTTCAGATGCATGATCAGTCACATGCTGTGTATCAATTAGCTGTACATTTGCCATAGATTCAGTTTGTTTGCTTTACTGCAGGCAATGAAAGGACTGCCTTAGCCCAAAGTGAACATTAAGAAACAACACTTACTGCTGGGTTTCAATTAAACTGCCAGGACATTGAGGCCAGACAATTTTTATACATTGAGATTCCATATCACTATGTATTTGTAAATGGCCAATGGCGACAATGAAAAAGACATAACTCATAAAATTATCCCACAAATTTATACCATCAGCCCAAGAGACATTGAACGTTTCAGTTTAGATTACTTCTTTTACATGTTCCCGGTGCACAAAGTTATTAACATTTACGCACAGTGAATGACATAGTTTTTTATACTTTCCTATTAGCTGCAAGACATCAAAACTTCACAACAGATGATACAGAATGGGAGAGGTGTCTGGAAGAAGCAGCAATATGTCAAATGCCAAAGAAAATGAGAGAACAATTTGCATTAATTTGCATCTTTTGCAATGTACCTGATGCATATGCTTTATGGGAAACATTTAAATTAAATATGTGTGAAGACTTGAAATGTTACAATGAGCCCATTGAACTCTTAAAAGCATTAATGGAAATTCAAGAAATATTTCTTGCTCATGGATTAAATTGTGCAAGTTTTAATTTGCCTGTTCCAGGACTTATAGATGACATCAACTTTGATTACTATGACACTGAGCATCAAAAACAAAAAACAGAAGAAAAACTTGGAACTTTAAATACAATACAAATGCAAGCATTTAATGCCATCACAAATGCTACAGATGATGAAATGGTCAAAGATCGTTATTTCTATCTGGGTGTCGCTGGTGGATCAGGAAAAACGTATCTGTACAATTGTTTGATGAGTTACATTCGAGCACAGGGTCAAATAGCAATGCCATTTGCAACTGGAATTGCTGAACTTTTGTTAGAAGGTGGCAGAACTGTGCATAGTGGATTTAAGCTGCCAGTTCCCATTTTAGAAACATCAGTGTCGGATATTCAACTGAATTGTTTACAAGCAACAAAATAAAAAAAAAAAGTGAATTTATTATCATAGAAGAGGCAACAATGATGTCATGTCATGCCTTGCAATGTATTGATAGATTATTAAAAGGAGTGATGGATAATAATTTGCCATTTGGTGGAAAGGTGATGTTGTTAGGAGGAGATTTTAGGCAAACATTACCTGTTGTGCCACATGGAAATAGGACTGACATCATTGAATCATGTATCGAGACAAGTAAACTGTGGAAAATATTTATACACCTGAAATTAGAATTAACTATGAGGTCTGAAGGCCAACATGAATTCAATGATTGTCTCATTCAGATTGGAGAAGGAAAACATCCACAAATAAGAAATTATGAATGGTACCCATAAAGGTGAAGAAGTTTTTATACCAAGAATTGGTTTGGCTTTAAGTGAGAGTGGTTTGCCTTTTGTCTTTCAAAGGAGACAATTTCCAATTATCATGGCATTTGCCATGACCATAAATAAATCCCAAGGACAAACTTTTAAGTCTGAGGGTATTTTTTTTTACAGGAACCTGTTTTTGCACATGGACAACTCTATGTTGCTTTATCAAGGTGCACAAATACAGATGATATTAAAGTTTCAATTGAAGACAACCCATGTCAAGGTGATCTATTACAGGATGGACGCATTTTTACAAAAATAATTGTGTACTATGAGGATTTGTAGACAGAGAACAGTGGTTTAATTTCGAGGACGAAATTTGATGTCACTCGGGCTCTTTAGAAGAACACTATTTCACATAGTAAACTCTATGTACAATTTTACAAAACTACAACAATAACAACAAAAACTGAAGAAAAAAAACAGTGGTTATATCCCATAGACAAAATCAAAATTCTGCTGGGCTCTTTTTAAGGGAACCAGTTGGACATGCAAAAACAAAAAGTATTGGAATGTCTTGCAAAGTGGCCTTTTGCCAGGATTGGCCCTAAAAAACAGTTACGTTGCACTTTATTACTTTACTGTTTACATTTTAATACATTAACTTCATGTTTGTAATGTTAAAATTGTTTTTTTCCAAGGTCTCAAAAGTTGTTTCATTGGATGTAATTAAGGGTTCATGTTACTAGGAGGATGATCATTTGTTGTAAAAATTAACAGCCTTATTAAATTGTGATTCAGCAAATTTAAAAGGGCTCTATTGAAGCACACAGCATATTTTATTTGCAGAAGTTTTTAGTTATTGAAGGCCTTGCTTTTGGATAGAAGTTCACTAACTAAAAACTTCTGTAAAAAAATATGCTGTGTGCTTAAATAGAGCCCTTTTAAATTTACTGAATCGATAGTATTGATCCAGGGAGTAATCCAATCGCCAAGTTAATGGGGTCAGAAAGGAATATATTTTTTCCCTCCTTTGATACAATTGGCTAAGTTTTAATGTTTTTTTTTTTTACTGTTTGCCTTCCTCTGGATTCTATACCTATGTGGTTTAATAGTACTTTAAATATAATTTGCATGTTACAAAGCATTATGTAATGGTTTAATATACTCATTGATATAAAGTTGACCTAATGTAATGTTACTCATCCATACTTCCGATTTAAAAATGTTAGTATTGTTAAAAAAAAATGGTTCACTAATAGAGATGTCGCGAATAGTTAGCCGGCGGACTGTTCCCGGCGAACATAGCATGTTCGCGTTCGCGGCGAACTGCGAACATATGCGATGTTTGATCTGCCCCCTATACTTTATCATTGAGCAAACTTTGACCCTGCAACTCACAGTCAGCAGACACATTCCAGCCAATCAGCATCATACCCTGCCTTCCAGACCCTTTAACCTCATGGACATCAGCCATTTTGGAATCATACTTAACTTGCAGTCTTACTGAGAGGAGGCTGAGTGTAGGTGATACTGCATCAATAGGGAAAACCATAGCTAGGCTACTGTACACAGTGTACAATACAGTCCTGAAGGACTCTTTTGATCTCTGCTGCAAGGACACCCCTGTGTCTCTTCCCCCCCCTTATCATCATCCTCCCCTCACCTTAGCACCCAACCCTAACAACCCTCACACTTATCCATAACACCCATCAACCTAACACCTAACCCTAAGACCTAACACCCCTCACACTTATTCCTAACATGCCTCACCCTAACACCCCTTACACTTATCCTTAACACCCCTCACCCTAACACCTAACACTAATACCCCCTCACACTTATCCCTAACACCCCTTACCCTAACACCTAACCCTAACATCCCTTACCCTAACACCCATCACACTTATCCCTAACACCCCTCACCCTAACACCTAATCCTAACACCCCTCACACTTATCCCTAACACTCCTCACCCTAACCCTAACACCCCTCACACTTATCCCTAACACCCCTTACACTAACACCCCTCACACTTATCCCTAACACCCCTCACCCTAACACCTAACCCTAATACCCTCTTACATTTATCCCTAACAGCCCTTACCCTAACACCTAACCCTAACATCCCTTACCCTAACACCCCTCACACTTATCCCTAACACCCCTCACCCTAACACATAACCCTAACACCCCTCACACTTATCCCTAACACCTAACCCTAACACCCCTCACACTTATCCCTAACACCCCTTACCCTAACCCTAACACCCCTCACACTTATCCCTAACACCTAACCCTAACATCCCTCACCCTAACACCCCCCACACTTATCCCTAACACCCCTCACCCTAACACATAACCCTAACACTCCTCACACTTATCCCTAACACCCTCACCCTAACACCTAACCCTAACACCCCTCACACTTATCCCTAACACCCCTTACCCTAACCCTAACACCCCTCACACTTATCCCTAACACCTAACCCTAACATCCCTCACCCTTACACCCCCCACACTTATCCCTAACACCCCTCACCCTAACACCTAACCCTAATACCCCCTCACACTTATCACTAACAGCCCTTACCCTAACACCTAACCCTAACATCCCTTACCCTAACACCCATCGCACTTATCCCTAACACCCCTTACACTAACACCCCTCACACTTATCCCTAACACTCCTTACACTAACACCCCTCACACTTATCCCTAACACCCCTTACCCTAACCCTAACACCCCTCACACTTATCCCTAACACCTAACCCTAACATCCCTCACCCTAACACCCCCCACACTTATCCCTAACACCCCTCACCCTAACACCTAACCCTAATACCCCCTCACACTTATCACTAACAGCCCTTACCCTAACACCTAACCCTAACATCCCTTACCCTAACACCCATTACACTTATCCCTAACACCCCTCACCCTAACACCTAACCCTAACACCCCTCACACTTATCCCTAACACCCCTTACACTAACACGCCTCACACTTATCCCTAACACCCCTCACCCTAACCCTAATACCCCCTCACACTTATCCCTAACACCCCTTACCCTAACCCTAACACTCCTCACACTTATCCCTAACACCCAACCCTAACATCCCTCACCCTAACACCCCCCACACTTATCCCTAACACCCGTCACCCTAACACCTAACCCTAATACCCCCTCACGCTTATCACTAACAGCCCTTACCCTAACACCTAACCCTATCATCCCTTACCCTAACACCGATCGCACTTATCCCTAACACCCCTCACCCTAACACCTAACCCTAACACCCCTCACACTTATCCTTAACACCCCTCACCCTAACACCTGACCCTAATACCACCTTACACTTATCCCTAACAGCCCTTACCCTAACACCTAACCCTAACACCCCTTACCCTAACACCCATCACACTTATCCCTAACACCCCTCACCCTAACACCTAACCCTAACACCCTCACACTTATCCCTAACACCCCTCACCCTAACCCTAACAACCCTCACACTAACACCCCCCACACTTATCCCTAACACCCCTCACCCTAACACCTAACCCTAATACCCCCTCACACTTATCACTAACAGCCCTTACCCTAACACCTAACCCTAACACCCCTCACACTTATCCCTAACACCCCTTACACTAACACCCCTCACACTTATCCCTAACACCCCTTACCCTAACCCTAACACCCCCCACACTTATCCCTAACACCCCTCACCCTAACACCTAACCCTAATACCCCCTCACACTTATCACTAACAGCCCTTACCCTAACACCTAACCCTAACATCCCTTACCCTAACACCCATCGCACTTATCCCTAACACCCCTCACCCTAACACCTAACCCTAACACCCCTCACACTTATCCCTAACACCCCTTACACTAACACCCCTCACACTTATCCCTAACACCCCTTACACTAACACCCCTCACACTTATCCCTAACACCCCTTACCCTAACCCTAACACCCCTCACACTTATCCATAACACCCCTTACACTAACACCCCTCACACTTATCCCTAACACCCCTTACCCTAACCCTAACACCCCTCACACTTATCCCTAACACCTAACCCTAACATCCCTCACCCTAACACCCCCCACACTTATCCCTAACACCCCTCACCCTAACACCTAACCCTAATACCCCCTCACACTTATCACTAACAGCCCTTACCCTAACACCTAACCCTAACATCCCTTACCCTAACACCCATCGCACTTATCCCTAACACCCCTCACCCTAACACCTAACCCTAACACCCCTCACACTTATCCCTAACACCCCTTACACTAACACCCCTCACACTTATCCCTAACACCCCTTACACTAACACCCCTCACACTTATCCCTAACACCCCTTACCCTAACCCTAACACCCCTCACACTTATCCCTAACACCTAACCCTAACATCCCTCACCCTAACACCCCCCACACTTATCCCTAACACCCCTCACCCTAACACCTAACCCTAATACCCCCTCACACTTATCCCTAACACCCCTTACCCTAACCCTAACACCCCTCACACTTATCCCTAACACCTAACCCTAACATCCCTCACCCTAACACCCCCCACACTTATCCCTAACACCCCTCACCCTAACACCTAACCCTAATACCCCCTCACACTTATCACTAACAGCCCTTACCCTAACACCTAACCCTATCATCCCTTACCCTAACACCCATCGCACTTATCCCTAACACCCCTTACCCTAACCCTAACACCCCTCACACTTATCCCTAACACCTAACCCTAACATCCCTCACCCTAACACCCCCCACACTTATCCCTAACACCCCTCACCCTAACACCTAACCCTAATACCCCCTCACACTTATCACTAACAGCCCTTACCCTAACACCTAACCCTAACATCCCTTACCCTAACACCCATCGCACTTATCCCTAACACCCCTTACCCTAACACCTAACCCTAACACCCCTCACACTTATCCCTAACACCCCTTACACTAACACCCCTCACACTTATCCCTAACACCCCTTACACTAACACCCCTCACACTTATCCCTAACACCCCTTACCCTAACCCTAACACCCCTCACACTTATCCCTAACACCTAACCCTAACATCCCTCACCCTAACACCCCCCACACTTATCCCTAACACCCCTCACCCTAACACCTAACCCTAATACCCCCACACACTTATCCCTAACACCCCTTACCCTAACCCTAACACCCCTCACACTTATCCCTAACACCTAACCCTAACATCCCTCACCCTAACACCCCCCACACTTATCCCTAACACCCCTCACCCTAACACCTAACCCTAATACCCCCTCACACTTATCACTAACAGCCCTTACCCTAACACCTAACCCTATCATCCCTTACCCTAACACCCATCGCACTTATCCCTAACACCCCTTAAACTAACACCCCTCACACTTATCCCTAACACTCCTTACACTAACACCACTCACACTTATCCCTAACACCCCTCACCCTAACACCTGACCCTAATACCACCTTACACTTATCCCTAACAGCCCTTACCCTAACACCTAACCCTAACATCCCTTACCCTAACACCCATCACACTTATCCCTAACACCCCTCACCCTAACACCTAACCCTAACACCCCTCACACTTATCCCTAAAACCCCTCACCCTAACCCTAACAACCCTCACAATTATCCCTAACACCTAACCCTAACATCCCTCACCCTAACACCCCCCACACTTATCCCTAACACCCCTCACCCTAACACCTAACCCTAACACCCCTCACACTTATCCCTAACACCCCTTACACTAACACCCCTCACACTTATCCCTAACACCCCTCAGCCTAACACCTAACCCTAATACCCCCTTACACTTATCCCTAACAGCCCTTACCCTAACACCTAACCCTAACATCCCTAACCCTAACACCCCTCACACTTATCCCTAACACCTAACCCTAACACCCCTTACCCTAACCCTAACACCCCTCACACTTATCCCTAACACCTAACCCTAACATCCCTCACCCTAACACCCCCCACACTTATCCCTAACACCCCTCACCCTAACACCTAACCCTAATACCCCCTTACACTTATCCCTAACAGCCCTTACCCTAACACCTAACCCTAACATCCTTTACCTTAACACCCATTACACTTATCCCTAACACCCTTTACCCTAACCCTAACACCGCTCACACTTATCCATAACACCCATCAACCTAACACCTAACCCTAACATTCTCACACTTATCCCTAAGACCTAACACCCCTCACACTTATTCCTAACATGCCTCACCCTAACACCCCTTACACTTATCCCTAACACCCCTCACCCTAACACCTAACCCCCTCACCCTTATCCCTAACACCCCTTACCCTAACACCCCTCACACTTATCCCTGTGTCTCTTCCCCCCCCCCTTATCATCAAGGGAGGGGGGAGGATGATGAGGGAGGGGGGAAGAGACACAGGGGAGGATGATGAGGGAGGGGGGAAACAGACACAGGGGAGGATGATGAGGGAGGGGGTAAAGAGATACAGGGGAGGGTGATGAGGAAGGGGGAAAGAGACACAGGGGAGGATGATGAGGGAGGGGGGAAGAGACACAGGGGAAGATGATGAGGGAGGGGGAAAAGAGAGACAGGGGAGGATGATGAGGGAGGGGGGAAGAGACACAGGGGAGGATGATGAGGGAGGGGGTAAAGAGATACAAGGGAGGATGATGAGGGAGGTGGGAGGATAATGAGGGAGGGGGGATGAGACACAGGGGAGGGTGATGAGGAAGGGTGGAAAGAGACACAGGGGAGGATGATGAGGGAGGGGTACAGAGATACAGGGGAGGATGATGATGGAGGGGGATGTTAGGTTATTTATGCCCTTTATGGATTAAAACCAGACTCTGCATCAACTATGTAATTTTCCGTGGGAGTTTTGACATGGATCCCCCTCCGGCATGCCACAGTCCAGGTGTTAGTCCCCTTAAAACAACTTTTCCATCACTATTGTGGCCAGAAAGAGTCCCTGTGGGTTTTAAAATCCGCCTGCCCATTGAAATCTATGGCGGTTTGCCGGGTTCGCCGGTTCGCGTTCCGAAAATTTTATGTTTGCGACATCACTATTCACTAATGTTTCAAATATAAGTTGCATGTTGCAAAGCATTATGTAATGGTTTACAACAATTTATTCATACAAACTTCATCCATTGTTACATTATTCTTGCATACATCACGATTAAACAGGTTAATATGGTTAAAAAATGATTGTTTACCAGTTGAAATACAAGTTGACTGGTTAAAAAATAAAAATATTATAATTGTTGTACTTCTTTCTACAAAAGGTTAAGAGGGTCAGAGACTAACATTGTGTGGCAAACCGCATTCCCAGCTTTAAAATATTATTAATCGTAATTTTTTGACGGGCAAGTCGCTTTGATGATTAAGAAGAGATCTCCTCCAAAAGTAAGTATACGAGAGAGAGGGAGAGGGAGAGGGAGAAGGAGAGAGAGGGGGGGAGAGAGAGGGGGAGAGAGAGAGGGGGAGAGAGAGAGAGGGAGAGAGAGAGGGAGAGAGAGAGGGAGAGGGAGAGAGAGAGAGAGGGAGAGAGAGAGGGAGGGAGAGGGAGGGAGAGGGAGAGGGAGGGAGAGGGAGGGGGGAGAGGGAGAGGGCGAGGGCGAGGGAGAGGGAGAGGGAGAAGAGAGAAGAGAGAAGATAGGAGAAGAGAGAGAGAAGAGAGAGAGAGAGAGAGAGAACCCCTTCTGGATAACTACCTTGACATGGTGAAGGGGCTTGTTACTTCAATGAAGATGTGAGCTATATCATGAATCCATTCCATCATGGTCACCCAAGATGGACAGGTCATTTTAGAGAGGTCACACAAAATGCAGTCCACTGGAGTAGGAACTGGCAACCCACTCCAGTATCTTTGCAAAAAAAACAATGTGGATAAGCACAACCAGAAACACAGACAGATGTACCTGGTGTGCTGCATCCATGTGGTCACTGCGAATCAGACACTACTGAAGGATAGAACAACAACAACACACAGAGAGGGATATGGTCTCACCTGAGCTCTACAGCTGCTTCTGTCTAGTATAGGCCGTGGTGGTTACAGACAGGTCACAAGCTTTGGTGTGTGGAGCAGGGTAGTCAGAATCAATAAGACTAAAGCTTTACACGCACTCCCCTGTATCTGCATGAACTGTGAGTTATTTTTTTTTCAATAAACTTTGAGATTGTGAGAGCTGCAGTCCCTCAATGATACAGGACTTTTCCTTCCCGGCCATTCTGATTGGATGATGCGTTTGACAGGTTCAGCTCTATCTGTTCTGTTATAGCATAACTTGGGCAGAGAACAAAACTGTTTAGGCAAGTCACCAGCAGGGGGCTGGATATGATAAGTCAGTGTGTTTAACTACAGCACAGAGGGTTTTGAAATTTAAAGTGACAGCAGCAGCTTTTTAAAAAACAATATTAAAAATTGTTTTATTATATCAATTTTACAATTAAGTAAGGGTTGTGGGGATTAAGTCAGTGCATTAACTTTGGGAGAACGGTTACCCATTTGCCCCTATGCACCAGCCGCCCCTGAATTTGAGGGTGGAACACAATACAAGAGGCTGTAATTTGTCCAAAATTTTATTACAATTTTAGCCAGTGATATAAAAATACTAAACCAAAACAAATAGAAAATAACAGGCCTAGCTTCCATTGAAGCACTAATAATAAAACAAAACAAATCAAAGAAAATAACAGGCCTAGCTTCCATTGAAACACTACCTTATCTGATAACAGCTCCCTGACTAACAGCTCTCATCCAACTAAACCTGGATGAAGCAAAACAAAACAAACAGTCCAATAGTTTTTTCACAATCACTGGCTTGTATTCTTCAGAACATCAGGTCTCCACTCCAAATGATCATAAGCTGCTGCATCTCTCTCTTCTTTTCTGATACAGACCTTCAGGTCTCCACTCCAAACGATCATAAGCTGCTGCCTCTCTCTGTGCTTTTCTCTAATACAGATAATTGCACACAATTCTCTATGGGTTATCTCTTTCTTCAGTTCAGACAACTGCACACACCTCTCTTCTCTCTGCGAGTCTTTTCTCCAGCTTCAGACAACTTTCCACACTTCTGTTTATGTGTCTTTTCTCCAGCTGTAAATTAAAACAATAGGTTTAACAATCAATGCCTCAGTTATTCTGAGTCAACTGAACCCAGCAAGGACATCCTAAAATCTTGGCCTATGACGCGCATTTAAGGACGAATATGGCCTAATGCCTACAACTGCCTACATGATTAGGTAATTGAATACTGTAGTTGGGGGGACCTAATAGTGATATGAGTAAGTGTTGTGAGGTATGTGGCTTAAAATGTGACTTTGCAGAAAAAAGCTTAAAAGATACGTAGAGTATGCATTTGAGTTTTTTGTACATCAGACATGTTAACACTCGCGGATCTTCAGTCCCCTCCATCTATTTATTAACTAGTCTTTGTGATGTTATCCAATGTGATATATATACAGCTTTTATATCTCCTTTCCATATACCAGGTCACTTAATAGACTTGCGGGTAACTCTCTGGGGGTCCTGGAGAAGTTGTCAATATAACTCTGTCACTAGGACAACACTCCTCACATAATTGCTATCAAGTAATTACATATATACAGAAAAAGATGGTAAAAAACATAAACTGAAGGAAATTCAACACTCACCTCACAGATATATTTTCTCACATATGTAATGGTTTTTTATTTATATTGAGAGGCTGCTGCCATTTTCTGTAGAAAGATACAAGGGGTACAGTAAGTACAGGAGACTTAAGACTATACAAATCTAAATAATTTTTGTTTTTTATTGTCCAACTCTCATCTCTCCATGACCCTATGGACCACAGAAGCCAGGCAACCCCAGGAAACCTATTGCTATGTCTCTGGTCATACTTACCCATAAGGTTTTCTTGGCAAAGATTCTGGAGTGGGTTGCTAGTTCCTTCTCCAGTGGACCGTGATCTCTCTGCTATGACCTGCCCATCTTGGTAAAGCTCACAGCTTCATTGAAGTACACAAGCCCCTTCACCACGACATGGTATCGATCCAGAAGGGGAAACTAAACAAAAAATAGTAGAAAGTTACAAGAATTAAATACATTTTTGTCTCCAAATTGTTATACTGTACTTTTTTTGTCTGCACAATTCATCTAATTATCAAATTATTAAACCTTACCTTTATCTGTAAAATCTCTCACTCTCTATGTTCAAGGTAGAGTTTCCTCCTTTAAGGTTGGTTGTTCAGATGCTCATCTGTTGATCTCCTGAATTAAATGATTTTACCTCCCAACACAGCTCCTTATATAGTGCCCTGGGCTCCGTGACATCATCTATTATGACTCATCTTTGATGTCAGAAGTGTTTATTACCCAGAGGGCCCAGCTCAGCCTTGTGATATCTGCCATAGGAAAACTCACCATACAGTGCTTTAGAAATATCTCAGTTTTCTCCAAAATATAATGGAGAACAGAGGATCCTTTGCACACACGAGGGTTCAGAAAAACATCAAAATATTTTTAGAATCTGGTAAAAGAATAGGAAATGATATCTGTGCATCTACACTTTGTTTAGGTGCTCACCTCCATCTTTACTTCTTGTTCTACTTTTTCTTTTGGATTCCTTCTTATTAACCTCCTCCTGATGTCTACCCTCCACTATATGAGTTGTCTCTAAAAACTCTACTATAAGTTTAAGACTTGAAGGGGATTATAGGTTATAGGCTGGTTTACAGGAGAAGTGAGCAAGGCAGAATGCAAAAGAGAGTGCAGTATAGGCATGAAGGGTTACCAGGTGTCTGGAATATTAATAGACTGTCCTGTTAAAAGTCTAAAGCAGTACTCTTCAACTCCAGTCCTCAGGGAACACCAACAGTTCACATTTTAGGTATACAGTGCCTTGCAAAGGTATTCACCCCCTTGACTTTTTACCTATTTTGTTACATTACAGCCTTACGTTAAGTGTTTTGTTAATCTGAATTTTATGTGATGGATCAGAACACAATAGTCTAACTTGGTGAATTGAAATGAGAAAAATATATACATAAAACTTTTTTTAGAAATAGAAAACAGAAAATTGGCATGTGCTTATTTATTCACCCCTTTGTTATGAAGCCCATAAAAAGCTCTAGTGCAGCCGGGACTGGGAAACTGGTCAAAGTTGAGGGAAGAATGGATGGTGCTAAATACAGGCATATTCTTGGGCAAAACCTGTACCACTCTGTGCGTGATTTGAGGCTAGGACAGAGGTTCAATGACCCCAAACACATTGCTAAAGCAACACTTGAGTGGTTTAAGGGGAAACGTAAATGTCAGGTGTGATCAGGGAAAAGGGAAATTGGGAAATTGATCCCTGAGGATTCCCTTCACCGCATGTATGGACGGAATATCAACATTATTGAGATAGAAGAGAAGATTTAAAACACAGATAAATGTTTCTGTGGGGTAAGATGTTGGACATTTAGAAAAATAATCTATGCTCTTAGCAAAATAAATTAGCATTAATATTGTCACTGGATTTCAACATTTCCATATTTCGGTCATTTCCAACAGACTCTCCATCAAGAGTGTCACTGACTGATTTGCAGCACTGCACAGTGTAACACAGCCTGTAAACTCTGCCGACATTTACAGAAAAGAAATTACACCAACAAAAAGACTATGCTGTTAGTGAAAAAAAAATTAAAAAAAAATTTAAGTTACTTGAACTTTTCTATTTCTGTTTCTCATTTTCAACAGACACTGCCTGAAGACTGTCACAGGAAGATTGGCAGCAGGGGACCTTCTGTCATTTATACACAACAAATTCAACACAACAAGTAAAGTATAACAAGTACAAAAAAATAAAAATCATCTATCCAGTTTGGTGTGCGCCAATGTCAAAACCTACTGCAAACTAACTAACCCTCTAAGCCTATCCCCATAATCTAAACCCCTAATGCCAACAGTGGTGCACACCAAACAGGATAGCACAGCAAATGTTGTTCAAATAAACAAAATGGAAGGATGTATCCTGTTTGGTGTGCGCCAATGTGGAAAAGCACTGCAATATAACTAAAACTCAAGCATAACACCATAATGCAAACAGTGCCACACACCAAACAAGATACCACAAACAATGCTGTTAACATACAAGATGGAAGCATCAATCCGGTTTGTTGTGCACCAATGTCCAAATGCAATGTAGTCTAACTAATCCTCTAAGTCTAAACCCATAAACATAAGCCCATAATGACAACAGTGGTGTCCAACAAACAGGATAAGATAAGAAATGCTTACTCATACAAAATGGAAGGATCTATCCTTTTTGATGTGCGCCAATGTGGAAACGCACTGCAATATAACTAACCCTCTAAGCCTAACGCCATAACCTTAACTTCACATTGGCACACTGGTGCACACAAAACAGAATACCACAAAAAATGCTAATAACACATACAACATAGAAGGACGTATGATCTTTTCTGAGCGCCTTTGATAAAATGCTCTGCAACAAAACTAACACTAAACAGGATTGCAGAAGAAATAAGCAAAATAAAGAAAGTTGCATTTAAAAATACAAATCTAATGTAGTATTTATATTTACAGATTACTATGGCGGATAACGAAAATAAAGAGGAACAGAAAAGACGTCAAACACAAGCACGTGAACAAAGATGGAATGATCGACGCTGGAGGAAAATAAAATTAAACGCAAAAAAGAACGTGAGAGAATCGCAAGCAAAAGACAAGCGGCTGAGAAAGTAACATCCAAGCCCAAAGAGGCAACCTAAAATCAAAAACATCTAGATAATGTATCAGAACAATCTGATAAGAATTATAATGTTGATTTACAGAGTCGAATGATAGATATTCTCACAATTGTCCTTTAGTTAAATCTTTAACAGCAGAGGTTCATAATTGTGGTATGATGAATATTTTCTGTCAGTTTTGTTGGGCTTATCATTTCAATCAGGAAAGACCCAGAGATGGAGAGTTTGTTAGTTGCTGTCAAAAAGGCAAGGTAAGACTTCTACAAAGACAACAATTCCCAACAAATTTACAAAGCATTATGACAAAGCCTTCTTTCCCTAACTACAACAATTTCAAATTAAACATAAGATCCTATAATAGTCACATATCTTGTGCATCAATGGGTGCAACATTTGCTGGTAATATGCCAGGACATGGCCCTTACTGCTTCAAAATACAAGGACAAATTTCCCATCATACTTCTCATTTACACCCAGAAGAAGGGGAGCAAAGACAATTTGCTCAACTATATGTCGTAGATACAATGGAAGCTGTTGAACAACGTATGCAGCTTGCAGAAAATAAATAATGCTTACCTATTGTGTTTATAAAGCTTGATAAAATTATGGCCCAAAACCCATACAATCAAGTTCATGCAGAAATACATCAATTACCAATCCCAAAAGTCAATATGGTTCTTAAAAGAGATCGCCATACTGATAAACGCTGTTATAACTTGCCAACATCAAATGAGGTTGCAATGGTCTTTAAAATGACAATGGAGAACCACCATTTCAGAGGGATATTAGAATATATCCCAGAAATGATGAGCAACCTTTGATTAATATAAGTATCTTAAGTACTAATTTGGATCCAATGACATATCCCATATGTTTTCCACATGGGGAAGTGGGTTGGCAACCCAAATTAACCCTTGACACTTACCCAAATTCAAAAGTACGTGTCAGAAATAATATTTCCATGCTTGAATTTAAAGTGTCTCAAACTGCCATTCGAGATGGATTCAATCCCATTTTATGTGGAGGAAAACTGGCACAACAATGGATCATTGATTCATATTTGCAAGTTGAGGCAAATAATATAAGTTTCATCAAATATCAACAAGATAAACTACGTGTAGAACAGTATTGTGGATTGATGGATTATGTTGCTGAGGTGGCCACAACCAGAGAGCTGCCAGCTGGCAAAGCCATCATTTTACCTTCTTCTTTCCAAGAATCTCCTCGCAATATGCAAGAAAGATACAATGATGCTATGGCTATTGTAACTAAATATGGCAAACCAGTTGTATTTATTACATTTACATGTAATCCACAATGGCCAGAGATTGTAGAGAATCTGCTAATTGGACACAATGCTTCAGATAGGCCATATTTAGTGGCAAGAGTCTTTAAAATAAAATTAACTGAATTAATACATGACATAACCATAACTCAGTTATTTGGCAATTGTCTGGCCTATGTTTATACCATAGAATTTAAAAAAAGAGGCCTTCCACGTGCACATATTCTTATAATCCTTCAAGAGAAAGAGAAATTGGATACTGACGACAAAGTTGATTCAGTCATTATTGCTGAACTACCAGATCCAGAAATACATAGTAGACTATATGAGATTGCAATTCATAGTATCCTTCATGGACCGTGTGGAGATATTAATCCACAGTCACCATGTATGGAAAATAAGAAATGTACGAAAGAATTTCCAAAAGATTATAGAGACAAAACTTATGCTAATTGTGATGGCTATCCATTATATAGAAGAAAAGAAGGCCAAAATGCCATTATTCGTGGAAAAAAGGTAGATAACAGATATGTGGAAACATACAATCCACATTTACTCATGAAGTATGATGCACACATTAATGTGGAAGCTTGCACATCTATAAAATCCATTAAATGTGTCTACAAACATATTTACAAAGGTTATGATGCAGCTACTGTAGTGGTCAAAAGTGCAGAAAATCCTGAACAAAGTGTGTTATTACATGATGAACTTACATCTCATGTATAGGCTCGATATATAAGTGCGCCAAAAGCAATGTGGCGTCTTCTCAAATTTGAAATGCATGATCGCTCACATGCAGTATATCGATTGGCTGTACATTTGCCCCAAAGACACGTAGTGTATTTCCATTTTGGAAATTAAACAAATGATTTGGCACAAAGTGAGCATCGGCAAACTACACTAAATGCGTGTTTTCAATTAAATTGTAACGACTTGGAGGCAAGGGAATTGTTATATATTGATATTCCCTACCATTATGTTTTCGTTAATGGATTATGGCGAAAACGAAAAAGCTGTGGAAATAAAATAATACCAAGAATTTACACTGTAAGTCCAAGAGACCTTAAACGTTTCTGCTTACGTTTACGGCTTCTAAATATTCCTGGTGCACAAAGTTTTGGACAGTTGAGAGCTGTTAATAACACTGTTTATGAATCATTTCATTTAGCTTTGCGACACAGAAACTTCCTAGCTGATGATACAGAATGGGAAAGATGTCTAGAAGAAGCAGCACTATGTCAAATACCACGGCAGATGAGGGAACAATTTGCATTCATTTGTATCTTCTCAAATGCTCCAAATGAATTAGCTTTGTGGGACAAACTTAAAACAAATATGTCTGAAAACTTTTTGCACCGATACAATGAGCCAAATGCACAAATGAAAGCATTAATTGAAATTCAAGAGGTTTTCTTTCTCATGGAATAAGTTGTGCAAGTTTTAATCTGCCAGATCCAGGACTCATAGACGACATAAACGTTGATGACTATGAAACTCAGCTTCAAAGACAAAGAACAGAAGAAATACTTGCAACTTTAAATACATTACAATTGCAAGCATTTAATGCAATAAAAAATGCCCTAGATAATGACATGCTCAAAGAGTGTCATTTCTATCTAGATGGACCTGGCGGATCAGGACAAACGTATCTGTATAATTTATTGATGAGTTTTGTTCGAGCACAAGGTGAAATAGCACTGCCATTTGCAACCACTGGAATTGCCGCACTTTTGTTAGAAGGTGGAAGAACTGTATGTTTAAACTGCCAGTTCCCATTCTGGAAACATCAGTGTCGGATATTCGAATGACACCATTGCAAGCAAAAAAAAAGAAAAAGAAAATTAATTATAAAAGATGAAGACACAATGCCATGCCCTACAATGTATTGACCTTTTGCTACGTGAAGTCATGGATAATGATTTGCCATTTGGTGCAAAGGTAATGTTGTTAGGTGGAGATTTTAGACAAACATTACCTTTTGTTTTACATGGAAATTGATTTGACATTGTCGAAACATGTATAAAGTCAAGTCAACTATTTACCCATCTTCAATTACAACAAAATATGAGATCAGAAGGAGAAAATGGAGAGGTGTGGCCAGGAGCAGCGTGAGGTCGGATGTGCTGAGCCGCAGCTCTGCTGCTAATACAACTGTAAGAGCTGCTGCTACCTGACAGAGAGGCCCCAGAGAGCTCTAAAGGCTCCTAGGGGACCCCCCTCATTACCAGGAACACCATGATACCCGAAAAACGGGGTTACGCCAGGCCCCAACAGGCAGGGCCCAGGCGACGCTACAACCTCCTCAATCCTCCCCGGACAGCAACCGGAGGAGAGGACAACACCGGCAGAGGCTAGAGGATGCCCCCCCCCCTCCGGAGGTGAGGACAGATCCCCCAGAACCCAGCGGTCAGCTGAGAGTGGCCGGGTGGGGAAAGAAAACACTGCGCCCTGGAGCGGACGCCATCTTGTTTCCCGCAGCCTGCACGGACCAGAGGCCTATAAAGCTAAGTACAACACAGGGCAACACAGTGCAACACTACAAGGGGGAGCTGCAGGGCCTGAGGGGAGGAGAGCCCACAACAGCACCCCAGTAGGGTGCCAGCATTTTTCCTGCAAATAGGTTAGGAGGTGGGGGATTGAGGTCTCAGATTATCACCAGCTGATCAGACCTCCCAACTCAGGGGCCCCATACACATCCTACTCCTCCAATTTTAGAGTGAAGCCCAAAGGGCTTGGAGTCAAAGTTTGTCCACACGTATGCTGACACAGTAGAATAAGGGCATGAGACAAAAGCAGATTAGTACAGAAACCCTCTAATCTGGGGATACTAAGAGTTAAAGTGATGATCTACTAAGGAGTACCTAACACTCTCAACCCCAGTATCTGCACATTGCTACAGGCCTAAGAGCAGGGCGCAATGAATGGCTACACATCAAGCCAGCCCCCCAGGGGTTAAAGTAAAACCCTAATCTACTGTATAGGGACTGTCTTTCATCAAACAAAGTGGCTGGGAATTGTTCCAAGGGCTGGAAGACTTGCTTTGGGTGGACGGCACAGACCAGGGTGGCACGCCCCACATTTTTTGGACAGAGTCTTGTACATATCAAAGTGTTAGAAATAGCCCACTTAACTCGCCTGCACTGCTCCATCTTGTGGGCAAACCTCAGGCCTACAAATTCAGTCCTGCAACAGTAAAGCTACATCACACTGCCACCTGGTGGGCCTACAAAGTATTTACGGTTCTGTACAATATTGACTGTGAACTACAAGACCCTCCAGTTAACCACTCCCTGCACCTCTCATCATTACCTGCTCCTCTGAGCTATCTCATGGGACAAGACTTTTTCCTCTACACGCTGTATTATCAGCCAAGGCTTCCTATCAGAATGCCTGAATAGCACTATAAGTGTACCTGAAGGCCCCGGGCCCAGTGACTTGATATGACCAGGCTGGAGACCTCTTGGACATGATCCTTACCTAACAGATGAACACCTAGTCTCTATACCTGAGGTCACCCGGCTTGCTGGTGTGATATGATTGGGACGGCGGCTTAACGGATATGATCCCTACCTGTTAACAGAAAGAAAGCCTATCCCTGTGCCTCCTGATTGTCAGACTGGACAGCCTCACAGCTTCATGCATCAGCGCCACCCATTAAAAATAATATCTTCCTATCCATCATGGGAAGTCCAGCAAGAAAACCCAGCAATCTAGAGGAGTTAAGGAGCATATTCCAACGCAAGCCCCTCCACCTGCTCCATCTCTGTGGCTAGAGCCCACTTCGTCAGACAGCTCAGACATCGAGGACGCCCCGGTATGCCCCCCACCTGTGGACTTGACAGAAGCGACAGTGGCAAAAATAGATGCTCTCTTGCAAGCCCACCTGTCCACGGCTGTCAGGGAAATCAAGCAGGAAATCCAGGACCTGGGTCAGCGCACCAGCCACCTGGAAAATCTAACAGACCAAATCATTGAGTCACAATCCTCTGATAGACAAGTGATTGACCAACACTCATTGCAATTTTCCACCCTTGAAGCCAAGCTAGAGGACCTGGAGAACTACTCGAGACGATTCAATGTTCGCTTCTGCGGCATCCCTAAAGCGGTAACTAATCTTCTGCCGTACCTGCACTAGACTGTTCAGTCCATCTTACCGACGCACCCAGAGTCAGCTTCGGAAATCGAGAGAGCTCATAGAGCCTTGGGTGGTCCCCCGAGCTCTGAACAACCAAAGGATGTGTTAGTCTGCTTTCTCCGCCAGAATGCAAGAGACCTTCTTCTACAGGAAGCCAGAAAGTCCCCCTCCATTGAGGGTCCAGATGGCTCCACTCTGCAGATCTATGCGGACCTAGCACCATCCACGCTCTGGAAATGTAAACTAATGAAGCCCGCAATTCCAATCCTCATTCATAACAAAATTCAATATTGATGGGGTTTCCCATTCAGCCTCTCCTTTCAAGTGGGTTCATCGGCTTATTCACCTTTTTCAATTGAAGAATGCATGGCTTTCCTGGCTCAACTCCATCTAGCTCCAGATCCTGGATTGTCGGAACTATCAAACCCTCTGGATCCCAGCTTGGTGGAACCTACAAATGTACCGCCTTCTCAGCGTACGACTACACAATGGGTGACAGCCTCGAAACCTAAGCGACCCCGGAGGCCTTCCCGAATAGAGGTCACACCAAACGTTTCTACACTCTTTTCTAAAACCTTGCTGGACTTTCCTAGTAATCCGGTTGTGTGTTCCTCACCCACGAAAATCTGATTTCGGATTGCTCTCCCCGATACTTATCACTGACTACTTAAGACTCGCAATCCGGAGCCATTATTCTAGGCTTGCACTTCCCAGGAGGAGATGCTGAACTCCTTAAAACTTACCAAGGCAACTTTGGAACTTTAGATTGCTTGGTTCTCTTACCCAAACCAAGTTGATCTCATCCTGGACCAAGTTTAGTAAGCTTCCTATGTTTATTGTCCCTAGGAGCCGGACCCTAAACTGCATCCACTATACGCCTGAGAAAGGGCTCTAACCCCCCTCCCATTCTCCTATACAAGGCAACATCAAGCCCTCTTAGATCTTCCCATATAATTCAGACCCGCGGTGGAGCCACGAACCTCCCCAGGAAAGGCTCCTGTCCATGTCTCCACTCCACCCCTGCCCCCCCCCCCCCCGGCAGGCCTAGTAGACCGGGGCTCCCCAGGCCCCTCAACTTAAATCCGATCTTAGACCCAAAAACCCTCCTACCCAGCAGCTTGTAACTACTGGCTGGGCCATTCAGGTCCAATAGTTTAACTTTTTATTACACACCTGGACCTATACTTTACCCCACCTCACTAGTAGGGACTCCAAGGTTGGGGAGATCCCCTCTTTGCACTCGGCACTTCGTGTGCCTTAAATTATCTAGTGAGGATCTGCTCTCACTATACTGTAGTTCTTTTTTATACTGTTTGATAATATGTTGATTTTTTGGATGTTCTCTCAAGGTTTTAAACTGTTCTTTTTGTCTCTATTCTCCCCTGCACCCTGGGTTGTCTGGCTCCGGTCCTTTGCTCCTCCTGCGCCTCTGGTCCTCGGCCGCCATGAGCTAAGCGACGTTCGCAACATCTTCCTAAGCATCTATGAATCCTGCAGGTACAATGACTGACACGTCTTTCACCTTTCTCACTCACAATGTTAAAGGGTTTAACTCCCCATTCAAACGGCATAAAGCGTTTATCTCATATAAATCACTTTGACCCTCAGTAATATTTATGCAGGAAACTAATTTTGCTAAAGGAAAAGCCCCCTCTTTCCTACACAAATCATACCCCTACTTCATAACCTCAACTTGCCCCACTAAGAAGGCAGGTGTGGCTATACTACTTCATAAAGACTTCCCTTTCACCGTGGAAAGTAAAAAAATTGACCTAGAGGGCAAATATATTTTTCTAACATGATCCCTTCTGAATACTAGGATCTCTCTTAAAGCTCTTTAATCCCCCACTATCGCTCCCCATAATACTCTCATTAAACTCCTTGCTCATCTCAAATCATTAGATACAGGCAAAATCATTCTTTGGGGGGATATCAACTTGGTTCTAGACCCTAGCATGGACAGGTCCTCTAAGCCCCAGGGAGATAGATTCTCAAAAAAACTTAAGCGCATCCATAGATCTCTTGAGGAGCTTCATCTGCTGGATACTTGGAGGCTGAAACATCAGGGAGAAAGGGAGTACACGTTTTACTCCCCAGTGCATGGCTCATACTCCAGAATAGATAGACTGCTAATGGATTCATCTTTGTCGGATGGCTTAGTTGCCTCCGAAATACGCCCCTGTCTCTGGTCCGACCACTCTGTGGTCTACATGTCCCTAGATTTGGGCATTTTATACAAACCCCCTTATACATGGAAGCTCAATGATATGCTCCTCTCCAATCAAATCTTTCAGAACCAGGTTGCCTCGGAGCGCAGCCAATACTTTTTAGATAACTTGACCCCAGGCGCGGACATAGGGTGGGGTTGGGCAGCACACAAAGCCTTTATTAGGGGCACCTGCATTAAACTATCTTCTGCACACAAGAGACAAAAAAGAAAAAGGGAAGTTGAGATCAGAGCGTCACTTTTAGCTTTAGAAAAATCTAATAAGACCAATCCCTCAACCCAACGCCGTAAACAAATAGACCTATTACGAGCAGAATTGGATTTAATACTTTCAGCGCGAACTGAAAAAGCATTGAGATGGACGGGCCATAAATTTTACACAAAAGCTAACAAACCGGATTCTCTGCTTGCTAGAAAATTAAAAGGGAAGCTAGCCCACTCCAAAAATTTTAAGATCAAAAACCCCTCTGGGAACATCACATATAGCCCAAAATGAGATTAAAGAAACCTTTACCACCTTTTTTCAAAAGCTCTACTCTTCCGCGCAGAAGCAACATACTAATCAAATTCCCACCTTTCTTGAGTCTTACGACCTCCCACATATTTCGGCCCAGGAGAGAGATGGTCTGAACTCTTTAATTACGGTGGAGGAAGTTCTGGAGACAATTAGAAAACTGAAAATAGGTAAAGCCCCAGGTCCAGACGGATTTTCTAACTTGTACTACAAGAAATACGCAGAAATTCTAGCTCCTCACTTGGTGACCTTATTTAATGGGATCTTAGACGGTCACAACATTCCACCTGAACTAAACCAAGCGAACATGGTCTTCTTTCCAAAGGAGGGCCGAGACCCTCTGGAGGTTAAAAATTACAGGCCTATATCGCTACTAAATGGGGAGGTCAAAATACTTGCTAAATTGATGGCCAATAGAATTTCAAAATGTCTGCCCTCACTAATTGATAAGGATCAAGTGGGTTTCATCCCCTTTAGGCAAGCAGGGGATAATATTAGGCGGATTCTGGATACCATGCACTGGGCCGGTAAAAACCGTACCCCCTTATGCCTTCTGGCCCTGGATATGGAGAAGGCCTTTGACTCTCTAGAATGGCCCTATTTAAGAGCAGTATTGTCGAAATTCGGCCTTACAGGACGTTTTATGAACATGATTAATAGCTATTATAAATCCACTCAAGCAGTCCTAAAAGTTCCTGGTGAAGCAAGGGCTTAATTTACTATTCAGAGGGGGACCAGACAGGACTGCCTTCTATCCCCCTTACTCTTTGCTCTAGCTGTTGAGCCCCTAGCACAAGCTATTACATCAAGCGTAGACATTAAAGGCATTAAAATAGGCCACCATCACTTTAAATGTGCCTTATTCGCAGATGATGTCCTCTGTACCTCAGTCCCTGCCCTCTTTTACTTACTGGGAACATTCAGTAAAATCTCTGAGCTCCACATAAATGTGGATAAAACGGAAGTTCTAAATATCTCCTTACCTCCCTCAGACGTAACCTTTTTGCATCAGCACTTTAATTTTAACTGGCCTTCTAACCATATTAAGTACTTGGGTGTGAATCTCACCCGTAACACCGCACATCTCCACAAGTCCAACTATACGGCCATCTACAAAGCATTCACCCAAAATTTACTGACATGGGCAAAACACCCTATCTCATGGTTAGGATGTATCCACTCTTTTAAAATGAACCTCCTTCCCCACCTTATGTATTTATTTTGCTCCCTAACGATTGCCTTGAATTACATGGAGTTAGACAAACTACAACGCCAAGTCTTTAAATTTATGTGGCAAAATAAATCACATCATATCTCTAAATCAACTATGTTTATCCATAAATCAAAAGAAGGTCTCTCTTGCCCCAACTTAAAATTATATTTTAAAGCGGCACAATTGGCCTTTGTTCCAATCGCACACTCCCCCACTCACCAGCCTCTTTGGATATTTATTGAGAACTTTATGATGGCCCCATATACGTGGGACTCCATTCCATGGATCCCAAACCCACTGACATGTTTGGGCAAATTGGACAGCCCGTATATAAAGCATTCCCTAACTATTTGGTCATGGGCTATCCGCAAATTTCAGCTCATCCCGAGATACCCCACTCCTACTCCCATAATACCCAATCCCAGATTCCCAGATTCTCTCCCTGCAGCCTCTTTATTATGGTGAAAATCCCATAACCTACTGACAGTGAATTCCTGGTATCGAGATAACACCACCTTAACATACACTCAACTAAAAGAAGAATTCAATATCCCCATTCAGGAACACTATACCGTTTGTAGATTTAAACACTTACTCTCCACGTTAGAACATACACTAGGTAAACCGACTTCAAACTGGTTTACTAGGCTATGCCTGTCTGCTCCTCTTACAAATGGTATTGTGGGTATCCTGTATGACACTTTTAATTCCCCTCCCGCCACCCCCCTCCAAAATATATGCAGAGTTGGGAAGAAGACTTAAATTGTAAGTGGGATAGGGAGAATTGGCAAAACTCGAAACCTAACTAGGGGATCTTTGAGCAGTAACATTCTGGAGACCTCTATTAAGATTCTTCATAGGATATATATCACCCCGGATAAATTATTTAGATGGAAACGTTACCCTAATCCTAACTGCTTTAGAGCTTGTCAGACTTCTGGAACCTTTTTCCTCACGTGGTGGACATGTCCCCTGGTGCAGTCTCTTTGGAACAAGGTTTTCCATCTAGCCTCTACCATACTTGGCACGCCTGTTATGGCTAAGGCAGATATAGGCATGCTAGGGCACTCTGTCCCCTCACTATCGAAATACCAAAATAGACTCCTTCAGTACTTAATGCTAGCAACAAAAAGCCATATAGCCAGACAGTGGAAATCCCCCACTCTTACTTTACAATCAGTCATCAATAAGATGAATTACATTGCAATAAATGAAAGGCTGACCCATGTACTGGAGGACCGTACGCCTACCTTTCTCCAGATATGGAATCCCTGGATTCATTCTCCCTAAAAGGCCCCTTTATCTCGTGAAATAACCTTAATCAACATTGTGCTGTCTCTCGCTATGCTTACATTGGAGCTGCGGACCGGGGGCTGGAGGAGGCGGGACGAGCTGTGGATCCGAGCTGGTAACCATCAGGACTTATACTTCAATACCCTTGAGACAAAATTATGTTTTTTGAATTTAAACTTATTGTGTAGTCAACAGTGTTTTTTATTTTTCTCTTTCATTATATGGTTTTAGCTCATTTAGAGCTATACTGTGTCTATACATAATATATTTTTTTTTTCTTTTCTGTTCATTTCTTACTTAGGCTCTAGATGTTTGTTCTGCTAGACGGAGCCTACCAAACTGTTTTATTTTAGGTAAACTTGTTCCCTAGAAAATTGGAAACATGTAGGTAACCTGGCTACCCTTAGACAGCGTTTTCAACCAATCAGAAGGCGCCATTGCCTATTTTCTTCCGGAAAAGTGTCCGGGAGCTTCATTAGCGTCCGGGATGTCCGTGAGTGCGGATGTGAGTACTTTTTTTTTTTTACAGGGCGGGGCAGAAAAGGAGGAGGAGGAGGCCGGAGACTTCGCGGGGAGGCAAGTACAATGTAGATTATGCTTATTTTACTTTGTTTTTATGTTTATGTATGTGTATTAATGTTTTTTTTTAACAGGTGCCGCAACGGAGAAGAAGGACGGGACATGCTGGAAAGGTGAGTGGAATATTTAGAATGTTTAGAATATTTATTTATTTACTGTAAATGTGTTGGACCAATTTTTTTTTTTTTTTCCCCTAGGTGGCTGATCTGAATTGACATCTGCAAAGGTAAGTGGTCTTATTTTATTTTAGCTTAGAATTAGATTATTTTATATATAGATAGCATTTTTTGTATGTTAGCTAGGGGTATGTGTTTTATATAGATAGCATAGCATGTATTGTATATTAGATTGTGTTATTTATTTAGATAGATTGTGTGATGCATATTAGATAGATAGAATGTATTATATATTAGATAGGGGTGTATTGTATTGTATTGTATTTAATTGTATTGTATTGTATGTATTATATGTATTTGTATTGTATTATATTTTATGTATTATATTGTATGTATGTATTGTATGTATTATATGTATTTGCTTTTCAGGTGTGTACTTTTTTTTTCTGTAGTGGTGGGGGGTTGTAATGTTTTTTTTTCTGTAATGTTCCTTTTTTTATTTTTTGTGACTTAGGTTTTTTTATTTTCTGTAATGTAGATTTTTTATTTTTTGGGACTTAGATTTTTTATTTTATGTAATGTAGATTTTTTTTATTTTTTTACTTTAGGCTTTTTTAATTTATTTAATTAGAATGGTGGGGGTTATTAGGGGGTAGGTAGGTAGTGTAGGTAGGTAGTGTAGGTGTTAATAGGTTAGTGTAGTGGCTGTTTAGTTGATATTTAATGTTTTATTGGGGGGGTATAGTGCAGTGTAGTGTTTATACTTAGTGTCATGATGGTCCTTGAGGACCATCATGGCACTTATGTGGTTAATGTTGGGTTGTAACAGGCCCATAATGTTCTTAATATACCCTTATAGGACTGATGGGGTTAAATAGAGGCTTATGAGTGTCACCCCCCTAAAGTCAATACTCTGTAGAGACACCTTTTGCGGCAATCACAGCTCCAAGTCACTTTGGATAAGTCTCTATGAGCTTGCCACATCTTACCACTGGGATTTTTGCTCATTCCTCCTTGCAAAACTGCTCCAGCTCCTTCAAGTTGGATGGTTTGCTCTTGTGATCTTTAAGTCTGACCACAGATTTTCTATTGGATTGAGGTCTGGGCTTTGACTAGGCCATTCCAACACTTACATGTTTCCCCTTAAACCACTATAGTGTTGCTTTAGCAGTGTGTTTGGGGTCATTGTCCTGCTGGAAGGTGAACCTCTGTCCTAGCCTCAAATCATGCACAGAGTGGTACAGGTTTTGCTCAAGAATATCCCTGTATTTAGCACCATCCATCTTTTCCTCAACTCTAACCAGTTTTCCAGTCCTGAATGCTGAAAAACATCCCAACAGCATGATGCTGCCACCACTGTGGGGATGGTGTTCTTTGGGTGATGTGATGTGTTGGGTTTGCACCAGACATAGCGTTTTCTTTGATGGCCGAAAAGTTCAATTTTAGTCTCATCAGACCAGATCACCTTCCTCCATACATTTTGGGAGTCTCCCCCATGCCTTTTCACAAACTCAAAACGTGCAATTTTGTTTTTTGCCGAAAGTAATGGCTTTCTTCTGACCACTCTGCCATAAAGCCCAACTCTATGGAGCGTACGGGTTATTGTCGTCCTATGTACAGATACTCCAGTCTTTGCTGTGGAACTCTGCAGCTCCTCCAGGGTTACCTTAGGTCTCTGTGCTGCCTCTCTGATTAATGCCCTCCTTGCCCAGTCCGTGAGTTTTGGTGGGTGGACGTCTTTTGGCAGGTTTGCTGTTGTGCCATGTTCTTTCCATTTGGTATTGATAGATTTGATGGTGCTACTGGGGATCATCAAATATTTGGATATTTTTTTATAACCTAACCCTGACTTGTACTTCTAAACAACATTGTCCCTTACTTTTTCGGAGAGTTCCTTGGTCTTCATGGCAGTGTTTGGTTAGTGGTGCCTCTTGCTTAGGTGTTGCAGCCTCTGGTGCCTTTCAAAAAAGGTGTGTATATGTAATGACAGATCATGTGACACTTAGATTGCACACAGGTGGACATCATTTCACTAATTATATGACTTCTGAAGGTAATTGTTTGCATAAGAGCTTTTATGGGCTTCATAACAATTTTCTGTTTTCTTATTCTAAAATAATTTTATGTATATATTTTTCTCATTTCACATCACCAACTTAGACTATTGTGTTCTGATGCATCACATAAGATTCAGATTAAAAAAACATTGAACTTAAGGCTGTAATGTAACAAAATAGGTAAAAAGCCAAGGGGGTGAATACTTTTGCAAGGCACTGTATATATAAAATAATGGGAGTATATCATAATTATTGAAGGACTAATAACTATAATTATTTAATCATTCTTTCAACTATTTTCAAAATAAATGTTATGTTTTAATTGTAATACTACTAGATAGAATGTACCTTACGTAATAGGAGTGCCAAAATGTATGCTCTTTTTATAACCCACAATTAATTTTGATATATAAAATTGTTGAATATAGTATGGCATGTATATATGGAAATGTAAGGATATCACAGTTTGATGTGGGAAAGATATTTATACACCAAACATAAAGCCACCAAAGTCCAGAGGTGGTACAACATCATGCCTTAGCAGACATGGTAAATGTACACTTATTTATTGTTAAATAATGTCCACACACCCCTTCTGGATCGATTTTCTTGTCATGTTGAAGGTACTTCAATGAAGCTGTGAGATATACCATGTAGGGTCACCCAAGATGGGCAGGTCACAGCAGAAATGTCAGACAAATCATGGTCCACTGGAGAAGGAACTGGCAACTCACTGCATTATCTACCTATCTATAACCTTATTTATAAGCACAAGCAGAGACATAGCAATAGTTGTGCCTGGTGTCCTGCAGTCCATAGGGTCATGGAAAGTTGTACGCGACTGAATGACTGAACAGCAACAATGTCCACAGAACCCCACTTATTTATTGTAGATACAGATAGCAGAAACACCACACACGTCATTGAAATACTATTGGAATACAGATATTACTCAAGTAGGTGTAAGTTTTTATCATGGGCGCCTGGCCCTCTTATCAAGTGAACGCTATTATTTCATCTTACATGGTCTCTGTAGGCCCAAATTCTTGCTTTTGCTTTTAAGATCATGTTTTATATATTACAAAGATTTTATATAGAAAATGAATTATATTATTTTTATTGTTTTTTTATGGCACAATCCACTTATCAGTCATTAAGAACCAGTAAATGTGAAAATAACTGCACGAAACGTGTTTTATTTACCGTAATTAAAAAAACAAACCGAGAACAGTTTCTGTAGGTAAAAATAACTGTTACTAAGTGTATAATAGTATATAACCATGTGAGATATGAAGAATATGAGGCGCACACATTAAAAGGACTGTTACCCCCAAATCAAGATGTTTTTTTATGTATTTGTAGCATGTTAAAAACTGCTTATATATTGTGTTAATCATTTGGAACTATCCTGTTATGTGTACTCACGCATTGGTGGAAGACACGCTGGGAAGCATGCCGCGGACGTCCCCATGTAGCTGTGTCTCTAAGCCCAGTAAGTAGTTAGGGGATTAGGGTTATGGGCTTAGGAAGTGAGGGTTAGGGTAAGAGGGTTAGGGCTTTAGGATTAGGAAGTAAGGTTTAAGGTGTTAGTGTTAGGAAGTAAGGTTTAGGGGGTTAGGGTAAGAGGGTTAGTAAGTGAGGTTTAGGGGGTTAAAGTAAGAGGGTTAGGAACTTAGGTTAGGAAGTGAGGTTTAGGGAGTTACGGGCTTAGGGTTACAAAGTGAGGTTTAGGGTGTTAGGGGCTTAGGGTTACCAAGTGAGGTTTAGAGGGTTAGGGTTAGAGGCTTAGTGGGTTTAGGTGTACTACCTACTTTGGACATTTAGATCGGGACGCGAGCGTTCTTCCACAAATGCGTGCATACATATAACAGGAAAGTTCCAATCATTTTTTTATAAAGTGAATCAAGTCTGGGAAATTCCATGTTGTAGCTGCTTTGTGTGCTAATTAGGATTACAGTCTGCTAGTCTGTCTCTGTAGTGGCCAAATTAAAGACCCCCAATATTATCTGTCAGTTAGACCCCCTCTCCCACCCTCACCAAGCACTCAGAGCTGACCTTTAGCATACAGAAGTCTCAATACAATTTCTAAATATTTCAGAATTGATTCACTGTAGACAAAACTGATAATATAATGCATAACCAGTTTTAAATGCTCTTTAAAATTAATTATACTTCCTTTTGGGGTGACAGGGTCCCTTTAATGCATCCCTTTAAGCATTGGGACTGCAGTAAAAACACACATACTCCTAAGAGTTCACATACACACAGCACCGGCTTGACACATGTCAACATCCCAGCCAATCACAGGCCTTGGGGGAGAGGACAATCCAATCACTGGGCGGCAAATAACACGCATCGTCCGAAGGCAAATGACCTATCAGAAAGGTTGGTAGGCGTGGCTTTAGCTCACAGTGTAGTATTAGATTATGTATCCAAGCAGTTCCTTTATCCCTCTCTCATGCACCAGCCTTAAGCTTCAAGCCACGCCCTGCTCTGGTGTGTCTCTTGTATTTTTCATTAAAGGTGGTGTAACAAATTGCGGTCTGTCATGTATATTTTTATAAAGAAAGACAAACTATAAGATCTAAATTTATGAGTAAATTATATACTGTGATTGTCTAAATAAATTGATATATATATATATATATATATATATATATATATATTCGCATATTCTGAAGATGGGGTAGAATCTACTACACACAGTGATTATGCTAATCCACCTTATGTGCACAGAAGGCGCGTGAGGCTGTGACACAGACGGGTGTGATGGTGCTGAAGGCGCGTGCACAGGGGCAGTGATACAGGATCTGACAGGGATACACATTCTGTTACACGAGCCAGTGATACCGGATCTATCAGGGATACAGATCTCGGTACTACACCCCTCCTCCCGGAAGGAGCCCAGTGACGTCGATGCCGCACAGCAGCTGCGGCTTTCTGAGCGAGGATGGTGCTAATCAAGGAATTGTGAGTGCGGGAGCGGGTGGAGGTGCTGCGGGCTCCGCGTGTGTGTAGTGACAGGGCCGGCAGTACTAATACTATTATGGGTCAGGGGCCTCTCTGTGCTAGTCCGCTGGGTGAGGGGTCCTCCGGTTACCTATGGACAGTGTCCCGGAGGGAGCGCGGCCTGAGAGCAGCAGCAGTCACATTATCACAGCACTAGTGGGGCCTGTACAGGAAGGATTAGTCAGCAAAGGGTTAAGGAGGTGCCTGGTGGGAGCCCTGTGTGTCACCTCAGTTAGGCATGTCATGCAGCACTTTGTGTCTCCATATTACATACATCAGCCCTGCATCTTACACATAGAGGAATCAGTGTACTGAAGACAAACACTAGGATGTTATGTAGCACAGGAGGCCAGGTCCAGTGGTGTCCTCTGTAAGATGCTGCTTCTTCATCACGCTCCATCATTGGCTTAGAGCTGTTACATAGAAACATGGACTTCATGGCAGGCCCATCTGAGCTGACCATTTTATCTACTTACAATTTGGTTGAATTAAACTTCAGTATAGCTCTATTCTTATCCTGGGCATGCTTATATTCCTTAGATTGTAAGTTTGTGAGTTTTCAATCTTGTGTTGGTGCTCTGGGAACAAGATCCATGTATGTTTGATTGTAAGCTCAAATACAGGGTCCCCCATTCTTTCTAAGGTGTTAAGGAACATTCCTGTTTTATACTAACCCTAACCCCCTACACCCCTTCCTGACCTTAACCCGAAAACCCCTAAGCACTTACCGTTACCAGGAGACACTTTCATCAGCGCGCGTGCACATAACAGATGCACGTGTGCTAGCGTAAAACAGGAAAGCACCGGTGTTAATTTGGGTTTTATCTGTATAGCTCTGCAGAATATATTGGTGCCTTACAAATAAAAGATAATTATCCGTCCTCTTCCACTGTAAAGTAATGCTTTCTCACATTAATGTCCAACTCCAGATCATGGCCTCTTGTTCTTACATTCCTCTTTCTTGTATAAAAAATTGCTCTTGAAGATTAACTCCTTGGATATATATTTAGGTTTCTATGGTGTTGCTCTTCTCCCTTCTGATGCTGAAGTTTTTCGTTATGAGGGTTGCATTTGAGGAAAAGTTCCTAGTATAGTATAATATATATATATATATATATATATATATATATATATATTATGCACACAAAATATATGAATAATCAGGAAATAATCCATTTCATTTCCTTAAACCATTATCCTGTGTACATAGAAGTCCTTTTGCTTTCTGTGCATATGCAGATCCTTGTCTCATTGCACTGTTGTATCATACTATATGTAATGTTGTATTATCACACCACATTGTATGGATATTTGTACATATTGCTGATACGTCATTTACATAATGTATTGTCATGTTGGTATAAAACAAATTTACTTTATGGTTAGTAATAATAATCATTTTCTTTTGTATGTTGAAATGTCACAATGCGTCCTAACCATGTCTGCGGGTTCTTTATTCGTGGAGAGCGGTCAGTGTACATAATATGAAAAGGTTGTCATTTGTGAAGAGCTTACAATCTATCTAACACACTTAGATAACTTATTCTCATTTTGTTATTGGAACAACTAGGAGACAAAATGAATAAAAAGCTACGCACCGCTTGGGTAATAGTGCATTGTAGTATTTAAACTGAAGCCCAAAAAATAAATTAGATGGTCCACCTAGAGCAGGGATGGGCAATTATGGTCCTGGAGGGCCACACACAGGCCTGGATTTAATGATATGCCATCAACACACACAGAGGACTATCACTTCTTCAGTCCTCCTAATTGACTCACCTGTGCACCAAAAGGAAACCCTCAAATCCAGACCTGTGTGTGTGTGCGCCCTCCAGGACTGAACTTGCCTATCCCTGGTTGTTGGCCAACTGTTTACATGGTCAACTAACACCATCAGCTATTTTTGGATAGTTCTTAAAAAAAAAAAAAAAAAGGCTTGGTGTCTACTGTTGATGGTGATTGGGCAATTGCATATATTAGGAGCTGTGGTGAGGCTATTGCTGGTGCAGCAGGTGCAAAGCACCAGGCTTGCAGCAGGGTATGGGCACTTTGTTAGCTAGAGTAAAAGTACCTCTTTATTTATTAGGGAAAAGGAGCAGATCATTATTTTGTGGAAAGGTGACCTGATCACCCTAAGGATAATCTGATTATCCGCAGTGTTGGATTTTTATCAACCCTAAAAAGAGCTATCTTGTATAGAGAAATAATTGTCATTTTTACTCCAGGGCCACTTGTTAGGAGGACTTATAGTTCTTGTAGGTGAAATGGAACACAATTGTATTTTTATGCATTTAAAAGAGCCTGTTTTAAACATGCCAATGAATGAAATATTAAGTAAAACCTGTTCTAAACATCATTTAAACCATCAGGAAATGCAGAGCGCATACAATGGTCTGTAGATCTAATTGGCTGGCTCTGCAAGCCCCTAAGAGCAGTTAAGACTAAATATATATATATATTTTTTTTAAATGAAAACACACTGTGACACATTTATTAAATAACTTCTTTGTGATACAACAAAGAAAACAATGACCCTTTAACATTAGTGAGAGTTGTACATTCAGGAGCAATTCAGTCCAGAGGTTATGGGGCAAGTGTGAAAAAGGAGTGGGGAGGAGACGCACCTGATTACTACTGATACAGATGTGTAAGTAATGGCAGATTGCAGGCAGCTTCAGCTCACACCATATGGTACACATGTATTGTATCACATTGTATCCCAGAACCAATGATAAAAGGAACCGAAAGACTTATCCACTAATGCTGTACATTATTATTATTATTATTATTATTATTATTATTATTATTATTATTATAGAAAATTGCCTGTCAAAAATGACGGAGTAAAATTGTAAGTCTATCAAAGCTGTTTTCCTCAAAATGCGAAGTTATAGGCCCTTGGAGCAATATTTACATCCTTCGGGCTAGTTTTTGTCATGTTGCGTTTTATCGGCAGCCATTTTTTTTGTTGCTTAGGCGATTTTTCGTTTCTGAAGGAAGGGCAAATCTGGTTCAAATTAACTTGCAACCTCACTCACAGGCTCCCTGCCTCTCCCACTGTGCAGTGTGTAAGTTAATTTGAGGCATATTTATTATTTTTTTCAGTTCTTTCCAGTTCAACGAGGCGAGAAGTTGAGCAGCCTAATTCCCGCATGCCTGGTCGACGGCTTGCCTCGCTTCGCAAGGCTCGCAGTTGTGGCCCTATGGGCTGCCTAGTGTTATAAACATCGTAAGCGTTCCGAAACTGACAACTATTATAGTGATTAGCGAATTGCACGTAAAAAAATGACGGCAATAGAATTGTAAGTCAAGGAATGGTGTTTGGCCCACAAATGTAGTGTTTTGGTTGTGTGAGTACGTTTTGCGCTGATTGCGAGCCTTGTGGGGAGTGCCTTTGGCAATGAGCGATTTCGCTGTTTATTGCGATCGTGTATTGTGTTGTTTTTTTTTTAAAGTTTAGTGTATATGTATGTTGTAATGATAATTGGTAAATAAATGAAATCATAAATTATTATACTTTACCTATTTGTAATTAATATATGCAGCAAGCAATGTGCTGAAGAGCTGACAATCTGTTTTGATGTTCCTGCAGCATACAATATAGATTTGCAGTGTTGTGGAGCTGAGGTGTAAGTGTCAGCAATGTGTGCAGTGTGTAGTGTAAATAGACTGCGTGCGCTAGGGGAAACAGTGTAGCTGTGTACTTCCGCATTGTGTAAGTTAGTGTTGTAAAATGGCGGCGAATGTGTATGTGGTACGCGGGTGTGGATGATTTAGCGTCCTTGCTAATAATGTATGTTGTAGCCCGTACGGCTTTTTGTAATAGTCGTATGTGCTTGGTGGTGTTTTGCGGCTTTAGGGGTCGTGTCGCCTCGTATAGTTTTTTTCGGCTGCCATTTTTTCTTTCGCTAAGTGGATTTTCGAGTGTGAAAATTGGAGTTAAATTGATGTGTAAGATGACTTGCAGACATCCTGGGTGTAGGGGGGCTTGCTGTCTGATGTTTTTATTTGATTTCTGTTTGGATTTATTGTTTTTTTTCGGTGTTCTCGTTTCGGCCATTAAGTTTGTATTTTTTGCGGCTTGTATTTTGTTTAATGCAAGTTTTTTTTGTTACTTTTTGCAACGGGTCTCGCAGTGTGTATTGTGTATTTGAGTGTTGTGTTCATGAGTAGTTCCGCGGGTCGTAGGTATAATGGTAAAGTGTTGCGGGGTCGTAGGGATGAGCGCCTGTAGCGCTCATCTCCACCAGCCAGTGTCGCTCCTTGCCTTGCTGCATGGGCCGCAGTTGCTGCGGACTCACTTTGCGAGCCCGCAGTTTCCCTGTTGCATTACCAACGGGTTTTGCCAAGCCCGCCTGCTGACAACTATATATGTGATCTAGTGATCCACTCTACCTGTGTGCCTAGAGCAGGGAGCATACCGCACAGATCTGACCCATAACTGTCAGGCTGATAGATGAGGGCTCACTTTATGCTTTTGAAGAACTGGGATTCCCTCTGTGGGTTTAGCTCCACACCAGCTAATCACACGGATCTCTAAATGACATTAGTTTATAACCGATACCTTTTCCACAATACTTTATCTTTGAATTGAAATGTTTTTGTGAAAAAAGAATGTCAGTAATTGTATGATTGATTCTTATACAAAGAAAGGGTCTACATGGGCTGCATCACATATATATCGTTGTGAGTATGTGGGTTGTTGCTAACGCTTGCGGGCTCGCATAGCGAGGGCCGCAGTTGCTGGCAAGGAAGCTCCTTGCGATGAGCGCCATAGGCGCTTATCCCTACGACCCCCTACAACTTACGACCCGCAAATGCGGAGGTGGAGGCGTCCATGTCGGCTGCAATGAGCCGCAGGCGGGACTTACACCGGAAAATTTACGGACTTAGTATCCACAAATACGAGCCGCGGGACTTAGAAAAAAAACCATAACAAGCCTGCAAAAATACGACCTTAACGCCCGAACCGCGCGCACATAAAAACATTAAATACACAATAAATACACACAACAAATACATAAAAAAGCTTACCCACAGCAAGGGGGGCCACCCAGGACCTCTGCAAGTGAAGTTACACCTCAATTTAAGTCCAAATTCAAGAGTTTACACACATGAAAATCCCCTAAGCGAGAGAAAAAATGGCAGCTGAAAAAACCCGAAAACAAGGCTACAGGACCCTAAACACAAAAACGCTACCAAGCACATACGGATTTTCCAAAAAGCCGTACGAGGTACAATATACAGTATTAACAAGGACGCTAAATCATCCATAGCCGCGTACCACATACACATTGGCTGCCATTTTACAACACTAACTTACACAATGCGGAAGTACACAGCTACCCGAACGTCTTTCCCTCGCGCATGCAGCCTATTTACACTACACACTGCACACATTGCTGACACTTACACCTCAGCTCCACAACAGTGCAAACCGACATTGTATGCTGCAGGAACATCAAAACAGATTGTCAGCACATCAGCACAACGCTTCCTGCATATATTACTTTAAAATAGGTAAAGTATATTAATTAATTATTTAATTAGCATACAAAAAAACTCACAATAAACATAAAAGCCATTCACTGCGCCCCTCACAACGAGCGCCAACGCCGCTCATAGCACACAAAGCCTTACAATAAGCTCAAAAAACACATCACCGCCGACCAAACAATAACACGAAAAGCGCCTATCAGAAAAAAAATACAACAGCCTCGCAATGAGCGCCGAAGGATCTCTGACCACCAACAAAATGAATGTCTCAACCAAACAGCATTACCTGCCTTACAATCTTATTGCCGCCATTTTTTGACGGGCAAGTCGCTAGTTATAATATAAGGATCTGGGATTTTAGTATGTAGGATCCAGGAACGTCAGCAAAACTCTGCACTTGTTATGTGTCTGTGTACAAATTGGTGATTGTGATGAGTCATTTGTGCACCAACAGGTTTATAATAAGAGACACTAACAGAATGATTGTATGAGTTGTCACAGGGAGTGTTCAGAGTCACTGCCACAGGGAGACTTCAGGACATACGTTTTGGTGACTGTGTCTTGGTAAATATTACAAGTTAACACTTAATTGTCAAATTTCGGAATAAAAGATATCATAAAGATGAAAGTAAAAATACCCTCATATCCTATGTTTTCTTTAAAGCCTCTGCATTTTAACATTGTTTAATAAAAAGGTTTAATTAATTGAAAATATTGTAAGATGGGCTGTTTAAACCCACATATACCCGCTTTTAATCCTGTTTGATAAATACACCATGATATATGTGTTATGTTAGCCAATGATGTTTAGGACACTCCCTGCCATACTGTATGAATGGCCAGACACTTGACACCATTGTATGACAGCTTGGAATATGACTGCTGTGGTTCGCTAATAAGATACACAGTTGTTATAAAATATAAAATCACTTTCAATGATATAAAGGAAGTAGACTGTGGTGTTAGTCATGGCAGCTCTTGTTAATACCTGAGGAATGTGGCACGTTATCAGTAGTAAGATATCCACGGCCACTAGAAGCAGTGCCTTGTCCCCCATTCATAGGCACCATATACATATATCCCAAACACCATTCTTTGGTCCTTATGTTGTAAATGTACTTATTTCCCTTTCCCTGCCTAGTAATACTGGCCATAATAAACTGCTACAGTACCTGGAGATCAGGGAGCTTAGTAGGGAGCCACGCCATGAGGATTAAGACAAAGAAGTGTGCCAAGAAGTGTCATTCTGTTGCTGCTGTTCTTTTAGGAATAATGATCCATTTACTGTAGTGTACAAAGTGTGGCAAAGAAAACAAGTCTAACCATTCATTGAAATGCTTTTTGTGATAATTCAGATCATACACATTTTCTATTTGTAAAACAAGTCGGTGAAAGGGTTAGTTAAACAAGAGATTTCTGGAATGAATGGTGAGGCAAGAGAATGGCTTTTATTAGTCAAAACCAGGTGTGGGCAACATCTGGCCCAAGAATGGCCCCCTCTATGTTTTGACCAGGCACTTTTTTAAATGTCTACATATGTGAAGCAATTTCTCCCTCCAAGAAACTTGTGATGTTCATACAATATTGCTATTGCAAATTACGTTATAGTTCATATCTAAATGTAAATATATGCATTAGAATTACCACCACCTTATAAAGTATTAACACAAATTATAAATGAACAGAAATAGAGGCAATGCATAACACAAGAGATAGGAAAGCAAAGTATCACCAGATTGTAGGACAACGCCTGCTCTTTTGTGTAAATAAGTCATTTTTTAGGAGCCCCTATTATAGGATATGGTCCAGATTCATAATTTTGTTTAAAGGTCAGGGCCTCTTTTATCTTATGAATGCTGTGCGACGGCCCTGGGGAGCGTCACAGATTACACAATACTATTCCTGCAACTGTTTGATTATGAGGTCTCTTGCAGGAAATCATGTTTATATATATATATATATATATATATATATATATATATATATATATATATATGAGTTATTGAGGATTGATGAATAAAGACCAACATTTTTACACCTCCTCTCTTCCTTGTAATTAATAATCCATCCAGATGTTTATATTTTGTAATAATAACTTAATTCTTCTTGCTTCTAGTGTGGCGCCATGTTGTCCTCTCTCCCTCCTCATATGCATCTGTGTGTGTCACTGTATGAGGTGGGTTAGCATTAAACTGCAGATCTACATATTGCATGTTCTAATGCACACAAGACAGTCAGTGGCTTCCTAATGGTCTGCATTGTCATCTGGGGTGGAGCCAGCACCCCATGCATAGGAGTGTGTGGACCAATAGGAAATTACTGGCTGTGCTGTGTGCATTTGAAGATGCAATATGGAGTCAACATGGAATCTCCCCAGACAAGTAAAGGGAAATATATTGTAAAAAAGTAATACATAACAATAGACACATGAGTGGAGGACTCGAGGTAATTTCTACTTATAAAGTGCCATGCTTTACCACTACACTGGCCTATTTCACATGCATTTTGCATAGGCAGCTCTCTGGTCTTCAGCTTTGGCCTAAGGCTGAACACAACTGACTGATGGGGAGAAGGTTTATGGCATATACAGGAACATTTCGGAGGCTAAGTGTGATTGTATGCTGTCACAGTGCGATGCTGTTGATCTCTGGAGGACATGATGAGGACCCCAGGGGATACATGTTTACATCACCAGCCTGATTCCTATGGAGTTCTTATTATTTATATAACATATTCCAGCAGTTACATGACTGTGTGCTTTTGGTATGTACTTCTTTAGTCCTTCATGATTATTAGGATTCCAGGTTTTAAAGCAAAGTAGAAAACAGTTATTTGGTGCACCTGAAAGTAGGTATTTGTTAATACAGAGTGTTTTTTCTACAGATTCACATGTATAATATCTTAGAGGGCTTGTCCCTGTCAGCCGGTGGGATATAATATAGCGGTATACCTGCATGCCAGTGACACCACAATATGCTCTGCACAGACAGCCATGTCTTGATTGTTTCAAGGAAACGTTTAATATTTTATTTTTGTGTGCCAAATATGCTCTTTTAAAAGGAAAACAAGTGTTCCATGCCCTTTTTATGCAATATCTGCTTCTGAACCGGTGCATCTGCTGGTCATTTCTCATCCCATCTTTGCTCAGACAGGAGTAGCCTTGAATCTTGGCCTCTTATTGGTCCTTGAGTTCCCTGCCCATGACTTAAATGTCCACTGTATCATTCCTGATGTTCATTTATTGTGATTACAAAAAGCTCATCTTTTGTTAGAAAACATATAGTTAAGTTACAATTGCATCTTTCCCCCCAAACATTAGGAGTGAGGTTCTCTCTTCTTATTTAGGAAGTGCAGCACCTATGCCCAGACTCTGGCAGTATAGCTGTGCAGTTACGAGGCAGCTGCAACAAAGTCTGTTTTTGAAAAAGATGCACATGTAAAACAGTGTGTCCATTTAAAGGGACACTAAAAGCATGTTTTTCTTTGTTGTAGCTGAAAGATATTCTATTTCTATCAAATTATGCTCTGAGACAAATTGATTCTAATGTTTAACTGGGCTTGCTCCTGTCAGCCAATGAGCAGTAATATAGATGTATGAGTTGTACTGCCACTTAAATCTATATTTTAATAATCAAGTTTAAAGAGCCATGTCCTGTGTATCTAACAGATACAGGAATTTAGCCGGTGATCCCCTGGGGGATATTCTGAGGCTATGGAAAATATTTCTGTTACATGCTAAAGAATGTTCTTCATATTGGTTAACGCCTTTATCTACACAAATACTTAAAATCTAGGGCCAAGCTTAATCTGTCCTGGTAAATTCCAATGTTTGATATTGAGATTCTGAGTTTCAAATAAAAACTCTCAATATATCTCAGGTTATTGATACTCACAGGATTCCCTGGTGGTCCAGTGGTTAGGATTTGGGGCTTTTACTATTGCAACCTAGGTTTGATTCCAGTCAGGGAACCAAGAGGTCACACCACCCTTAAGCCATGCAGGGTTGGGCCTGGTCTGTACTTGGAGGGGAGGCTGCCTAGGAATAGGAGAAGGAACTGGCAACCCACTCCAGTATCTCTGCCATGAAAACCAAGTGGTTCATCATGACCATGGATATAAAGATGTGCCTGATGTGTTATGGTCCATGAGGTCATGGAGAGTCAGACACAACTGAACAACACAAACCTATTGATACTCTCATCTCTTTATGCCGTGCTCTGCATAGATTTCTACTGCGTCTATCGCTCCACTGACGCATATATTTCAGAATTTTGTGTAAGCCCCTCCGTCTCGCTCTGCTCTTCGCTCAATAACTGGGTTAAGGAGACGTATAACACGTCTGCATTGTTCTTTAATAACTTACTTTATACGTATATTGTCTTGCAGATATGCCTTGGATGCCTGTCTCATGTCCATGTAACACCACAGATTACTCTTCTAGAACTTTCTTTATAAACGGGTATCTCTGGTAAGGCACATACAGATGTGTATAGGAGAGAGGAACATAACATTATCTACTATGCATTTAAGTGAAGTCATTTTTTCCCTTGAAAATAGTAGGAAAAGCCTCTGTGTGCACAGACATTATTTCTATCTGTAGTTTTCATTGGATAGGTGTGATTTATACAGCTATAGGTTGGCTGACAGGGACAAGCCCTAGTGCAAATATACTTTTGCGGCAGTTTATTCTGCTACAGGATCTTCACTTTAAAAAAGAAACATTATGAAACTGTATCCTATATGTTTCAGAAAATATAATAGACTGATTTGGAAAAAAAATCGTACTGTAATTTGTTACATCAGATACTTTTGTATTCCAAGAAATGCAGTGTTACCGTATGTATTTTACATTGTTACTTCATTACAATTTTATTATTTGCTATTTGCATTTTTATAACACTAGGAATAGGGGACCTTTCCCAGGTGGCACGGCAGGCATTTGAGTCTATTTTGGCAGAGATTTTAGTCTGTTTCCTGGGCTTAGGATAGTGTCAGATAATCTTTCCACTAAGAAGAACATCACTACATTTTTGGTCACCACTGCTTGCAGTCCACTAATAGAAAAGATCCGGAATAGATAAAAAATCTCCTCAATATGGCTTCTGAGCTGATTCTTTTGCAATTGTTTTATTATTTTTTTGGCCCAGAAACGAATCATCTCTATATTTATTATATAGTTAATACATAGTACTCTGCGGCTTCCTTCTTGTGATTCATGTTACTCTTATGGTGAATGCCTTGATCAGAGACATTATGCCCAGTAATAACCTGTATTCTGTGATGTCCATGTCACTGATAACCTGGCCAGAGAGCAGAGCATCATGTAGAAGATGTCACCGCTCCCATGGCCTCCTGTACTGGGAAGCATTAACCTCCTGACAACAATTAGCATCAGTCCTGAGATAATCTCCGCTAATTGCATTCATTTATATAACGAATGTGGTCAGTGTATTGCTTCAAACAGAAACAGGAAAACGTTGTATTGCCCCTTGAGTGGAATTAACATCTTCAATATTGAGCTCCGAAGGTGCTCCGAGGGGCGATAGCCTCACATTGTGTGACAAACAGCATTGCCATGGCTTAAACTTTTATTGCTGTCATTTTTTGAAGGGCAAGTGGCTAGTTATAATTATAACAGTCTAGCTTTGCTTTCTTATGTAGATGCTTCTTCCTAACATAATTACCTTTTACACTAATATTTTATATTTTTCATTTTCAGTAAGAGCTACGGAGTAGAAACAGAGGGCCCATCTCTGCCTAGGGAGCTATAATCTTGAAGCATAGGTTCATGCAGATCAGGAACATCGATTTGGGGGAAAAGTCTAATGTTCTGGTCAGATGCCATTGTGTCATATGGATTCTGTGATTTGATGGTATCTGGGCAAAATTGTCAATAATGATATTGTGTTTTGTGTAGGTTCAAAGTCTATAATAGGATTGCTGCTCTTGGGGTTATTTTGTGAGCCTCACGGATGCTCCTTCCACATCAACCCTCAGTAATCAGGTTCTTCAGATATATATTGTAGTTTGTACTTTAAGAAAATAGATTTTTAATCAAATAATTATGTATGTGTATAAAATGAGTAATTGCATTGTATGTTTCTGGTATACGCAGTGTATGTTAGATTGCATGTTTGTCGTTCAGTTGTGTCCGACTCTCCATGACCTCATGGATCGCAACACACCATGTTGATATACTTGGTTTTCATGGCAGAGATAGTGGAGTGGGTTGCCAGTTTCTTCTCCAGTGGCCACAGCTTTCAGCTCCTGGTATTTCTAGGTGGTCTCCCAATTAAGTACTGACCAGGCCCAACCCAGCTAGTATTTCTCTGCTCTCTCTGAAAATGTTCAGCCATTCCAAATTATGATTGTACTGCTTTTGTAACCTTTTAAAGCACTTTGGTCAAAATCTCTATATATATGATAATTAATGAAATACTCTCACGATGGGTGAAAATAAGAAGCTTAACTGGAGTTGTAGAACTTGACGTTGGAAAGTAATTTTAATGCCGCTTTTCTAAATCATTGAATAGGAATTGTATTAACCATAAATGACAAATAAAAACATCTAGCTCTTGTTGTTAGGGAATTACCGCAGGGATAATCCCAATAGCCTTTAAAGCTGAATACTTACTGATATTTCTATCCTATGCCAACTCACTTTCCCAAATTATACTAAATATTGTGTGAATTTTTATTGCAAGTAATAATTTAAAGCATTGACATTCTAGTAAAAACAATTTATAGAGTTCATAGCTTAGTCATGGTTGGACTGGACACTCCTGGTGATGCAGATGCCAAATCTGGCCATGACTCAGACATCATCATTTATATGAGTGATTGAGAGAAAACCGAGCCAGATAAGGAGCCGTGTCTGTAAAGTAGGGAGAGCAGTAACAATATTTATATTGGGAGAAACAGAAGGCTACATCTGCAATGCTTCTTCATCTCATTTCAGCACTGTATATGGTTATCTGGAGAATTAGCCAAACCTATCATTTTTACTTGGGTATAATAGTCCAATAATATGGACCTACTGGTGTGCTTTTACTGTTAATATATGAAAGGGTCTTCCATGTTTGTTTGTTCTATGAATTTAAAATATAGAACCTTTTTAACCATTACCTAATATTTTTTGAAGTAAACAAGTGAAAGGGTACTTCTTATCCAGCGCAAGCATGATTTTATAGGCTTTGCCCCTCTCGTGTTAATTAATGGTCCTATTAAACTTTGAATGACCAGTGCAAGCAATTTTCATGTTAAACCTATTTTCAGCGTTAATTAACATAAAAATACATGTGCAAACAGCAGCAGATCAAAGCTTTAGCTAGACAATACCATTTATAAACAAAGCTTACCTGAATAATGGCTACTACTATATCCCTCCCCATATTTCTCATTGTTCTGAACACTACTGAGAGGAAGTTAGATTTAAACTTCAATAGCTTTATTCAGTCCTTACCAACACAGCCTAATGTTCTCTCAGTTGAAATTGTTCACCTCCTTTCAGTAGTGTTAAGAGCAGTCGGAAAGATGGGGAGGGGTATGGCAGTGGCCATTAATGCTACTGGCCCATTAACATAAGCTTCTAGAAATTAAACTGTATATTCCTATATAATATGGCATTTAAATGGCCACTGGAGTCTCACATTTGTTATGAGTTTATAAGAGCATGTCTTGTGCCTTACACTAAAACCACATAGAAACAGATTAAACGCATATGTTTTATTCCTTGTTTGCCTGTCTAGTGAATTATAAGATACTTGAGAGGAAATGTAAGAAAGTACTTGCAGTACTCCGGTTACCTGTTTGCCTAGGTAGTTTTACCATGACATAAATGGCCATAAAAATTCCAGGTTGTGAATCTTCAGACTGTCACGGCTCTGTCGTGGTGACTACACATATTTAATTAGTCACCTGTAATGGCTCCATCATGCATATCCTTAATGGGTACTGTGTTTACAAGTAAAAGTCCTATGTCGTTTTGCTGTTCATAGCCTATTAAAACAACATTCAGTATAAAATAAATAAAAGTAAAAAACAAACAAACATTTCTTAACTTTTAAGCTGTCAGTTTTCCACTCAAGCAGAAAGGCATGTCTCCTATGTCCTATTGGGGGTGTGGCCGCCTCTGTGTGCTGGACTATCATGGAGCTTGGAAGTAGGCAGGGCTGATGTCCCTGCCCTGTCCCATGCCATCACTAGCTACACCCCAATGACTTTATTTGTAGTCCAACACACAGGAAGAGCTGATCATGCCCCTGCTGACACAGTTTGGAGGATATACATAGCTCTTAAATTGTCTGTTTTCTCCTCAAGCAGAGCTAATTATTTATTATGACAACTAAGTATTATTTATTATGACAAACATGTATTTGTCCATAAAATGATTAGATACCTGCAAAGAGTGGTACATACATGACATACAGTAAATATAGCACATAATTTGCTGATATCCCCCATCATGGTTTCTGTATATAGTAATATGTTCCATCAGAAATATTTTTCTAAGACATACATTTTAATATGCTTCCCTTTGTCTTGCAAAAAAAGAGAGAGACAAGCTAAGATGTAAATAGGCATGGATTATAGTCTTTGAGATTTAAATTCTGTTCCCTGAACCTAGTCACATGGCCCATATGTTGTGACTTCCCATGAGTGTATGTGGTGTACCAAGGAGATCATATATTATAAATGCATATATATATATATATATATATATATATATATAACCATAGATATAATGTTAGACTTTATGGCAATTATTTATTTTGCAATAACTTGCAGTTCTTGAATTGCTTAAAGCCTTGTTTAAGATCATGGACTTCTTATCTGTACTTTGGCCTACGTACCCGCAGTTGATATCAGTTCACCAGTAAATCCATTGTGTACTTTATTAAATGTTATCCCTAAGACATTTGTGATTACAGAACATTAAAGAGACTTGAGCCGCAGCTAGAGTTACTTCCAAGAACCCTCAGTCATAATAATCTGCTGTCAGACACTTTCTTTCCATATCTTTTTGCTTCTTGGTTTTAGGCACACCATGAAAGCTAAAGTGCTTAAATGAAAGTGTTGTTTGTTTTGTTTGTTTGTTTTTTTTTTTTGTTTGTTTTTTTAAGATTTAGGCACTTTATTAACTTAATCCACAAACTTTCAACATAAAAATTACTGAAGCTAACAAATGCAACAAAAAATAAACCTATCTGTAAAACCATGCTTTAAGTAGGGAAGGATCTGTAATAAATAAAACACCTCCCTTCAGAAGGATATTCTTCTTGGAAAAACAATCAGTCGCAAAAAAGAAGGCGATACAAGATATAATTAACTTCAAGCTGATTAAAAAACAACCAAGAAAATGGATTTACAGCATCCCACTATTGTAAATAGTTATTTTGCCAAGGCTAATCTGTGTATGTAGAGCAAGATCCCCAGCACAGTCCCTGTGAACGTAACATACATAATCAGTTAGAGAAAGCAAATAGTTTTGTTTGTTTTAGTTTATTTTGTTTTCTAAAATAGTTTTGCTCTTTTTAAGCTTAGTTATTTAAAATACCATATATACAAACGGACTACAGAGGTCCTTTAAACTGCAGTGATAAAACCAATTTGTGGTATCCATGAACTATTCCTGTTTGTGCACATTGAGGCAAGATATAAGCATATAAAAGCACACGCACTGTTCTCCAAGGCTTTCCTATGTTTTTCCCAGACTCCTTAAACCTAAATTAAAATGCATTACATGTTCCTGTGCCAAACACGTTGTGTGTCAGATAACCTGTTTTGTGAACTCAAGTGACTGTCTGTGCCGGGTATTTCTCACCTCTCCAAACATCCAGCTCAGCTGTTGGCATGAGGCTTGGCTTCTGAGAGGGCCTCCCATTTTCTGTTCCAGCTCTATTTGTCCCTATGCCTGCCCTACATATATTGCTGGCATGGGTACAGCTGATAATCTCTGCAAAGACACACTGAGAAACTGGAAAGAATAATTGTATTACATATTGTAAAGAGGCCACTGACGTTTAGGAAAACTTCACTTGGGGCTGTTTTTCCAAAACTTCAGCAGCTGCCTCTATTAGTGTAGATGAACGGACATGACTTAATTATTTTGTTTAGTGCATTAGAGGATGGATACTAAGCAGGGTGTTCACTTGGTTGTGCAACTCTCTGATTTGGAGCATGTCTAGGGAAGGAACAGGGCGTTGGGAATTGATTGGTTTATTCTTAACCAAATATACCATGCCAAAACATTTCCAGTTAATTAAGTACTTCTTTAGCTGGTTTCCTTCATTAGTCTGCATTTGGGGTAGGAAACGTTTACGTTTTTTGCATCAAAGCCAACTGACCATCAGAAAAGAAATAGGAGTAGGAGCCACATGTTGTTGTTGTTGTTGTTTTTTTTTTTTTTTTCCCTTGCATATTTTTATTTTATATGGCCTCTTATGCAGCACTGTCTGTGCCCACTTGTGTGATCCAATGCTGCCTCTTGTAATATGGCCTCTTATGCAGCGCTGTCTGTGCCCACTTGTGTGATCCAATGCTGCCTCTTGTAATATGGCCTCTTATGCAGCGCTGTCTGTGCCCACTTGTGTGATCCAATGCTGCCTCTTGTAATATGGCCTCTTATGCAGCGCTGTCTGTGCCCACTTGTGTGATCCAATGCTGCCTCTTGTAATATGGCCTCTTATGCAGCGCTGTCTGTGCCCACTTGTGTGATCCAATGCTGCCTCTTGTAATATGGCCTCTTATGCAGCGCTGTCTGTGCCCACTTGTGTGATCCAATGCTGCCTCTTGTAATATGGCCTCTTATGCAGCGCTGTCTGTGCCCACTTGTGTGATCCAATGCTGCCTCTTGTAATATGGCCTCTTATGCAGCACTGTCTGTGCCCACTTGTGTGATCCAATGCTGCCTCTTGTAATATGGCTTCTTATGCAGCGCTGTCTGTGCCCACTTGTGTGATGCAATGCTGCCTCTTGTAATATGGCCTCTTATGCAGCGCTGTCTGTGCCCACTTGTGTGATCCAATGCTGCCTCTTGTAATATGGCCTCTTATGCAGCGCTGCCTCTTGTAATATGGCCTCTTATGCAGCGCTGCCTCTTGTAATATGGCCTCTTATGCAGCGCTGTCTGTGCCCACTTGTGTGATCCAATGCTGATCCAATGCTGCCTCTTGTAATATGGCCTCTTATGCAGCACTGTCTGTGCCCACATGTGTGATCCAATGCTGCCTCTTGTAATATGGCCTCTTATGCAGCGCTGTCTGTGCCCACTTGTGTGATCCAATGCTGCCTCTTGTAATATGGCCTCTTATGCAGCACTGTCTGTGCCCACTTGTGTGATGCAATGCTGCCTCTTGTAATATGGCCTCTTATGCAGCGCTGTCTGTGCCCACTTGTGTGATCCAATGCTGCCTCTTGTAATATGGCCTCTTATGCAGCGCTGTCTGTGCCCACTTGTGTGATCCAATGCTGCCTCTTGTAATATGGCCTCTTATGCAGCGCTGTCTGTGCCCACTTGTGTGATGCAATGCTGCCTCTTGTAATATGGCCTCTTATGCAGCGCTGTCTGTGCCCACTTGTGTGATCCAATGCTGCCTCTTGTAATATGGCCTCTTATGCAGCGCTGTCTGTGCCCACTTGTGTGATCCAATGCTGCCTCTTGTAATATGGCCTCTTATGCAGCGCTGTCTGTGCCCACTTGTGTGATCCAATGCTGCCTCTTGTAATATGGCCTCTTATGCAGCGCTGTCTGTGCCCACTTGTGTGATCCAATGCTGCCTCTTGTAATATGGCCTCTTATGCAGCGCTGTCTGTGCCCACTTGTGTGATGCAATGCTGCCTCTTGTAATATGGCCTCTTATGCAGCGCTGTCTGTGCCCACTTGTGTGATCCAATGCTGCCTCTTGTAATATGGCCTCTTATGCAGCGCTGCCTCTTGTAATATGGCCTCTTATGCAGCGCTGCCTCTTGTAATATGGCCTCTTATGCAGCGCTGTCTGTGCCCACTTGTGTGATCCAATGCGGCCTCTTGTAATATGGCCTCTTATGCAGCGCTGTCTGTGCCCACTTGTGTGATCCAATGCGGCCTCTTGTAATATGGCCTCTTATGCAGCGCTGTCTGTGCCCACTTGTGTGATCCAATGCTGCCTCTTGTAATATGGCCTCTTATGCAGCGCTGTCTGTGCCCACTTGTGTGATCCAATGCTGCCTCTTGTAATATGGCCTCTTATGCAGCGCTGTCTGTGCCCACTTGTGTGATCCAATGCTGCCTCTTGTAATATGGCCTCTTATGCAGCGCTGTCTGTGCCCACTTGTGTGATCCAATGCTGCCTCTTGTAATATGGCCTCTTATGCAGCGCTGTCTGTGCCCACTTGTGTGATCCAATGCTGTGATTCCTTCTATATAGGAAGCATAAGCAAAATGTAACTTCTACCCCTGGCTGTTAGGTTTCTTGCGGCTAAAGTCATCACTAACTGCTCTAGCCAGGAGCATAACAACATTTTTGTTACCCACAATGCTTTTCCCTTCTGTAATAGGATATACTGGCACCATTATCAATGAGTGGTTAAACATCAACAAGTCTGGCATAGCACTCTCTACCCAGTACACACAAAATATATTTAATGAATATAGTTCTGTTTATGCAGTGATAGGTACCTGTGTATCATGATATAAATAGGAATATAGTCACAAATTCTATTTGACTATTTATAACTGTATAGGGAGGGCCATTCCAGAATAATTTTACTTGACTGATTACATTGGATAGACACCACCATCCATGCTTATTGTTGGTATTTGGTATTCTAAATAGAGGGATACTCTCTCTGGAGGCAGCCAGCCCATGATTATAAATCTTCAAGTTTTTAGCGCTACCTTCTTTTCTATTTTGTGTTGATACAGTGTTTAGACATCAGCAGCAGCTCAGGAAAAATAACTACCATGGGGAGGGTTACATTTTTTACATATGCTGCCTGTATAAGCTACATTAATGTTCTGAAAATCTTTCTAACCTCCATTTCCCTCTTTGTCACTTACTTTTCTCTAATGTCTTCAGCAGTGCATGTCTTTTGCAGACTTATTACTATGGAATACTCTTAAGTTTGACTAGAGGGTGTTTTTATACACTTTTTGGGAAGCTACAGTGCATCTCACCTTTCACTTTTAGATTGATTTTCTTTTTCTGCCCTGTTGCAATATTTCATGAAATAAAGTGTGTCCCCCCCCCCCTCTCCCCATGCTAATAATATACAGTGTAGGGTCTGCCAAGATGGGTAGGTCATGGTAGAGAGGTCAGACAAATCATGGTCCACTGGAGAAGGAACTGGCAACCCACTACTGTATCTTTGCTAAGAAAACTTTATGGACAGGCACAACCAGAGATTACCACATTACTGAGGAAAAGCAGAGGGCAAGTACAAGTAACCAGAGATCTAATGAAGTGGTTGGGACAAAGACGAAAGGACACCCAGCTGTGGATGTGTCTGGAGGGGAAAGGAAAGTCTGCTGCTGCAAAGAACAATTCAGAATAGGAACTTGGAATGTTAGAACTATGAACCAAGGCAATCTAGATGTGATCAAGGTTAAACATTGATATCCTGGGAATTGGTGAAATTAAATGGACTGGAATGGGACATTTCACATCAGACAACCACCAGATCTTATACTGTGGTCAAGAATCCCGCAGATAAAGGAAAGTGAAAGGTAGTGGAGATAGGAAAAGATTTGTCCAACTGAATGCAGAAGTCCAGAGGATAGCAAGAAGAGACCAGGAGACATTCTACAATGAGTGATGTAAAGAGATTAAAGAAGATAACCAAATGGAGATCTCTTCAAGAAAATTGGGAACCTAAAAGGCACTTTTCATGCAAAAGTGGGTGTGATAAAAGACAAAAATGGTAGGGACTTATGAGAAGATCAGATAAAGCAGAGGTGGCAGGAATACACTGAAGATCTATACAGGAAGAATCTGAACAGCAGTGATGACCTCAATAGTTTTTCCAATGAGCTGAAACCAGACATCTTAGAGAGCGAAGTGGGGTGGGAGATAGTATGTCTTGCTGATAACAAGGCTGCAGATGGTGATGGAATCCCATTTGAACTATTTAAAATTCTACAGGATGATGCTGTGAAAGTGTTACTTGCATTATGCCAACATATTTGGAAAACTCCACAATGGCCAATAGACTGGAAAAGGTCAGTCTACATCCCAATCCCCAAAAAAAGGTAGTGCCAAAAAATGCTCCAATTATTGAACAATTGCACTCATTTCACATGCCAGCAAGATAATGCTTAAGATTCTACAAGCTCGACTCAACAATATATGGACCAGAAACTACCAGATGTGCAAGCCGGGTTCCGCAGAGGAAGAGGCACAAGATATCAAATTGCCAATTTCTCCTGAATAATAGAGAAAGCAAGAGAATTCCAGAAAAACATTTACTTCTGCTTCATAGACTATTCTAAAGCCTATCACTGTGTGGATCACAACAAAATGTGGCATGTCCTCAAAGAGATGGGAGTACCAGATCATCTCATCCTCCTCCTAAGGAATCTGTATGTCGACTAAGAAGCCATGGTCAGAACTGAATATGGGACAACCGAATGTTTCAAGATCGGAAAAGGAGTGCGACAAGGTTGTATACTGTCACCTTATTTATTCAACTTATATGCAGAGTACATCATGCGTAAGGCTGGATTGGATAAGTCCAAAGCTGGAATCAATATTGCTGGAAGGAATATCAACAACCTCAGATACGCCGATGATACTAATCTGATGGCTGAAAGTGAGGAGGCACTAAAGGACTTATTGATGAAGGAAAAAAAAGAGTGCAAAAGTCGGCTCTGCTCAACGTTAAAAAGACGAAGATCATGGCAAACGGCAATCTCACTTCCTGGCAAATAGGCTGGGAAGAAGTGGAGGCAGTGACAGATTTTATTTTCTTTGGTTCCAAGATCTCTGCAGATGGTGACTGTAGTCATGAAATTAAAAGACGTTTGCTTCTGGGGAGGAAAGCTATGGCAAGCTTGGACAAGCTAGTAAAAGGTAAAGATATTAAACTATCAACAAAGGTCTGCCTAGTTTGAACTATGGCATTGCCAGTAGTAACATACGGTTGTGAGAGCTGAACCATAAAGAAGTCTGAGCGCCGTAGAATTGACACCTTTGAATTGTGTTGGAGAAGACTGCTTAAAGTCCCTTGGACTGCAAGAAGATCCTGGATACTTCAGGAAATCCAGACAAACTGTTCACTGGAAGGTATGGTCATGAGGCTGAAGCTCAAATATTTTGGCCATATCATGACACTGCAGGATTCCCTAGAAAAGATTCTGATGCTGGCACAAGAAGGGGACGGCAGAGGCGGAGATGGATAGAGGAGGTCACTGAAGCAATGAACATGTGTGCTGTGGTCCATAGGGTCACGGAGAGTCGGACGCAATGTAACGAGTAAACAACAACAATATCCTGATGGAGAATCTCTTGTTTTTATAATAATCTGAATAAAATATTGTGCTGCAAAGCGTGGGTACAGATACTTCTAGTGAAATTGTAATGTCCTCATTTTGTTGGACTAGGGCTCTTGCTAAATCGCATTAGTATGGACAACCTTCTGTTGACAAAGTTATTCACAGCACTTTGGTCAGGCCCTAGACCCAGATGTATGTAGTAGAGCTGCCAACTTTTTTTTTACTTTTATAGAAAACTCCCCTGTTTTTGTTGGTGAGACTGGTTTATAAATGTATCCACACTACTGTTATCTGGACGTAAGAGGCGACTTCATCTAAGTTTTGTGATGCATTTTCTCGCATTGCTTCCCTGTGTACAGGGAAATCACTCAGTAATTGTAATAAAGTATGTACATCTTATTTATCAAATGAAAACATCTTAAGAACGCAGCTCCTTTTAGGCACCTGTGTTTGCTTTCCTTTTCATCACAATATTATATTTTCATATCACTCAAGGTGGATGTTATACTATCCTTTATATTATATCTGTCTCAACAAGTCCTTATTCAATATAGCCAGAAAGCATATTTTTATACATATTTAAATAATATGAGCCATGCTGTGTTACAATCCACGTACTAATCCAAGGTAATTAGTCTAAAGTAATCTTTTCTGTGTTTTTTTCTTTCTTTCAGCCGTGTAGTTTTGCCGTGTTCTGTAGAAGAGGTAAGTTCTTCTTGCCTAAATCTACCTTTAAAGTAAATTGAATATTTTCTGAATAGATAAGTGTTTTATGTACCGCTTAGACATTCTCCATTATATTCACATTGTGTTTTGTTTGCTGGTGGTTCTGTTTGTTGGCAACACTTTTAGGCTGGGCAAGCCCATCCGCATACAAATATGTAGAGACCATTTTAATGTGTGCTGATCTCGTAAAGAGGTGAATGGGCATGCTAGTCAAACATGCTAAATACATGGCCTAATTCTGAAGGAAAATGTTTCTGCATGCCAAATATGTATTACTTAAGGTATTCCATTGTACCTAAAAACTGACAATTTTAATGGTATTTAGAAGTAGAAGGGTAATTACATATGCTACAATACATATTTTTTTTTCAAAAGCTTGATAACTTACTTTGTATTGGTCTTAAATTGAACCATGATTTGCCAATCCCTAGAAACTGCTCCTATCTCTCCCTAATCACATGATCTGTTAAGCCAATCACAGTTTCCCACGATGGAGGAATATGTTAGCATCACAGGAAACCATATTCCGCGAGTTCTTCTCTGATTGGCTAGCAAGCAGTCCATGTGATTAAGGGAAAAAGTAAGATTTGATGGTTAGGAGAAAGTGGGGATTCCATGACAGTGTCAGACAATTGCAAACGTAAGTTATCACCCTTTTTTTTTTTTTTTTTTTTTTTAATAATGTGTGCAAACTTCTATGTTTAAACATTATCTTAAGCAAAATCATTTATAGTGTCCCTTTTAAATTTTGAGTATTATTGATTGTTTCAGTTCTTGACAGGATGCAGCTGATTTCTCCAGGAAGATAATTTAGGTTTAATTCAAAGCTGAATTTGTGTTCATTTTATTTATGTATGTATTTTACATTGATGTCATGTAATGTCTGATTCACATATAAAACTATTACTTTGTGTCTCTAGTATCAAGTCGGACAGCTTTATTCTGTGGCTGAAGCCAGCAAGAATGAGACTGGAGGTGGTGAAGGAATCGAAGTCTTGAAGAATGAACCTTACGAACAGGATGGGGAAAGGGGCCAATATACACACAAGATCTATCACTTGAAGAGGTGAGTCTTAACATTTTTTCTTTGTGTAATATCTCTGTGCAGTATGTCAGACTTGTATAAAGTGCTTGACATTCTTATCTATCAGCTTTGAGTGTGGAAAGCTTTTATCCGCTGTATTTGCACAACGATCAAGAACGGTTCTGTAAATTTGTGTAAAATAGTGCAAACACTAGTGACCTCTAACTATGTGTTCAGTGGTATTGGCCACATTGAGAGGAAGGAAATCACAAGAAATTGTGAAGTACAATAAATCTAGTTACATATAAGAACTCGTCTGGAAGACCGAGAAGCTGATATAACAGGAGCTGAGTACACACCGTTATTAAAGTACCAGTGTAATCCCAGGTTTACTTTTTCTACTTTTTTTTTTTTTTTTATTAGAACTACATTTGATTAGGGGCAACTGCAAAAAAAAGTTTTAACCTAATTTAAAAGACCTACACAGCATTAGGTTCAAAATATACAATTTTTAAGCTACTACATTTGATAGAATTGTTTTGGGGGAAAAAAAAATAAAAATGACTGCTTTAAATGTATTACTTATATGTAATTATGATGGAGTGGACATGTGACATTTTTTGGTTTCTTATCTGCTTCCACAAGTGAGAGGAGACTGAATACGGAGAAAGCTTCTGTCTGTGATATGAAAAAGTGGCAAATAATTTAAATAATAATTTTTTTAGAAAGCGGCTCTGTAAGTCACCTAACGGTAAAGAATAATTCTATATATAAAAAATAAATTTTCAAGGTCTGTTTTTTGTTTTTTTGTTTTTTTTTCTTTGCTTGGTTATATTTTTTTCACTTTATATTTTTTCACTTTATATTTTTTCACTTTATATTTTTTCACTTTATATATCATTTGTCAAGTTTAGTTCATAGAGACAATTAGATCACAGTAGTCCTATTAAAGTTAGCAATGTAATGGGAGGTTATTGCTATTTGCTGGAACACTGAATAACAATCAGAACATTTTATGATGTGTTTGTAAGTGCAAGCAATAGGACATCTTCCATACGTGTACTTTTATTTTACGTCTGCCCTCTCCTGAGCTCTGGTATATGCAAAACTCAGCTTCAACTCTAATTTTTTTTTTTTTTTTTTTTTCCTTCTCTTTTTCTGGGAGACAAATGCTGTATAAATGAATTCTTCTTCTTATAACTAACCAGACTTGGTTATGTATCTAACCAGCTATGGCCATGTATCTCTCTAGTTTCAGTTTAGGGCACATATTTGTAATACTTATGCTCCTGCCAGAGCTCTTTGACACTAGTGAGATGAAGGTTTGAGTACCAACCCACTAAGGCATCAAACTTGAAGTATAGTACTTTCGTGTTGTCAGCCTTGCTTTTAAAGGGACATGGAACGCAAGTATCTTGTACACTCCTTTAAAAAAAACACCCTTTAAAAATTGTTGTTGTTTTGCATTAAAAAGGTTAAGTAAACCCATTTTAGGCTACATTGAAACAAACGGTTATGCACAGTGTATAAGTATGTCTGTAGATTTAATTGGCACACAAGTATGACTAATACATCTATATTACAGCCCACTGGCTGACATGAGCAGGCCGCCAGGCCTCGGACCAGGCCGCCAGGCCTCGGACCAGGCCGCCAGGCCTCGGACCAGGCCGCCAGGCCTCGGACCAGGCCGCCAGGCCTCGGACCAGGCCGCCAGGCCTCGGACCAGGCCGCCAGGCCTCGCACCAGGCCGCCAGGCCTCGCACCAGGCCGCCAGGCCTCGCACCAGGCCGCCAGGCCTCGCACCAGGCCGCCAGCTCTCTGGCGGCCTCGCACCAGGCCGCCAGCTCTCTGGCGGCCTCGCACCAGGCCGCCTGCTCTCTGGCGGCCTCGCACCAGGCCGCCTGCTCTCTGGCGGCCTCGCACCAGGCCGCCTGCTCTCTGGCGGCCTCGCACCAGGCCGCCTGCTCTCTGGCGGCCTCGCACCAGGCCGCCTGCTCTCTGGCGGCCTCGCACCAGGCCGCCTGCTCTCTGGCGGCCTCGCACCAGGCCGCCTGCTCTCTGGCGGCCTCGCACCAGGCCGCCTGCTCTCTGGCGGCCTCGCACCAGGCCGCCTGCTCTCTGGCGGCCTCGCACCAGGCCGCCTGCTCTCTGGCGGCCTCGCACCAGGCCGCCTGCTCTCGGACTAGGCCGCCCTTTGTATCTGTTTTTTTTTTTTTCTGCTTCTTTTTATTTTGAAAAATTAAAATACACAGTAGTATGTCAAAAAATTAAAATAAGTCCCTTTAAGTTTATGCTTATAGCAAAGTGCTATCTATTATGGGTCACTGAAGTCTACTTCTACATACATTTATATTCTTTCCACCCCTGGGCCATATCAAGCATTGGAAATAATTATTTAATGGCGATGAGGTATGATGCAGCCCAAGGGGTGAGGACATTTTTGAACATGCAGACTCCTGTGACCAATGAATTACAAAAAGAGTTAGGCTGTTTTTATACTATAAAAAAGATTCACTTTTAAATAACATATTTTTTTGTATTGTGTAAATGGAGACACACATGTCATTATTTATAGAAAACCAGGAGTTTGTTTTAATGAAGTTATGTCATAACTGATACTATTTATTATTTATCCTTTTATTTTTCCATTCACAGTAAAGTTCCTGGCTTTGTGAAGATGTTCGCCCCAGAGGGTTCCTTGGTATTTCACGAAAAAGCATGGAATGCCTATCCTTATTGTAGAACAAGTATGTGTTGAATTACTATGTTTTAAATATTAGGAAAATGTAGCATGACTTAACTTCTTTTACAGCATTGTATGTTACATCTATACTTTAGAAACGAAAGCTAATAGTGGAGTAATCTGAAACTTTAGCAATATGAAAAGCTTCTCAGAGTTAGCAGTGGCACTTAAAGGCATATCTAAGATTCCTGGATTATGAATGCATCTGATAGAGGAGAAACAGCAGTATATGCAAATATTTTTTTTCCATGAAAAAATAACAAGATAAACATTTAAACACTTACCTTGAAGTTAGCAAAATGTCTTATAATTTCTGACAGTTGAACATTAGAGTAAACACCCTGGGGTTGTCAACATAATAATTAGAGGGATTTTTAGATATTAATAAAATAAAATGTTTTATGAAATGTGCTGCATATATATGTAAGGATGGATTTTACTGAAGGAGTGCAGAAATGTATTAACCCATAAAACCTAGATATGACTTTAAAGATCACATGGACTTGTTATCGCTGCTACTGGAGCTTAAAAGAAAAGGAAAGCCCTAAAGTTCAAGCTCACTAATAAACTTCATGTTAACCGGACACGGTCACCAAGAGAGTTTGTTTCATCACTATAAGCCTCCTCTATATTGCACTGACCATATTTCTCCACAGTAAATAATTCCTGACATACAGTATTCAGCATTGAAAGTATATTACTGTGTGACTCTGTGTGCTAATTTGTAGTGTTAGAGGGGATCGCACAAAATGATAACCTTAGAGGGGCATTGCTTTTGCCACCACAGATTAATCCTAATTAACAAAGGGAAACAGCCACTTCATTTGCATAGGAATACAGCAGAAAAAAAGCTGATTAACTCAAGAATGCCCCTTCTGTCCCATGTTGTGGGGAAGGGGATAGTGTACCTCAATGAAGCAGTGACCTATACCATGTAGGGTCATCCAAGATGGACAGGTCCTAGCAGAGGGGGTCAAACAAATCGTGGTCCAGTGGAAAAGAAGCTCGCTAACTCCAGTATCTTTGCCATAAAAAACAGATTTTTGAGGTGACAGTCCCTTTAAGTGTACAAAGCTTATATATTTACCCTTTTTACGAATTGGTTAACTTTTTTTTTTTTTTTATATTCCTGAATGAGGTACTTCAAGATACATATATTCTAGCAAAATGTTAATTGCCAAACAAGCAATCTTATTATTCGTTCAATTTACAAATAAAAAATGCAAAATGACTAACTCCAGATGGATTTTCAGCTTTATTCGATAAAAAAATATCTTGTTTTCAATTTCCATCTCATTTACAGTGCCTTGCAAAAGTATTCACCCCCCTTGACTTTTTACCTATTTGGTACATTACAGCCTTAAGTTCAATGTTTTGTTAATCTGAATTTTATGTGATGGATCGGAACCCAATAGTCTGAGTTGGTGAAGTGAAATGAGAAAAATATATACATAAAACTATTTTTTAGAAAGAAAACAGAACATTGGCATGTGTGTACGTATTCACCCCTTTGTTATGAAGCCCATAAAAAGCTCTGGCCCAACCAATTACCTTCAGAAGTCACATAATTAGTGAAATGATGTCCACCTGTGTGCAATCTAAGAGGCTGCAACACCTAAGCAAGAGGCACCACAGTCAGGGTTAGGTTATAAAAAAAAAAATCCAAATCTTTGATGATCCCCAGGAGCACCATCAAATCTATCATAACCAAATGGAAAGAACATGGCACAACAGCAAACTTGCCAAGACTCACGGACCGGGCAAGGAGGGCATTAATCAGAGAAGCAGCACAGAGACCTAAGGTAACCCTGGAGGAGCTGCAGAGTTCCACAGCAGAGACTGAGAGTATCTGTACATAGGACGACAATAAGCCGTACGCTCCATAGAGTTGGGCTTTATGGCAGAGTGGCCAGAAGAAAGCCATTACTTTCAGCAAAAAACAAAATGGCACGTTTTGAGTTTGTGAAAGGGCATGTGGGAGACTCCCAAAATGTATGGAGGAAGGTGCTCTGGTCTGATGAGACTAAAATTGAACTTTTCGGCCATCAAAGAAAACACTATGTCTGGCGCAAACCAAACACATCACATCAGCCAAAGAACCTCATCCCCACAGTGAAACATGGTGGAGGCAGCATCATGCTGGGGGTTGTTTTTCAGCAGCCGGGACTGGGAAACTGGTCAGAGTTGAGGGAAAGATGGATGGTACTAAATACAGGGATATTCTTCAGCAAAACCTGTACCACTCTGTCCTGCTTGAAGGTGAACCTCCGTCCTAGCCTCAAATCACACACAATGACCCCAAACACACTGCTAAAGCAACCCTTGGTTTAAGGGGAAACATATAAATGTGTTGGAATGGCCTAGTCAAAGCCCAGACCTCAATCCAATAGAAAATCTGTAGTCAGACTTAAAGATTGTTGTTCACAAGCGCAAACCAGCCTACTTGAAGGCGCTGGAGCAGTTTTGCAAGGAGCAATGGGCAAAAATCCCAGTGGTAAGATGTGGCAATCTCATAGAGACTTATCCAAAGTGACTTGGAGCTGTGATTGCCGCAAAAGGTGGCTCTACAAAGTATTGACTTTAGGGGAGTGAATAGTTATGCACATTGACTTTTTCTGTTAGTTTGTCCTATTTGTTGTTTGCTTCACAATCAAGAAAAAAAAAAAAGAAAAAAACATCTTCAAAGTTGTGGGCATGTTCTGTAAATTAAATTATGCAAATCCTCAAACAATCCATGTTAATTCCAGGTTTTTGCAAGTCACTGTACTTAATTTATTTAGTTTTGTTTTAGAAGGTAACCACATTCCTGAAGACTTCACATTATCACATAACAATCATTCAGAAATCAAGTCATGATAGTTTTATTTTGTAAAAATGTCCTATATCATTATGTAAATACATTTTGTACCAAATGGTGTGTGTGTGTGTGTGTGTATATATATATATATATATATATATATATATATATATATATATATATATATATATATATATATATATATATATATATATATATAGATAATAAGAGTTTTGCAGTATATAGTGATACCTTTTTTATTGGACACACATAATCATAAATAAATGACTATATATAATCTTTATTTTTATTCATATCCGGATTCATTTTTATTTGTTATTTAGACCATGTAAACTGTATTTTATTTTATCTAAAACCAAATAAAATGTAATGAAGTCAGATTACTATAGGGCAATGCTTTATAGATCTACAGTTAATGGTAGCACATCTTCAGTGAGCGTGCTGTATGCGCGCCGACAATTGCTCACCCGACAAATGTGCGTTGGGCTAAAAAAGAACGCTCTGCCAATAGTGTGCCCCGGTAGGTGCGCATTTAGCACGCGCGCTGAAGTCCCCATACAAGAAACACAAACTCTACAGACACACTTTGCCCCCAACTGTTGGGCACTGAGGACCAGGGGATTGGGGGTCCTTTGTGTGTGGCTCATTAACCTTTACCGTGCTGGGGAGCTTCTGTCACGGACACGCCACCAGATCAGTTAAACACGTGAATCAGTTTTGTCAGCATCATTTAAAAGAAGAAAACCCACAGTGGTACATTCTCACGTACCGTCTTTCAGATTCAACAAAAAATGCTTTAAATAATTTGTTAAAACGCCACATAATTTTTTTTTTTTTACCATGGTCCTTTAAAAACTGTCCTGACTTGAACTTTGTTAAATTAGCCTTCATTGAAACCTTTACAGTGGCCCTATAATGAATTCAAATAAAAATGATTTGCTTGTTTCGTTCTGACAGTGCAATTAAAATTTAACGGTTTCCAAATTAATAGTAATTCTAGACAGTAATTTGCATATAGTATATAAATGTATAATGAGAGACCAGAAGGATTTTCCTCTACATTTACAGATATTATATAGGTTGGTCCCTCATCTGCTGTTACTGATTTTCTCTAAATCGTGAGAACATATTGATAGTATTTTGACTCTTAATGACTACTTTTTTTTTCTTGGTTTCTTCTCTCTTTCATGATCGTTCCTATTCCTTGTATCTCAGTTGTAACGGTGAGTAGACTGATTATTATTTCTCCTGTGCTTTGATTTAATGTTGCCATTTTTCTTTTCTTCAGACCATTGTATTTTAGACTATACTCCTTTATTGTTTACAAAATACTTTCAATGTAGTATATAACAACTTCTTAAACATTTTTTTGGGGGGAAAACTAATGTTTACATGTGTACATTCTTACTGGGAAGCCAATATATTCAAATTCAGCAGTTATAAACCATGTCTGGTGAGTTTTTTATTTATTTTATTTATTTATTTTTTTAGCGTACAAAAAAAGAACCAGTTTATTGCATTTTGAAAAATAGTTTATCATGATAGCTGGTGGGATGAGAAAAAGTGTCTGTACAATGAAATATACATAACAAAACAAAGGGAACCTACATCCCAGTATCCTATATACAAAATATTTTGTGCAAGAAAACTATTTGGTAATGAGGTTTAAATGTACACTAATATACATTAACTGGAACTGATAGACTATTCTCATGAGAATGTAGAAGCCACTATAATCCCTCCCAATGTAAGCTAGTTATTTGCATTACCCGTTGGATATTAATAATTTCTTATTGAGTGCTTTAAAAAATATTATTAATAATTAAATCTTCCTTTCAAGTATTAGCTTCTCATTTTCCAGCCATTCTTCATTGATCCACCCTTTATTAGACCATCAAGGAGTTTGGATTGGCTCTGGCTGTGGAGCAGACCTTTCAGATAATGGGCAGTTTGCATCTAGATATGAGCACTGCCAATCTTCATTCATGGAGTCATTTCCAGTGGTAACTACTAGCTTACCTGCTCTGATTGGGAGGCAGACAAACTTTTCTAAGTGCACTGGCATACAAACATTTGGGTGGTTTGTAAGAGACATATCTATTTACATTCCTGAGGGGAAGCCACGTGGCTTCCTTTTTTAATCTTATCCAGTTATCTATCAAAGACTACTGACTTATCTCTGTATGCTCTTCCCCCACCCTTCACCCTTATGACCCAGCTATCATTAAATACATACAAAATGGATTCTTGCTATCTTATATATTTTTATTAGGGGAAAAAATCAGAACTTTTTAATAGAACTTTGTTTATGTTGATTGCTCACACAGCTTCTATTCTTGTTAGTTTTTTACGTTCTCTACAAAGACGTGCCTTTTTTCTTGAACTGCAATGGTCCTTTAAAGCAGTATAGTGCGCTTTTATTTCAGGTTTGAAATTCCATACTGGGTATACCATCTAGAGGGAATAGAACAAAATCTCAATATTTTTAGTATTCCAATATATATTTTCCAGCCAAAGAAAATAGGTAATTTTTTTCTTTCGATGATTCTTACATTGTTTTTATGGCTCAGAACATGGATTTAACCTGACCCTAAAATCCAATTCATGAATTCCATTTCAATGTAATCACCTATAGTGGCAAACAATCTACAATATAGCACCAACCCCCATTAAGAAATACCTAGTTTTTCAGGGACTGTGGTTGTAAGTGTGCTTATAATTGTTGTAAATGCTTGTGGGCTGATAGAAGGATAAAATAAACAAAAAAAATAAACAAAAATGTGGATTTAGTACACGAATTGTTAAAGCCTACTCATTGTCTTCAAAATCTGTACGTGTTGGAGAGGTAGGGAATATAGTGTCCAGGTTATTCCTGGAAAAGCATCTTCCATGGGAAGGACAACCTGCGTTGGCTAGGAAGGGCCTATTCCTCACCCACATAAGGACATTACAGAATTCAAATGATGGTTAGACCCAATGAATTCATCTTAGGAGGTTTGAAATTGCCACACATTACTAAATAACCGTATTATTTCACATTCCTCCATTCCCAAACTATTAATCAAGAATACACACTTGCATTAGAATCTGAATCGTAAAAGTAATGTATTATAAAATATATTTATAATATAATATGACTTCCATTTTTCCAGATTATGTAAACAGATTCTACAACCTTCTATCTACCCATAATGCATTGGTTTGAGCTTTTGCAGTTGGCAAACGAAAGGGAAAAAGCCATCTTTCAACATGTCTAACCATAGAAACAACATCTAAGATGCAATACTACTTGAATGTGAGATAATTATTTTAATATCAAACAAATTGTTTAAACATCTATGAACATAACAAGAATACGATCTTGTTAAAGTAACCTAATTTTTATGCAAAAAAAAAATTACTTTGGGTATCTTACACCTATATATCATAGTGTGAATAAGACATTCAAATAGTGATTGACATACTACCTGCTCTTACAAAATGTATGTATTGTGAAATCATTGTGCACTTACTTAGTGACAAAATATTTTTTGTTTTTAGAATGAATATATGAAAGAAGATTTCTTCATTAAAATTGAGACTTGGCATAAACCCGACTTGGGGACTCAAGAAAATGTGAGTAAGGTTTTTTTTCATACAGCTAGGCCTACACTTTATTGTGCAACTTCCATTAAATAGCACAACTTAAGTTACATATTGATTGTAATCCCCCTGTCCAGGTAATTATTGTATTTAACTTCACACCTAGTATTCTTTTTTAAAAGACATAAGTAAAGTCTATTAAACTTACATTGAGGAAAGACTTTGAAATTCACTTTAATTTTCTTGATTAGTCTAAAATTACAATATTAGATTAGGCTTAAAAAATTGCCTTTTATTTGTATGATCAAAGATTACAATATTAGATTTACTATATTTTCAAGATTTGCTTTATTGATGACTCATGGGGCAATGTGTTTTATAATTCAACATATTTTGGTCTTTACACTATAGAAGACATTCCAGTCTGACATTGAAAAGTTTGGATTTTCAGGTTCATTGTCTAGATCCAAACATATGGAAGACGGTTGAAGTGGTCCATATCGATATTGCAGATAGAAGCCAAGTAGAACCAGCAGTGAGTATTGGGTATTTTGATTGGGTTCAGAAATGAAAGTAAGATGTAAATGCCAAAAAAAAAAAATAGCTGCAGTGTATAGGTTGGAGGAAGATATATATATATATATATATATATATATATATATATATATATATATATATATATATATATATATATATATATATATATATATATATATATATATATATATATATATATATATATATAATTTCTATCGAGTAAAGCGCGTGCACACTCCTGTGTAAATAGACGAAAATAGTCCAATCTTCCTTTCCAGTACTGCACTTCTATATATTTATGCATATTTAGACAGGACCAATATCCATTAAAATAAATCTCAAATGTTTTTCTGTCCTACTAGATGTGTGACAAGGCATGGGTGCAGTCTTCATTCCAAGAACTGGTTGTTAACAAATTATTCTCGCATTACAAAAATGCAAGCTTTTTGTGTTTTTGGTTTAAAAAAAGAGAAAAAGAAAGAAAAGAAAAATTTGGTTATGCATCAATCATTAAGGTGACTCTGGATTAAAAAAATATTTTTTGGGATGTTAAATGGTTAATCCGTGATGCATAATTCTGATTGAACTGTTTTTGAGTAATTGTTTTCTTTAATTTTGTATTAATTTTGGCATAGTTTTAAAATGTCTGTCAGTGCATTTAGATTTTCACTCAAAAGTACTTACCGTATATACTCGAGTATAAGCCAAGTTTTTCGGCAAATTTTTTGTTTGCTGAAAAAGCACCCCTTGGCTTATACTCTAGTCACCCTGCTCCCTGCTCCTGCTGCTCTCGCGTCATAAGCATATGCCGGGCAGACACAGCCGGACGATGCACAGAGAACAGCAGAAGCAGCTGATGAAGGTAACGGGGGGGGGGGGGGGGGGGTAATTGGAGAGGGGGAAAGGGATGAGGAGGGAGGATCAGGGATAAGGGAAAGGGGAGAGGGAGAGGGGGGAGACACACAGGGGAGGGGGGGGGGGGGGGGGAGGGTGAGGGGGGAGAGACAGATGAGATCTTTATAGAGGTGGGACACGAGAGGGCACACAAGAAGGGGACACTGGAGGGGAAACGGCTAACACAAGAGAGGGACACAGGGGGAAGAGCATTTCCCACCCTTGGCTTATACTCGAGTCAATATGTTTTCCCAGTATTTTTTGGTAAAATAGGTGCCTAGGCTTATACTCGGGTCGGCTTATACTCTAGTATATACAGTAATTTATTCTGTATCATAAGGATTTCTACGGTTTTAGGAATGCTGACCAAAGTTTCTAAGATTTTACACAGGCTGCAGTGGCGGTTTCTGTAGTTGTCATTATGGCCTCCAGTAAGTAGTCTCTCATGGATCAACCCATACAAATTGAGCCATATAAGCCAGTTTTTTATGGCACCCCAAATGCAGTTCTGAGAATCTCACAGATGTAGTAGGCCTTAAAACCAGAGTGAATTTGCACTGAAAGAAAGAGAGAGAATGTATTGGGGTCAGACAGTACAGGAAGATAGGGGAGTAAGAAATAAATGGGAGAGAGACCTTAGAAGTTAGATATGTGAGGAGGGGGGAGGAGATTTGAGGTAATTATGCCAGCCATAAATGGGGGAAGGTGGGGACGCCAAAGCAGGGTATAGGAAACAGTTAAAAAATTTAAAACAAAATGTCAGAAACATTTCTATCTGCCAAGATATAATAACATGCATACAGTAGTGATATTAATAAACATATTGGCTCCAGGGATGGCGCAGTTTCCATAGTCTCCTCCATACCTGCTGAGGTGTTCTGAATGCAGTTCTGAGAATCTCACAGATGTAGTAGGCCTTAAAACCAGAGTGAATTTGCACTGAAAGAAAGAGAGAGAAGCTCCTTCCAGAACACGCCTATCTATCCTGACTCGTAATTCTAAAGCTCCTTCCAGAACACGCCTAACTATCCTGCCTCGTAACTCTAAAGCTCCTTCCAGAACACGCCTATCTATCCTGCCTCGTAACTCTAAAGCTCCTTCCAGAACACGCCTATCTATCCTGCCTCGTAACTCTAAAGCTCCTTCCAGAACACGCCTATCTATCCTGCCTCGTAACTCTAAAGCTCCTTCCAGAACACGCCTATCTATCCTGCCTCGTAACTCTAAAGCTCCTTCCAGAACACGCCTAACTATCCTGCCTCGTAACTCTAAAGCTCCTTCCAGAACACGCCTATCTATCCTGCCTCGTAACTCTAAAGCTCCTTCCAGAACACGCCTATCTATCCTGCCTCGTAACTCTAAAGCTCCTTCCAGAACACGCCTATCTATCCTGCCTCGTAACTCTAAAGCTCCTTCCAGAACACGCCTATCTATCCTGCCTCGTAACTATAAAGCTCCTTCCAGAACACGCCTATCTATCCTGCCTCGTAACTCTAAAGCTCCTTCCAGAACACGCACAGTTTTCTTGTGTAACATCTGATTGCACCTAATAGATCCCAGAAAACACTAGTCTAGCAAATCTGAAGAAGTCATATTTACTCTATAAATCTTTTGAAATCTTGCTGAGTCATGCAGCAGCTGTCCTGAAACTTGCATCAGTATATAAGGTCATATCAGGACCTGGTTTATTTTAATGGATGTCACTGCTTTTAAGTGACTAAACTGCAGATTGACTATTTTGGCAGCTGGAGGCCAGTTTCTTGTTTATAAGGATTGGGTCTTCGGGCAGATTATGTGGAAATGAATTAATCTCCTGTTAGTTTCATTTTGCCCTGAGAGAGAAGAGAAAGCTATACATTATGTTGCTTAATCGGGTTTAATATCCAAAGACCTACATCGCATAATGTCACTGCCTTTTTGGCTATGTGTTCCTGCATATACTTAGCAAGTTAGATGGACATGGAACACAACAGTTTATCTTTCTTCCCAAGCATTTAACAGATGTTTTAAACATGACACAACTCTGTTTTACTTAAAGGGATATGTAATTTTTCTGGATTATGAATGCATCTGATAGAGGAGAATTAGTAGTGTATGCAATCATGTTTTGCATGAAATAAATAAACGTTTAAACACTCACATTGAAGTCCCCAAAATGTCTTGTCATTTCTGACAGTTGCAATTAGGGTTAACACCCTCCAAACCCAGACTAACTTAGTATCCCATTTAAAATTATTTGTTTTGGCCAATCAGGTTAGCTGAAACTTTTGAATTCACTCTGGGTTCCTGTTTCTGTTGCAAAGCAGCCTGGGATATATAGTGCACCAACAATGTGTGCTATGTGCTGCTGCTGACATAGAGACAGGAAGCTGCAAGGAGATTGGCTGAGCAAGCAACAGCAGGTAAATAGTGTGTTTAATATTGCTTCCCTGATGCTGCATGCTGATTATGGGGAATTAGATGCCTTTGTAGACGCCCCCTGGAGCTGTCAACATAAGCATTAGAGAGATTTTTAGATATTAATAAAAATAACATGTTTTATGAGATGTGCTGCATACATGTAGGCTGCTTTGTTTCTGCACTCCTTAGGCAAATTCATGTCCCTTTAAAAAAAAAAAAAGAAAAGTAAAAACTGTTTTTAAACTAAATTGAAATAAACAGGAAATGGAGCTTACTTTTATTTGCTTACAGTATTCAGTAGATCCCATTGGCTGACAGTGGGCATGCCCCGGGATCAGTTGAATTTCTTAAGCTTTTGTGTTGAGCTGTTGAACTTCTTAATAAGTTTAGGTGAAAAAGAAAACACCCTGACACGTTATCAAATACCCGCTTTCTGATTCAAGAAAGATTTAAAAGGATTTCTCTAATTTGATAACTTATTTCTATACCATAGAATGCATTAATTGTAATTTGTGTTGGCATTTTAGTACTTGCACAAAGAGAGGTTATGTTTCTTTTAATATTTTGCATATATATATATATATATATATATATATATATATATATATACACACACACACACACACAGTCAGGTCCATAAATATTGGGACATCGACACAATTCTAAACTTTTTGGCTATATACACCACCACAATGGATTTGAAATGAAACAAACAAGATGTGCTTTAACTGCAGACTTTCAGCTTTAATTTGAGGGTATTTACATCCAAATCAGGTGAACGGTGTAGGAATTACAACAGTTTGTATATGTGCCTCCCACTTTTTAAGGGATTAAAAGTAATGGGAGATTGGCTGCTCAGCTGTTCCATGGCCAGGTGTGTGTTATTCCCTCATTATCCCATTTACAAAGAGCAAATACAAGCTCCAGTGTTCATTTCAAGTGTGCTATTTGCATTTAGAATCTGTTGCTGTCAACCCTCAATATGAGATCCAAAGAACTGTCACTATCAGTGAAGCAAGCCATCATTAGGCTGAAAAAACAAAACAAACCCATCAGAGAGATAGCAAAAACATTAGGTGTGGCCAAATCAACTATTTGGAACATACTTCAAAAGAAAGAACGCACCGGTGAGCTCAGCAACACCAAAAGACCTGGAAGACCACGGAAAACAACTGTGGTGGATGACCGAAGAATTATTTCCCTGGTGAAGAAAACACCCTTCACAACAGTTGGCCAGATCAAGAACACTTCCCAGTAGGAAGGTGCATGTGTGTCAAAGTCAACAATCAAGAGAAGACTTCACCAGAGTAAATACAGAGGGTTCACCACAAGATGTAAACCATTGGTGAGCCTCAAAAACAGGAAGGCCAGATTAGAGTTTTCCAAACAACACCTAAAAAAGCCTTCACAGTTCTAGAACAACATCCTATGGACAGATGAGACTAAGATCAACTTGTACCAGAGTGATGGGAAGAGAAGAGTATGGAGACGGAAAGGAACTGCTCATGATCCAAAGCATAGCACCTCATCAGTGAAGCATGGTGGTGGTAGTGTCATGGCGTGGGCATGTATGGCTGCCAATGGAACTGGTTCTCTTGTATTTATTGATGATGTGACTGCTGACAAAAGCAGCAGGATGAATTCTGAAGTGTTTCGGGCAATATTATCTGCTCATATTCAGCCAAATGCTTCAGAACTCATTGGACGGCGCTTCACAGTGCAGATGGATAATGACCCGAAGCTTACTGCAAAAGCAACCAAAGAGTTTAAGGGAAAGAAGTGGAATGTTATGCAATGGCCAAGTCAATCACCTGATCTGAATCCGATTGAGCATGCATTTCACTTGCTGAAGACAAAACTGAAGGGAAAATGCCCCAAGAACAAGCAGGAACTGAAGACAGTTGCAATAGAGGTCTGGCAGAGCATCACCAGGGATGAAACCCAGCGTCTGGTGATGTCTATGCATTCCAGACTTCAGGCTGTAATTGACTGCAAAGGATTTGCAACCAAGTATTAAAAAGTGAAAGTTTGTTTTATGACTGTTAATCTGTCCCATTACTTTTGGTCCCTTAAAAAGTGGGAGGCACATATACAAACTGTTGTAATTCCTACACCGTTCACCTGATTTGGATGTAAATACCCTCAAATTAAAGCTGAAAGTCGGCAGTTAAAGCACATCTTGTTCGTTTCATTTCAAATCCATTGTGGTGGTGTATAGAGCCAAAAAGATTAGAATTATGTCCATGTCCCAATATTTATGGACCTGACTGTGTATGTGTATCTGTGTGTGTATATATGTATATGTGTATATATGTATATGTGTGTGTATATATATATATATATATATATATATATATATATATATATATATTATTTTTATTATTATTATCGTTTATTTATAACGCGCCAACATATTCCGTAGCGCTGTACATAAGATACGTTCAATACAAAGATACATACAAATTAACACATAGTAAAACAAGGGGGGGGGCCTGTCTTTGAGTTTCGAATCCAGTGTCCATGGTACATACATACATACATACATACAGTGCCTTGCAAAAGTATTCACCCCCCCCTTGGCATTTTTTGTGTTTTGTTGCATTTTTTGTGTTTGAAGATTTGCATAATTTAATTTACAGAACATGCCCACAACTTTGTTGTTTGCTTCACAAAAAAGAAAAAAACATCTTCAAATAGGACAAAATAACAGAAAAAGTCAATGTGCATAACTATTCACCCCCTAAAGTCAATACTTTGTAGAGCCACATTTTGCGACAATCGCAGTTCCAAGTCGCTTTGGATAAGTCTCTATGAGCTTGCCACATTTTACCACTGGGATTTTTGCCCATTCCTCCTTGCAAAACTGCTCCAGCTCCTTAATGTTGGATGGTTTGTGCTTGTGAACAGCAATCTTTAAGCCTGACCACAGATTTTTTTATTGGATTGAGGTCTGGGCTTTGACTAGGCCATTCCAACACATTTACATGTTTCACCTTAAACCACCCAAGTGTTGCTTTAGCAGTGTGTTTGGGGTCATTGTCCTGCTGGAAGGTGAACCTCCGTCCTAGCCTCAAATCACGCACAGAGTGGTACAGGTTTTGCTTAAGAATATCCCTGTATTTAGCACCATCCATCTTTCCCTCAACTCTGACCAGTTTCCCAATCCCGGCTGCTGAAAAACATCCCCATGTTTCACTGTGGGGATGATGTTCTTTGGCTGATGTGTTGGGTTTGCGCCAGACATAGTGTTTTCTTTGATGGCCGAAAAGTTCAATTTTAGTCTCATCAGACCAGAGCACCTTCCTCCATACATTTTGGGAGTGTCCCACATGCCTTTTTGCAAACTCAAAACGTGCCATTTCGTTTTTTTGCTGAAAGTAATGGCTTCCTTCTGGCCACTCTGCCATAAAGCCCAACTCTATGGAGCGTACGGCTTATCGTCGTCCTATGTACAGATACTCCAGTCTCTGCTGTGGAACTCAGCAGCTCCTCCAGGGTTACCGTAGGTCTCTGTGCTGCCCCTCTGATTAATGCCCTCCTTGCCCCGTCCGTGAGTTTCGGTTGGCAGACGTCTCTTGGCAGGTTTTCCGTTGTGCCATGTTCTTTCCATTTGGTTATGATAGATTTGATAGTGATCCTGGGGATCATCAAAGATTTGGATTTTTTTTTTTTATAACCTAACCCTCACTTGTACTTCTCAACAACATTGTCCCTTGCTTGTTTGGAGAGTTCCTTGGTCTTCATGGCAGTGTTCGGTTAGTGGTGCCTCTTGCTTAGGTGTTGCAGCCTCTGGGCCCTTTCAAAAAAGGTGCGTATATGTAATGACAGATCATGTTACATTTAGATTGCACACCGGTGGACATCATTTCACTAATTATGTGACTTCTGAAGGTAATTGGTTGCACCAGAGCTTTTTGTGGGCTTCATAACAAAGGGGTAAAATACATAAGCACATGACAATTTTCTGTTTTCTATTTCTAAAAAACAGTTTTATGTATATATTTTTCTCATTTCACCTCACCACCTTAGACTATTGGGTTCTGATCCATCACATAAAATGCAGATTAACAAAACATTGAGCTTAAGGCTCTAATGTAATAAAATAGGTAACAAGTCAAGTGGGTAAATTATTTAGCAAGGCACTGTGTGTGTGTGTATATAAATATGTATAAATATGTATATATATATATATATATATATATATATATATATATATATATATATATATATATATATATATATATATATATATAAATTGTTTTCTGACCACTACATTAAATGGATATTTTCTCCACTTAACTTTTTTTTTTATGTTATGCAATACTTCCATCTATATTTCCATCTTGGTAGGTGCTATACAGTGATCAGCAATGTGTAACAATTGGAGGCAGCAGAATCAGTTTATCCAGGACACAAAGAGCTCTTGGCTGGCCTTCTACATATGAATGTACAGAATTTTTTTTTTTCAAATTAATGTCTCATTTCCCTTTTTATGGCTGCAACCTTCGATAATGTTAGGCGACCAATTGGAGTTCATATGAGTAATTTCCTCAGTGCCATTTTCTCTCATCAACATTTTAATAGAATATGTTCTATATTCCGACAGACTAAAGTCAGGCACCAAATTTATGACCTCCATTAAATTACTGAATGGTAAATGCCTGGAAATTAAATGGAGCCCAAAAAGGTTGTTGGATTTCCAGTAGCTGCAAGGAATAGTTGAAGTCAGAGCTGAATTTTAGTATCTGCCAATAGTTTCACTTTTTTTTTTTTTTACTTTTTGTAACCACTTAATCATGTATGACATCCCTCCTAGAAAGAGGTGGTGGTTTAGTCATTCAGTTGCGTCCGACTCTCTGTGACACAATGGACAACAGCATGCCAAGCAAATCTTGTGTCTGATTGTGCTCATCCATAATGTTTGTATGACAAAGATACTTGAGTGGGTTGCCAGGTCATTCTCCAGTGGACTGTGATTTGTCTGACCTATCTTGGGTGACCCTACATGGTTTAGCTCACAGCTTCATTGAGGTAACAAGCCCCTTTCCCACAACACGGTAGTGTAGAATGGTTCAATAGAAATTCTGACAATAAATTTTAATCAAAATGGATACCAAATGTATTTAGAGCCTTGCCAGTGATTATTTACAATCTAGAAGAGGTACCAGATGAAGATGAAAGCTGAAGACATCGGTCCTGTCCCTTTTGAAATTCAACAATAATTCGCCAGCAGTGCCGCCCACCAAATTCTCTAGATGGCGCTGCTGACTTTCAGTGCCGATACCATAGGGTTAGGGTATCCTTCTAAGGTTACAACTTGGGTGAAATATTGGCAGTGCTGCAAAATATCCGCAGCGCCATCTAGCAGCCACTTGCAGTCGTCAGTGGTGGCGAATTTAAAAAAGGATAGATCAAAGACATCACTTCCTGGATGTTGGTACAAGATGGGAAGTTCATTAGAGTAGCAAGACATATAGATGAAAACTAGCAAAGTAGTGTCTAATTATGGTACTTAACTGAAAGTAGTAATGGCGGGGGAAAGATGCCATGAAGAGACACTTGAAGAGAATCAACTTCCCTCTTAAGCTACATGTAGGAAGGAGAACTCCATTAAGAAAGCCTCCATGTATATGCAGAAATCTGATCAGACTTTCTCCAAAAAATGTTTCATGTTCATGGCTACCTGTTGTTAGTTTGTTACATATATTTCAAACATGAAATCCTCCTAAACTACAGTGGCATCTTAATAACAAGTAGCCCTCCAATTAGCTTCCAGTAGGTTGTAAGGGATGTCTCATAGGTTGGATAAACTATTAGAAAAGATTAAACTAATAAAGGTGATCAAAATCAATTTCTATATGTGTATAAGCATGTTTACTTTACATCTTTTTATTAGGGGCCAAAGTGATGCTCCACGTTCCTTGTCGAACTTGACTGATGGCTTGTAATGATTGGGATTTATGTAGGAAAGAAGGAAGTGAAACATTGATAGCCAATTATCAGGTTATAAGGTAGATGAATGGCAGTTCAGGTGGCTCACCTGCTTATATGGTGGGCAGACAATGGCCCCTTTTCAATTGAACAATTGTTGGTTACTGGAGCCCATAATGTAGCCTGTGAGCTAATTTTGCTCTTCAATTGGCGTCTTTTAGCTGCAAACAATTTGTGGGTTACAGGCTGAATATCACTGCGGTTGTCAGCTAAGCCTTTGATCTTTCAAGCCCCTAAATGTTACAATCCCAAATTGCTATTAAATTGCTACAATTCCTCAAGCCCGCAAATGTAGAAAAAAATCCTACAGGTACCAGATAGGACTCACAAGGGGGTTTAATACCTGGATCTGTAGCCTACAATTTAACATAACTTATTTTATTTATTGTTTCACCTGATTTATCAACTTTGAGGTGATATTGGCTATCGATAGGATAAGTTAGTTATTTTTATATATTTATTTTTTTAGGCAAAGCAATATTTAAATGTTTATTACATGTTACTCTGGATGGGTAATTGGGGTAAAAAAAAAAAAAATATATATATATATATAACCATATTATAAATGAGTGTTGTGGTGAACTACCTACTCATAAAGTCCACAACACAGGCTGAGATCCCGCTCCATGCTGATGATAGCCAGTAAGCTTGAAACAGCTGTACATGGATTGGATACTCAGCCTGTGTTTAATCCAACCTTGGCTTTGCATTAAAGCTGTGTAATACAGCATGCATAAGGTTAAAGGAAGCCATGTTTCATAATGGCTAGGATTGAAGAGCGAGGCATGTCCCAGCTCAACTTCCCAGAATGCAGTGTAATAACTGTTTTTCTCTGCATTCTGTGCTGGAAGCAGGTTTTTTAACTTGCTTTAGACATTCAAATGTGAACACAGATGTACTTTTTATTTACTATATATATTCAAAGGTCGTTTTTTTTAAGTGAATATATTTATTTGTTCAAAAAAGTGTACAGACAAGAACCGGTTTTATCTATTCTGACATATTAGCCCTGTTGCATTTTTAACCCACTTAAAAAGCTCCAACTGTTTGTACGACGCCTTGATGTACAGTGATCCTGGTTTTCTTCCAAGGGTTGCAGAAATTGTACAGCAGAATTGGCCTACAGAGATCCTGGGAGCAGGAGATCCAAGTAGGTTACAGCTGTCATCCCCCAGAGTATTTTAACAGAACTAATGAGATGAGAAGTCTACAGCTGGTGGCAAACAAAATAAACCACAGGCCAAAGGCTCGCCTTCAGTGGCTGCGCTCTCCCTGTGGGATCCTGAAGGAGATTGCATGCTAACAAAGCCAGAAGGCTGTCTCCTTCCACACTACTGCTCATTTGCAGCTGTAATTGGGAACTGCACATTGTATTTTCTATGCTGAATCTGTCATACAAAATAGAATTTATTTTTTCCTCTCTTGATGGGAACAAAACAATACAGTTAATAATATGGATTTTCTGAAGTGCTTTGCGTTAAAATAGAGTTCTTACAGTGGATGTTTTTGTAATAATCTGCAACTATAATCTACAGATGTTATGTTTTATTTCATATTTAAATGTCTTCTAACCTCATTTTTTTCATATTTCATGACCTGGTTTACATCAGCAGTAAACTCTGGTGGGGTTTTCCCACTGGATTATGGCAGAACAAACCATGATTTGGAGTACATCCTGATGATATATTTTTGATTTTATGTTTATGACCAGAGTTGGTAATCAATTTGTAAGAGTAAACCATTTGCCTTGATTTGGTAGAATAGTACATGAATGTAGGTTTTTTGTAATTTTTTTTGTCCTCATCATAAACTTTTTTTTTTTTCTTTGAATGTGTTCATATTGACTACTCTTCCGTCCTTTACAAGAAGACCTTTGCGGCTCCCTTTGTGCATGTCTGGTGTATGTGTTCAGTCCAGTCCATTGTGTGTACTGTCTCCAGCCCACTGTGCAGTGTGTGCTCAGTCTAGTTAGCTCACTCTTTATATGTATGTAAACCCACTTTGTGATCAATCTAGTGCACTGTTTGTGCATCCAGGAAATCTTTAATGGTGCTTCAGAAAAACTATGGAAACACTGTTTCATCGATTTTTTTTTTTTTTTTTAATTTTTTTTTTTTTTTTTAAATTTATTTATTTTTTATTTTATATATATATATATATATATATATATATATAATATATATATATATATATATATATATATATATATATATATAAATATAAACTAATTTCACTTGTTCGGAAATGTATAAAGAATGTGATGGTGCTGCTCTTTCACCATGAGTGGGCACCATTCAATAGGGCTTGATTCTTTAGAATGATCTATTTTCGTAAACTTGTTATATGCATAAAGGAGCTGTGCACGTGGGTGCATATACATACTGGGTCCTATATAACTTACTGTTGTGATTTGCTTAATAAATCTACAAAGTTATTCTGTGAGACCAAACTTTCAAGCATTGTTGGTGAATGCAAGTACAAAGCACAACAATTGTACAGGTTTAATAAACCATAAAGCTATGTCAGTCAATACATAGTGAATATATTTCCATTGTATTTTATATTTTGTCACTATTCTATAAGATCTATATTTGTCCTACTGTAACAATGAATTAAACACTGCAAACTAAATAACCTTTATTGATTATGAGTATTAATTATCTGGAACTTTTGTTTTATAGGACTATAAAGCCGATGAAGACCCAGCAATATTTCAGTCAATTAAAACAAAAAGGGGGCCTTTGGGACCGAATTGGAAGGTAATGCTACATTTTATTTGAAAGTTTCCACCATAATACAAACATTTCTTTACATAAATTAAACTGTGTATAAATGATGTCATGCCAGGTTTGTATGTTTTTGTATTTGTTTAATCTGGGTGCTTATATAGAAGGCATAACATTGAACAGGAGGTTTTAACCCAGTCCTCAAGGCACGTTCACAGGTTAGGTTTGGCTATGCCTACGGGATATGAACACAGGACATTTACTAAATCTACAACTGACAGCAGAACTGTGCTCAGGTACAGAAATACACAAATCCCATTTTTTTGGTATGCCTTGAGGGCAGGACTGAAAACCACTGATATAGACATTGTCTGTGTTCTTATTATGATGGACACTATCTAGACCTTATTTTCACCCATCTCTGCACAGCCTCTAACCTCGCCATCTGCCCACTACCTCTATCTGACCACCACCTTTTACCCTGCGGCCACAGAAATCTGCAATCACTTGACTCGCAACACTGTCTGTGCTACAACCCCTTCTCAGTCCCCTTACTGATCTCACTGACATTCCCACCTAACAGTACAACACGACTCTTATTTCCACCCTTGACACTTTGGCCCCCATACCCACACACAGACGCCCTTGCTCTCATCCACAACCATTGCACACTACACAAACATGATGCATCCAGAGTTGCTCCCACACTGCTGAACGGCTATGGAGGAAATGGCACACTGCAGACTTCCTCCACTACAAGTTTATGTTGCGCTCCTACTTCTCTGCCCTCAATCTTGCCAAACAGCACTATTTTACATCATTTAATATCTACACTGTCCTCCCAAACGTCATGTTTGCTACATGCAACACTCTCTCCCGCCCACCACCAGCTTTGTAATGTGTTAATATTGTTTTGCCTTGATCACAACTTCTGTATAATACAAACAAATAAATAATAATTATTATTGGATGAATAATCTGCATGAAGTGGATGGTTATCTCCATCTTCTTTACAGTTTTCATATATTCCCAAGTCGTATTGCTGTCTTATTTTCTGACCAATACAGAAGGTGTTTGTAATATAGTAATATCAGAAACCGTTGCTTCAACAGGAATTTCCAGATATACATGTTGTGATAAGTCTTGTTTGTAGGATTGAACTTCCTGTATTTTGCCAAACCCTTGAGTCATTTGGAGTTCAGAATACTATAAACTGACATCCTATGAATATCCTGTCTTTTTTTAAATAATAATTTCCTCAAAGGAAATGTCACTCCACAAATTTGTTAAAAACAAAGTTTAGCTAGTCAAATGATGCTTATTAAAAATACACTAACTAAACTATTTAAGATAAAAACCTCATCTTCCCACTGCACTGACTGAAAAAGTTGGAAAATAGTTTAGAAAAGAGGCTTGACCATGTCCACATATCCTTTTTGTAAGGGAATCAAACAAAATAAGGGCACATAATCTTGAGGTATCCACTATATTTTAACCTCAAAACAAAAACAATATATGTAAGCAAGACTGAAATAATCACATATAATAGTTGTCAAACTGCGAGACGTCCTCACGCTTTGCGAGGTGCGTACGAGTTAGCAGATGAGCGCCGCAGACGCTCATCGCTTGCGCGGCGAACCTTTAACGCATAGGACTTAACGCTGCAGAATTCGCAAAGCGAGGCAAGCTGCTAAACTGTAGCACTTAACGGCTCGCCTCTCCTCGCTTTGCTAACACGTACCACTTGGGCAAAAAATATGAGACGCGGGACTTAGAAAAAAAAATATACGAGACGCAAAAAATTACGTGATTAGCAGCCAAACGACAAAAAGCAAAAAAACAAGAAAAAATAAATACACCCCAAAAAATTACAAAGACAGCACGGGGCAACAGTGAATTTAACTCTATTTAGATGATTTTTGCCACTCGAAAATCGCCTAAGCGAGGGAAAAAAATGTCCGCAGAAAAACATAAAAACGAGGCTACACGACCACAGGCTGCGCAAACCCCTGCCAAACGCGTAGCACTTTACACATCACTACGACCTACAAAATACTCTATTACAAAAGCCGGAAAATGCTCACGAGCGGCGTAACCTATTAATAACATTACGACTATACAATGCCGCTTTACACAATAAACCAACGGCTTTACCTCGTGCACGCAGCCTATTTAGAATGCACACTTCATTACACTTTATAAGCAGGGCTCTAACATTTAAAATGTATATTCTATGCAGGCGCAAAATACAAACAGATTGTTAACTCTATTGCTCGCTGTATATATCAATTATAAATAAAGTATATTAATTGATTTAAGAAATCATTCATTATTACTTAACTACATATACATATAAATATATATCTCTCAGAGGACCAAAAGTACACGACAGGAGAGGCTCGCAATGAGCGCCGAAGGTCCTCCCAGTACAAAACGGTTTACATTATGTGTCAAACAGCATTCCCATGCCTTGAAATTGTTTTGCCCCGTCATTTTTGACGGGCAAGTCGCTAGTAAAATATAAAGTGTTAATGCTACTTATCAAACGGATAAACCGATCCGGAATAAAGCAGCTTCATTATAGTTGTTGGAACTTCTTTTATATCTTCAGTAATAGTCCAAATCTTGATAATGTGCTTCCAGTTGCACTATATAAGTGGCACTTACAAGACAAATGCTTGTAAGCTTATCAAAGGATATGATGTGTAATATTCTTTGTAATCTTCAATTTAGTTCTAGATATATCCAGATAATCTTAGAGACTTAGACTATGGAACATGATATGAGGGTATGTGAGGTTGCACTAACATGGCTTTTTGAAGAAAAAAAAAAAAAGGCTAAAAGTATAAAAAAAAAAAAAAAAAAAAGGTGTGTGTGTGTGTGTTTGCCGACCTAGATATTAAATTGTAAAAATAAAATGTATAAGACTCAATAGATTAACAGTGCTGCTAAACCCCCTGTGACAAACAAAATGCATATTTTGCTCGGCCACATGGTTCATATAACAATATCTCACAGCTTTTGAATACTATATATCAATGACCGAGACAGAGAACACATTATTCCAATGGTGTCTTTTTATGTTAAGCAAAAAAAGGCAAAGTAGCCAAGTTTCATAACTTTTACATACATATGTATTCTTCTTTCTTGTAATCTAGGATATGACTGATCTGTTGTTTTTTTTTCCCTTGTTGTTATTTTTTTAAATATAGAAAGAATTGGCAAACACAGAGGACTGTCCACGCATGTGTGCTTACAAGCTAGTAACCATTAAGTTTAGATGGTGGGGGCTTCAGAACAAAGTAGAACATTTTATTCAGAAGGTGAGTAGTTTCCAAGCACTGCCTTTTTTTTTTAATCTTGTTATCTTCATGCAAATATATATATATATTTTTTTTTATATTTTGATTTGTAAAAAACAAAGAAAAATATCACCTCGCAGAAATAAAATATAATGAACACTATTGATGATAGAGGTGCAATAACTTATTTTGCAAAATGAATGCATTCATAATCAATATAGTAACATGACAGTGCACAAGATATTAAGAAATCTCAATTATCTGCAGCAAACAGACTTGCGGTTTTATTCAACATGCTATGGTGCTGGTGCTATCATCTGATAAAATATCAATTAATATATAAAATACAGTATACTTGAAGGAAACTCAAGTTCTGTTCTAATATCATGATGATTTACACCATATCACACAGACACTTGACAACTTTAGAGTATTGTGAATTTGTTTTTTTTGCTGTAAATAAATGTTAGCAGATTGCATTACATATATTGTGTGTGTATACATCGTGCTCTCTATGTATACTAACTGCACAGTACAGCCCTTCATTTATGTCTGCATTAGGTCTTTGTCCTCCTCCCTCTCTCCTCCCCTTCTCTTATCCCCCATTTTCCCCCTTGATCCCATAGCCCACACTTTGCCGTCCTGGAGTGGTTTATATTTATGCATCTTTTTTTTTTTTTTTTTCTCTCCTAATACACACGTTTTTACATATTCTCTCCCATGTCTTCTTCTCCCGTATCCACCATCTTTTCCATGTAGCTTCTCCTACACCAGCAAGTTTTGTCTCACCTCCTTCCTCACTTTTGGTCCCCCTTCCCCCAACACCCCCCTTTGGTCTCTTAATTTTTAAATACTGTAGCCGAACCTTCTTATACAAAAGATTGGCATTTAATAGATTGGCCCTTTTAATGCTTTTTCATTACTTATATTGATACCCATTCCTTAGAAATATGCAAAAGTTCTCTTAATTTAATCTTTATTCAAATACACAAAGACCATGTATAATACTTTTTTGTCAATACATTATAATTTGCGTTCTATCCGTTAAATTTACTAATGTAATTTTTCTGCATTATATTTAAGCAAGAAAAGCGAATATTCACAAACTTCCATCGCCAGTTGTTCTGTTGGATTGACAAATGGATTGACCTAACTATGGAAGACATTAGACGGATGGAGGATGAAACACAGAAAGAATTAGAAGCAGTAAGTGCTGTACCCTCATGTAACTTACTTGTGTATAAATAGGACCTGTGCTATGGGCTTTTACATTTTGGGGGGTTGGGGTAAAACTGACCATGAATTGAGGTCTTCATAAGTAATTACATTTAACAATGCAAAAAGTTTGATTTGCTTTTTCAGATAATCACTAGCTTAAGGTCCTATTGTATGTAGTATTACTTGTGTATGTGTGTGTATATATGTAGATGTATTACTTGTGTGTATGTGTATTTATGTAGATGTATTACTTGTGTGTGTGTGTGTGTGTATATATATATATATATATATATATATATATATATATATATATATATATATATATATATATATACATACATACATACATACATACATACATACATACATACATACATACATACATGTGTGTATACATTAAGTCTTGGGTGAACTAGTCAACTAACTAGGGTCAATATTTTAATATTTTCCTTGAGAGACGCAATATAACATTTATATCTATACTTCTGCTGTGCAGTTTAATGCTAATCTTTTTGTAGCCTAAAATATCATGTTAGTCTTTATTTATCCATCTCACTTCTTTTCCCAGTTCTTTCTATACACTAGCTGTCAGGCATTAAGTAAGTCGCACATTATAAATTAACATATATTATCGTTGCTGCTATTGCCTATTTTTAGAATCTAGAAATCTATTAAAATATAAAGTGTCCTAAGAAATCAGATTATGGTGTCATTGCTGCCCCAGAAATATATTTAAAATGACTATATATGTGAGACCTTTTGTTTTATTAATATAGAATCAGCTTAAAGGGACTCTTATTTCATGAAACTTTCTCTGCAAATCAAGTGGAAAAGCTGTAAAAGATATTTTTATTTGAAGCACTTTTCATGGTCAATTTGTTTTTAAATGCTGCTGTCACCTTTTTAATGACTTAAATTGTTTGCTTACCAAGGCTATGAACTGTCTCAACGATATATATATATATATATATATATATATATATATATATATATATATATATATATATATATATATGAGTGTATGGCAGCAAGCTGTCTGGTTCTGAAAGGACCATAAATTACATCTAAATGTTTACACATTTTCCTCATTGTAATAGTACATTTCAATGTTTTTTCTTTGTGGAGAAAAATAACAAAGCTGCCGTTTTTGTTGAACAAACCAGCATACATTGCCATAAGCATGAAACTGCAGCCTAGTGAAAGAAGATCCACGGTAGAGGAGGAGGAAAGCTATAAGATGAACTGGTTTATATAAAAGTGTATGAAAGAATGAACCATGCATACCTGTACATTTACCACACAAAAAAAATAACTTGTTTTTTTTTTACTTGGTTTCGATGATGTTGAGCGGCATTGATAAAGTCCCTTATTTTTTATTTTATTTATTTTTTGGGGGTGGACAAAACTATTTTTTTTTTAAAGAAAAAATGGCAAAAGCTTAGCAGAGTGCATAGATATCCGAACACGGTCAAATCACATAACCGTGAGACTGCAGAAGGGAAAGTCATTGACACCATGTAGTAATTGGCTTGTAATTGACCTAAACACATTGCTGATGTTAGGATGAGATTTCTGCTGGAACTGGTGTTTAAAGTTTGATCTATAAAACTTTAATGATCCATGGGACGAAACAAGTGCTGCGTGTGTTTTACTTGCTAAGCGTGTGGATGTTTAACAGATGCCAAAATAAACAGCAGCCCAAGCGTGTGTGATAAGGACGTACAAGAGCCAAACCCCATCATATCTAGCAAAACTGTAATATGGCTACTACTGAGTGTATACAAATTGTAAAAATAACTTAAATTAAGTAGTTTTGTTTTTGTACTGTGTTGGTTCCCGAAAATTTAAAAATTGCATTTTTTTTTTGTTTTTGTTTTTTATGCTAAACAACTTTTGTTAGTTTACTTCCTCCCAAAAAGAAAACAGAAAGACATTTAGCTTTTTTTTTGTTTGTTATTGAATGAGTTCAAGAAGCTATTGTTTGCTTCCCTGATTAAACCTGACATTACGGAGCATGACTAGCTTAAGGCAGAGCACTTTGTTGTTTTATTTTTTAAGACTATGGTGCCAGTTCTCAATAAACTGTTTTTAGTGTGTGTGTGATGTCTAATATAACAGTATGAATAATCCCTGTCTGTCAATGAAACCCACATACAGCTGTGCAGACATTTCCTGCAAGTTTTAAACAGTTTTTTTTCTTAATTCAGCACTAAGATGGAACTCACTCCCCCATTTACAGCCTCATTCAGTTGCTGCGATTTTTAAATCTGGGCTCGCAAATAGACGCCGCAAACTACTTTGCTATTCAATTGGCTTCCGTTTGCCGGCTCCGATTGAGTTGCGGGCTCTGAGCTGCGATTTGTAGCAATTTTTGTAAAATTGCAAGTTACTTCCCTCACATCCTTTGTCCTTTTACGGACACAAGCGTTGCGATCCCTAAAATCTCAAATTGCTATGCAATTGCTCCCATTTTCCCGCGCTAACCACTGCGGCAAGCCCGCAAATGGCTAAACTCCCACCACAGGTTACTGGGACCAAGGAGGTTTCGCAAAGGGCTTACTTACAAAATGCATATTTTTTCTTACTTACAGCACTTTAAAAGCAAAAATGCAATACTGTACTTTTATTAATAGTGAAAGTGATGTTAGGTCTTAGAATTAATAGCACAACATTCTCAAACTCTCAAATCGTCATAAATAAATACTTTATTTCATGTTCAATTTTCATCCAAAGTCTTTGAAATCCAACTTCCAAATGTCATTGAAGTCCTACGGGCTTGAAGAACGAGTTACGGGCTTGGAGATCGTTCCAGCCCGTAGGACTTTGGACGGAAATTAAACATGAAATAAAGTATTATATCATGGTGATATGCAAGGTTGAGAATGTTGTGCTTTTAATCCTAGAGTCAACCATTGTGTCCCCCATCATTTACAGTGCTGTATTGATTAAAATTAGCATTTTTAAAGTGCCCCAATTTGTCAAGCTTAAACCAAGAGTTACAGGCTTGTGTCCGGGGTCATGTTCAAGCCCGCAAATACTACTGTCGAGTGCATGGTTTCCGATTCTCGGGACTGGCGTCAAACTTGCGGGCACGGCCAATTGAATAGCACCTTAAATCGGGCCTAATACAGGCCTGCAAACGTAAGTCCTACTTTTTTGGACTTACGATCCTCAATTGAATGAGGATCTTAGTCAGGGATGCCTCTTCCTTGGGCATTTTCAGGGAGACAAAGGACACTGTGAGTCCCTTTTGGGAGGAAAGCACTATATAACTTCATGATGATTATTGGTATGATTACTAATTATTCTACAAAAAATATATATAATTTGAACATCGTTTTTTTACTGCATAATACAGACTTGAGTATACCTGGCTTCTTAGTAAAGCAAGCACTGGCATCTTGAAAATATTTAATAGGCCCAAGAACTTAGTGTTTTTGTTTTGTAGCATGTATCACGCAGCAATAATACTCCTGCCAATGGTTCTACATATGAAGAGTTGGAATACAGTGTGGGGTGGGTGAGCTGTAGTCTTATCGTGTACTTTGTAGTTTAGGGTAATCATTTTGGAAGTAGTGCTATATATGATTTGCATGTGTAATGTGGCCTTACAACACCCTTTAATACTATGATGCAGACAAGGTACACAAATTAGTAACAACTGGTCAGTGATGATGTAAGGCTGGGGGAATAAATAGCATTACTTTTATATTCTGGTGAAATAAGTTCAAAAGGCTCTCCATTTATGTGCTCTTCAAGTATTATTTGTGTTTAGAAATGATATTTAAATCCAAAATCTAGTATATTGCTCACTTAAGATTCCAACATCATAAATTACTGTATATTTATTTAATAATTTTCTTATTTTTTTCTTTTATAGTTCAACACTAAACTCTGATAATCTTGTTACTTTTTTTTATATATTTCCCTGTTTGCATTATTTTATTTATTTGATCTATTTGTTTCTTGCGGTATCAGTCTTCATCAGTCTTTGGTGACTGTACCTCTCTATGAAATTATCCTTCTATACTTTTCATTATTTTTTTCTTTAATAGCTCATAATTTTATTTTACATTTAGATACGTAAGAAGGGTGCTGTTCGAGGCACATCGGCAGCCGACGTCTAAGCGAGTCCTCTGTAGGTTCAGGGGCAGTATTGAGGTGTGTAAGTAATTAGCAGGCAATTAATCAGGTGGTGGATTTTTTTCTTAATAAACACTATTACAAATTAAAGTTATTATATATTTTTCTGTGTTTACGTTGGTGTAGCTGTAAAGGACGGTTTTCAATTTATCATTTTTGTATAATTGTGACAGATTACAATCGACATGATGTCTGTGTCATGTACATGCAATAAATTGGGCAAAATATCCCTGATTAATGGCTGCTTCAGGAAGAAAATATATGCACTAGAGGAATATAGCAGTTAAATCATAATGGCAGAATCAGTGATCATTTATAGGCAGCATTTCCTATAAGAGCGAATAAGGGCAAGGTCAAAATAATAAAAATGTGATGTGTAGATTATCATTTATTTAAGAAACTTGTGGGTGAAATTAAGGCATATACCTTATATGATAATGAGTCAGTTAAAGGAACATTTAATACTTTGATCTACTATAAGGATTCATTTTGAAAAAGTGTCTTTAATTTATTTACTTCTTGTAACCAACTGAGTGCACTTGAAACAACTGTGTATATGTATAAGACATTGCAAGTGCAAGTTTTTCCATCCCTCTTGAGTATGTCCCAAATGCATTTCTCATTTTACATTGAGAGATATAGACAGTAAGTTTTACTTTAGGTTTTTGGATCAATTGGCTTCTTGGGATGCACATTTCTCGGTGGGAAGTGCATCACAATTAAGATGAACTTTTTTTTTAATATATGAATGTCTATTATCCTTGTCCTATTTTGCTTTACAATATTGAAGGGAAAATAAAAATAAAATTCACAGTTATAATCAGTGGTTGGGTTTTCTGTTTTTGATTCTACTGAAGCTGGTTTTGGTGTTTTTGTAGTTAAGTAAAGTAGGAATTAAATATCCACGAAATGTCTAGAAATCACCTTGGACAATATGAACGCATGGACAAAGAATGGAGGGCCTGGTATTTGGATGATAATTTACTGCAAACATGAATACTACATTCTTCTTGCTTTCTGTTACTAAGAGCTTTGAGTTTCCTTTGAAAGCATCATTTGCATTGTAGAAGTAGTTGTCCTTTGCTCTAAATGGGTCCACCTAAAGATTATACAGATCTTTATAGCTTGAGGTGTCTGTTTCCAACAAGGATTTCTTTGGCATAACTAAAGCTAATGTCCGAGTGATCTGGAGTCTCCTTCTGATTTCTAGTAATATGAATACCTCTTTTAGGCTCATCTTCTGTGGAGGATCACAATCTGCATTGCAGTTGTTTGTAATGTTTTTTCTTTTCTGTGTTTTTATTTTAGCTACGCAACCAAGGTCAAGTGAGAGGGACAAGTGCTGCCAATGACGAATGAAGATGGAACTGACCAAATCGCATGCAGAATTGAATTTCTCATTTATACTTGTGTTTATATAACTGTATGTGTATAGCTATATAAACACTTACTAAGCATTAATTGCTTAAGTGTACTGTATCTGACATGAGCAAAAAAATGTAAAGGAGAACACTTACTGTACATACCAAAAGTTTACAAATATTGAATGTCACTCAAGAACTGAAATACAGAACCCCAAGCATACCTTCATAGCCTTTATCACAGATATCTTGCTTTATACCACTGGTTCTACTTTTAGTTACTTTTCTTTTAATGCCGTAAATGAAGTACAGTTTAAATATAGTCATGATTTTATTTTTTAACTGTAGGCAATATAGTTGCATTGACTATCATTAAGAGATTTTCATATTTAAGTACTGTAAACTACATTAAAATTGGTCATTTCAATTACTTTTTATATGGCAAAGAAAATTATAGCTTTATCCATCCTCACAACTGACATAAAATGCCTTTTTTATTGCTGTCTGCATGTAAAAAATGGGGTGTTCTATATCAGCAGTTTCCCAGTATTTGGGTAAAGAGGTATTGGCTAAGAAAAAGTTTTAAAGAAATATATATATTTTTTTTTGTGGAGTGTCCTTATAGAATTTTTGATTTTTGCCCCAAACAGAATGAAATACTTGCTCATATCAGAAGTTGCAGTTTGGGATCTATGCAAACTGTCAATTCTACACTATTTATGCTTTTCAGTCTAATTACCGCTGCTCTTTTATGTTGAAAAGACAGTAACCGTAAAATGCACATCTAATTTAAAAAAATATATTTAAAAAAAGTGTTACACTTAGGATTTAACTGATATGTGCAGTGTGTGAAAGAATGTTGATATGTGATACAGTACAATTGTAGATAATTATCATATGAAATTAAAGGAACTATTTTGAGAACGATAGAGATTTTTTACAAGTCGTCCAGATAGAAATGCAACTTTCAGTAATGATATCAATTCATGTTCGAGTTTATGAAATAAACTTGCCTTTCCCGTATTCCCTACATGCTCCAGTTAGAGTCTTTCTTGGTTCACTAAGTGCATGACCTCAAAATTGACTGTAAATATATATATGTATAGCTATTACAATTCAGCCAGTGTTTTGGTAAGGACATATTTGGTCATAGAGGGCTTTAAATGTATCACTCTTAACACTGACTAGCTTATACCACCATTTGGGAATATATTATTATATTATTATATGTAATAATATATACCATGATCCAAATTATTTCTAATATGGGGACGATTACAGAGTATGTCAACATTGCAATGTTCCTGTCTAGATGAATTTCAGGGGGACTTCTATTGAATGTAATGTGTAGGATGGCAGCCTCTTGTGTGAACAATATGTAAAAATGTCAATTAAGTTTAAGTAACCAATAAATTTGATCATCAAATATGTCTGTTCATTTCTTGCTTTTTCTCCAGTTAATACATGTATGCTGACATAAAGTCAGTGGTCTCAGACAAGGTACATTGAAAGAGCGTAGATCATTACTTGCTGCACCATTAGCGAAACTTTTTAATGAATAGTCATTGCCAGGAGTAGTTTTAGATGAGTGGAAAATTGCTAATGAAGTACTGCTACACAATATTTTGTTAGTGTCCCACACAATAAATGAATTTGTGAACTTCATAGTCTTGGACTATATTCATACATCGTTCATTGGATAAGGACAGCAGCTGAAGGACAGGCTCATAGTGGAATACAGTCAGCTGAAGGGATGGTTACCAGCAGAGTGCCACAGGGCTCAGTGTTTTGTTATATATCTGTATTACTGATATTACTAGTGGGCTTCAAGTTTTCCAGGTGACACATATATGTAACCGGGTAAACATTACAGGAGGTGTAAGTAAAATGTGTAATGATTTAATACAACTAGAGCAATGGTCATGGATGTGAGATCTAAAATTCAGCACTCATAAGATGAACACAAAAGTATGTATTTCAGCCACAACAATATAGAATATTTACTAAATGATAAAATATGGAGCCAACTGATGAAAAAAGTGACAACACACCTTAGGCACAGCAAGTAGGATGTATTGATGGAAGAATTGGCAAAAGTAAAAAAGGATGTACTAATGCCACTTTATAGATCCTGAGTTAGACTTTACCTCGAATACTATCGGTCCTGATAAATTCCCCCAATGTTGAAAACCGTAGCTCGTAATATAGCCTGTAAGACTTACAGCTATTAAAGCAAGCCACTGCCGATCTGCGGGGTTGGGGCGAAAAAAAGCCTGCGGAACTTCGTGGCCACAAATCCTTTGTTTTCTCAAGCCCATAACGCCTACACTTCCAATCATGCTATTAAATTGCAATGATTTTATTTACCTTCAACCCCGTAACACGCACATGTAGCCCAAAGGCCAACAAGTGATAGATAGGACTCGCAAGGAGGGTAAAGTCCAATCCAAGCTTGTAACTCGCAGAGCCTCACGTTTCACTTACTGGCTTCTAATTTAAGAGGGCTGTATGTCTATAAATATGTAAATTTCTGGAAACAGATTAGAAATGGTTCAAAGAAGGATAATAAAAAAGGACTATAGTCTAAAAGACAAAATGTATAAGGAGACTTCATGACCTGAATATGTATTGCTTCGGGGACAGAAGAGAGGGTCATACGATAGAAACCTTCAGATTTATAAAAGGATTTACGAACGTTCAAGAGGGAAGTATTGTGAAGAAAAAGAAGAATGCATGATTTGAAATTGGAAGGTGGAATATATAGGGGTAGCGTGAGAAGGTACTACTTTACGGAGAGTAGTAGATAGGTGGAACAGACCCCCAGGAAAAATGGTCAAAAACAACTAGGAAAACTTAAGTATGTCTGAGATGAGCATAAAGCTGTCCTGAGGATTAATTGAGCAACACGTTTAGGTAGATAGAATGGTCAGGCCAGATGGGGCTTTTTGGATCTTATCTGCCAATCAAATATCTTTCTATACAAACTGTGTTGTCAAAAGTACATATTTCCATAGTTGCTCATTGGTCTGCTTCTTTATAAATGTGTCCACAGTCGGTCATACCACAGCAGGTAGAATATCTGATTTAAACACAAACTCCCTTATCTCTGAAACGTGGCACTTTTATTATGCATTTTTGACAAACTGCTAACAAATTCCACATTAACCACAAGGAATACAGTAGGGTTTATAATCTGTCAGGGTTTCTGTGGGCCAGTATATACATACCGAGCCTTGACTTCATTTTGATAATCACATTAAGACATTGATTAATTTAGGTTACAACAGTCTAGTTTGGCTTTCTTAGGGCCATGTTGCAATCTATTGCTTTTAACAACTAGGAATCTGTTTTCTATGATCATGCAGTTCTTTCAGTCCATTTTAAAAAGGGAAGTGTTTTTATGAATGGATTATTTTGGGGAACACTTTATAATGGTATTTGGTGATTTTATGCATAAGAACTTTACAAGACTTCTTAGTGCTTTCCTTGTGGAAGTGCCTTGTCAAACTGGGAAAGTTAGGTGAGGATTTTATGGAGGATTTTTTTTTTTTTTTTTTACTCTTTATCACCATCTAGTGTTTGGAAGTTATTATGTACAAGTAACCAATTCAGACAGTGTTCTGTGTAGAACATAAATTGAGGGTAATGTATGTTATTACTATGTTGGAAATTTTAGCAATGTTTTTTTTTTTATTGGCAATCTGTATCCGTGACTAAATTGCATCATTGTTCTTGGACATTTTTTTAAATAATATAATACCTTTGATTTAAAAATTCAAATCCGTGTCTAAAAATTGTTTGATTTAATATTGGTCCTAAATCTTTTTTTTCCCCCTCAAATAATGATCCTTTGTGATAAAGAATCCAGAGTAGAAATAATGAGCTTGATTACCTGGCTCCCATAAGAAATGTCATCTCCCAGATAGAGAGCTCTGTCGCTATTCCATTCCTCCCCCCGCAGAACCTCACAAGTGATATGTGCTTTTACATGGCTCCCACAAGAAATCTAACCTAATTCCATTTGTTCCAGTAAATCTGTCCGAACTCCTAGTGGAACCTAAACACCATGTATAAACTCAACTTCCAGCAGGACCAGCTACCAAGGGCTATTACGGGTAATAACCACCCTCAACATTTACAGATGGAACCATGGCAAGGAGGGGGTATGTCAGGGAAGTGGTTAAATTATAAAATACATTATGTGAGGGGTCTAATGCATCTGTCTATGCCCTGCTACCCCCTATGAGCCTGGCTATAGCCCGGGGCCACCTCAACACTTGGGGGATCTGTTGGGCCTCCCCTTCCCCCCCATCCTCTTATTTGGGGGTGGAGTCCCATTAATCCTCCTTAACCTCCATGATTATAGGTAGAGGCCCCATGGGGATTCATAGGAAACCCAATAGAGCATATTATACAGTGGATATAATAAGTCTACATACCTCTGTTAAAATGTCAGGTTTCTGTGCTGTAAAAAAAATTAGACAAAGATAAATCATTTCAGAACCTTTTCCACCTTTAATGTGACCTATAAACTGTACAACTCAATTGAAAAACAAACTGAAATCTTTTAGGTAGAGGGAAGAAAAAATATAAAAATAAAATAATATGGTTGCATATGTATGCACACCCTTAACCTGATACTTTGTTGAAGCACCATGTGATTTTATTACAGCACTCAGTCTTTTTGGGTATGAGTCTATCAGCATGGCATATTTTGACTTGGCAAGATTTGCCCACTCTTCTTTGCAAAAACACTCCAAATCTGTCAGATTGCGAGGGCATCTCCTGTGCACAGCCCTCTTCAGATCACCCCACGGATTCAGGTCTGGGCTCTGGCTGGGCCATTCTAAAACTTTAATCTTCTTCTTGTGAAGCCATTCCTTTGTTGATTTGGATGTATGCTTTGGGTCATTGTCATGCTGAAAGATGAAGTTCCTCTTCATGTTCAGCTTTCTAGCAGAAGCCTGAAGGTTTTGTGCCAATATCGACTGGTATTTGGAACTGTTCATAACTCCCTCTATCTTAACTAAGGCCCCAGTTCCAGCTGAAGAAAAACAGCCCAAAGCATGATGCTGCCACCACCATGCTTCACTGTGGGTATGGTGCTCTTTTGGTGATGTGCAGTGTTGTTTTTGCACCAAACATATCTTTTGGAATTATGGCCAAAAAGTTCAACCTTGGTTTCATCAGACCATAACACCTTTTCCCACATGCTTTTGGGAGACTTCAGATGTGTTTTTGTAAAATGTAGCCTGGCTTGGATGTTTTTCTTCATAAGAAAAGGCTTTCGTCTGTCCACTCTACCCCATAGCCCAGACATATGAAGAATACGGGAGATTGTTGTCACATGTACCACACAGCCAGTACGTCCTCAAAACCGTATATAGATATCCCTATTTATACCAGCTTTTCCTGTTCAACACGCAAAGCTCATAGAATAAAATTAAAAAAGGAGACAGAACACCATAAATTGTGCATTCACTGTAAATCTTAGATTTGTTTACAGCAAATACTACATTTATGTCTACAGTTGCATATCAAAAAAGTAGTTCATAAACTTGCTTACTGCTAAAAATCTCAAGAAGCAGGACACAAGCTTAATAATATATTTTTAGACATGCTTCTGTACACACAAATGTATTTTTCTGCTGTACTTAAAGAAGATAGGTTATAATTGTTATTTTCTGCAGATTACATTATCTGGCAAATCTAGCTAGGAATGGGAACAGTAATGCCCCATAAATACTTAGCTAGATGTTTAAATTCAGCATAGATCCTTAAGACATTTCTATGAAATTTTATTAATGATCAATAGAGTATACTTGTATATAATAAAAAAAAAGTGTAGCTACTTTCAAAAGAGCATTTTCTTCCAAAATAAATAAATCAGTCTGTTCAACACTTGCTTTGGTGAGTAACCACCTTCTACAATCATTTTCTCCAGTTAAACTGGGATTGCTACTACAATATCTCCATTTATATCTCTCAAACCAGCAATTACTTGCTTTAATTTAAATTTGTGTAGTTTCAAGATCTACAATAATTGCCCCCTTTCTTAAATCATTGAGAGAGCTGTCTGAAAGGAAAGGATGAGTACATGCGAGATAGAAGTCTCTAATAATGCATCCCGTGCTCTCGTTATACGTTTTAGTTTTATGCCCCAATAGTAGATTGAGCTATATTTGTTACTCTGTCTTTTTACAGGTACTTAAAATAGAGGACAATTTCATAGTCACACAACTATGTTTTGATTGTTTACCTTCTTCAATTATGTTAATAGTTTCTTTAGTTTTCCAGAACCTGTCTCGTTTGTGGCATGTTTTGGAGCCATGTATACATACAGTACATGATTTTATTAATAGTAAATGCATTGATTTTATCAAGTGCTATTTTGTCTCTGGGACACTCTTTTATGTGCTATTTTGTCTCTTCCCCATGACAGCAGCACAGGAGCACTCTGATGGTGCCAGTGAATGCTCTGATGTCTCGTAACAGCGGAAAATGCTCATATAACAGATAAACCAGTATTACTTTGTTGCTTATATAAAGGAAAAGTCACATACCAGTTGCCCGTGAGGGCTACAAGTACCTGAGATGCACAATGGCCCTTTAATCCGTACATCCCGACCATTACATTAACCCTTTTACTTTGAGTCTAACAAAAGTCAGAAATGGACAATGAATAAGGCGAATGACACAAAAGTAATATGCTGACATTTTAAGTTATCTAAAAGATGTCTTGTATCAACAGCATGCAAAGTCAGCTTGCAAAAATTCTGCAGTTAGTATGACGAGGTTACCGTGAACTATATTCTAGTGAAAACATATCCGCGCTTATCATAATTCCTATGCAGTGTTTTACCCAACTAGAAAACCTTTCCAGCTGCAAGATATTTGTGTCTGTGTGGTCAAAGATTTGATAACACTGTGATCCCGGGAAATAAATGTGAATAGTGCAGCAAACACACCTTGTACACTTCTACCTGTTGTCATGTTGTGATAAAAGCATTATTTCTGAAGCCAAGGACTCATAGCATAGTATTTGTTTTTTGCAGGAACACATTTTTTTTGTTTTTAAAGCATTTTTAAATCCTATGTAGTAATAATATAATAATTTGGTCTCTGCTGTTGAATTGTTTTCTCCTTTTGGCACAGAACCATGGGAATCTAATGTATAGGCACAAGACTATGTTTTATTGATATGTTATTGAATGTAAAACTAGCTAAGGCTGAGAAGGCTCACTGGAAGCATTAGATTACACTTCCTTAGAAGTGTATTTCAATTCAAGTAAGGGTAAGGCAATTCAAACACATTGCCCCTTATTTATCTTCGTTGCTCTTGGATTAATTTTAATAATATAAAAAAAAAAAACCTTGTATAACATATAACACATTCTAATTTAAATATTGAAAATGTAGGACTACAGAGGTCCTTTAAGAAAGCCTCTGTACAAATATGTTGAAACTTTAAATTGCTGTTCATTAAGTTTCCATACTTCTACCTAACATATATCCTTAGGGTACCTGAAGATAATGGGTACTAATTTACAGAATTAGGCCCTCATTCAATTGCGATTTGGCCAATTGAATAGTGCTCTAAATAAGCACATAACATATATTTTTTAAATAAGTTTTTACTTAGTAAACATCTATCCAAAAGGAAGGTTTTCACTAACTAAAAACCTCTTTAAAAAAATATGTTATGTGCTTATTTAGACCCCTATTCAATTGGCCAAATTGCAATTGAATGAGGCCCATAGTATGTAAGAGGAAGTATCAAACACCATCAGGAATTAAAGCATGCCTGGAATAAGCATAAAGCAACCCTGAAGTTTAATTAAAGTAAGCCTTCTAGGTAGATATAATAGACAGACTAGATGGACCTTTTGGTTCTTATCTGCCACCAAATCTATGTTTCTATGGCACAAGGTTAGCCAGGTGGCATGTGGGCACCGAGAGAGAATAGATAGGACACCAACAGAACTATAAAGAGTACTGCCACACTCCTACATGGTACTTGCCTGGGGAAACAGCTTGTGGAAGCTAAGCGGGCATAAGTTATGCGACTGGCACTATGACAAAGATGCAGATGGCACAAGAGTGGGAAAGATCAGCAGTCATCAAGAGCAGATGAGAATATAGCTAAGCCCTCCAACAGGAACCTAATAAATACATATTAGGCTACTGTCTCTGCTGTAGTTTTTGTCTGTCTAGCTTATACCTTAATGTATTAGACACTAAAATCTATTTGTTCCCAATGGGGTCTATAAGTAGTTCCTGGCATCTAGGACATTTAGAGAAATAGCATTTTTTAAATGTATATACCTATGTCACTTTTTATGCTTTGTATCAACTTTATTTTTCATTTTATAGATTAAAGTGTATTTGTGGATTGTGGGGTTACCACCTGACTTACACCCGGGAATTTAGTTTTCATTCAGGAGGTGGAATTATATGTGCCTGACACGTTCCACAATCTTTGTCTCTGCAATTACAGAACTCCTATGCCATTGAGACCTCCATGACGACCTGCAGACTGCCAAAAGGAGGATGTAATTAGTGGTGGGAGATTCCATTGTGCGAGGATTAGAAAGATTTAGGAGAGAGAGCATAGAAGGAAGGAGACTTCCACACGCCATCATGTACCAGTAAGGACTTTGTGAATTATTCTCTTTGCACTGCGCCTCTAGGCTAAGTGATTCGCTGTACTGGTGGTATCATGTCCAGCTCAGGGTATCTTCACTGTACTATAGAGATGGTTGTTTCTCTGTACTGTAATAGTGCATTATATGTGTGTGTCACAGCTTGCTATCACATATATAGTTGTGAGCGTACGGGCCGTTGCTAACGCTTGCGGGCTCGCGTAGCGAGGGCTGCGGGCAAGGGCCTCAGTTGCTGGGATGGAGCGCCGAAGGCGCTCCATCCCAGCAACTGAGGCCCTTGCCCGCAGCGTACGGCCCGTTGCTCACGATTGTGGGCTCGCATAGCGAGCCCGCGGCCCTCGCGTAGCGAGGGCTGCGTGCAAGGGCTTCAGTTGTTGGGATGGAGCAGCCACCTCCTCCCCACAATGCCCCGCGCATGGCCGCCCAGTTCCGGTTCCGCTTTAGATCCCCCAGTCTTGGCTCTAGATCCCTCTCCTCACCCCCTGCACAGTGAGTTGTTGCCCTCCCGGTCAGTGCTCCTCCTCCTCTCCTCAGCCCCCCGCGATGCTCCTTCTTCTCTCCCCCCCTGTGCTGCTCTTCCTCTCCTCAGCCCCCCGTGATGCTCCTTCTTCTCTCCCCCCTGTGCAGCTCTCTCCTGTGTCTCTGATCTGCCTCCCGGCAGAGGTGGCCTCTCACAGCCCTGAGTACTGAGCCCAAGATCTGAGCCGGGACAGAGGCACAGCCAGGAAACAGCGATCCCGGGGGCGGACAGGGGAACTGCACCCACAGGGTCACCTGCAGTCAGTGCTTGCTTTGCAGTGAGAGTGTGTTCTCTGCAGTCTGTGTGTGTGCTCTGCAGTCAGTGTGTGTGCTTTGCAGTGTGTGTTTCTCTGTCTGCTCTGCATTCAGTGTGTTTATGTGCTCTGCAGTGTGTGTGTGTGTTCTGCATTAATTCTGTGTTTATGTGTGTATTCTGCACTGTTTGTGTGTGTGCTCTGCAGTCATTGTGTTTGTGTGTGTGTTATGCAGTCTATGTGTGCTCTGCATTCACTGTGTGTTTGTGTGTGTGTGTACCCCCTCCTACATCTCCACTGTGGGTGAGTGGGGCCGTGGGGGCTGCTGGAAGGCATCTGACACCATGTGTACTTCTGTTAGTTTATTAATTGTGCATCACATTCCACATCTTACTAGAACACTGTATTACTAGATATATACCTCAGTATCTTTATATATATATATATATATATACACACACATATATATATATACACACACATATATATATATATATATATATATACACATATATATATACACACACATATATATATATATATATATATATATATATGTGTGTGTGTATATATATATATATATATATATATATATATATATGTGTGTGTGTATATATATATATATATATATATATATATATATATATATATATGTGTGTGTGTGTATATATATGTGTTTATATATATATAACGGTTTGGTCTCGAGCACGCACACTATTACACTGCACACATTCAGGACGCTTACACAGCAGCTCCACACCACTAATGCTCCAGTAACATCAAAATAGATGGCAGGTCTTCAACACAATGCTTTAAAATAGGTGAAGTATATTAATTTATTAATCTATTAGTTATTTTATTATTATACGCCAAATAGCATTCGCTCACTAACAATTTCATTGCCGTCATTTTTTGACGGGCAATTCGCTAGTAGTCATTATATTAATGAGAAAATTGTCTGATATTTGTATGTATTGTTTTATAAATAGTTTTCTGCAAATTCAAGGTATTCTGTGTGACTTGGATTATGTGGACCAAGAAGCCATAGTCTGAACCGAACATGGAACAGAATGGGTCAAGGTTGGGAAAGGCTTGCAACAAGGTTGTATACTGTCACCTTATTTATACGCAGACTACATCATGTATAAGGCCTGGCTAGAAGAATCCAAAGCCAGATTTAATATGGATGGGAGAAATATCCACAACCATAGATCTGCAAATGATACTACTCTGATGGCTGAAAGTGAGGATGAACTTTAGTTCTTGATTAGTGCAAACTGAAATTTTGGGTTAGGAGAAACCCGATGGCTATCAGAGTAAACTACTCTGAACACGAGACACACGTAGATATGCATGTGCTGGGATGGATGGATTTTAACAAATAATATAATAGAGTTTTGTTCTTGTCTCAAACGTATCACATATATAGTTGTGAGCGTACGAGTTGTTGCTAACGCTGCGGGCTCGCGCAGCGAGCCGAGGCCCTCGCAAAGCGAGGGCACTGCCCGCTGAAGGCGCTCCATGCCAGCACCTGAGGACCTCGCAAAGCGAGGGCCGCAGTTGCTGGCATGGAGCGCCGAAGGCGCTCCTTGCCAGCAACTGCGACCCTCGCAAACTTCACGTCGCAACCCAAACACTACGACACACACATTACGACACTCGCAAACAACATACGACACACGTTCACACACATTACGGACTCGCAACACTCGGACGCCACTCGCGAACATTACAAAATGTAAAACACAATACATACACACACCACATACATAAAAAAATTACCTACACCAAGAGGGAGCACCCAGCACCTCAAAAATACAACTTACATCTCGATTTTACTTCAAATAAAACAGTTTAGAGACTAAAAAAAAAACGAAGCGAGAGAAAAAATGGCCGCCGAACAAAACGAAAACGAGGCTACAGCACTCTAAACTCGCAAAACACCACAAGAAACTCGCAAAACACCACAAAACACCTACGGATATTCCGATACAAACGTATAACACACATTACTCGCCATTTGACGCCAATGCGGAAGTACACGACAACGGTTTGGGCTCGCGCACGCACAGTGTTACACTGCACACATTCAGCACGCTTACACAGCAGATCCACACCACTAATGCTGCAGCAACATCAAAACACATTCACAGCTCTTCCACACAATGCTTTAAAATAGGTAAAGTATATTCATTTATTTATGTATTATATATTTCATTATTACACACTGAACAGCATTAGCTACCTTACAATTTCATTGCCGTCATTTTTTGACGGGCAATTCGCTAGTCTGGTATAACGTGTAAGACTAAAAAACAGGCCTACTGAATGGAAGGCACCAGTCAGTGCAGCAAGCAGATTGTATCTTATGTCATATACACACTCACATTTGAACATGGCACTAAAAAACAAATGCTACAAGATATATTTACATTGGTCCAAAGAGGTCAGCTGAGGTGTAAATAATAGCTGTAGTTTAGAAAAATGCATTTTTACACAGATCCTCCGTTATAACCGATTCTGTTTTTATCTAGGGGCTTACATGTTGGATCTCTGGAGACAGCTTGTTGGACTGGAGCCTCAAGGGTTCCTTAAAGGGCCACTTAATTCTGTACAATTTGGACCACATCACAGTAAAGATCCCCTAACAGCATGTTGAAATACATGGATTTTTCACTAAGAAATCAAATACATTAAAATTGTGTTTACATGAGTCTCTGACATGCCCCCAGCCAGACCCACAGCTACAGTTCCATGTAGTGAACCAAAGAAAAACAGAGGTTAACCTTACCAAATCTATATTTGCATAGTTTGGCTGGAGTCACCGAAACAGGTCAGGTATCACCTTATGGCTTAGCAGTAGGCAGGATACACTTTGTTATATAAACAGACTTAAAAATAGATCATTTTAACATACGTTGTGGTCTTTCACACCATTAAGAGAACTTACATTGAGGTAAATGGCCCTTTAACAGTGTGGTAAACTATCACTACAACTGAATACGGATCTTACCTGCATCCACAGTCCCTCCCAGGTGACTTATCTTGTTAGGAAAAAACAAACATGTTCCCAATTAAAGCAAAATCTAATATAATGGTAAAAAGTTATATGCTGTATTTATTTTTATTTTACCCAGCAAGATTAAAACATGTTGTCCATTATTAACTATAGTTCTTCAAAAAGAGATACCATTAAATATGATGCTTAAGTGCCCAGTGGTCCTTTAAATATTTAGATTCCCAAGCTAATTGAGGGAGCAAAAAAAAAGAAAATGGGCTATTTTCTTACTTTAAAAAGATAATAAAATGTAATTATGTATTTTACGCAGCTATGGGGAGCAACATTATTGTCGGCACTTTGTTTCCCAGTTTTAAAAAGTAGGAATGAGTCTTAGGAAGACAAATGAAATCAATTAAGTGTGGTCTGCACTATTTCTTTGTTTGTTAATATTCAAAATAATCAAGGTGCTCAGAATAAAGCCCAATATTACTAGAGATTTTTACAAATAAATAGCTCCGTTTTTTTTATTGTTTGTATTTCTCTATTTTTGTAGAGTAATTACTATTATTAAACCTTTATTTGTAATGCGCTGACATATTCTGTACAACTAATTGACACCAGATAGATAAACATAATGCAACACTGCATGTAAAGGGTAATATATTAAAGGCCGTTTCTATACCTTCTAAGGTGTATATATATATATACCGTATAAATATCACATAATATAATTGTCGAACTACAAGATGTTGTCACCCTTTGCATGGTGCGTACGACTTAGAGAGCCTCGCACATCGAGCCCGTTAACTCGGAGCACTTAGACGATGAGCGACAAAGGCGCTTGTCGCCTGAGAGCCTCGCGTAGTGAGTGGAGCTGTTCAGGCACTACAACTCGCGGCACTTGGGCAATGAGCGGCAAAGGTGCTCATTGCCTGCGAGCCTCGCAGCACTTAGGCGATGCGTGGCGAAGGCGCTCATCGCCTGTGAGCCTCGCATAGCGAGCCGAGCCGTTAAGGCACTAAAGCTTGCAGCACTAGGGTGATCTCACCGCCTGTGAGCCTCGCATAGCGAGGCGAGCCGTTAAGGCACTAAAACTTGCAGCACTTGGGCGATCAGCGAGCAGCAGAGGCAATGAAACACGCAGGACTTAGCCTCAAAACACTTAGGCAACGCGGGATCGGCTTAGGCTGCAAGCACTTGACAAATGCAGGACTTAGAAAAAAAACATTTACGAGACGCGGGACTAAGAAAAAAAAAATACGAGATGGAAAAACTACAAAGTTAACGGCAGAACCGCGCAAAGCAGAAATCATGAAACACACACACACACAAAAAAATAAATACAACAAAGACATCACACACAGCATGGGGGACACCCAGGACGTCTGGGAGTGAGGTGGAACGCAAATTTAAGTCGATTTTGCCAAGTTTCGGCACTCCAAAATCGGCTAAGCGAGAGAAAAAATGGCGGCCCTAAATTTTAAACGAGGCTACACGACCCTGGACCGCGCAAAACACCGCCAGCCGCATACCACTTTCACCCAGGAATGTACGAGGTACAAAATACATTACTACAAAGGACGGCAAATGCTCGTGAACCGCGTAGCACATAGACAAACCGTGCTATTTACAATCCTAACTTGCCACTAACAACATTACGCATCTACAGTAGCGCTTTACACAGGTAAACGAATGGTTTGCCCTCGCGCACGCAGCCAATTTCTAATGCACAGTTGGGACATTCATAAAACTATCTCCTTAGGCCAGCAACAGTCCAACTGCTGCAGGACAATAAAAAGATTGTTCCCTCTTCAGGCTATTGATTGATACATATATTAATTAGAAAAAGCTAAACTATATTAATTTATTATTTAATTAATTCATTAATCAGTATTTAAAAAAACAGAGAGAGGACATGCGAGGAGAGGCTCGCAATGAGCGCCGAAGGTCCTTAGAGTATAAAAAGCTTAACGTGTGCCAAACAGCATTGCCATGGCTTCAAATTTTATTGATCGTCATTTTTTGACAGGCAAGCCGCTAGTATATATATATGTGCTTCTTATCTCCGCTCCATTCAAGTTAACGGTGTTGCCTATTAGATTGAGGTATAGTATGGTAAGAGAGAGTACGTTTTTACCCATCCATAACATATGGGATTCATGCAACAGCTTAGTCAGGGTATATGTAGGACTGCAACACTATCCAGCGTGCCAAATGTATAATAAGCTATCAACTTTAGTGTTCAGCACGGGCGTATTTAGGTTTATGCTGCCCTAGGCCCATTCAGACATATGTGCCCCAATGCCCCATTTACTTGAGGGCAGCAACACCCCACACCACAGTTATTACTCCTCCTATCCCCTTGCTATTTCCCAAATCATAGGTTTATGAGTATTTATGTATATCACAAAGTGTTATGTACATTTACATAAATGTCACCACAAATACATTATTCTATAGTACTGCACCGGCATCTTATGTCAGCCTGCTGCCCCCTGACTGCCCTAGGTCTATACCTTGTGGGCCTAGGCCTAAACACACCACTGGAATTCAAAATCATATTTATCTAACATACATTTGTATTGCATGGGTTAATGTTTGCATTTAAAATCTACAACAAAAATCAAAAGAAAACTATTTAGTGGATGAGCACAGGGAATTATTATGTATGAAAAGACTAGAAAGATATTACAAGCACCTGATTATTTTATGTAAATATTCCATATTTATGTGTAATTATTTTCTTGGAAGCATCAAAAGATACAGCTTGTCATTGTAATGTATTCTCTGTGAGACATGTAGATGAGATGAGCGGGTTTTATCTTCAATATATTCTAAAAAAAGAGAAATTGCAGCAGAGCTGTACTATGGCGGTCCAGCAGATGGCAGTATTACCTCTGTCTTATGGAAAAGAATTCTCAAAATCCTGTATGGAACGGCTTCAATTCCTTGAGAATTCTGTATATTTTTTCTGGATTAAAAAAAACACAAACAAACTCCAACTTGTCCATTAGGCAGGTAAGTAAGTGTGTGTGTGTGTGTATATATATATTTATATCTATCTATCTATACATACATACAACACAAGTAGAGCCTTTTATTCCATGTTTAGCAGAATTCATGCAGCTGGGCTCCCAAAACAAAGAGCGAATTAATATGAAAGATAAGCAATGTATTTGTGATTTATAGATGTTACAAAAATGGCAACTAATATGCTTCATGATATGTATATTCATTCATTCTCTCTCTCTCTATATATATATATATACGCACATACACACACACAAATATTTATATATGAATATATACAGGGGGTCCCCTGGTTACAGATGACCCGACTTACAGACGACCAGTATTTAAAGGTTTATGCAAGTGAGCTAGGTTATGAATGCATCTGATACAGGAGAATTAGTAGTGTATGATTACATTTATTTGCATGCACTATATTTTTTTAGCTATGCATTAAAAAGAAAACTGTTGCAGAGGATGTTTACACCCCTCAGGATTGAGCTAGGCTCCTGAGAGGGTTCATTTTTGTAAAATTGTACCCTGTCCATGTGAGCATGCTCAGCTTTGCAGCCAATCAGCAATGCTGTATGCAGCCAGCTAGATGAGGCTGCTAAACTGGGTCCTTAAAGGACCATAAATCGACATTCAAGTAAAAATGCTTGAGCGGTTACACAGTTGTTCTTCAGGCATACACCCTCTCCTTGATAAATTCTGGCAAATTATAATTGTACTGAAACCAAACATTTCAGCTTCTTCTTCCTATTTTCATCTGTCTTTTAGGTGAATGAGCATTTATGCTTGATTTATGGTCCTGCAATGACATGCAACGTTTGAGGAAGAGAACGTTCATGGTCTGTGTGCATGTGTCTCTGTGTGAGTGAGTCCATGCAATTCACTGGGGTTGGGAGAGATCTCAGGGGCAATTCACTGGTGCTGGGGGAGGTAATGGGGCAATTCACTGGAGATGGGAGAGATCACAGGGGCAATTCCCTGGGTCTGGGAGAGGTGATCGGGTAAATCACTGGTGCTGGGGGGATTACAGGGACAAATCACTGGGCCTGGGAGAAGTTTTACCAGTAAGTAGCGAGTTTCCAATCTTGTAGGGTGCTTTGGGAAAAAGCACTTTCTACAAAGATTCAAAGCTCAAAACAGGGGCCTCCATTTTCTTCAGTTGTTAATATTGTACTGTACAGCGCTACGGAATATGTTGGCGCGCATTAAAAATAAAAGTTAATAAAAATAATGTAAATAAAACAATCATTGAATGAAGGGACACAGACATTAATTCTGGTTATTAGAGGAATCTAACGGAAAGCTGCAGCTTAATTCACAGGCCAAATAGATTCAATGTATTATGTATGCTGATTTTCCCTAGGATTTTCAGGAGGTGTCAACATTCATAAGAAAAAGGTTGCAAATGCAAGAAATACCGGAAACTTTAGGGAAGTGCTTAAATGTTTATTTTGGTATTTTTTCATGCAAACTATTTTTTTCATACACTACTAATTCTCCTCTATCGGATGCATTCATAATCCAGCTCACTTGAATATACCTTTAAGAACGGGCTCCCAAGGCTTTTTGTATGAGTTTGTCTTTATATTCTGTTTGTTTGAGTTAAAAGAAAGTGAACAATAGTTTCTGTAACTTATTATTACATTACAGGGGTATTATTATTATTACAGTATTGTAATGTATTATTACTACTACCACATATGAGACACTATATTATTATTACTATTATTATTACTATTATTATTATTATTCATCAGGGATTCCAGTTACATACAAATCTGGTTTAAAGATGCTCTCAGGAACGTATCTCGTCCTTAAACCGGGGACCGCTTGTGTATATATATGTGTATATATATATATATATATATGTGTGTATATATATATATATATATATATATATATATATATATATATATAAATTCCACTGAAAAAAAACAAATGGAACATTATTTAAAATAAAAAAAAAGACACATAAATCTTCCCTCTGGTAGCCACATTACCTCCAGGTCCAGAAGAAATACACAAAATATTCAGAATTAAAGAAAGCTTCCCAAATCCTCCTATACTTGCATTTGGATAGCAAGCAACCGTGAAACAAAACAAAAATGTCCAGTTGAAGATGGATCCAAACCTTGCAGCAGAACCCTCTATAAGACGATGACACGTACACCAATAAGACCTATTACATTCATGCACATCTTCTAGTGGGGTTTACAATCCTAATACCAGTGACAGTACCTGAGACCTTATCTGCTAGTCCTCAAGGATGAGGAGAACCTAACACTTTATACATACAAAGATAATATCAGTTATATTATAGATTATAGAGGAACTTATAAGCAGATAAACTGTATTCTATTCAAACCAGTGCACAGCTATAGGAAAATTCAATAAATCCCATAAAGTATTACCTTCCTTGTTAGCATTGAAAAGTGACTAGCCAGTCCCTTGGCCAAAAATGTATAATGCAATGAATGTGATATGGGCTATTACATTGGGTAAATAATCTAAAAACTGCCCCTCAGGATGAATCTACACAGACATCCTAATAAATACCATTAAGATCAAAACACTGACTGTCTGTATGTAGGTTTCCTAACTTGTGCAAAATCCATCCTATGCTACGCATCAAAGATGCACTTAAACTGCAGCCATATGCTAAAGCTAGCCATGTATAAAGTGGTATTAGATTAAAGAGTGGCGATCCCTGCCCAGTTTCTTAGAGTGCAATACAACAACTGTATTTCTTGAGATTCAGAACAGTAAATATGTTTTTAAGCTTATTTTTAGACATCCAAATGTACCGTTGTTGTTGTTTTTGTACAGTGAAAGCAGTCCCTTTACTTATTTGGACTCTATTTTACCCAGAAAGATTAGTCCATCCAAGACCTGAAATTCAAGACACTCAGAGGGAAGTTCAACAACACACAGATCATCACATTACTCAATGCTAAATATACATATACATTTGGGTTGTCTGGTACATGATCACAATGTTATGTTTTTCATTGCTTCTATTTATGTGTTTGATCAAGGATAGAGTTGTATAATATATACATGCAGGTTTCTTTCATTCTTATCTCTCTGACCTGTGCAACCACCCCACACCTATCACATACCTTCCCCTTATGATGCTTATGATGTGCCTCATACAGTTTTTCTGCTTTTTATAACCTCCTTCACTTGTGAATAGACATAATTTGTATCACATAATCAGTATTGTCTCTGACTTGAGAAAGAGAGCTGCCTCTCGAAAGATAATGTATATCCAATAAAAAGTATCAGTGTATACAGCAATACTCCTTCACGTACACACATAGTAAAATATGAATGAGAGGATATAATAATGTTTTTGTTCATGTTGGTTGCCCATTGTCATACCATATTTAAAATATACTCGTTTTCAGAACTACGTTACAAGCACATTAGTTTACAAGGACAACCCATTCTAATAAAGTAGCAGACACAAAAGAAAATAGGGCCACATAGCAAATAATACAAGTTAAAAAGCAAAGGCTGTGTTCATTTATTTATTTTGTTTTCTAAAACCGATTGCCCATTACCAAATGTATTAATTCAAATCAAATATGAAAATCATTACAGTGGGTATCTTACTATATCTACTCCCCTCCCCATAATATCACATATATAATTGTGAGCATGCGGGCTGTTGCTAACACTGTGGGCTTGCGCAGCGAGCCTACGGCTCTCGCTTTGCGAGGGCCTCAGTTGCTGGCATGGAGCACCGAAGGTGCTCCTTGCCAGCAACTGCGAACCTCGCAAAATTTACAGAGTTACGAAACCAAAATACGAGACACGTTACAACCCATTACGACCTCGCAAAAACCGTCCGAAACCCGCGCACATGAAAACATGAAACACACAATAAATACACACAACAAATACATAAAAAGCTTACCTACAGCAAGAGGGGGGGGGGGCACCCAGGACCTCGAAAACTGAAGTTACACCTCAATTTAACTCCAAATAAAAGAGTTTAGACACCCAAAAATCCCCTAAGCGAGAGAAAAAATGGCCACTGAAAAAAACGAAAATGAGGCTACAGCACTCTAAAGACGCAAAACACCACCAAGCACCTACGGGTTTTCCAAAAAAGACGTACTAGATCCGAAAACAAGGACGCAACCCGCGTGACCCCAAAAACATTAGAGACACAATAAATACACACAACAACACACATAAAAAGCTTACCCACAGCAAGGGGGGGCACCCAGGACCTCTGCAAGTGAAGTTACACCTCCATTTAAGTCCAAATTTCGGTGTTTAGTCACCCGAAAATCACCTAAGCGAGAGAAAAAATGTCCGCCGAACAAAACGAAAACGAGGCTAAACGACCCTAAACACGCAAAACACCACCAAACACCTACGGATTTTCCGAAAAAGTTGCATGACATCCGAAAACAAGGACGCAAAATCAGCCACAGCCGTGTACCACACATTAGGCGCCATTTTAGAACAATAACTTACACAATGCGGAAGTACACAGCTACCCTAACGGATTTGCCTCGCGCACGCACACTATTACACTACACACTGCACACATTCATGACACTTACACAGCAGCTCCACAACACTGAAAACACACATTGTATGCTGCGGCAACATCAAAACAGATTGCCAGCTCTTCAACACAATGCTTCCTGCATATATTACTTACAAAATAGGTAAAGTATATTACTTTATTAATGTATTATTTATTTGATTACCATACACCAAACAGCATTAGCTCACTTACAATTTCATTGCCGTCATTTTTTGACGGGCAATATTCTAGTTAAAAATAATAAAACACGTATGACTGAAGTTTATCAATACACTTGTAATGTTACTAATAATAAATGAGTATGATTGAGTTGTAACATCAGTCATAGATTTCAGTGTAATGAGTTGCACACTATTGGCTTTGTGATAGTAAATGACTTTGACAGCATATACAGCATCTGTTGTGCCCATTAGTCTATGTATATGACAAGCTCAGAACCAGTAGGCTAATAGTGTCCATATCCCACATGTACGTGGAGGCTGTTACTGATCCTCTCACTATCTGGCATTTATCTACTGCCCTTTCTGTAAAGTAACGTTTACTACAAACTACTCCTATCATAAAATAGTCAGTTTTGTCTTGTATTCCTCTTTCCTGTTTTACACTTGCAGTGCATATTATTTAGTTACTGGTAACTTGCCCGTCATACATGATGGAATCATATGTTATGTTCAATTGTCTGTACTGTCTCTCTTTGTGTGCACTCTCCCTCTCTTTGTGCTCCCTGTCTCTCTGTGGGCTGTCTCTCTCTTTGGGCACCCTCTCGCTCTCTGTGAAACCCTCTCTCTCTGTGCGCCCTCTCTCTATTTGCACTCTTTCTCTGTGTGCGCCCTCTCTGTGTGCTCTTTTTCTCTGTGTGCTCTTTCTCTCTGCACACTCTCTCTCTCTCTGTGCCCTCTCTTTGTGTGTGTGCCCTCTCTCTCTCTGTGCCCTCTCTCTGCGCTCTGTCTCTCTCCCTCCCTCTCACTTTCCACTCTGTCTGCCTCTCTCTTTCCTTCCTCCCTCTCTCTCTCCCTGCCTCTTTCTCTCTATTATATATTTTTATAGTGGATAATAGTACATACTGATATATGTACACTATCAAGAGTTTCAGTGTAACCTATATTTGTGCAAATGTAGGGGGATTTACATAGAAAATATGACAAGCATAAGAAAAGTCACCTTCACACATGGCAAATTGATTTTGCAAGGGGTCAAACACCATAGAACTGGAAGCTTAGTGAATACAGTGAATGACCCTGCCTTCTATCACTGATGAAAAAATACAAACAATACTTATGAAATAAGGTGACTTCATTAATACCTAATACCTTAGTATATTTAGATAATCTAAACTATAACAAATCTACTACACACACAATATACTCCACATGTTTAACATATAGGTGATTGAGGTAACATGAAATAGTAGTCAATTTTACTTAGCAGATAAGAAGCACTAATCTTATATTTATGTGATTAAAAACCAGAATTACACACCTGAAGAGAAAAGGAAAGGAATCATGAGCTCTTAAAGTGTCCATGCTAATAAGTATATTATATGGATATTGTATAAGTAAAACAAGCCATAAAAGTATAAGCATTTACCCTTATGAAAGCTCAAGTTGCTGAAGTATATAAAGGAATTAGGGGTTATCATGTTGGCCCCTTTATCACATCTCACCCCTCAGAGCATTTCTAAGTCTATGCCCCAATGGCCAAGTGCTGAAAACTGTGACTCACTGGGAAGATTCCTCAGTTATTCATCTCATGGCGATGATGGGAGCTCTATTCTCTATGGGAGACGGATGCCTCATGGGATAGCAACAGGACAAATAAGCTGACAAGAAATTTATAAGAAGTTCATGGGATAAAATGTGAGTCAGAAAACACACCTCTGAGTAAGACGCTAATTGGTTTTGCAGGATATCCTGAAGTGCTAGCCATTTAGATTCCTTCATATAGGAAACGGCCTAAACAAGCCAGTCATCATTTCTAAAGCAGCCAATGGGTTGGTGATGTATTGTATATATTCATACAAACACTATGATTACAGTTTATATTTCATCCACTGCTTCTTCCATTATAAATATAATAAGAATAAAACTCTTTAAAAACCCATTGCACTTAGTCTGTGATTTGCATTATGGAACGCCAGCCTCTATACACCAGATTATACAGGGAATCCTTAGTAGGTTCACAAAATGAGGTAAGAGTGTCACATTTTAGTAAATATATGTAATAACTGGCTGATAAATATCAGTAGATCTATCTAGACTCCTTATTATATCTACAAACAAAAGTAATAATCACTAGTTTTATTGAAAGGCCTCGCCATTATCTACCAGCTTTGTTATAAAATAAAACTTGCCCAAATACCTCCAATTTATGATGCCTGGTTCGAGACAGATCTCTTTTATTTGAGTAGTATCAAACAACGTCTTTTGCAACACATGTAAGTGTGGAGTTAGGCATTTACTGCATTATTTGCCCTTACATCCTCACTTACATTATGTTAGGAAATCACTTTACATGGAAAAGTATGGGCAAAATTCTTATATTTGTCAAATAATAATATTTTGTTTATTATAAATGACAATGGGCCTCATTCAATTGTGATTTGGCCAATTGAATAGGGCTCTAAATAAGCACATAGCATATTTTTTTAAATAAATGTTTAGTTAGTGAAAAACTTGATTTTGAATAGATGCTTACTAACTAAAAACTTCTTTAAAAAATATATGTTATGTGCTTATTTAGAGCACTATTCGATTGGCCAAATTGCAATTGAATGAGGGCCATAGACATTAACAGCCTTATTAAATTGCGATTCGGCCAATTGAATAAGGCTCTAGATAAGCACAGAACATATTTTTTTTACACAAGTTTTTAGTTAGTGAACTTCTATCCAAAAGCAAGGTCTTCACTAACTAAAAACTTCTGTAAAAAAAATATCCTATGTGCTTATATAGAGCCCTTTTGAATTGTCTGAATCGCAATTTAATAAGGCTGTAAATTATCATTGCTTAATGTATGACAACATGATATTTAACTTTCTTATTTGTAGGCCTAAAATATTTGCAAATTACTGCATACGAAAATTGTTCAAGTAAACCATCAATGGTGGCTTATCTTTAAATGCAAAAACATATGCACATAGGCTCTCATTCAATTGCAATTTGGCCAATTGAATAGGGCTCTAAATAAGCAGATTTTTTTAAAGAAATTTTTAGTTAGTGAAAACCTTGCTTTTGAATAGATGTTTACTAACTAAAAACTTCTTTAAAAAATATATGTTATGTGCTTATTTAGAGCCCTATTCAGTTGGCCACATTGCAATTGAATGAGGGCCATAGTGTGTATATATATATATATATATATATATATATAAATTAGTGTTGATAGATAGATAGATAGATAGATAGATAGATAGATAGATAGATAGATGATAGATGATAGATAGATAGATAGATAGATAGATAGATAGATAGATAGATAGATAGATAGATAGATAGATAGATAGACACTATAGTTTAACAACGGACCTCAAAAATCTAAACGTACAAAAAAACATATAATAGTGTTTTTTTAAATGCGGTATTACTTTTTCCCCCTAACAATAACAATTCAGCTTTTGCAGGCAGGGAAAATAACATGAAGATATGCGGATTATTCACAAGTGGTAAAGTTATACAGATCCCGGCCTACTGGTAGAAATTAGGAGTCCATCTCCTTTAACAGAGGAGGTCATAGCCTGACCTTTTGTGTTTTTCTAAGCCATTATTTCATTGAGGCCTTCATAGCATGACTAATGCGTGGAAGCCATGGATTCCTCAAGGAAAGTTTCTAACTATCTAGAAAAAATATCATTTGCACCAGCTGGATAACTAGGTTATATTAAATCATTAAATCGCCACACGATTCTTATTTAGCAAGGCCCAATTTGATTTCATATATCAATATATAAAATATACAATTAAAATAAAGCAATGTTATATTTTTTTTTCTATTAGCATCAACTCTTTGGAAGTAAATGCTAAAAACAAATGTAATCACTCGGTGCTTACTAGCACTAAATGTGCAGAAACGATCCCTCTGAACACAAAACACTTACTTTTAATTATTTTCGTGCAATTATACAGTTTGGTATTTGATCAGAAAAAAAAAGCCATCATTAGCATTAATTGACTGAAAGAGGCAAAATAAAAAATAAAATAAAAATTGCATTTTTTTCAATCTTTAATTACAACAAACCTAAAACAGATAATTGTATTTATTTATGTGAAAATAATGAAAGCATATTACAGAAAACAGCATCAAAGTTGTAAAAACCAGAACAGTAATAGGCTTTTTGATAAATCTATTTATAAAACTAGAATTACACCCTTTTGAAAGGCTGGAACATAATGAGGTAATAAAAAATGTCATCAATTACCACAAATTAAAGCCGGTACACTCACATTGCAGGGCTGCTCATGGCTGCTCTGAGATCGAAATATTTCTTTCACTATTTGGAGGGGAAACTAAGTCGGACCGATCTGTTTTTACATTACTCCAACAAATTCTTACTAAGCGAAACATACCGTACTTCCCAGGCACTGCTTAATAGCTGGACTAAGAAAGGTCTGTGTACGAGGGCCTCATATGGGGCATGTGGAGAGAACAACTGGAAATCATTTATATATTCCAAGAAGTATGTCATGTCATTGTATATGATCATATAATAAACATTTTACATTAGCAAACAACACATATATTATATATATATATGGTTGAATAATCAGAGTATATATGGTGATACCTTTTAAATGAGTAAGGTATCACCATATACTGCAATACTCTGATTAATCATTTAGATTACTGGATCAAGGCTACCTCACTCTTCCTATATATATATATATATATATATATATATATATATATATAGTATGTGCGTATGTGTATAAATATAGATGGTTGTGACTGTGAGTTTGTATACATGCCAGATTCACTTACTTTTTATGAGCAAGGATTTTATTAATGATGCCCTCTTACCCTGTGTCTTCTGCCCCACGTGTCTGTCATTTTTAATATTATTTTTGCCTTTATCGCCACTCTAAATAGTTTAGTTTCTTTGTCCAATAAAAACACAAATATATGTATTTATATACATATATCTAGATAAATAGATAGATAAATAGATAAATAAATAGATAGATAAATAGATAGATAGATAGATATATAGATTGATAGATAAATAGATAGTTAGATAGATAGATAGATAGATAGATATATAGATTGATAGATAAATGGATAGTTAGATAGATAGATAGATAGATAGTTAGATAGATAGATAGATAGATAGATAGATAGATAGATAGATAGATAGATAGATAGATAGATAGATATATAGATTGATAGATAAATAGATAGTTAGATAGATAGATAGATAGATAGATAGATAGATAGATAGATAGATAGATAGATAGATAGATAGATAGATAGATAGATAGATAGGTGGATATAAAGATAGATGTATAGATAGCTAGACAGAAAGATATAACGATAGATACAGACAGATAGATATAAAGATAGGCAGACATAGATAGATAGATAGATAGATAGATAGATAGATAGATAGATAGATAGATAGATAGAGAAATAGATGTGTGTGTGTGTGTGTGTGTAAGTTATCCAAATCAATGAATGGTGACAACTTCAATATACTTTATTAACACGAATGAGACTACAAATTAATATTTATTATTATTATTATCTTTATTTATATCGCGCCAACATCTTCTGTATCGCTGTACAGGGGTTGAGTACATGGGAAAAACAAAATAAGGAATGGATGAGCCTGTTTTGAGCTCAGAATCAAACGTAAATAGAGCTTGTTTCTAAGGCACAGACACAAGATTGAAAACTCACAAACTTACAATAAAATAACATCATGTTTATGTAACTGGATTAAATTACCACTGATGATATTTGTTTTGTGTATATTGCTAAAGGTTTTAACTTTTAGTATTTTTGCCGGTGTGTTTATGCTGTTCTTAAAAAGCCCACATCATATTATGTGTAGCCTAAGCAATATAATATATGTGTTTAACCACTAGGGGGCACAATTGGGGAATGAGCCCAACATGCCACTTATTTCAGTACGCAAGCAGTTAAACTCATGACATAAGGCTTGAAGAATAAATATGTGATGTATTGATAACCCTGTGTTTTATATATGAAGTACTACAACATCTGACTTCTCTCCATTAACAATATTCTTATCACATAAGTGTGCATTAAAGAGGTATAAAATAGAAGCTATGCGTGGTTTGCTCATAACGTTAACACTTTCCCAGCCAGTGGCTACAATTACAAATAACACAAAAACAAAGGATTCTGAGCACTTATTATTTTCCTGTTATACAAATAGATTTTGTCATTGTCATTGTTACCCTAACTACAGTGTTTATTACATTAAACGTATGACCATTTTCATAACAGAATAATACTCTGAAACATTTAATTATTTTTTTTAAATATGCCAGATTGTGCCATGGGTGATCTAATGCAATATATTATATAGCAGTATATTATAGCATGTGTGATACATGACACTGTGTATATATACACTATGAGTGCTTGTGTGTACATCCAGTACAGACTATATATATATATATATATTTTTTTTTTATTGATAGATAGATTATATATATATATATATATATATATATATATATATATATATATAGAGAGAGAGAGAGAGACATAATATATATATATATATTTATATATAGTTATATATTGATAGCTAGATTATATATATATATATATATATATATATATATAAAATATATATATAGTTATGTATAGATATGTATATAATTATATAAATATATGTATATGTATATATATATATATATAGAAAGATATATATACATATAAATATATATATACATATATTTTATATATAGTTATATATATTTCCATATACACACACATATATAGTAATCATTATTAAAATAATATTGAACTCAATATTAAAGTAATTATTCATTTAAAGCTATACTTTACCAATAAATGTCCCAGACAGGACTAATGCATTGACCAGAAATACTCACTTTATTTCCTCTCGTTGAATCCCCACATTACCTTATTTAATATAAACTCCTACAATATACCCATTTAAATTGCAACTTTACAACAACAAAAAAAGATCTTGCATTTTTTACTCATATTTGACTTGAATACATTAAAATTGCAGAAGAAAATCCCTTTTGGTAAAATATACTTATGTGTATATAATGATATTATGGAAATGGTATGTTATATGTGAGTAGCCAGGACCCTCAGTATAAATACATAAGTACATTCTCTGGGGACACCATAATGGACAGGGACACACGGCTGTAAATTCCATAATATTCCCATAATCAGACAGTTAAATGCAATTTTTATTTATTTAAATTCAGTGAAGCAGCTATAGTTATTTTATTAAAAAAAAAACATTTAAAGGCAAAGTAGCCATTTCAAATATATGGTACAAATCAATAGCTGTTCCCCTTTCCTTGGACTAAATTGATTTTTTCTGCACTAGGGGGCAATGTGACTACTTGGAAGAAAGTCCTTCACACACACACACATACAATCTTAAGAAAACTGCTCCTCTTGAACTGACTTTGAACTAAAAAAAAATTCATTGTTACATATAATGAGATACAACCCTTTTGGATGTGGGCTACTGATAATTAGTTTTAGATCAGCCTTTTTATGTGTATGAAAAACAAGTTATAATCACATTATTCATAGGCATTGAAATCAATTTAATATAAAAAAAAAAAAACTACAAAACAATTATGAGGATGATCTTGGAGCTTCGGTTAAGTTTTAACCATTTTGATGAGTTTAAATGTATATAATTTAATTTAATTTAAAACAATAAGTGTCTTCTTATTTGAGTAGGGTGTATAAAATATAATGGAACATGTCAACTACATCCATCCAGTCGGTGTGCACTATATTTCAAAGTTGTGCCCCTATAACCTATGCCAAGCAAACAGATCCAAGGTCCCCAATCCCCCATCACTTTGCTAAGTAATAATTTCTACGTCCAATTCCATTTCTTTTCTACTTCTGAAATCTGTAAGCCATCAGCAAGGAGGATAGTTCACATGAAAACTAATTACACAAAATCAATATTTAATCACAGCCCAGCATCCAGATCCTGCAGAAAAATCCTTTTAAAAATCTGCTGCAATATACAAATAGGTCCCCCCTCCTTCATTTACAGATGCCATGTCTTAGAAGAAGATTATTTTTATTTTATATTATCTTGTTCTTACCTTTTTTTTTTGTTTTTATCTCTAATTCTACACACATTTCTTTAAAATAATAAAAAAATACACAACACAATCATATATACTATTGGATTTACACTCAATTTCTGAACATATATAACAGAATAAAAACAAAATAAATCTATAATTTTAAAATATTTTTATTTAACTTTTACACCTTATACCGTAGTAAATAAAGTATTTTTTAGTCTCATTAAACACTAAATGATTGTTAATTATTTAACTCTTTTGCTGTTTAGTTTTATTTAGAAATAATTATCTGACTTAAAAAATAAGCTTTTAATACTATATATAATTGCGGAATATATTTCATAAACACTGTGCAAAATCTGAATAGTTTAAGGTAATTGGGATAAATATTTCATAAAGATCAGTCAAGATATTAAATTACATTTATTGATTTTTGTATTTTAGTCATTTCACTTCGTGGTCTCACCAGACTAATTGATCTTGGAGGAGACTTGGTCGGTT